>CM053627.1:107017901-107091551 GCA_028646595.1 Phalanger gymnotis
GAAAGAAGGAAGGAAGGAAGGAGGCAGGGAGGGGAGGAAGAAGGGAGGGAGAGAAGGAGAGAGGAGGAGAAGGAAGAAGGAAAGGTTTTGCTCTAAGGGTTCTTTTCTATGTTGACTAAATTCAGCCTATGAGTCTGACTAACAAAAATATAAAAGAGCCATAAGGATGGGAAATCTCTCAAAAGAACAGTAATATCCCCTTTTGTAAAATAAACCCTAGCAGCTGAAGAAGTCCTACAGCAGATGTGGCAGCAGCAGATAGATTAGCAGAGCATCTCAATGAAAAAGAAACCCAGAAATAGATGATGGCCCTGTTAGGAGCTAGAAGAAATAAATTACTTTGAAGTTTAATAAGGGAGGCCCACCTAGTAGCAGTAAACCACAGTGGGTTGCTGAGTTACTGAGCCAACAGACTCCTGAGAAGTGCTACAGTTGGGATGTAATCCCAGGAGTCAGAGTTGTTCAGGCAGTATACCCTCTTTCACTATGAGAATCTGGAGAATCAATGTAAGTCTGTGGGAAATTGTACCCCTTTTATCTATGGAGAACTTTTTCTTTATATATACCTTGCTATCCTGTCTTAATTATTATTATTATTTGGTTTGAATGTATATACCATCTCTCATGGTCCAATGAGATTCATTGGAAATGGGGGCTCTGAGCTATGAATTTGAATGGGGGCTAACCCAAAGAATACTTTGAACCAGGGTTCAGAGAGCTATATTGAGAGGGCTACTGAGCTTCACTGTATCAGAAGCATTCCTTATAGAACACTGGAGTATGTAAGACAAAAAGCTAACACACACACACACACACACAAAAACACAAACACACATACACACACACATATGTGGACATGAAGTATTTGGAACCTCTACATCTGCAAGACCTCTTTAACAATGCCTTTTCTTTTTCTTTTTCTAACATGTTTTGCTATAGCTGAAGAAAAGAGCGAAACCCTGTTGCCCCCTTTTAGACAGTGAGGCAGAAACAGATGTTCCATTTGAATAAATTGGGTTAGGATGTGTAGTTAATTCTTAATTTGTATAAAGAATCTATACTGGCAACAATACAATTTTTGGAACTTCCATATTTTAAAGTAAAAACAGAGAACATCCAACTAAATGCAATTTAGCAAAAACTGTACTAATATATTTCACTGTTCATGATTCTTATGGAGAAAGATTTTGATTTTGTTTTTAAATAAATGATTTGACAACATCTTCCCAAAGGAAGTGAGGGCACTGCCTTCAGTGACTACGGGAAAATTATAATTGTTACTATACTACAATTGTTACTATAAAACACTATCTTTGATATTAAGAGCCCTTTATAGACATATTGTTGGGCCATGTACTGTAGAAAAATCAAGTTAACAAGCATATTAAATATATTAAATATCTATATACCAGACACTCTGATAGTGCCAAGAATATAAAGAAGGGCAAAAGTAGTCCATGCCTTCAAGGAGGTCACAATCTAATGGAGGCTAAATCAGCACTATAACTGTCCTCAAAGTGTTTATAAGTAAAGCTGGACAACATGGGTTATTGGATTTATGGGTCTTACTTTCAAATATTCACCCTGTGCCAATCACTCACTCACAGTCCTGCTTCCTGCTCCATAATACTGAAATCTATAGAAGCTCAGGGTGGGGGTGGGAGTGAGTTCTATCCTTTTCATTTTTTTTTTCAAAACTGTCTTCAGATTTATTCCATTAGTGGATTTCATGGTGAGAGTTTATTTTCCCTTTCAAGCATAGATCTTCCTTAGGCAGAACTTATGTTCCTCACTGGATATAGTCATCTGCTTGGCCACACTGGCCCAACCTCAAGAAGATACACATAGGCAATTTGCCCTGCTGGAACTGCTCTTCTGGGATGGAGCTGATGCTGGTATTCTTTGGCTCTTCATATTTCTCATGGATTTTCTTTGACTACTTCCAATTTAATATGAGAAGTAATATTAGAAGTAATTAGAAATAAATAATTTAAAATATCCTCCTTTTCAGGATATCCTCTTTCTTCTGTCTCAGAGGCAGAGTATAGTGGGATTCCTACTACTAGATGTATGGAGGCATGAGATGAGTCCCTTGAAATTTTTACCAATGCCTTGATTCAGATCAGCTTGTTATGTGATGCTTTATCATATAACAGTGACACTGATTTTGCAGGTACAATCCTCTGATCTTCAAGACTTGTATCCTTCCTTAACTCTGGTTACAACTTGACACTTTGGCCTTGTATAGTGAGGATACAACCAATCTTGGTGTTCTCTGGCTTGTTCTGGCCCAGTTAGTACTTGCTCTTCTTTCACTTTCAGCTTGTGCCTGATCTTGTGTTGTCTTCACGCCAATTGTCAGTAGAGACGACCCATGGTGCCCCAGGGTAGTGTTTTCTGTTAGAAGAAAAACATAGCTATTTGAGATAGTCACAAACTACAAAACCTTAAGAAATATGTTGAAGAGATATTAAAATCTAATAGACGTCCACTTCTGAATGCAAAAAAAGGTAAGAGTATTGAAAACGGGATCTCTTAGAAGCTCTATCTTAGAGGACCACAGGATTTAGAGCAAGAGGGCACCTTTGAGGTCATCTAGTTCAATCCCTTCACTTTACAGATCAGGAAACTGAAGCCAGGAGAGGTTCCAAGACTTGTCCAGAGTCACACAGCTAGGTAGTGCCAGAGCCAGAATTCTTTTCAGGAGACAATTTCCCCTTGGTGCATAAATCTTTATTACAGGAACATCTGAGGGCTTTGCAATCAGCAGGCATCTCTAGAGGGGATTCTCTTGCAAATGGGAAAGGTGTTCTTTATCAGCAAGAGCATTACTGTACTTTTACAGATTGAACACAGAAGATTGAACCCAACAATGCTTTCTAATTGTTCAGTCCAAGCAGAAGAGTAAAAACCAAACAAAAAACTTCAGTACTGACTCCCCAATTTGGAAGCTCTCCCTAGATCTAATCTCTACATAGCCTTCTTCATAATTAGGGTATAAGCCACACCTTGCTCTTGCCTGCCAGCAGATCACTCTCTTATACCAGAAATTTAATTCAATAGTAAACATTTATTAAGTACCTATTTTGCATAGTTAATAGTACTAGGTATGAAGAATACTATAGACTTTTTTTTGGTCAGCTGTCTTTCAGTCATGTCTTTTTGTGACCCCCTTTGGGGTTTTCTTGGCAATGACACCTGAGTGCATTTCCTTTCTAGCTCATTTGACAGCTGAGGGAACTGAGGCCAATAGGGTTAAGTGACCTGCCCAGGATCACACAGCTAGTAAATGTCTCAGGACAGATTTAAACTCAGGAAGATGAGTATTACTGACTCTAGGCCCAGTACTCTATCCGCTATGCCACCTATGTGCTCTAATACTATAGATACCATGCTAGAAAACAATATAGTTCTTGCCTTTGAAAAGCATACGGATTAATAGAAAGATCAGGTATGTACCCAAATAGTCATAACACAGGTTAGAATATGATAAATACATAGGAAGAAAAGAAATCAACATGGGAGTTGGAGGGAGAGGGTAAGGGGAGCTAAATCTTGAAGATTTTTATATTTTGAAAACAAACACAAAAACCTCCTATTTGTCTCCTCAATCTATGCTGCCTTCTGGCACTTGGTTATCATGAGGAGGGCTAGTGGTGTTTTTGTTGTTTTGAATATTTCTCTTTTGAGGACTCATAGTACTACCACCGTATTCATATATTTTTTGATGATAATGAAGAATACTTAATGTTATCTTTGCCTTAGGCACAATTTGGAACAATAGTTGATTCTGTGGTGAACCCCAAAACACCCACTGATTTTCCCCTACATAAATCCAGTAGGAACCTCTGGATTTACTGGTCACATAGCTACAAGTTATGAAATTCCCCTAAAGGGAATGTACACATCTTAGTTTTGCTACGATTTTAACCCTGGTGCATTAGAGGAAAGAGGAGAAGAAAAGGATAAGATTATACACATAGTGCCAGGTACTGTGCGAAGCCCTTTACAAATACTATCTCATTTGGTGCTTACAACAGTTCTGCAAAAAAAGAGTTAGGTGCTATTATTATCCCCATTTTACGGTTAAGGAAACTGAGGCAAACAGAGACCAAGTGACTCGCTTGGGGTCATGAAGCCAGTAAGATTCTAAGCTGGATTTAAATTCAGGTCTTCCTGACTCCAGAGCCAATGCCCTATCCACTCTGACACCTAGCTGCTTCATTAGCACATATGTATCATTATTTGTGAATTTTATTTTGAATCAAAACTGCTATTTCATTGGTCTACAGAACTCCTGGTGAGGAAATTCTACAAGTGGAGATGAATCCTAGCTCTGTAACTCACAGTGCCTAGGGCACTGACAAGTTAGTGACAAGTTACTTAACCAAAGTATGTGTTAGAGGCAGGACTTAAACCCAGGGCATTTCTAGGTCTCCATTATACCATTAATCCATGTATTAATTTGAGTTCAGCAAAATAAGGGATTAGAGCTACTAACTGCATCACAAAGAAGAGAATGAGGGGCAGCTAGGTGGTGCAGTGAATAGAGCACTGGCCCTGGAGTCAGGAGGACCTGAGTTCAAATCTGGCCTCGGACACTTGACACACTTACTGGCTATGTGACCTTGGGTAAGTCACTTAACCCTAATTGCCTGGCCCTACCTCCTCCAAAAAAAAAAAAAGAGAGAGAGAGAAGAGAATACAAGAGGCACTTTTTCAGGCCATGAAATTTTGACTGTATTTAGTTTGCCTAGACTCCACAGAAGGAACCAACTCCAAAGAACCTTGTGGAGACACTCATGTAGTTCTGTCAATAAAGACTGGTTTGTATTAATTACGTTGCAGGTACAGAATTCTAGTGATTAATGTTTAAATCAAACTCTTGTTTTCTTGTTGCCATCAAAATCTTACTAAAACTAATTTGTGTTTCATTATTGCTTGAGCTGTCAATAAACATTGTCCAGAAAACCTTAATTGCCTTGTTGTTGAGTCATTTTTCAGTCATGCCCAACTCTTCATGAGCTCATCTGGAGTTATCTTTACAAAGATACTAGAGTGGTTTACCATTTCCTTTTCCAGATCATTTTACAGATGAGGGAACTGAGGCAAACGGGGTCAAGTGACTTGCCCAGTATTATACAGCCAACAAGTATCTGAGACCAGATTTGAACTCAGGAAGATAAATCTTCCTGACTCCACCATCCACTGCACTATCTAGCTGCCCTACTTAACCTAAATTGCCTACACTTAACACAAAGATCCAAGTCTCAGACAAAGGAAGCAGAAAGATCTGGATTCAAGTCACACCACTGACCCTTACAAACCTGTGTGACCACTCTCTCAACCACTTAAATTCCCTGGGTCTCATTTTCCTTATCCATAAAATAAAGGGTTTATTCTAGATGGTTTTTAAGATCCTTTCCTAGTCTAAATATATATTTCTGAGAGCCTATTATCTCTAGAAAGAAAACACAAGAGAAGACAACTCTGTTAGAGTGCCAGTAGTGAAAAACAAGGTTATCCCTAATTTTTGTACTTCTCATGCACTCAACTTTGCATCATAGTTTTTTTGTCTGCTTGTTTTCCCCTTTATTCAATGTAAGGTGGGTAAGGTAAAGTCTTTGAATACAGGAATTAAATCTTCATAGACCCACTGGCACCCAGCATAGAGCCTTGCCCACACTGAGTGCTCAGTAAATGTTTGAGTGGCATTGACTTAAAAGGCTCAGAGAGAAGAATAAGTTGGCTTGAAGTAAGAATTCAAACACATAAGTCTATCATGATTCCAGGAAGAAATCTAAAGCATCATAGGAGAGTGTGGGTCACTGGAGAAAGATTCCAAAGTAGGGACATAGCCTCCTGGCCATAGGCTTATGAATTTAAAGCTAGAAGGGAGCTCCAAGCTAAGGCTCTTCAAGTCCAAGCCCATTTTGCACAAAGTAACACAGGGAGTAAATGGAAGAGCCAAATGAACCCAACCTCTCCCCCCACTCCAAGTCCAGCTTTGTTTTCACTATGCTACACTAACAGTGACATTGGGAACACTACTGAATAGTGTTCACTGCCTGAAGAATAGGTAACATGCTCAAATCGAAGGGCAGAGGAGTCAACTTTGTTAATTCAGAAGTAGCAGATCAAGCAAGATGCCCAACAAGAAGCTGAAAGAGGACCAGGCCCTCCATTAAGGCCATAGCAGGAGAAACAGAGAAAGAAAAGTAAATATGGAGACCCAATCTGGAGGAAGACATTTCAGTTGGTGATAGTTCCCTGTAAACTTATCAGAAGAAAATGGCTCTTGTTAACTCTTTCTCATTTGCTACATACACCATTCATGAGGAAGACATTTTAGTGTCAACCTAGTAACTTGGAATATTTAAGAAGAACTCCATTGGTCTATTAGCTTCATGTTCTTACACACTGTGACACTTAGGAGCACCTGAGGGTCTATCATTATTCCTTACATTTGCAAAGATATTGGGTCATAATCTCAAGCTTAAGGAGACTCCAGAGGTCATCTAGTATCGCTCTATCATTTTACTGATGAGGAAATGAAGGCCCAGAGAAGTTAAATGGCTTGCCCAAGGTCACATCTTACTCTAGAGCCAGCATTCTTTCCACTACTCCCTGCATTGAAGTGTATAAATAAACTGTTATCATCCTGCTTTGGTTAGATAACTGAGTAAATTCTCCCACTGGCCTCAGCCAATAGTGGCTAGAGTTCATCCTAAACCAACCATCACCACCTCCACTTAAAATTAAATTAACTCCAGGATAACCCTAATAATTTAAAGCAATTTGCAAACTCTCTACCAAAAGATTTATAAGGAAGAGGAGATAGAACGCAAATTAATTAATAGGCTTTGTCACCCATTGGAAGAAGAAAAGAGCCTGAAATTAATGGATAAATCAAGTTTGGGATTAATACTAGGCTTCAGTCGCCCCACCACACTTTAACAGTATGTTTCAATTGCCCATCACACTTTTCCTCCATTAGTTGAGGGAGTTTGACAATTCTAAGAGGAAGACTTGATTGTAGAAGGTGATAAACACGCATTTACTCCTCTTTTTCCTATTGATCCAGATTCACAGAGAATTCATGCTTAAATAGTTTATGGTAAACCTTGGATGTAACAGCTGCCTTCCTTAAGAAAGGACTTAGCTTTGTGCCTTGGCACTCAGTCTCTCAAATGATTAACAAAAAGAGTAAAATAAAGTGATTCTATTCAATTCAGTGTAAGACATTTATTCTGTATCTACTACTTGCCAGGCATTGGTGATAGGAAGATATAAATTAAATGGCTTCTCCTGCCCCCGAGGAGTTTATATTTTACTCGGGGAAACCCACACACTAAATAGATAAGGAGGTGCAATGTTAATAAAAAGTACTGGATATGGAGAAGAGTGAGAAACACTAAAACATGGTGAAAGGGGAAAGTTCTCTGGACAGAGGAAGCACTTGTACTGAGCTTTGAAAAGAGTCAGCACAGAAAAAAAAAAAGTGAGGATGCCAAAGGCATGGTACCACCGTGGAATGGAATGTCTTGCCTGGGAAATATCAAGAAAGCCAGTTTGCCTGGAACATTGAGTTCATAAGGGGGAGTAGTGTGAAATCGGTCTGAAAAAGATAGTCTAGAGCCAAATCATGATGGATTTTAAATGCCAAAAAGGGCAGTTTGAATTTTATCCAGGAGGAAATAGGGAGTTCTTGAAGCTTCTGGTGAAAACATCAAATCTTTAGGAATACCAATTCAACACCTATATGGAGAATGGATTGTGATGAGGAGAGACTATAGCAAGGGAGAAAAGTTAGAAGACTACTGTACCCACATGGTGTTACAAGTGATTACAGCCCCAAGTTGTAGCCCATGAAGCCACTAAAAGAAAAGTTTCTTTTTCTCCATTATTTTAAATCTCTGTGTATAAATGCATTCAGATAGAGTTTATCAGGTTGGCACTTAACATAACAATGAGATTTTCTCTCTTAACAACCACTCATGTCTATGTGTAAACTTTCTACATACATAAATCCCTACATGGAAATTCCCTGTGTGTGTAGTCAACACAAATGCCAGAGAATGAATCATTTTTCATTGAGTATTAATCTGGAGGCAAACAATCAGAACTGTGATATCTAGTTAGGGCCCAGGCTAATCAGTGGAAGTATTTATTTAGATTTAATTAAATTGAAAGAGTTTAGTAGAAAACCCAGGTGCTATAAGAACTGGCATAGGTAGTTGGATAAATAATAGCCTTCTCCTCTTAGGTAGTAATGCTTTCAAGGCACGATTAAGGGAGCAGTGATCGCAGGAACTATTGTGCTTCCAATGACATCTAAAACTGATGGAGAAATCTGTAGTAATATCTTCCAGCATAAAGGTATTAACTTCAATTCCACTCAAAATCAGGGTAGTTCAGTGAAAAAAATACTGGTTTGGGAGCTGGGAGACAGATCAAATTCTGGCTTTGTCACTAAGTTGTTTGTGCAACATATTTCTTCTCTTTAGATCTTATTTTCTTGGTATCTAAGACTCCTACAACTCTAATCATTTATGATTCTGTGATTGTTCTAAGAGTCTCAACGGGTGTTCTTTATTTCTTGCTCCAAATAGAAATACAGTTGTGCTGCTGCTTTAAGAGGTTCCATGATTAACATTATGGTAATGAATGGAAATCAATAATCAAGCATAGCTTATGAAGATACTGCTTTGGACTAGATGTTATATCAAATACATGGGGTAGAACCATAAAGGAATGGACTTGGCTTTTATACTAACATGTTAGAGTAGCAGTTTCAAACTTTCTGGTCTCAGGACCTTTTACACTTTCAAAACTTATTGAAGACCCCCATAAAGCTTTATATATGTGTGTGCATGTGTGTGTGTGTGTGTGTGTATACACACACACACACACACACACATATATATGTTACATCTATTTATATTCATTGTGTTAGAAATTTAAGTGTCTTAGTATTATTACGAAAATAATTTTGACTTTGCAAACCCCTGAAAAGGTCTTAGGAATTCTCAGGGGTCCCAGGGCCAAACTTTAAGAACAGCCACACTGGAGTATATCTGACTAAACAAATGTTTGTTTTAGCGCTCCTTTAACAAGTATTACCTTGAAAGCCTAAATATTTTTCTCATGTATTCAGGGTTAAAAGGAACATTTGAAATCATCCAGTCAAACCTTCTAATTTCATGAAAAAAAATAATGAGGCCTAGAGAGGTCAAGTAAAATACGTCCAAGATCACACAGTCAAGTGGACAAGTGCTTAAAAAAATGCTTGTTGGCTTGTTGATTTGTTGATACAGAAAGGAAGAGAGCACTGGGATTTCCCTGACTCCAAAATAAGTACTGCTTCCACAGCATTTCGATAAGTCTGCTAGTGCTCAAAACACTTATGGAACTCCTTTTGGGGACAGGCCTTCAGAATCTATGGCACAGTGTATGTACGTGTGTGTGCGCACGCGTGCATGTGCACGTGTGTATGTATCGCCATCTCAGGGGTGGCAAACCTTCATCTTTTGTAGATGGGATGGAAATTAAGAAATAGCCAAAAGTCAATAAGAGAAAAGCATGAAGCACTAGGTGGGTAAACAAGCTTGGTGATCCACTTGGATGTCAAAAACAGGGTATAACTAGGAAGTAATCATATAGATTTTCTTTCCTAACACCCAAACTGGCTCTCAAGGTAATTAAAAGAGAACTTTCAGAAATATTATAAGTAGTGGCTGCATCACTGAAATAATTCTGTAGCTATGGTGACTGGCCATCCCAGATTTTCCAGGGTGGTACCAATTTCAAGAAAAGAATTTTTACTTCTAACAAGGCTTTACAAAAGGAATAGCCTTCATCAGACCACGTGTCCTGATTTTTGTTTCAGAAATTAAGGTCACAGTACATGCAGTTTTCCAAAGTTACTGGTTACAATATTCGTTGAAATGTATTCGGTTTTGGAAGAGCAGATTATGTGTATATATGTAGCCCATTTTGTTCTTTTAAACAGTAACTTCTTTATAAACAGTGTTGTGGTGCTTGTATCAAAGATATTAAAGACCCATCAATGTTTTGGAGATTAAATTCAGAGAACACTGGCCTAACAGTCAGAAGACCTGGATTTTAACCCTGGTGCTGCCATTAAATAAACTGTGCGACCATGTGCAAGTCAGTTGACCTGGGATTTAATTTCTTCCTTCATAAAATAATAATATCTGGCATTTATATAGTGCTCAAAAGTAGAATTGCAAAGTATTAACAACTATATGAAAGAATGCTACAAATCACTGATAAAAAGAGAAATGCAAATCAAAACAATTCAGAAGTCTCACCTCACACCCTAAAAACTGGGAGGGGTTGTGGGAAGATAGGCATAATAACATCCTGTGGTTGGAGCTATGAAATGATACAACCATTTTGGAAAGCAATTCGTAATTACACAAATAAAGTGACTAAATGTCCATATCCTTTGACCCAGGGAGTCTATTACTAGGCTTACATGGCAAGGAAGCAGTCAATAAGAAGAGAGTCCCTATATAAGCTAAAATATCCACAGTAGAATTTTCTGCAATAGCAAAGAATTGGAAACATAGTAGAAACACCTCAAATGGGGAAGAGCTAAATAAATTGTGGAACATTAATGCAGTGGAATATTATTATGCTGTAAAAATGATGAATGTGATAAATACAAAGAATCGTGAAAAGATCTACATGAACTGATAAAGACTTAAGTAAGCAGTTAAAACAATATGCATGACTACAACAGTGTAAATGGAAAAAACAAAAACACAAAAATATCAAAGGAAACACTGCACGTATTGCAAGCTTTCAAACTTTTTCAATATATTATTGTTAAGTTGTGCTGAATTTTTTCCTTTTTTTTTTTTTTTGTCTTTAAAAAATACCAGCTCTCTGGGAGGGGGAGAGGGAAGTACATTGGGGAAATCTATGGTGATATAAAAAAAAACCCCAAAAGACATCAATAAAACGTTTTTAAAATATATAAAGTTCTTTCAATCTGCCCCCTTCTTACCTCTGTACTCTCTTAATTTCCCATAGCAGCTAGGTGGTACAGCAGACAGAGCAGCAGACCTGGTGTTGTCTCATCTTCCTGAGTCAGGTCTGGCCTCAGACACTTACTAGCTATGTGACTCAGGGCAAGTCATTTAACCTTGTTTGCCTCAGTTTCCTCATCTGTAAATGAGCCAGAAAAGTCAAACCACTTCAGTATCTTTGCCAAGAAAACCCCAAAAGGGGTCATCACAAAGAGTCAGGCAGGACTGAAATGACTGAAAAACAACAAAGACCACGTCTACCCTCCCCAGGTACTCGAAATCCTGGCTTACTTGTTATTCCTTACACGTGATGCCCCATCTTCCTTTTGTATGGCTTTTGCCCCCCTATGCCTGTAATCCTTTTCCTTACCACCTCTGCCTCTTGATATTCATGATTTCTTTCAAGCATCAGCTCCAATGCCTCTGTCTCCCCAACTCCTCAGAGGCTAGTGCCTTCCCATCCAAGGTTACCTAGGTCTGCTTTGTAAGTGGCCTTGTATAGCTTCACGTGAAGCTCCTGGAGGGCAAGGACTGTTTTGCTCTAGTGTTTAGCACAGTAGCTAGCCATTGTGAAGCACTTGCTAATTGACTGACTGATTAGTTGATTAGATCCTGGGAGAACTCAGTAAAAATCTTCTATCTTGAGTCTAAAGGACAACAGGCCATCCTTCCAGTAAGGAATAAAGCCCAGAATGTTGAAGACTTCAGAATCTGGTTCTACTCTTCATCAACAAATATTTATCCAATGCCTAAGGAATGATGCAGTACAATGAGGTGTGCTAGATTCTAAAGCCTTGGATTCAAAGCTTAGCTCTGCCTCCTAGAACTACGTAAACAGGTAAATCATTCAACTTCTCCAGGCCTCAGTTGTTTCTTCCTCTGTAAAATAAGATTGGACTACATGACCCCTAAGTTACCTTCCAGCTCTTCATCTATGATCTTATGAACTCTGCCTTTCTTGGGTCCATGTGATTAAATCTTTTCATATTTTGACTTTTTGAAAGATGAAAATATTTCTATAATGGTACTATTTTAAATATATTTTATATTATCTAGAAGTGGAAGGGACCTCAGAGGTCATCCAGGCCAACCCTCTCATCTTACAGTTGGGGAAATTGAAGGGTACACATTGGGATCTCATTTTGAGCCTTATAATAGCCTTTCAAGGCAGGTAGTAATAACTACAGTTCGTATTATCATCGTTTTAATGACGAAAAAATTGAGACTCAAATTGGTTAAAGTGACTTGCCCATAGTCACATACCTAATCAGAAGGGGGATTCCAGCTTGGGTCTTCCCAACAATTGGTCCAACATGCTTTCCATTGTATAGTTATCCCTTCCACATCATGACTTTCCCCATTGCACTTTCAATATATCACAGGTCAGCATAAAAAATTAAATGGGAATATTTAGGGAGATTTGCAAAAGCCACAGATAATGGGAAAAGACCAGCAAATGACCCAGAAAATGTCTAGAAGCTCAGAAATGCAGGATTGTTATAAAAAAGGCATTCCAGTAGACTCGGGCATCATACAAGAAAAGGCTAAATCCTTATATGATTTCCTAAAGGAAAACGAAGGTGAAGGGTCTACCCTTTTGGATTTTACTCGGATTTTCCAGATTACTGGGGTGCTGTAACCCGAACCCTTCTGATATAGAAGGGATAACTGTACTATTCTGCCTCTCCAATCTTTACCATATTTAGGTTACTTACCTGGGATATATTTGCTCATGATTCAAGTTAATGGATCATAGACTTAGAGCTGGAAAAGACCTTAGAGATTATCTAGTCCAAATGCCTCATTTGACGTTGGTGAACTAATTCAGGCTCAAAGAAATTGTGATTTGCCTGAGGTCACATAGCTAGTTAAGCGGCAAAGCCAAGTGATCCACCGACAGTTGAAGAGCACACACCCACCTGCTTAGAATACCATTGACTAATAAATAATTAGGCTTCCTTTACTTGCATTATGATAACAGGGGGAAAATATACTTCCATTCAAAGTATGTGAATGTATTATGAACCTATTATAGCTTTTTCTCTTACCTTATAATAAGTAGAGAATGTCCAGTGAGCCCTTCCTTACCTACTTTGTATCCTGAGTGAAGATACAAAGTATGTGTGTAGTAGGGGGTGGGAGAGTATAGGTCTGAAATTTACATTTAAAGTTTAAAATTAAAATTGAGGTTTATATTTTTTTAAAATAAATAGCTTGATATAAACAAAACAAGCATTTCCCTCTTGAAAAAGCTAGAGTTTTGACTTTTTTTTTTGAGACTGTGTCTCCCTATCCAGCTCAGGCTGAAGTGCAGTGACCGGTCACCAAGACTTGACCTACTGCCGATCAACACAGAAGATTTAATGTGTTCCATTTCTGACCTGGCCCAGTTCTCCCCTCCCTAGACAACTTGGTGCCCCCTACCCCAGCCCCAGGGAATCAACATATTGGTGCCAGACTTAATGTATATACTTCTCAGCTCTAACCCTACTGCAACTCAGAACTCCTGAGCTCAAGAGATCAACCAACCTCAGCCTTCACAGTAGCAGAGATTACAGGTATAAGCTATTTTATTTTTTAATAATATATTTGAACATACACACACACACACACACACACACACATATAGAGAGAGAGAAAGAGACAGAGAAACAGAGAGAAAGAGACAGAGGGAGGGAGAGGGAGGTAGAGAGGAGGGAGAGGGAAAGAGGGAGAGAGGGAGAGAGAGAGAGAGAGAGAGAGAGAGAGAGAGAGAGAGAGAGAGAGAGAGAGAGAGAGAGAGAGAGAGAGAGAGAAACAGAGAGAAAGAGACAGAGGGAGGGAGACGAAGGTAGAGAGGAGGGAGAGGGAAACAGGGAGGGAGAGAGAGAGAGAGAGAGAGAGAGAGAGAGAGAGAGAGAGAGAGAGAGAGAGCAAATAATATATTTGTAGCAAAGAAAATAATTAAGCAAACAGAGATTGTAGGTGATCAAATCTGACAATGAATAAACATCCACCCTAGTGATCTTCCTTTCTGAAGTAAGGAGGAAACTATGTTACATTGTCTATTCCTTGAGCTCATGATTAATTTGTTAGTTATTCAGATCTGACTCCCTTAGAGTGATCAGAGATTATTAGGTGAGCACTACCAAGTCAGAGATGAGAGTTTTGGAGAGTTTTTAAAATGAGGGAAGCTGACCGATTAACAGCCAAGGAGGCTGTCAAACATGTGGAAACAATGTCATACTTCATTACATAGCATGTATACTCTGGTACTCTCTCTTTTAGAGTCAGGCCTACTATATCACCCCTGTCGGGATTCGGTTGTGGGTAGCTCTTTTCTCTACTGCCATTAGCTCAAACCCCTACAGGTAGTACTGCTCCCCATACCCAGCACCTATGTTGCTATGGGCTAATGATTAGCACTTCGGCTCCATTTAATTTTGTTGCTGTTCAGTTCTGTCCAACTCTTCATAACACCATTTGGGGTTTTCTTGGCAGAGATACTGAAGTGATTTTCCATTTCCTTCTCCAGCACATTTTACAGATGAGGAAACTGAGGCAAACAGTTAAGTGACTTGTCCAGGGTCAAAGAGGTAGTAAAGTGTCTGAGGCTGTATCTGAACTCAGGTCTTCCTGAATCCAGACCCAGCACTCTATCCTCTATGCTACCTAGCTCCATTTACCTACTTAACATTAATTATCTTTTATAAAGGAATATTTACTTCAATGATATTTCAAAGATAGAACATTCCTTTTCCCACCCCTAACATATTGGAGGCACACTTTCTCTTACACCACCTCTGTCTCTGGGAAGAGTAGGCTCAAAACTTAGGTCAGTTCCTACATAACATTTATTCTACCAATTCCATGGCCATTTCCAACATGATCGCCAAACAAGTTCTGCCCATGAGTTTATCTGATGTGGCACCAGCTGCAAAATCTACCCCTCTGTTGTAACTCTTAGATTCCCAGGACTCACACTCCTGATCTTTCGAAACTCACAGGGTTAGAAATTCCATTCCCTTCATCTAAAAGGGAAAAGAAAAAACATGGAGTCCAAGGGTCATAACCTGTTTCTTGGGGCAATATGGCCTCACAAGGCAGAAGACTCTATTTTAAATTTTATGAAATAACATAAGCATTTCCATGACATAGTAGATTTTCAAAAAGAAGACTGTATATGAAACTGTAAATCTATTATGTACAACTTGCTATTCATTTTAAATATATAATAAAGTTATATATAAAGCTTCTCCCTTTACAGCATTGTCCCTCACCAGATGCTGTGAGTGAAAGAGACTAACAGATCCACCAAGAAGACTTCAAAAAAGCCAGTTGCTGGGACTGACAGGCTTTGTTGAAGGCCTCCATAGCCGACCAAAGAGCCTCCTCTTTACCACTTGTTTATCTGAACTGGATCGATTTTGGGACAGCTATACTTACTACATAGTCTCTTCCAGGCACTTCCCCTACATATCATCATGGCTTTCCCAGAAGGCTCACTGGTGTCTCCACATGTTGAGACACGATACAGGGCACTCTGCACGTGTGCCAGATTCCATCCAGATTCCTAGGGCATAAATCATTGGATCTTAGATTTAGAGTTGGAAGTGATCTCAAAGGCCATCTTATCCAACTCCCACATTTACACACAAGGAAACTGAGGTACTTTCAAAGATTCAGACCATTACCCATTCATACTTATAATGTAGAAGTCATGCCCATGACTTCCCATAAATCGGGCACCCAACATTCCAGAGGCCTGCTTTTTGATATTATGCAGATACCAGTTAACTTTTGCTCTTGATTTTTGACATGCCATCTTTTTTTCTTAGTAATACATCTCCCTGATGCCAAGCTTAACAATGAAGAATTGCTCTTGTTCCATTACAATACACTATTCAGACAGTTACTATATTGTTGCAAATACAGGCCAATTCCAATCAGCTCCACTAAAAATCTCCTTGAAAAGAGAAATGCATACATGTAAACTGAAAAGTAACACCAATTATCAGCCACAACTAGGCTTTATGCAAGCCGGATTTGGGAGAGAATAAAAAGATTAGCTGAAATTCAGACTAACATGGTAGCATAACCCAACTTTTTTCCCCTCAGAGACTCCAAATTTACTCTCCCTTTCTACAAAACATTGAAATCAAAAGTGATTACATCCTTTTTAAAACATCCGACCAAAAAAAATATTGTATTGATATGCACAAATGAATGAAATGCTGACTCTTATTCATTCTGTCTTTTAAAACAGGTACAAGCTCGCACAAAAGGTGTAGCTTCAGAGAGGTGTGTTTTAAGCATTAATGAGCCTGATTTGTGAGGATGGCTTCACAAGGTGTACAATGCATGAGTGGTAAAGTAGGTCAAACAGTGGAAGCTTGCCCATCTTTTAAATCTTTATGAATACAATAGTATCACCTCTTGCTACCATTTCTCTTGCATAAGATTTCTCAAGCAGAGACTCAAGGGGAATGGAGGAGGCGGAGGTAATGAAATTCCCATTGTTCTGCTATGAGGAATTTGAGGGCTACTGAGGTTTGAGGATCAGTTCTTATTGGAATACAGATATAATCTTGTAAGCAATGCAGCCTCCCTCCACATTTTTTTTTACTGTTTATCCTGTAGAAAGAAACAGTCTTCACAAATGGACTAGACAATCTTGCATTCCCTTCTGGCTTTAAATTCTATAACCTGATGACAGGCAGGCTGGCTGTCCCTCTTGCCTAGAATGGTCCCTTCTCATCTCTGCCTCCTGGCTTTCCTGGCTTTCTTCTAGTCCCAAGTAAAGTGCTATTTTCTACAAGAAGCCTTAACCAGGATTCCTTAGGCATAGCATAGAATCTTTCCTCTAATGACTATCTGCAATTTGTCCTGTCTATATCTTGTTCATGTATAGCTGTTTTCATGTTGTCTTCTCCTTAAGTCTAGCAGCTCTTAGAGAGCAGAAACTGTCTTTTTGTCTTTCTTTGTATCTCCAGGGCTGGGCAAATAGTAGAGTCTTAATGATAGGTGCTTCAGTAGCTTCAAATAATCGAGGATCTATGAGCAGGAAGCATTATGAGGGCTCAAATATTCCTGGATTAACTCTGGCAGGGGTTGAACACTCATTTCTGCAAATCCCTATAGATATGTCAGAAGCAGCTGCGAGGTGAAGAGACAGACGTCATGGTCTAGTCAGGAAAGAATATCATCTTTGAAATCTGATGACCTGGGTTTAAACACCCTCTCTGCTGCTTGTGTGATTGGGAACACAGCACTTAGCCTCCCTCCACCAGTGCAAGACTCAGCTTCTACATAAGCACATCAGGCACATAGTAGGTGGCTAACAAGTGACTGCTGATCAGCTGATAAAATGAGGGTTTTGGACTAGTCCGTTTCTGAGGCTCCTTCCTGCACCAGACCTACAGGCTTTTTTCTCCTGTAGCGCAGGTCTTTATTTTCTGCAAATAAACTGATTTCTAGAGTTGTTTTGGTGGCAGATGTTCCCTTTGAGCTTGCTCATTCATTATGCTTAACATTACAACGTTAGAAAACAATCTGTAGGCTCCTGCTCCTATCAACACAATCTACTATCTCCAGCAGGGAGCAAGGAACCTCCTCTCTGCTCTAGTCAACAACTCCCTTTGGGTGAGTTGCTTGACCTTGTTTATTTCCCCATATATAAACTGAGATTAATAAAAAAAAAAAGCATATTTAAGGTCTGGGTGAAAGGTTAGTTCTCTGGTTTACTCAGATCTCCTGTTTATGCACTGTCACCATTTATTGACCTTAGGACCCATATTTATAATGACATACAATATGCTATGATATTTATGATATATGATATATAATGATATACAAATTGGTATTCCTATAGTGGAAGGAATATATGATGAGCTCTGCTTTTTTACAATATGTTTTTGTGCTTACAGTGTTCTGTTAATTGGTTTTTGTTTTATGTTTTGTTTTGTCTTTTTTTTTTTTTGGATTAAACCAGAGATTCAATTGGTATAGAAACTCCTACTGAGGAAAAAGAATGGCATATCTTCTAAGCCAAAATATAGTCTTAGAGAATTGCCTGGGAGTACTAAAGAGTTAGAAGCAGCTAGGTGGTATAGTGGAGTCTGGAAGATCTGAGTTCAAATTTGACCTCAGACTCTTACTAGCTATGTGACCCTGGGCAAGTCATTTGATCCTGTTTGCCTCAGTTTCCTCATCTATAAAATGAGCTGGAGAAGGAAATAGCAAACCACTCCAGAACGTATGCCAAGAAAACTCTAAAAAGGATGACAGAGTTGGATACAATTGAAAATGACTACACAGCACTAAAAGTTTAAGAGAGTTTCTCAGGATCACAGATACAGTAAATTTGAGAGGCGAGACTCAAACGTAGGTGTTCATTGCTCCAAGGCTGGATCTTCTCTACTATACTATACCATACTATACTATACTATACTATACTATACTATACTATACTATACTATACTATACTATACTATACTATACTACACTATACTGTATTATACTACCTTGCCGAATATAGTATAGGCCTACTACATGTTTGTCAAGTTGAATTTAATTAATACTAGTTGACATTTATATTGTAAGGTTTGCAAAGCACTTCATACATAATCTCACTTAATCCTTAAAAAATGTGAGGTACTATGGGTATTATTATTATTATTCTTTTGCAGAAGAAGAAACTGAGGCTTAGAGAAGGTAAATGACTTGTCAATGGTCACGTAACTGAAAGTAGGTTTTGAACCCAGATTTTTCCTGATTCTAAATATACTATGAGGTAGCTAGGTTGTACAGTGGATACAGTACTGAGTCTGGAATCAGGAAGATCTGAATTCAAATCAAACCCCAGACAACTTACTACCTATGTGACCTCTCTGAACAAAGTCACTTAAGCTCCATCTGCCCTCCCTCCTAGGGTTAGTATAAGAATCAAAAGGGAAAATATTTGAAAGAACTTAGCACAATACCTGCACATAGTAGGTATTTAACAAATGCTTTTTTCCTTCCTTCTACTATGCCTTCTATTATATCATGCTACTTCTCATACTCCAATATGTTATTAACTATTTTGATTATTTTATGCACTATTTTATATTTTATATTAGTTTTGGGCTTTAATATTTGAAAGAACCTAGCACAGTGCCTGGAGCATAGTAGGCATTTAACAAATGCTTTTTTCCTTCCTTCTACTTATGCTTTCTATTACGTCATGCTGCTTCTCATACTCCAATATGTTATTAACTATTTTGATTGTTTTATGTATTGTTTTATATTAGTTTTGGGCTTTGTTTCAACTAGATTCAAATAGATTACAAATGACACAATTATGGAAATAATGCATTCATACTGTAATTACAAAAGTACAATAAAAGCTCAGTGTGCACTTACATACATATGCATATATATATTTAAATCTATATAGATCAGTATATGCACATGCATATGTCAAAAAGTATCAAACCTGACAAAATAATAGATTACATTTCATTTTTTTTCTTTGTTCGGAGGCAAGTTTGTTTTCAGAAATGCTATTTGATTCATTAAGCAAACATTTATATACTAACAAGATAGTTTATCTCTAGCAGAGAAAACACTCTGTGTGGAAACTACCTCCAACATTGCAGATCTTGATAATCTATGACATAGTGGGGAGTTACCTGAAGCATGTGGGCAGCTAGGTGGTATAGTGGCTACAGTGCAGGGCCTAGAATCAGGAAGAGCTGAATTCAAACATGACTGCAGACACTTACTAGTTGTGCAACTCTAGGCAAGTTACTTAACCTTGTTTGCGTCAATTTCCTTATCTGTAAAATGAGCAGGAGAAGGAAATGGTTAATTACTCCAATATCTTTGCCAAGAAAACCCCAAATAGGGTCACAAAGAGTCAAACATGACTGAAATGAACAACAACCCGAAGCATAAAAAGGTTAAGTGACTCATCCAAGGTCATTACAAGTGTCCTAGGCAGGATTTGAACTTGGTTCTTCTTGACTTCAAATTCAACCCTACAACCTATTATACTATTCTGTCTCTTACCAATTTTAAAATTTACTATACTTTATTACTGTATCATCAATTAATTACATGCACCTATAAAATACTGAGTTAAGAATGAAAGTATCAACATAAATATAACATAGGAATTTGCTGTTCTGGATAGTTTTTATTAATAGACTTTAACTGTGACTCTGTCTGTCTGTCATGTATCTATCCATCTTCTCTCTTTGAACCAATTAGTGCAGTTACCATTAGAGGGTCTAGTATTAATCATCTTTCTATACTTCCATTAAGTTAGCATTTTTTTTAAATCCAGTTGTGCCACCTCTGATTCTCACATTTCAATAAAAGTATTATGCATTTTCTTCATTTTTGACTTCTTTGGATTCCAAGGAAAGGATATTGATTTATAAGTATAGTGCTTCAATACAATTATAATGAATTAACAGGCCAAAGTATATATGATTTATTATTACAAAGTGACTTTCGTTGAAACTGGGTTCATCTACATGAAGATTAAAAAAGCAGTAAGCTATCCCCTACCACCATGTTCAGAGCTCTTCTGTCATCCATAGTGAAAAATGAATCAAATCAACATAGATTTAGTGCATTCTTAATACTAGGCATATTCAGCAGAGTTCTGAAGGCAGGAGATGCTACATGAATGCTAGCTATGGGTCTTTCAGATTTGCTCTGTGTTCAAGGCTGAGCATTCATTATAAGAACTACCCTACACAAGGCAAGATGCTATATACAAATTCTCCAGGATGCCCTTTTTCAACAGATGTGAGTGTGAAAAAAAATAATAATAATAAATGGGTAAATGATGCAGTTAAATGATAAATCATCCTGGATATCACTGGGTCCTACATAATCTGTATGTTTAAAAAAATTACTTAAATCCAAATTACCCAAGACTTCGGGGAAGTTGTCTTTTAACAATCCTCAAAGGATACCTGTTTGTGCCTGCATTTAAGTCTTCCCTTGTTACTTATCATGGTATGGTGGTGATCTTGGGTTATCCAGGTCTGTACCAGCAAAGTATAAGCAGAGATCCTCATAATGAGAGCCATGAATAGATCATGGGACTTAGGAGTCAGGATGACCTGAGTTCAAGTTCCCCTTCAGAAATTAACTTGCATTGAGATTCTAGGCAAGTCATTTTACTTCTCCCAGCCTCAGTTTCTTCATCTACAAGATAATAATAATAAAAGCACCTACCTCCCAGGTTTGCTAGTGAAGCTAAAATGAGATAATATTTGTAAAGCAATTTGCAAATCTTAAAGCAGTTTATAAGTGCTTGCTATGATGACAGGGAAGAGGAGGAGAAGGAGGAAGAGGAGCAGGAAGAGGAGAAGGAGGATGATGAGTTAGGGACTGTGTAACTGTGGCCTAAGGGCCATCATATTAGTTTGGAGGGGGAAAGGCACATCAACAGAGTTCATTACTACGTAATCAACTTTAACCACCTAGTACAGCATGAATCATAGAATCATCTGTTTAAAGTTGGAAGCCATTTAATCCAACATCTTCCTTTTGCAGATGAGGAAAGTGAGATCTAAAAGGAAGGTGATTTGGCCAAGGTCACACAGATAACAAGTAACAAAGGCAGGATTTTAAGCCAGATCTTCTTCCTCCACAGCAAGTGTGCTTTGCTTTTCACTCTATGAAGGGGTTAGGGGAAGGGGAGAGGAGGGGGCATTAAAGGAATTTACCTACATCGATGAAATCACAGTCTTTTAAAGAATCACAGTATCTGTCCATGGCTGTATAAGATGATCAAAATTGAATGCATTTCTATTTTTTCTTTACTCTGTGTTAAGCTTCTGGAAGAATACTTTCCATTCCTTGCATGGATGTCCTGCTTTAAGAAAATCTTGTATACAGATGTCCAAAGCTGGTCAATTAGAGGGTGATAATTCAAAGTACCAAAGGCTTATTCTCTTTAACAAAATGATTCATCTCAGAATTCCTTTAAATAGTGAACACCCATGGCACTGAAACTGTGATTCAATTTACCAAAACAATTGATATCCACACTAATTTTCAGCTCCAAAGCACTCTAGCATCTGTCTAGCAGAGCATCCCCATGGTGCCATGTGCAATCTACAAAGGGCAAACTCTGACACTCACCAAGGTCTGAGTATTAGAGATGCTAGCACCATTTCCAGCTTGCCTGACCAATGAGAAATTGTTTCTTTAATCCTCATGGTTTGAATAAACTCTGCTACAATTATAAAGTCTGACTCTAGTCATTTCCCTATTACTTCTATCAGGGAAGCATTCAGGAGAAACACCTCATATCCTCAGAAACTCAACCAGTAAATAAAGGGTAATAGATGGGCATTCAATGATTGCATGACCCTTCATTTTTATCCCTAATCATCCTTCTTTCCTTGTCCTCAACTAAAGGATGTCATGGATTGGAAAGAACACTGGCCCTAGTCAGGAGAACATGAGTTCAAATGCAGCCTCAGACACTGTGTGACCATGTGCAAGTCACTTAACCTTAATTACCTCCCCCTCCCCACAAAGATAGTAGAAATCAAAGAGATCTTAATTATGAATATTAATTATTATCTTGGGCTATAGTGAAATGAGGGTCTTTAAGTACACAAACTACCTCTACACTAAATGGTCCCAGAATGCCATGCTCAGGAGCCAAAAAATCAGACCAAAGAATTAATTTGTTTCTTAGAGTCCTCTCTGTCCACCCTCTATTGTCAGCTGATGTTTCTTCCTTATTCAGTTGGTCTTTCTGTTAGTCTTGGGGTTTTTTGCACGTAATTGCCTGGGTGGCCATATGACCTGAGGATGGTTCTACTTCCCCTCCACAAAAAGCTATATGATGTGACATGGCTACTTCCAAGGCTATTTGAGACTCACAGGCCTTTTTCACTTACATATGGATTCATGGCTCCATTCCAAATGTTTGGAAGTGATAGCATCTTTGACCTCCAGATAAGTGGGGTGTTTCTCCAATAACAATTGCTCAGAATCATTCCAAGTTATGTTTCAGTAAGAGTGAAATGAGAGCAAAAGAAATCTAGGGGAATTGAAAGATAGCAATACCTCCAAATAAGGAATAACTGAGTTACAGTTTAAGTAGCAGCTGTTTGATAGCCTATCAAGTCCCTAACAACATCTACAAAAACAGAAAGGAAAAAAAAGATAGAATGTGATTTAATGAAATGAAATTAGAACATGAACACGCTGTATATTCAACACTGACATTAGAACTCTGAGAAAAAGGGGACTCTCTAGGTGCTCTTTCCAGATAGGCCACTGACTAGTGAATAGGCAGCTGAATGTCTCTGTTTTCCAACTTTTCCATTAGTTAAAATAGAGACAATAACACTATTCACTTCCTAAGGATAGTGGAAGGATTCATGAGGTAATGTTTATGAAGCACTCAAAGTTCTTTCAATGAAAGATTTTATGTAAACACAACTTTAACTGTACTACCCAACCATAACTAGGCTATGCTTACTGAGAAATGTACCCACCCCCACCCCTTTGCCCAGAAAAGAAAAGCCGTTGTATTGAATCATCCTGTGCTATTTGTAATTGGCTTACACAGAAAAAGGTGATAGAATAGATAGGTGGATGAAATGAAAATATGTCACAAGGACCTTGCTATTCAATGGCATCTATTCTTCAAGAGATTGCCCACTTAAATGATCCCAATAACCATGGAGCTTTTTTTAAAATTAATATTCTTGTTTATTCATGTATCTCTTATTTGAGCTTCATGGGGAAATATCAATTATCTGTACTCTCCTAAGAAATAATACTTTTCTTATTATTTGTCCAGGATTGAGATGCACAAGAGTGTCGAGCGAGGCAGAGTTGAATGGACAAGTAACAACAGCATCTTTCCTTAGCTGAAGTTAGCTATGCTAAACACCAGGCCTGTAATCCAATTGACCTCAAATGTACAATGGGAACAGAATAGACCAGAGAATAACAGCGGACTGATGGCCCACACCTGGCTTCTGAACTGGACTATGCATTCTATGTCACAGCCCTTGATTACATGGTCCCATAGCTCTTCTTAGCCACACAAATGAGTCCCTGACATGTCTCTACTTGGCTCACAGGAGGTTTTCATTATCTTCCGGGTGATTATTGCTCCTTGGCTCCCCTTTCTTACATTTCAAAACCTCTCCCAGGTATCTTCAAAATTGAGTTGAGTCTTCCATTTCAAATGAAAAATAAACTCAGAGACCATAAAGTATAAGTATGAATTTACCAGGGAGTGTTGGTCCACATTTCTTCATCAGAGTATCTCTCCTTTAGACCTGAAAAACTAAAAAGCTAAAGATTTATTTAGGTATCACTCCATTTAGTAGTCTAAATTTTCCAGTGTGAAGTTCCTTTAATGAGAATAACCATAGTTATGCCCAACTTGGAAAAGTCACTTAGTCTCTCTAGGACTTGTTTTGGTTTTGATTTTGGTTTTTACCTACAATGGAAGGGAGTAGGGCTAAGGTCTCTACTGGCCCAAGTTATGGAATCCTAATAAAAGGCTTACAAACAGCATCAGTGGAAGGAGTAACCACCTTAATCATAGATTCTTCATGTATTGAAGTGGTAACTTCCTTTGTCTCATGAATAGCCACTATCTATAATGACCCAAAAGATTTTTTTTAAATGTTAACAGAACTTTATGCATATTTAAAGCACTATTCAGTAATATATGTATATGAGAAGTTGGGGAAAATAGGATGGAGAATGCTAATTCAGTTCTATTTCTAGTCCTGCTCACAATCAAAGGCTTCAGAATTACTTTTGCCCTGTAATTTGTATAAAGCATGAGGGGTATTCTGCAAAGGCCTTTCCACAAAAGGCATTTAGTTGCTATCCTTAACTATCTCAGTTCAGAATGGATGATGATAACAGACTGAATTGGACATAGAAGGACCACATGGCATCTGTCTATGCTATTTTTATGATGGAAGATGAAACTGCTGATGGTATAACAATCAAAATTAGTGCGTATCAGTTCCAGCTGAGAATACCCTTCTCTGCTAGAGCAAGGTGGGCTTAAAAAGCAGACCCGTCTCCATAGTCCTTTGGTAAACAACAATTTTCTCTGTAGCTACTGCTTCATAGGCTTCCCTCCAAATTTACTGGGGTTTTCTTTTATAGAATTCTTTTTATTTTACAATGTTTTACTGATGTTTTTGTCATTAAATTAGTCATTTCAGGGGTGGGGCAAAAAAAAGCAACCTTCCACCCCTTCAAGATTGAACCTTTCTTTATAACAAAAATACATAATTTTATCATAAAATGTAGTTATAAAATGATGACATCTGACAACATATAGACCCCCCCACCTCTCCATAATGAGAAGGCATATTTCACTTTTTGTTCTCTAGGACCTTCAGTGGTTTTTCAGTTACTCAGAGTTGGCTTCCTGTTGGTAGTTTTTTTATTTATACTGTGGCAGTTATTTTTCATATTATGCATATTGTGTATCTTTTGGTTCTGCTTATTTCACTCTGCATCAATTCATAAAAATCTTCCTATGCTTCTGTGAATCTCTCATACTAATCATTTATTATTATACAAAAACATTCCATTATATTAATTACCATTGGTTTTTGTCCATTCCCCAAACTATGGGTACCCACTTTGTTTTCAGTTATTTTGCTATCACAAAGCAGATTGTCATTAATATTTTGGTAAAGATCAGACTTTTGTTCATCTCTTTGATTTCCTTGAGGTATAGGTCTAATAATTTTTTCCATACTTCCTGGGCCAAACTCTAGCAAATGGTAAATAATCTTTGTCTGAGCTCCTAGGAATGTCACACCCTTGTTTGTCTACAGTAATACAGACTAAATATTGGCAAAATTCCCTGGGTTGGACTTGGTAACACCTCAACTGGAATCCTTCCTTGAAGTGGGGGAGGGGCATTCATATTTCCTTCCCCATCACCCTTGAGGGCAAATCTCATGGCTGGACCTTGGATCATGATCCAACAACTCACAAGAGGAAGGGCAAGGAACATGTCATATAGTCTTTTATATACTGAGAAAATGTATAATCAATGTCATAGGCATTACCCACATAGATTAAGTACAAAGCAAAGAAGGAAATCATAGAATCCCCAAACTTGAAGGAATCTCAGAAGTTATCTAGTCCAATCCATAACTGAACAAAAATCCCCCATTTGTCATCCCTAATAAGTAGTAATCCTATCTTTCCTAGAAATTTTCTTTTTCAGGCTAACTATCCCCAGTTTCTTCAATGGAACTTTACATGGCCCTTCACCAACTTTGTCACTCTACTTACAGTCACCAGCTTATCTTCAGGAGGGAAGAGCATGCTGAACAAGGGGTTCAAAAGCACCAGTGATAGCTTCAGAAAGATTGTTAAATCTGGAAACAACCTAACATATTAATACCAGGCAATTGAACAAGGTCCAAGGGAGGACCTTGAATAGTCTAATCCCATCTCTCCTTCGATGGACTTCTTGCCAATGACTAACACTCTGCCCAGACTCATTCCTCAGTGGTTAGCATACTCCCACACCCTTATACGCTTCTTATGCCAGTAATTGTGAACTGCCAATATACAAACTCCATTCCCAAAGTCCTCTACTGTCCCACTCAAGATTTGCCTTT
Source organism: Phalanger gymnotis (assembly GCA_028646595.1). NCBI lineage: Eukaryota > Metazoa > Chordata > Mammalia > Diprotodontia > Phalangeridae > Phalanger > Phalanger gymnotis. Next base: position 107,044,582 of record CM053627.1, read on the forward strand.
CCCTTCCATTTTGCCTCCTGAAATGCATTTTAATTGGTCTTCCTGCCTCAAGTCTCCCCACATTGCAATACAACTTCCATTCAGCTACCTAAATTCTTTTCTGACAAGGCAGATCTGATCACATCACCCCTCTACTCAATAAGCCCCAGTATCTCCTTGTTACCCATAAGATCAACTATAAAACCCTCTGTTTGGCATTAAACACCTTTGTAACTCTGGCCCCTCCTACTTTTCCAGTCTTCTCGCCCTTCCACATTACCTATGATCCAGCCACACTAGATCTTAGAGCCACACTGCTCTTCCTCTCACATCACACTCTATGGCCCATCACCAAGCCTTTGCGCTAGCTTTCCTCCATGCCTGGAATGCTTTCCTTACTCATGCCAACAGACCAACTTTAAAGTTCTTCTATATCTTGTTCTCCTTGGTTCTGGTGTCTTTCCCTCTGAGATTACCTCCATCTAATCTGTATTTATCTTCTATCTGCCCATTTATTTACACATATTTCTCCCCAATTAAGAGGTGAATTCCTTGAGGTTGGGACTGTTTTTGCCTTCCTTTGTATCCCCAGTGTTTAGCATAGTGCTTAGCACATAGTAAATGCTTAATAAATGTTTTTCATCAATTGATTAATTGTTGTTGTTCAGACATTTCAGTTATGACTGACTCTTTATGACCCCATTTGAGATTTTCTTGGCAAAAATACTAGAGTGGTTTGCCTTTTCCAGCTCATTTTATGGATGAGAAAACTGAGGCAAACAGGGTTAAGTGACCTGCCCAGCATCACACAGCCAGTAAGTGTCTGAGACTAGATGTGATTCAGGAAGATGCGTCTTTCTGACACCAGGTCTGACACTCCATCCACTGCACCACCTAGCTTCTGTGGGAAATTAAAAGGGTAGAGAGGTAATATTTTAATAGGCAAAATTGAGAAACATGGTCCAGGTAATCTCAGTTAGGTGAATTCAAAATTAGTCTCATGGTCAGATACAAATAGTCACTTACAGTTGGATGTCATCTGGGAATGAAGTCTCTAGTGGAATGTGCCAGGGATCTGTGCTTGGAGAAGCACTATTAACAATTTTATTAATGAATTAAACCAAGGTATAGATGGCATACTTAAACTTTCAGATGACACACATATAGAAAGAATTGCTAATACGTTAGAAGATTAAGTCAGCATCCAAAGAGATCTCAACAGGCTACCATCTTGGGCCTTACCTAATAAGATAATGCCAACAATAGCAATTTACATTTGAGTGGTGCTTTAAGGTTAACAGAGTGTTAACATATATTATTTCATAATTCCCATCTTACCAATGAGAAAACAAACTCACAGAATGACTTGCCTAGGGTCACTGAGCTAGTAAGTATCTAAGACAGGATTCAAATCCAGGACATCCTGAATCCAGGTCCAACATACCTTCCTGTACTCTGTCCTAGTCAGATTACTGCTGAAATATCGTATTCAGTTCTGAGATCCATGTGAAAGGAAAGACATTGATAAACTAGAAATTGTTATCCAAAACAAGGCAACCAGGATGAAAGATTATGCCATATGAGCACTCGTAAAAAGAACCAAAGATTTTTAGACAAAAGAAGACTTGGCAGAGAAGACTATGATAGATGTCTTCAAATATCTTCAAAAAGCCATTAGGCTTTCATACTGAAAGAGGATTAGACTTCTTTTTTCTTGGTTCTACAAGGCCAGCCTAGGAGAAACAGCTGAAAGCTTCAGATAGGCAGATTTGATAAAAGGGGAAAAAACCCATCCTAATGATAAAACTTTGTCCTGAAGCAGAATTGGCTGCTCCAAGAGGCAGAAGGACAAGCCCCTTTACTAGGAATCTTAGAGCAAAGGTTGGATGTTGTAGAGTGAATGCTAGCTCAGTTATGGGTTGGACTAGATGAGTTCTGATATCCTAACCAACTCAGAGGTTCTATGATTTTCTGAATGCAAATCAAGTCCATTTGTTTTTATACAATTATAGAGCCAGGTCCAACCTTAAAATATCATCTAATACAGTCCATTGCCTTCAGGGAGATTGATGACCTTACCATCCAGGAAAAATGCTTATCTATTCTCTTCTTAAGATCATCGGGGATGGAAACTCCTCATGCTAAAAATACGTCAGTATAAATGAGGCATTATTTAAACCGAAAATAAACTAGATCATGTAAGAAAAGGAGATGGTGTTATTGGATTCAACACCACTACTCACACTGGTGTTCTAGTCTTTAAAAGAAAAAAAAAGACATGAGGAGAAAAAAGTTTAATATGTACAAATTATCCAATTCACAATCAACTGAAAATGCTAAATGATTGGAGTCAGGGGATATTCTTGAATTTGTCTATTTTCAGGCTCCTAAATTTCACCAGCTGGAATTCTTTTTAAAGCACTATCCTTTTCAACCTTTTAAAATGAAAGATTTGTTATTTAATGGGAAATCTGCAGTTTGCTATAAAGTGGAGACACAAGTGGCTTGGTTATTTGTTAAAGGACTAAATTTTTCTTCTACATTTTGTTTAGCATGTAGTAAAAAGCATGGAATAAAGAGTATTATTGTCCTCAAAGAATTAAATTTGAGGATCATCCAAGGGCAGTGGAGAAGTATATGGTCAGTGTGAGCAGGTTGCAACATATTACTAATGATAAATTGAGCAGTATAGGCAGTAGGGTAAGGAAATCATCAGAAAAAAAGAGACAGAACCGTCATCACACGGTGAGAGTGACGTACAAGCAGTGGACAGCCTGCACACTCCAACAGCATCAATGCCATGTCAAGAGATTTAAGAGAATTCCCTAGAATGTTTGGTGGCCCTCATTTGTTAGATTCCCTTCACAGTCAGAATCCACCTTCCCAAGTCAAAATCATTGCCCATTATTCCTCTCTGTACATTCTACCTTCTAGCCATGTTGGCCTACTTGGTTTTCTCCACATATGACATCTCATCTCCCAGTTCTTTGTCTTTGCAATGGCTGTCTTCCATGCTTAAAATGTTCTTCCTCCTCACCTTTGCCTCTTACAATCTCTAGCTTCCTTTAGGCCTCAGGTCAAGCGCTACCCCCATGAATCCCAGCCATGCTAGTCACCACCTGTGTGACATTGGACAAGTCATTTGACTTCTCTTGGCTTCAGCATTCTTATTTGTAAAATGAAGGTGTTACACTAAAAGGCTTTGAAGGTTCTTTTCCAGTTGTGAATCCCATGAAGATCCTCTGAAGTCGATCGTGATATTTAAAGTTTCCAATGCTCTTAACCAACAAATAATTTTATATTTACTAATTTTTATGTGTACATATATGTTGTTTATATTTTATATACATATATTTCATATTTTATACACATATATGTATATATATGCACATGCATATATATACATATACAGTATAGTTTATATTCATTTATCTTTGGGTATGTTGTTCTACCCCAATCCCATAGAATGTAAACTCCTGAAGGCAAACACTGTTTCATTTTAGTCTGTGTCTTTACCACCTAACACAATGTCTGGCACACAACAAGTGCTTAGCAAATGCTTATTAGCTGACTGGTAATTGATTTCACACTCCCAAACCAACTCTCTATCTCCTATGCTACAATATCTGCCTCTGTGTCTATGTGTCTCTGTCTCTCTGTCTCTCTCTGATTCTTTCTCTCTCTAAACTAGAGCAAAGTTTCCACTATGCCTCCAAACCTGAACTTTCCCACTTCACTTTCAGGGTACCATGATTCATCAAATCCTCCATATTAGAAACATTGGAGTTATTTATTCTACTCTCCCTTACCTCAAATATATATACACACACAATAAGTCACCAAGCTTTGTCGATCCCATCTCCAAAATATTTCTAGCTTCTTTCCCCTTCTCTTGATCCTCACTGTTGCAATCCCTCATTACTACCTGCCTGCTACTGTAATAGCCTCCTCATGAGTCTCCTGACCTCTGCCCTTTTCTCCTTCTAATCCATTCTTCATGCTGCTGCCAGAACTACACACTTTACACAAAGATATAGACAAGTCAGTCTTCTCAAAACTTTGAAAAGATAAGCTACTGAGTAAAGTCCAGATTCCTTTACCTGGCATGCAGAGCCCTCCACAGTCTGGCAGCAACCTATCTTTCCAGCTCTATCTCATACTACTCCCACCCACATGTATTCTAGACAACCTGAACTAACCTTCATTCCCCTACATTCATTCCCATCTCTCTGTTCCTTTTCTAGCACCCTATACTTACTTGGCACTCTCTTTCTTCTCTTCTCTCCCTCCCCATGTGTATTGAATTCCTACATCCATTGAAACCCAACTCCAACATTAACTCCTCCAGGAGACCCTCCCTGATGTCCCCTTGAGCCTTACCTAGCATTTTAGTCCTACCTCACTTACATCCTCATGGTGTATTATTTTGTATCCATCATTTGTGCATATATCATAGCCTCCTCCTAGACTGTAAACTCCATAAGGGGTGGCATCATACTCATCTAAACTTTATATCCTACTCAGTGCCTAGAATAGTACTCTATACACAGGAGGTGATTAATAAATTTCTGATATGTTACATTTAAATTGAATTGAATTTACATCCCCTGACCATTTCAGTTACCCTCCTTAGAGGAGGTCCAGCTTATCAATGTCCTTCCTAAAATGTGCCACCCAGAACTAAATTTGGTACTCCAGAAGTCATAGTACTTCTGGATAGAGTACAAGTAGATACAAGTCTTCTATTAATGCTAATGGTAATAACAATACCTTATATGTCTAAAATTTTATGGTTTCCAAAGCTCTTTCTTATACGTTTTCTTGCTTGATCCTCTTCAGTCTCTCTTTTTTCCCTGGTTCCTTCCCTGTTGCCTATAAACACAGCCAAGTCTCTTTATTTCTTAAAACAAAAACAAACAAATCCAGTAGACTCTACCATGCCCAACATCATCCTTAAACTGCCTCCACTTGTTACCTCCACTTCCTCCCATTTATTAATACCTCTCCCTCTAATATCCTAGATTTATCACTTGCATATTTGCTTATGTAAATAATAATGATAATAGCTAACAATTATATAGTGCTTACTGTGTGTCAGGCACTGTACTTTACAATTATTATCTCATTTGATCCTCAAAAAACCCTGCAAAGTAGATGCTATTATTATTCACTCTTTACAGATGAAGAAACTGAGGCAAACAGAAGTAAATGACTTGCCCAGAGTCACCTAGTATTCCAGGCCTGAGGTCTTCCTGACTCAAGGCCCAGCACTCTATCCACTATGCCACATAATTGTCCCACCAGAATACACAGATCTTGGGGGCAGGGACTATTTTTGCTTTTCCTTTGAATCCCCAGCACTTAGCACAGTGTCTGACACACAATAAACATTTAATAAAAAATGCTTATTGATTCATTCTCACAACTCCTGAACTGGGTAGGGTGGCTATTATCACCATTTTTATAGACGGGACAACTGAGAGTACAAGGTCACCAGCTTCACTTTCTTCTCCAGGGCCATTTGGATCCAGCAACCAGATATTCATCAGGATGACTGGAGATGGCCCAGGATGCAATGGGGACCCCTGGCACTTTTAGGCTAAGGCCTTTTGAGGTACTCACTTAGAGTGAGGTAATGTCCATTCAGCGAATAGGCCTTTTTAAGACATGAGTAAAGGCATAGCCCTTTTAACTAGAAAAAATTTTTAAAAATCAAGCTGGGAGGCATCTCCAGTCATCCTGATAAATGGGCAAAACTTTGGGCTTGGAGGAAGAAAAATCTAGCTTCAAATCTTATCTCAGATTAGTAAGTACTAGGTGTATGACTCTGGGCAAGTTAATTAACCTCTTTGTGCCTGGCTTTCTTCTTCTGTAAAATGAAGAGGTTGGTCTAGATTGATGGTAACATCCTTTTTGAGTTGAAAGTTATAATCCTATTGTAGGGCACTATTTGGGATCACTCTTCCATCCTCCACTAGAGCTGGTAGATTGGGTCCTTGGAAGGCATTTGACTACTTTTTCTTTCATGGCTCTAGGAATAACCTTAAGGCATCATAGCTTACAATACTGCCATGAATGAGCCCCCAAACCCAATGTGTTCTGATTAACAATTAATCAATTGACCTTGATCAGCTTTCATAAAGGGACATTTACTGAGAAGATATTGTAAGAATAGAAATTACAAAAATATTTCCCAAATTATGGGTATACTTTCCCATTGACACCTATTCAGTCCCTGGGGAGATTGAGCTCAAGCTTAAAGCATAGGTGCTGAGGTATACATTTAGGGAACATATGTGGGTGACAGGTACCTCATGTTACCTGGTGTTGATAGTTCTTTCTTTGAGGAGTTATCTCTCTTCCCCCTCCTCTTCCCCCCACCACTTCGTTTTGGGGCAAGGCACTGTGATACATGAGTTGCTCCCTTGAAGATAAGGTATCTCAGCTGAAAGACAAATTCACTGTTTGTTTGGGTTAAGAATGTCACTTGTCAGGGATGACTCCTAACCAGGCTCAAAGACCGCTACTACCAACTCCAATGGTCTCTGCTACCAGCTATGGTTGCTGAGGGAACCTCTAATGATTCTTCTAACCATTTGAAGCTCAAAAGGTCATAACCTGGTCCATTCCATCTCTGGATATTTATTCACCAAAGATCAGGAAAGAATAAACAACAGAAACAGGTACCACTTACTTAGGGACAACAAGGTAAAAAGATGGCAGCCACAGCTGCAGTGGTTACTGCTGTCCTTCCTCCCACCTGGAGGTTCACATCAGTTTTTCCTTACTCCAAAACCATCGGAAAAGAGATAAAGAGATTGTTTGAATAGACCAGGTTATAACCCGTTGAGCTTCAAAAAATCAGAAAAGTCATTAGAGATCACCTCAGCAACCACAGTTGGTAGAATTTACCACTGGAGCTGATAGCAACAGTCATTGAGCCTAGTAAGGAACCAACCCTAAGAAGTGACCTGCTTGATCCAGCCCATCTCTCCTTTTGTATGGACTCTCGGTTCCACTTCCTCAGGCAATTTGGAAACTCTTTGTCACCACAGTACAAACCCCTCCATCATTCAGAGAAAGAAGTAGGCTTACCAAGTCTTCACACATTGAATTGCTGCCAGGCAGGGGATATTGTATATGCTCTCTGTGTGCATGCACCAGGAAGGGCAAATTCACCCATTTTCTAAAGACCAGGACTTCATTGGGTTTTCCCTATTACACTATGATCTGATAGTCTTTGTCCTTGAAGAGACCTTATCTATTCAGCCTTATCTCATGCTATTCCATTTCATATCATCTATAATCTAGCCAATCTGGACTAATCGCTGTTCTCCATGAATACCTTGCCAGTGTTCTTTGCTCTACAACATGCTGCTTTTCAACAGAGATTTTTTAGGACCTATTTTTTCAGGTGAAAACAACAAAAACAAATCAGAATTATAGCATCAAAAGAATTAATTAAAATTATTGATGAAGAGCTCAGTTTTCAAGTCAGGAGGTGGTGAAAGAGAAGACTATAGCAAATTTAAGCTATGAAACAGTACAACATAGGATGCGCCTAAAATTCCTGTTTGTTTTTCAAAAGTATGATATGTTATTCATAGAGCATCTTAGTTTTAACAATAGCAAAAAGTCAGAATAAATAAACCCAGTAGTAGAGACAGAGGTATTTATATAACTCTAGCTTCCATAAACAACAGTAGACTGTTTTACAAATAGTGTAATTGGAGGTTAATTAATGTGTCCATGAGAGTGTGAAAAACAAACTATAGTATTTAGCAGAACCATAGAATCAGAGCATCTTTATTGGAAGGAATCTCAGGGGCTATCTAGTCTAATCTATAAGTGAATAGGGTTATTCTTGTTTGTCCTTCATTCTTGAAGAGGACCATGACATCAGGAAGGTGATGCCATGACTTGCAAGTGAATTGGATTTAAGTTAGGGAGGGCTGTGCAAAGTCACCAGCCTCACTTTCTCCTCCAGACAGATTTGGGCCCAGTGGCAAGATATAGATCAGGATGACTGGAGATGGCCCCAGATTCAGCAGGAAACATTGGCCTTTTTAAGCTAAGGTCTTTCACAGGTCTCAGTCTGACTGAGGCAAAGCCCATTCAGTGATTAAGGCTAGGTAAGAAATGAGGCAAAGAATGGATTCTTTCACCTAGTCAAAAAAAAATAGCGTGGGAGGGGAAGACCCTCATAGTTTCTTGCCAAAACCAATACAGTTGGACATTCTCGGCAAAGGCATGTAGCCTTGTCTTGGGGACTCTGAGTGAGTCTCATTCAGAGACTTTCAGCGACTTTCTTATTCAGAAACCCTTACCTCATGTTGAAATCTCCTTTCTGCAATTTCCAACCATTTTTCCTAGTTCTTCACTGTAAGATCAGGTAGAACAAATCTAATCTCTTTTGCACAACATCTCTAACTGACATATTTGAAGACAACTATAAAGCTCTCCAAAGTATTCAGATCTTTTCGTTTTAAATATACCCAATTTGGACAAAGGAATATCTGTATTTAATCAATAATAGTTAAGTCATGGGACCTATAATAGATACTTGAAATTTATTAGGGATTAAAGTCAAGTAGGGCTAAACCACAAATGTATATATGAATATATGACTTAAATACAAAAAGGTCACAATGTAAATGAGTCAGAAGAACAAAGGAAGAAATGTCTTTTGTAGTTCTGAATAGAGAAAAAGTTCATGACCAAGCAAGGAATACAGGTGATCACAAAAGATAAGACTGAAAATTTTGATTATATAAAATTCAAAACTTTTCAGCAAAACTAACATTTATGATTATAAGGAAAAACTCATTGCAGCAAGTTTTTCTGATAAAGATCTTGTTTCTAAGATAGGTAAGGAGATGATTCAAACTTATAAGAACATTCCCCAATAGATAAATGGTTAAAGAAAAGAATGGACCTTTTTTCAAAAGAAAAAAAAGTCCATGTATCTGAAACAAAATAAATATGCTCCAAATCATTAATAATTAGAGAAATGCAAATTAAAGAGATTCTGAGGTTCCACTTCATATTCATTGGATTGACAAAGATGATTTAAAGAAAAGAAACTGACAAATGTTGGAAGAATTGCTGAAAAGCTGGTACTATTGGTGGAGCTATGAACTAGGTCATTCTAGAAGGCAATTTGAAGGTATATCCAAAAAGTCACTAAACTATGCATACCCTTTGATTCAGTAATACAACACTATGAGGCCAAAGAAAGAAGAAAAGGGCCCGTACACATAAAAATACATACATTCATTCTTTTTGTTATAGTAAAGAAGTGGAAGCTAAGGGAGTACCTTTCAACTGGGTAACAGCTAAACAAATTATGGTATGTGAATGGGATAGAATATTATTGTACTATAAGGAATGACAAAAAGAATGGTTGCAGATAAACCTGGAAGAACTTTTATGAACTAATGAAGAAAGAAGAGAGCAAAACCAGGAAAAATATCATACAACAAAAACAATATCGTATAGAAGAATAACTTTGAAAGAGTTAAGATCTCTGAGCAGTACAATAACCAATCCCAATTCCAGGTGACCAATCAATGAAGTACTATACCCACCTTCAGACAGAGAGGGAATGAACTCAAGGTGCAGAACGAAACATATTTTTGGACAAAAACAATTTGGGAATTTGTTTTGCTTGACCAGGCGTATTTCTAATTTGGGCTTTGTTTTTCTTCTCTCTCTTTTTTTCCCCAATGCAGCACATGGGAGAAGAGAGGTTTGAGAAAGGAAGATAGTGATAGCATCGTCAAAATAAAGAAAAAAGGAAAAGAAAGGAGAATCATTTATCATTTTTTTAAATACACAGAAGGAAGGAAACAAGCATTTATTAAGCACCTACCATGTGCTAGGCACTTTAAAACTATGATCTTATTTAATCCTCACAACAACCCATTGTATGTACAATGCATCCAAAATAAATAGTCCTTCATGCCTTCTGATCCAGAATTATTCTTGTCCACCTTCTTATCAGTCTTTGCTAATAGTAATAGTAATAGCAATAGCATTTATGTGGCACTTTATGGTTTGCAAAATATTTATCGTCTAATTTAATCTTCAAAACAATTCTATAAGGTTAACCTCCCTTTTACAGAAGAGGAAACTCTTCTTATGTGACTTGCACAGGGTCATATGGCTAGTAGGTTTCTAAAGTAGGATGTACTAGAGGCCTTCACTGGCTCCTAATACCTTGGGGTTTTACTGAGCAAAAGAGGGATACTCCCTTACTTTACAGTGTTGTTGTGAACATCCAAATAATATCTGTGTCTTAACTGTAGCCATCAGAGATAATTCCTCTGACACATTGTCTAACCTATTCGAGATTCTAATATTAGAAGTTTCAATTTACAAACTATGGGAGAACAACCCTGTGACAGGACTCTGTGTGTGTGTGTGTGTGTGTGTGTGTGTGTGTGTGTGTGTGTGTGTGTGTGTGTAGATAAAGAGGAGACAAGGGCTATTTGAGTCAGTCAGGCCCTCAAATCATATCTTCTAAGAGACTATCTCTCCTCTGCCCATGAAGAGGATTGGCCTTGCCTAGAAACAGAAAATGTAAGGCTACAGATAATCACTGTTGCTTCAAGTTTAAATCTTACATGATAAAATAGGTCATCCCAAATTCCTTCTGTCTTAATGATTCCTCCTCACTTTGGCATCATAAAAACCTTCATCTCCAAGTACTTCCTAGCTGAATGTTAGAACAATGGAAGTGTCTAGGAGCTAGCAAAATGGGCATATTGCCAATCCTTATGCTATGAGGATATCCAATTCATCTTCTCATCCCATCAAGGGAGATGGGGACTGTTTTTGCCCAGACTTTGCTCCATCTTGGTTTGGATAATTCAAGAAACAAAGATCATTCTTTTACCACTTCTAGTGTTTTGCATGAATTTCTTTAGAGAGGTGGGATAGTATAGTGGCAAGAACCCTTAGATTTGAAACCTAAAGATTTGAGAGCCTACCTCTGGTTTTTATCAGCCACATAACTTTGAGCAAGGCTCTTCATTCTCTAGGAGACTGCTTTCTCATCTGTATAATGCACACATGACTATCTTCTCTATACCAATCGGGGTGCTTTGAGCAATGAATGACATCATGAAAATGCAGTCTTTGTAAACTGGAAGGTGCTATAGAAATGGTAGGCATGTTCATTTTCTTTGTGTCCAGTTATATCCTATCAGCTGCTTAGATTCTGCCATCCGTTTCATTATGTTTCACTCAATCCCTGGGCTATTATAACCTGACGTCTCCAGATTGGGGTGGAATCAAAGCATTGATAGAGATAATACAGATTGCTATCTAGGGGTCTTTCTTCTTTATGGTGAAAGGGATGGAAATTATAGATGCTATGGATATTCATCTGGCTGGGTAGAATGCTGTCCTGTGAATTATCTTTATAATGGTCTTGGTCACAATTAAATGACTTTGAAGTCATATTTGCAATCACCATTAACCAAAGTAGTCACATGGCTTTGGTGTGTAGAACAAGTAGGTAATACACTATTCTACTCCACAAATTACATGCCTTGAAGAACAGAGCCATAGGTTGCTTGTAAAAGAACTAAAAATCACTTAAAAACAGCAGCAGAGCATTACTGGTCTGAATAAATAATAATAAATAGCATTTTCTTTGAAAAGATCTTGACTTAGAGTTAAGAGACCTGGGTTCAAGTCTCAGTTGTATGACTGTGGGCAAGACATGCAATCTCCCTGGGCCTCAGTCAAAAACAAGCATTTATTAAACACCTACCATATATCGGGCATGTGATAAGCACTGGAGAAACAAAAAAAAAGGCCCAAAAACTGTCCTTGTTCTCAAGAAACTCACAGTCCAATGAGAAGACAATGTGGAAACAAGTACATCCAAATGGAGAAAATGTAGGAAAAATTGGGCATGGTATCAAAGAGAAGGCATTAATATTAAGAAGGACTGAGAGAGGCTTCTTGCAGAAGGTGGGACTTTATCTGAGATTCAAAGGAAGCCAGGAGGCCAGAAATGAGGAGGGAAAGAGTTCCAGGAATGAAGGACAGGAATAAGGGAACAGAATAAGCACTTACATAAAGCCTACTATGTGCCAAGCACTATGCCTTTTTTTCTATTTTGATAAATATTATCTCATTTGATCCTTCGACAACCCTCGAAGGGAGGTACTATTATTATCCCCACTCTACAGTTGAGAAAACTGAGGCAAACAGAAGTTAAGTGATTTGCCCAGGATCATATGGGTAATAAGTGTCCGAGGTCACATCTGAACTCAGGTCTTCCTTATTCCAAGCTCAGCAATCTATCCACTGTACCCACCCAATGGTTTCAGCCAGTGAAAATGCTGAGAATCAGGAGATAGATCGTCAAGTTTTAGAAACACCAAGACAAGAGGCCAGTGACCCTAGATCACAGAGAGCATGGAGGAGAATGAGGTAGAAGAAGTCTGGAAAGGTAGGAGGGGGCCACTTTATATAGGACTTTAGAAGACAAACACAGGATTTGGATCCTGGAGGTAATAGAGAGCCGCTAGAGTTTATTGAAGAAGGTGGGGACACGGTCAAAGCTGTGCTTTAGGGAAATCGCAGCTTCCTCACCTGTCAAATGAGAATGTAGCACTTATACTACCTACTTTAGATGGTGGTTGTGAGTTCTGGATGAAATGGAACAGCATGTCTTATAAAATGTAAGCTGCTATATGGATATAAGATACTATCGTTTTCTGGGAGAAAAAATGCTTTGTTCCCTAAAGTAAATTATTATTTTTAAAAACTGCCATTGCCATTTTCAATGTTTATTGATCCTTTCCTATAAAAGTTTATATTGCTACCTGAAGGGGAAAATGGCATTTTTAGTAAAAGGGGAAAAAATCACTGTGCTGGGTAATATGGTATTAGGCCTACAGCTAATCCAGTTGAATTTTAGGTAAAGCTGTGGGTTCTTTCTTTTGATGTTTTCCTTATCTCTTCTCTTTTCCCCATCCCCAAAATTCAAAATCAGATTAGCAGATTACCAGCATTATCACTCAGAGTTGGGCCAAAACAATGCTCTTGACACATCGTTTGTGCTCCAGCCTTATTTCATGGGCCCACAGGGAGGGAGGGAGATATAATTTATTATGAAACTTGGCCTTGACCATTTTAGGGGCGAATAAAATCTGTGAGCAAATCTCCTGAAAGGGGATCAGCAGTGCTCAGGAAAACAAAGACATTTTAGGAGCTCTGAGTTAACTTCATCTAAGGAGAGCTAAAGATATTTTTTTTTTCTAGGACTGTTTGCCTGAGGGATTTAGCCTTTGTTATTGGGACATAAGAAATTCTAGACTCGCAAAAAGGCCACTTGGCTCAGCATGACTGTTCATTTCCAGAGTTCTTCTCGCAGCTCTTTATAGTTTTTTGATTTACATATTCATCTATTTCTTCTTGGGAAAAATAGATATGTAGATAGAAAATAGACAGGTAGGTAGATAGATAGATAGATAGATAGATAGATAGATAGATAGATAGATAGACAGACAGATGAAAGGATGCTTCAGATTTCTGTAGACCTGTTTGGCAGCAATGATTTATGATATTTATCTTCCAGGTGAGACCATTTTGGCAATGGTACACCTGCTCCCATTGTCCTCTTTTTATGAGGTCAAGTCAGTCTCTACCCTGTGAGCATAAGGAACTCCACTAGACCGGTATTATTATTAACTCCTTCCCAAATGACAAAAATATATTTGGCCCCCACGAACTGTCATTTTCTTCCATGAGAAAAAGCTGATTCCTAGTTAAGTACCTAGGAAAGACAGAAATAGCGTCTCTGAAGCCTCTGGCACCTGGCAAGGCATTCTGATGTGTTGGGCTAGAGCTGAAGGACAAAACAGATGTAATGGACTTGAAATTCTACTTTTAAACTAAACGGTGAAAAGAAAAGATCCAGCACACACTAGGTCTGTCTTGGATATATAGGTTCCCAAGAAACATTGAGAAGGAAACCAAAAACAAAGGGAATGAGGAGGTTGGATTAGGTGAACTCTAAGGTCACTTTCAGCTCTAAATCTAGAAGCCTGTGTTCACAGGCAGGCATGGCAATCTTGCTGTTAAGTGGGTTGCAGAGCATTATCTTGATGTTTGACACCCATCCTCTCTCCACACTCAATCTCAGGGTGAGATCATCCATTCATTTGGCTTCACTTATTATTTCTGACACTAGTTCTAGCCAGTCACATATGGCCTCTCTCTTCTCCTTACCCACTCCTCAGAATATGAACCAGGACACATATAATTGGACTAGTAAACATACCAGGTTCTTAAGATCTCACTGATCTCACTTGGCCTGTTCAAACCTCTTTCCTTACTCCCTCTCCCACTACAATTCCATTCTGCTTCCTCATTTTTCTTTCTCCAACTCAACCTCCCACTTAGTGCCATTTGTATGTCCAGTTACTCTTAAGAGGGTCACAAAAATCTTTGCAGTAGAAATAGCCTCGGTAGTCATATGGCCCAGCATCCTAGGAATGCCCTACAGGAATGCCCTCTAGAAAAATCCCTTTTGAACTCTTCTACCAACAAGGAATTCACTCTCATAAAGCAGCCTAATTCACATTCAGATGGCTTTAGTTACAAGCAAGTCCTTTCTCGTACTCAAATGAATCTGTGATATCGTCTATGTAGATGTTCCACCCAATGATGAAGATTGCCACTCATCCATGTCTGTCCTTCTGGTGTAGCTTTTGTCTATGTCCTTAGAGAAGTTTGCTATGAGGACCTACCAGATGTCCTGGGAGCCTTCTCTTCATCCTGACAATGCAAAAATTCCAGTGGAGCCCCTAAGGCTATATATAGCCATTATCTCTCATTCTTGTCATTTGACAAACCTTTGTGGTTTGTTTTTTTTTTTTACATTTTCCTCTTATGACAGAACATAGCAGGGTACTTGCCACATAGTAGGTACTTCATAAATGTTTGCTGAGTAATTGATTAATATCCCTTACTGGTGCTCTTTGAAGTTCCTCATTTACTACATATGGCAGCCTACTCACACCCACAGTTCTTCCTATCCACCGACTTCTGCGATACTCATTTTTAATTTTTCATAGACTAGTATTTCACAAATCAGTCACACAAGGACAGCAGTAGAAAAAGATGAGCCTTTGTTTATGGCAGGAGGTGGGGATCATTAAAGGAGCTTTATAATTTCCTCATAGCAATGAATCTGCTCGCCTCTTGTATAATTCTAGGCCCAGTTTATTATTCATTATCCATTTGTATTATATATGTATGTGCATATAAACACACACATACGCATACACATACATAATGTCCCAAAAGTCTTAGAATAATTTAAGCTTTAATAACTTCAAAAGTATAAATGCTATAGATTTACCCAAAAAAGTGTGAAAGGTTATTTAAATTTTTAAAATATTGGTAAGTTTTTGTTAAAATTAAACATAGTCATTGTCTTGTACTCTATATCACTCTAGTCAATTTTCAGATTTCATAAGAACTTTCACCAATGACTAGAGGGACTGAATTTGTAATCCTAGCCTTAAGATCATCTGAAGAATGAGGTTTCAGGGCATACCTGACAATTTTATCATAATCAACACACGGTCTCATCAAGACAGATCAAGTGATCAAGGTGGCCAAACAAGAGAAGCTCTTCTGCTTCTACACGGGTTTGAGAAAGTGTCATCCAGAAGCTGTCACATGTGCAATGCATAATGACAAGGTGCCCCATCTTGTTAAAATTTAAATGAAAAAGTATATTATTAAGAATTCACAGAACTTAATAAAAATAAAAGACTGCTAGGTGGTGCAGTGAATAGAGTACCAGGCCTAGAGTCAAGAGGACATGTTCATGAGTTCAAATCTGGCCTCAGACTTACTACCCATGTGATCCTGGGCAAGTCACTTAACCTTGTTTGTCTCAGTTTCCTCATCTATAAAATGAGCTGTAAAAGGAAATGGCAAACCAATCCAGGAGTTTTGCTAAGAAAACCCCAAATGGGCTCACAAAGAGTTAGCAATGACTAAAAAATGACTGAACAGCAAAAAATAAAAGTAAAAGAATTTAAATAAACTTCTAAATGATGTTTTGATTTTTTAAAAAGTTCATAGCACTTATATTTCTGAAGTTATTAAAGCTTAAAACTGCATAAGATTTTTATGTATATGTATACATACAGATGAAACAGACATGTATATATTTGTATATATATATGTGTATGTGTGTGCATACATATGTGTATATACACATATATGTACACACACACACACTAATAGACAAGTTCTACAGGTTATCCTTTTCTGCATATTATAATCTGAGACTTTCTTTAATAACTCAGTTTGTCCTGGGTGGCTTGCCTGGACAAATATTTTGAGTGGCTACAGATCTCTTCCAGGAGGTTCTGCAGTGTTCTGGGGCTTGAAGCAAACAACGTGATACTCTATGAAAAAAAAAAGAGGCTAGAGGCCTTTAACATACATCAGAAATCTCTTTCCAACTTGGACCTTTGTGCTGGAGCTCCTCCATGGCAGTGGCAAGACAAGCATAAGTTGCCGTGTTTTATGGCTCACCTAATGTTTATTCAACAAGTATTTGAATGTTTATGATCAGAAGGTCATTGAACAAAGGGTTTCTGTTGTTCTATCTTTCAAGGAATATTGGATGGTTTTTACGCATGGCTGGGAGACACCTTGATTGAAGAGAGCTTTTGAGATGGCATTTTGTTCTTCCAAATCAAATGCTTTTTTATAGTCATCAGACCATAAACACAATGGGATCTTCTATTCCATGTCTTCTTTATGTTGAACTAAAATGAGCTTCCCTTTAACTTCCACCTGTTTGGAAATTCTGCCCTCTGGAACTGCCTTTGGAGAGGGTGGGTGTGTGCTGAGTGATAGACCTGGAGTCAATAAGATTTGAGCTTGAAACCCACCGCTGACATTTACTAGCTGTGTAGCAATAGGCACATCACTTAATCTCTCTAAGCCTCTGCTTCCTCATTTGCATAATGGGACTATAATAACCAGCAGCACCTACCTCATAGGTTATAAAGTTGTAAGGTTCCAATGAGATAATGTTTATAAAGCTCTGTGAAAACCTTAAAATGCTATATAAACATGAGCTATTTTATTATTACCCTAATCTCTCTCCTATACGACAATCCTCCAAATATCTGAAGAAAGCTATCATGTGTCCACTAACTATTTTCATCACTAGATCAAATACCCCCAGGTTCTTCAATTGTTCCACATGTCAGAATTTCAGGATTCTCACCATTCTGATCACACTCTGGTTTGCCGTGTACCATTTAATATACAGTGCTCAGAACTCTACATGATACTTCAAATTTGGTCTGAACAAAGCAGAAAACATCCTTTTTTTGATACAGACAAGAGGCTAATATAAAATACAACCCAAGATTACATTAGTTCTTTTGGTAATGATGTCACACACTTAAAATGATAGAATACTTAAGTTAGAAAGGGGCAACTGACTGGTGCAGAGTGCTGGGCCTGAAGTCAGGAAGACTCATTTTCCTGGCCTCAGACACTTAATAGCTTTGTGACCCTGGGCAAGTCACTTCACCCGGTTTGCCTTAGTTTCTTCATCTGTAAAATGAGCTGGAGATGGAAATGGCAAAAAAATCCAACATCTTTGCCAAGAAAATTCTAAATGGGGTCACAAAGAGTGCGACGCAACTGAAAAATGACTAACAACAAAAGCTAGAAGGAAAACTAGAATTTAATACAATATTTTGCCGATGAGGAAACATATCTAGAAAAGCTAAAGTGTTTTCCCCAAGGTCTGAGCCATGAAAATTTCATAGGTAGGACTAGAACCCTGTTCTACTGACTCCAAGTCCATTATTCTTCCTGACACAATCTGCTACCTCTTTCATCCAAGCTAATGTTATAATGCTTACAAATGTATTTGTGTGCTACTCCACTCAAGCAGTATTATTTTAGAGGTCTGTGGTAACCAATCCCCTAATACAAGTGAGTGACAAGAAGGAGGAGGAGGAGAAAAAAGAGGAAGAGGAGGAACAGGAGAATAGTGCGTATTTATATAACACCTCCTAAATAATTTTATAAACATAATCTCATCAAATCCTCACAACAATCCTCAGAGGTAAGTGTTATTATTCTCTCTACTTTACAGTTCAGGAAACTGAGGCAAGCAGAGGTTAAAGATCAGAGTCACACAAATAGTGTATGAAACTGGATTTTAATTAAGGTCTTCCTGATCCCAGGACCACTTAGCCACCTAGCAGAGACTAATGATTGGAGTTTCAAGCATTAGTGAAGGAAGGCTGGCGAAGGAGATATGTTGGACATGGTGGGTCTTCTGGTGTTCCTCAGATCACCACGTAGACAACGGCTGCTTCATCTCTCCATGGGGCAGGCCTTCTTATTACCACCCTTTCCTGTTGAAGCAGAACGTTCAGCAATGGGCTGATCACATTTTAAAGTGGTCTCTTCCTCATAAAATCATTTAATTTTTGAAAAATACATGATTCCTGTTTAGATTATCCCTCTTGAATAGGTGTTGGCAACCTTTAGGAAGTGCTGTAGCCTTTATTCATATACTTGTTGTCATGCAGTCCTTTCAGTCATATCCAACTCTTTGTGACCCTGTCTGGGGTTTTCTTGGCAAAAAATACTGGAGTGATTTGCCATTTCCTTCTCTAACTCATTTTATGGATGAGGAACTAAGACAAACAAGGTAAAGTGACTTGCCCAGGATCACATAGCAAGTATGTGTCTGAGGCCAGATTTGAACTTATGAAGATGAGTCTGCCTGACTCCAGGCCCAGCACTCTATCTACTGTGCCACTTAGCTGCCTTATTCATTCATTCATTCATTCATTCCCTCACAAATGGCAGGAACTGAACCTTTTGCCAGAGGTATATGTGCTAGGGTAAGAGAGCCCCAAGTTTTGAGATCCTAGAAGTCTGTATTATGTGGGACACAGGAAAGAAAAAAAAACTTGCAAAGTAGAAAGGACACTAGCTCATAAAAATCTGAAGTCTTTTTTTCACACAAATCACTGTTAAGCCTTTTCTCTCCTACTGGGTATGTAGTTGTGCAATTGATTTCTTGATCCTACTTGCTTGGCTTTATTTAAATTTTTCCCTATTAAAAGTCATCTTGTCGGTTTAATTTTTACAGCCTGTTAAGATCACAGATTCATAGGATCATAGATTTTATAGCTGGAAAAGAAGTTGCTAAGCAGTACAAGGGATAGAGTACCGGGCTTGGACTCAGAAAAAAACTGAGTTTCAATCTAGCCTGGTCAGTTAATCTCTTTCTGCCTCACTTTCCTCTTCTCTGTAATGGGGATAATACTAGTACTTACCTCATAAGGTTGTTATAAGGATCAAATGAGATAATATTTAGAAAGTGCTTAATATAGTGCCCGGCACATAGTAGGTGCTTAATAAATGATTGTTTCCTTCCTTCATCTAGTCCAGCCCCATCTTTTTCCATATTGTTAAAGTGAAGCCTAGAAAGAATAGGTAATAGGAGGAAGATCTTAAGTGATTTGGGGGATTCCCCAGTGCTTTCAATGATGCCAAATTGCTTACTGTTACAAAAGCTGGTCTCTTTCATACCAGTAATCTCTTGGTATAATTATAATTTGAGTCCATGAATCAATGAAATACCATAATCTCAAATTACAAACAATGCAAAAAAATGTACATTGGCTGGCATTCTACTGCCAAGGATAATTTGTGAGGAAGAAGCACCATCAAGATATTACCAAGGAAGTGATCTTTCAGAATCGCGACTCTATTGTCCCACATATCATTTATTTCTCTTCCAGGTTTGGATCATCACAGAATCCCAGGATTTTAGAGATAGAAGGGATTTCCATGGCTCTCTAATCCAACCATCTCAAGGTACTCTATTCCACGTTTGGATAGATGTAATTATTGGGAAGACATAAAGCCTAAATTTACCACTTGACAACTCCTACATGTTGCTCCTGGTTCTGTTCCTTGGGTCAGAACAGAGCAAGCCTAATCCCTCTTTCACTTGACACTCATTCAAATTCTTGATAACAGTGCATATCCTGCCTTCCCTTCCACCCCCACCCCTTGGTCTTTTCTTCTTCCAAACAAATATCTCCACTTCCTTCAAGTTATCCACAGAATGTTCATTTACAGAGGATTCATCATCTTGCCTTCCAAATGGTTCCTCTCTCCAATTTCCCCATTTCTGTCAATGCCAGTTTTTTTTATCTCCCAGGCATAAGACTATGATCATTTATTTCCTTTTTCTTTCACTGTTCCTATATATAAAAAGCTAAAGTGACCTTTGGCCAAGCCAGAAGTCACTAGGAGGAATGAAAGAAGACTAAGACCAGAACAGAAGCAGGGCCTCTTTCTTCTGCCTTGTTAGTTGGAGATTAATCTTTGAAAGTCAGAGCTCTAAAATCCTGGTTCTTTCTCTGTCTCTCTGTCTGTCTCTATCTCTGTGTGTGTCTCTGTCTCTGTCTCTTTCTGTCTCTCTGTCTCTTTCTGTCTCTCTCTCTCTCTCTCTCATCTCCCACGCACCGACCTCATTCACAGGTGAAGCCTTTTTCCTGAGACAAAATTTTTTTTTCTCTCTCTTTTTATGGCTTGCTAGGTGACTTGGGACCTTGGTAGTTGTCTAAACTTTTAGACTCAGCATTTGAATAGCTCAATGACAAGTAAAATCAAACTGTATTTCATTTCATATATATGTTTGCATGAATAGATTTTGAGAGTTGAATTCCCCATGTAGAAAAAGTTATTTGCTCAATTAGCATTTGTCTTTGACCTAACCTTTCACCAAGGTAATCAATGTGTATTTTAGTTCGATGTGTTCAATAAATACACACCCTTGTTTCCAAGGAGGAATCTATGTTTATGTGTGGCTCATTGGTGATACAATCTACCAAGTTATGCTATTGCCAATTATCTGAAGATTCCTACATTTACCAGACTAGTTCTACCAGAAAATTTGGAGAACAGCCTGACTAATAGTTCTGATAGGGAATGAGGAGACCCCTGGCATGAAAAGATTGCTTAATTAAAAACAATTAGTCACCAAGCACTGTCAGGTCTTACTTCACACTGCCTCTCACATTTTGTCATTCCTTTATGTTTCTGCAGCCACAGTCGGGATCTAGGCCCTCATCATCACATGCTTGTGTTATTGCAATAACCTATTAGCTTGTTTTCCTGCCTTCACTCTCCTTATTTTAGCCCATCCTACATAACCACTGTCAAGATTATTTTTCCTAAGATGCCTTTTTTATGCATTTACTGCTTCTCTACCAATGTTCTCCCAACATTCTTATCCTAACTTAAGAATCTACAATGGCTCCTGATTGTTTAATATTGCAAATCCCATATCTTGGATCCATCATTCAAGGGCCCACCTTACTTATCCAAGAATACCATTCACTAATCTCCTGCATGGCCCCTCTGCTGTACTCCAATTCCCTTGCAGTACCCCACCCTCGCATACCCTTCTCAATCCAAACTCTCTGCTACTACTATTCATAGTATTTCATCTGCTGAACTTGGAGTAAAAAGAGAACTGGGTTTAAATTTGACCTCCAAAGCATACTTAGTTCTGTGACCATAGATAATTTCCTTAACTTCTCTGAGCCTCAGTTTCTTCATCTTTGAAATGGACATATGTATGTAATAGACAGGGTCATGAGGTTCAAGTGGGCTGATATATGTAAAGCCCTTTATAAATCTGAAAGTATTTTATAGCTGCTACCTCTCTGTTATTATCCCATCTGTTTGCTACTTATTCTATATATTTTTTTAAATTTAATAAATTTGTTTATTTTTAGTTTTCAACATTCACTTTCAGAAGTTTTAAATTTTCTCCCCTTCCCCTCCCCAAGACAGCATGCAATACAATATAGGCTCTACATATACATTACTATTAAACATATTTTCACATTAGTCATGGTGTATAGAAGAATTAGAATGAATGGGAATGACCATGAAAAAAAAACCATAAAACAAATCCAAACAAAAAAAGAAAATAGTCTGTTTTGATCTGCATTCAGACTCCATATTTCTTTTTCTAGATGCGGATGGCATTTTCCATCATGAATATTTTGGTGTTAGGTCCTTGCATTGCTGAGAAGGGCTAAGTCTATCAAAGTCAGTCATCGTACATTGTGGCTGTTACTTTGTACAATGTTCTCCTGGTTCTGCTTGTTTCCCTTAGCATTGGTTCAACTCTATACTTTCTTAAAAGTAGAGGTCAAAGACTTACCTCTAACTGAAAGCTTTCTATTATTAGCTTCACTTTACAATTATCTTTCCCTCACACTGGATGCCTTCATCTATAGCTTATGCTATATTATCTCATATGTGAATAGACACTATATTTTCCAGTTTCAAGAACATAGATTTAACCCCCCAAATACTGTAGAATCTATGCTCTTTGAGGACAGGGATATTGTTTCCTGCTTCTTCTAGATATGTTATAGTATCTAGCACAGGGCTAATCACAAAGATGACTACTCCCAAGTCCACAGTGCTGGGTTAAAGTCCTGGGTTAAAGTTACTTATTATCTGTGAAACCTTGGAAGAGTCACAGAATCTTGCTGTAGCAGGGTCCCAGGGTCTCTGACTACAAGAATATTAGAATTGATGGTGCAGTCATGCTTTAAGGTTCAGGTTTAAGGTTTAATGGCTCAGAGAGTGTTCTCAAGAATATTTTTGCCAGTCAATCAGTAATCAATCAACAAGTTTTTATTAAGTGCCAACTATATACCAGACACTGTTATAGGAGCTAAGGATACAAATAAAGTGAGATGGTTCCTGTCCTCAAAGAGCTTATATTCTAGTGCTTATAGAATCATAGGTATAGAGTTAGAAGGGCCTTTAGAGGTCACCAAGCATGACCTCCTCAGTCTCTAGATGAGGAAGCTGGGGCCCAGAGAGGTGAGTTATCACAATCATTAGATTGTGAGCACCTTGAGTGTAGGAACTATCTTTTGCCTTTCTTCGTATATCTCCATTAACATAATGACTGGCAAATAGTAGGTGCTTCATAAATCTTTATTAACTGACTGACTAACTGACTGACTGATGGAAGCCACTTGCCCAACATCGAACAAGCAAAGTAACAGCTGTCGAGTGTGAACCTAGGTCCTCTGAATTCAAATCTACTGCTCTCTGCACCACTCAGCACCTTTCATCACCACCCTTCTCATTAGGTAAAGACAAGGGGGAAGAGAAAGAGCCTTGGATTTGGGAGTCTGAAGATCTAGTTCTGAATTCCAGCTCCTCAATTTAATACCTACATTACCTTGGGCAAGTCATTTTACTCCTGGGGGCCTCAGTTTCCTCATCTGAAGGAAGAATAAGGAAGAGCTGGACTAGAAACTCTTCATCTCCTAGCTCTTGGATTTCAATAAGGAGACAAAAAAAAAAACAAGCAAAACCACACATACCACAACTCTCCTAACTTGATCAATCAATCAACAAGCATTTATTAGGGGAAGGCAATCGGCAAAAGTCACAAACACCAGAAGAGGAAAATCCCCGAAGTCTCCCCCACCA
Organism: Phalanger gymnotis; assembly: GCA_028646595.1. NCBI lineage: Eukaryota > Metazoa > Chordata > Mammalia > Diprotodontia > Phalangeridae > Phalanger > Phalanger gymnotis. The sequence goes on from CM053627.1 coordinate 107,068,132, forward strand.
CAGTCACTGTGCTGTCCAGTAATACCCACAAAGGTGACCAGGCTCCTGCCACCAACCTCCCTTCACACAGTCTCTCCACAAGCGGCACATTCTGAACAGGCAGCTTTGTCCAAAGACTTACTAGTCCTGTTTGCTCTATTTCATTTCCTAAAAACTCAGACTATACCCTGGGCAATAGCCCCAATGCAAACATCTGACCTCACCCTAGCTGTATCTCTAGGCTATTTCCAGTTAAATGTTTTCTCACCTGCAAAATCTACAACTTGTTTTCCACTATGTTTATACTCTGAATCTCAGTTTCTTCTCTGTGCATTTTCTATCTCCCTAACTTGGGGAGATGGGGGGGAGGAAGTGAGACAAAGGCCAGTAATGGTGATTCCATTGGACTTCCTTCACGAATGCAGACTGACAACTGCTTTGTAGATTATATTCTCAGACAGCTACATGGGATACTGAGAGAAGTGATTTGCCCGGGGTCACTCAGTCAGCATACATCTGAGGCAGGACCTAAGACCAGGTCTTTCTAACTCAGGGGCCAGTTCTGTATCTGCTCTCTATGCAGCAATCTATAAGTTTATCTCTCTAACAGAATGCATGGGCTTATTATGAACATGAATTAAGACAATGTACATAAAATGCTTTGCAAATATATAACAGAAATAATATTATGATGATGTAGCCCATCTCCTCATCTAATTCTCAGTTCCATGTTTTAAGGTCTACAATGCTTTATCAGTCAATTCTTCATTCAACAAGTCTTTATTGAGCATCTATTATGTGCCAGGCAATGCATTGAACACTAAGGTTGAAAAGAGGAGAATGAAACAATCCCTGCTCTCATGGCCTCTCCCCAAGTTTACCTGCCAAACTCTCTCTCTTCCTAACAAGACTTCATACTAATTCTGCCTTTATGAGAAGCTTTCCTTGATTGGACAAATCAGATGGTAATTTTTCTCCCCATTCAAACAAATTACTCATGAATTCAGAACCATAGATCCTAATTCTGCATATACCATAAACATGTGCATTTATAGTTATATTCATTTATTTATTTGTAGCTTAGGCTGTTCTTGGTTTGTCGTTCCTTGGAGTATTTGTTGGTGATGCCTATCACTGCTTGTAAGCCAACAAAGGGAAAGAATTGTGTCTGTCCGACTGACCAGATTCAGCATCCAGCAGACTTCTGGGCATCTGCAGGCATTAAAAAAAAATATGTGATTAGATGAAGATAATACTGAGGAGGGACATGAAGCTGCCCATAACTTTTTTCAATTAATTCAGGACAAAAAAGGTCAAATGAGTGCTGCCAATAGGACCAACCCCAGGCAAAGTGGTAGCAACAAGTCGTACAGTAGTAGAGTCAATCGATAAGCATTTACTAAGCACCTACTATGTGCCAGGCACTTTGCTAAGTGCTAGGGTTATGCAAAAAAAGGCAAAAGACATGTGCCCTCAAGGAGCTTACAGTTTAATGATGTTAGAGAAAGAATATTAGACCTGGAATAAGGAAACATAGGTTTAAATCTCAGTTTTATCTAATAATATGAGCCTGGGCATGTCTCCTTCTCTGAGCCTCAGCTTCCTCATCTATAAAATGAGGATATTGATCATTAAGCAGCCTCACAGGGATGCTGTGAAGAAGGAGCTTCATAAACTTTGGGGCATGATATAAATGTGAACTTGAGTTGTTATTGGAAGAAACAATAAAGGTCATTGAGGTCACTTGTGAATTGACTTTTTATACATTTTACATAACTTATTATATTCTTCCCTCTTGCCAAAAGAATGTAGACTCCATGAGGGAAGAAACTATCATTTTTCTGTCTGTATCCTCAGTGATATAAAATGCTTTCATAGTAGGAACATTTTGATTCTGCTTACTTCACTTTGCATCAGTTCATAAAAGTCTTCTCACACTTCTCTGCATCCATAATATTCATTTCTTATATCACGGTAATATTCCATCACATTCACATATCATGATTTGTTTAGCTTTGACCCAATCATGGACATCTACTTTGTTTTTTGTATTTAAAAACTATAAAAAGTGATCCTATAACTATTTTAGTGTAAGTTCGGCCTTTCTTTTTGACTTTGACATGAGTAGGAATTTGTTCGGATGAATTGAATTAAACAGCATGGTCCCAGATATGCTACTGGAGGGTGTTATGGTAGAAACAGCACTGGCTCCAAAATCAAAGAACCCAGATTCACATCTCATCTTCAGGATTTATTATTTCCTATAAGCCCTCAGTCAAATCACTTAACCTCCGTAAGCTGAGTTTCTTCATCTAAAGACTAGATGGTACAGTGAATAAAGTGCTAGGCCTAGAGTCAGGAAGACCTGAGTTAAAATTTTTTTTTAGATATTTTTTCAGATATTTACTAGCTGTGTAACTCTGGGCAAGTCATTTAATCTCTGTTTCCTTAACTTCCCAGAGTTGATGTGAGGAACAAATGTTTAGCACAGTACCCAGTACATAGCAGGCACCTAATGAACATTTGTTTCCTTCCCTCATCTATAAAATGAAGAGGTATGAAGAGTGAGCCTCTGAACTCTCTTAGAGCTCTACACCATGAAGGATAGAAATAATGACAAGGAAAACAGAGGTGAGAAGAGCAGCTGGATGAAACTATGTAAACATGGAGAAGGCTCATGCCAAAAGCAACAGTTTTGAGATAGTCAAGGGATCTATTCTAAAGATATCTGGAAGGCGCAAGGATACCAAATCGTTTGGGAGAAAATCACAAATCATTATTACCTAACAAAAGGAAACTGTGAAAATCACAATAATCTTTATGAGAATAATCCACACATGTATAATAACAATCTACAACATGAATCCTTGTTAAAGGTCTGAGAAGGGCACATGCATACTTTCACAAATGATATTTTATAGAAAAACTCATCTTGACAGTCACACAATTTACTGAAAGGTGTAAAGATACTAGATTGTTTGTGCTGGTTATTGATTTTTTAAAGCATTTGATTTGTTAGAGCAAAACACCTACATTTACGGCTGTCTTTTAATAAGGTATCTGTCATGCATATGTCCAAATCATTTGAGATTCCACGAAAGATGTAAAAGTAGTGACAGTGAAGGGAATGCTAAAAATTTCAGTTGGAATTAGTGAAAATAAAGATGTAATTTTTTCCCATTTTAGTTCACTAACCTCCCCTGCCCTGAAACTATCCACCGACTCCATGGGGTTCATGGATCCCAGGTTGAAAACCCCCTCTTTAGAAGTTTCTGTTTATAGATAACATTATACTGATTATATTAGGTCCTGGAATGTTGCACAAGCTTTTAAATGGGAGTTGTGATTGTGAAAAGAGTACAGCTTTACTATCCACATAGGAAAAACCAAATGGATGAAGAATGCCTATCATCCAGATAATGATATGAAGTTAGACAGATAACCAATAAATCTGGCCAATCAGTAAATACAGACACTGAATATGAGCAGTGAGCTGGGTTCGGAATTAAACAGAAGAGTGGACTTAATTGCCTTTTAGAAATTGTACAGTGCTTTTAATGATCACAAAATTCTAATTAATAATGACAATAATAATTATATTTATATAATACTTACTATATGCCAGGTACTGTTCTAAGTGCTTTACAAATATTATCATTTGATCCTCACAGCAAAGGTCTATTTTTAACATCAATATTCTTTTGATAATGTTGTATTACTGAGCACCAATCCTTTGATTAGTTGAAGTTGTGGATTACCCAAAGAGCAAAGGAGACATTCATGGTGAGAGACACAAGTGGGAAGATTTGTGAAAAATAAACTGGGCAAAGTGTAGCACTAATTGATATATGCTGGAAAAGGTGGTGGGCTGAGTATATAGTGAAATGAGGGATAATTGATGGACATTTGAAGGATGCTTCCTTTATATCATGAAATGCCCAGAGGTCTAAAGTAAGGCTCCCAGCACTTTGGGTTGTCTCTTGTGGAGGATTCCGGTAAGGACATGGACAAGGATCTTGTAAGATAAGAAGATACAATCTGCACTGTTGAAGTACTCTCCTAAATAAGATCATAGTTCTATCCAAGTATCCAAGGTTATTTAACTTAAGGATTTTCAACACAGATTTTTTTAAATTTAATTTAATATTTCTTGAGCCCTGAATAAAAAAAAATCTCTTCTATGTTAAGCATATCCTATTGGTCAATATGCAAATGGCCTAGTTTTCTCTATGTAAGTCTCATCAAATACATAGATGTCAAAGGCTATGAACTATGACTACAATTAGTAAGACTATGTAATGGTAACTTTCCTCTCTGAATTTCCAGTGTGTTTTGACTTTAAAAATCAGGCTCTTCAAAAAGCTCTTTGGCATGAAATGAGGTACCATTCTCATCATTCTTTTAGGATTTTACTTGTGATCCTGTGTCTGGATAGGATACTCTGCAGTGTTTCTGTCTGAATCAGCTATGCTGCTACATGGCCCAACCCCTTTTCCTGTTCCATAGCCCTTCCTTCTGTTTGCACTGAAAGATTTCTCCAGACTGGAGCAACCAGCTCAGGTGCCAAGTGTTTCTCTGGTCAAATATTGACCCTTTGCAGAGGCAGAAGAGCAAGGAAAGCAGTGGATATCAGAATTCAGGTAGGAAAGCAGAAAGTTAAAACTGTCTAACAGGAATCTGGGGAGGAACTAAAAGGAAGAGGACACTAGAAGAACTCAAAAAGTTTCCTACAGACAATGGTTGCCAGAAAGGTCACTTTATGGACAACCTCCTGCAGGTTTTCCATCTATAAAATGGGGGTAATGATATTTGTACTTCCCAATTCAGAGGTTTACTGTGAAGAAAAGGCTATTTTATAAGTTACAAAGTATGATGTTATTATTATTATTATTGCATCCCCTCACTGAGCTGACTAATAATCTCACATTAGTAATTACAAAGACACATTAATAATAAATCACATACATCAGTGCTTCATGGTTTATAAAATGTTTTCCTAACAACAATCCTGCAACAAGTGCAAATATAATAATCCCCATTTTACAGATGAGGAAACTGAGGTTCAAGTTGTTAAGTAAATAGCCTAGGCTTACATAGGTAGAGAGTCAGGCCTCAGTGGAGCCAAGATGGAGGCTGGAAAACAGGTTCTCTCTTAAGCTCTCCCCCAAATCCCTCCAAACACCTATAAAAAATGGCTCTGAACAAATTCTAGAGCTACAAAACCCACAAAATAACAGAGGGAAGCAGGTCTCTAGCCCAAGATGGCCTGGATGGTTACTGGGAAGGGTCTATTACACCATGCTGGCAGCAGAAAGCAGCCTAGCATGGGCCGTGCCAGGACCAACCAGATCAGGAGTCCAGTGGAGCAGGCCTTAGGGCCCTGAATCACTGAGCTGTGGCAGTTACCAGACTTCCCAACCCACAAATGCCAAAGTGGTTAGCGGGAAAACTTCTGGATCTGGGTGAGAGAAGTACATGGTCAGTCCCCAGCCCTGGGGGTGATAGAGGTGGCACAGCTGCAGCAGCAGGAAGCTCCTGCAGCTGCTTCCAGAGCTCCAGCGTCAGCTGCTTCTGGAATCCCTGACCCACATGGTCAGAGGAATCATGTGGCTGATCAGAGTGGGAGTGCAGGGATTGCTTTGCTGGCGCAGAGGCAGGGTTCTCTTGCTTTGCGCTGCTTGGATCTGGGTCACTGTCCTGGTTGGTGGTTCATGGGGGAGGATTGCTGGTGTGGCACAGCTTGCAGTGACAGTGGTGTAGAAGTAGCTCTGAAAACAGCAGCTCTGGGACCCTAAAACTTGGGACAAAGTACTCTCTCCTCTAAAAGCAGTCATACCCTAACAAAAAGCTCAAGGGTCAAGTAGCTGGCTGGAAATAAGAACAGGCAGCATAAAAGGACTCAGACTGTAGAATCTTTTTTTGGTGACAAAGAAGACCAAAACATACAGCTAGAAGAAGTCAACAAAGTCAAAGAGCCTATATCAGAAGCCTCCAAGAAAAATATGAATTGGACTCAGGCCATGGAAGAACTCAAAAAGGATTTGGAAAAGCAAGTTAGATAAGAAGAGGAAAAATTGGGAAGAGAAATGAGAGTGATGTGAGAAAACTATGAAAAACAAGTCAATGACTTGCTAAAGGAGACTCAAAAATACTGAAAAAATAACACCTTAAAAAATAGACTAATCCAAATAGCAAAAGAGATCCAAAAAGCCAATGAGGAGAAGAATGCCTTGAAAGGCAGAATTAGACAAATGGAAAAGGAGATCCAACAGACCACTGAAGGAAAATACCATCTTAAAAATTAGATTGGAGCAAGTGGAAGATAGTGAATTTATGAGAAATCAAGAAATTATAGAACAGAACCAAAAGAATGAAAAAAATGGAAGACAATGTGAAATATCTCATTGGAAAAACCACTGAACTGGAAAATAGATCCAGGAGAGATAATTTAAAAAGTATTGAACTACCTGAAAGCCATGATCAAAAGAAGAGCCTAGACATTATCTTTCAAGAAATTATCAAGGAAAACTTCCCTGATATTCTAGAACCAGAGGGTAAAACAGAAATTGAAAGAATCCATCAATCACTTCTTGAAAAAGGTCCCAAAAAGAAAACTCCTAGGAATATTGTCACCAAATTCCAGAGATCAAGGAGAAAAATATTGCAAGCAGCCAGAAAGAAACAATTTGAGTATTGTGGAAACATAATCAGGATAACACAAGATCTAGGAGCTTCTCCATTAAAGGATTGAAGGGCTTGGAATATATTCTGGAGGTCAAAGAAGCTAGGATTAAAACCATTACCTACCCAGCAAAACTGAGTATAATATTCCAAGGCGAAATATGGGTTTTCAATAAAATAGAGGACTTTCAACCTTTCTTGATGAAAAGATCAGAGCTGAATAGAAAATTTGACTTTCAAATACAAGAATCAAGAAAAGCATGAAAAGGTAAACATGAAAGAGAAATCACAAGGGACTTACTAAAGTTGAACTGTTTAGTTTACATTCATACATGGAAAGATGATATTTGTATTTCATGAGACATTTCTCAGTATTAGGGTAGTTGAAGGGAATATACATATATATATATAGACAGAGGGCACAGGGTGAGCTGAATATGAAGGTAATGAGATCTTAAAAATAAAATTAAGGGGTGAGAGAGGAATATATTGAGAGAAGGAGAAAGGGAGAGATAGAATGGGGTAAATAATCTCACACAAAAGTGGCAAGAAAAAGCAGTGCTATTGGAAGGGAAGAGGGGGCAAGTGAAAGGGAATGAGTGAATCTTGCTTTCCTCGGATTTGACTTAAGGAGGGAATAACATACACACTCAATTGGGTATCTTACCCCACAGAAAAGTAGGGGAAAGGGGATAAGAGAGCGGGTATGATAGAAGGGAGGGCAGAAAGGGGGAGGAGGTAATCAAAAGCAAACACTTTTGAAAAGGAACAGAGTCAAGGGAGAAAACTGAATAAAGGGGGACGGGATAGGATGGAGGGAAATCTAGTTAGTCTTTCAAATATGACTGTTATGGGAATGTTTTGCATGATTATTCATGTGTGATCTATGTTGAATTGCTTGCCTTCTCGAGGAGGGTGGGTGGAGAGGGAGGAAGGGAGAGAATCTGGAACTCAAAGTTCTAAAAACAAAGGCTCAAAAAAAAGTTGTTTTTACATGCAACTGGCAAATAAGAGATACAGGCAATGGGGTACAGAAATCTATCTTTCCTTACAAGAAAGTAAGGGAAAAGAGTATGGGGGAGGAGTAGGGTAACAGAAGGGAGGGCAGGCTGGGGAACCAGGCAGTCAGAATATATGCCATCTTGGAGTGGGGGGAAGGTAGAAATGGGGAGAAAATTTGTAACTCAAAATCTTGTGGAAATAAATATTAAATAATATTAAATAATAATATTTAAATATTAAATATTAAATAAATATATATTAAATAATAAAAATAGAGAGAGTCAGGTCTCAGATTAAAGTCCAATTCTCCTGACTCCAAGTTTAGAACCTTTCCACTATATCACCCTCACTTCTTGAAATGCTGGGAGTAAAACACAGACCCTCCTCTTTGCTAGTGAGAATATTTTATGGCATCTAGGTGGCACAGTGTATAGAGCACTGAATTTGGAGTCAGAAAGAGACGAATTCAAAACTCTCCCTGAGGAAGTCGCTTACCATCTCAGTCTCAGTTTCCTCATCCACAGAATGGAGATAACACTTTCTTCACAGGGTTGTTGTGAGGATCAAAAGAGATTCTATATGAACAGGGCTTTACCAACTCTAAAATGCCATATAAATGCTAGCTATTATAGTTTAACAAACTAAGTCATGATACTGGACATCATCGATATGTTGTAATCAAACACTACTACAAAACTAAAAAACACCACTTGGAATTCTATTCAGATCAATGTCCCCTACTTCCTACAGAGCGGTCTTCTGTAATATCATTTGATCTAATATCCTAAAACCAATTAGCAATATTGGACAGAAGAACGTCAACTCTCATAATAGCAGAGGACTTTCTAGCAACTGCTTAACAAAATGTTTTAGCTACACTTTTGTATTAGCAAGGCAATAATCACAATATAGATGATAACTGTCAAAATGCCTAGTGGTTCTGTATCACAAAATATAACAGACTCTCCATATAGAAGGTAGAAGACGTAAACCATTTATTCAGACACCAGAGAACCAGATCCCAAAACCAATAAGCCCAATCCATCACAATGGCAAAGAATTCAGCACATAATATCACATCAGAGAATCACTCCATCCTATAACCTTCTGCTCCCTTGCTGGGGCCTTTTCACCAACAATCACTCACAGCATAGCACACATCTGCTCTTTCCCTCAGCTCTAACTGCTCTCTCCATTTCCTGTGACACACTTTCCTTTTCTTGTCTGCAAGCTCCTCCTACCACATGTGACTTGGGTTTCCTGTGGTATAAGGTCACAAAAACAGTAAGTTATGGAATCAGAATTCAGATATTCTAACTCTAGGTCTAGGGCTGTCTTCCCTGCACCTAGCAAAGGAAACCTCACATGTTTATGCAGTGTTCTTCTGGAGAGCTCAAGAATCTCCAGACAAGATTGATACTCTCAGTGTGTTTAGAAGGTAAGCAGACAGAACCAATAGTACTTTATCCATTTTATAGGGAAAGGTGGGCACAGAAAAATGACTTGACTCATCCAAGGTCACCCAGCAAATCCATGGCAACACCAAGACTAGCAGCCAGGTCTCCTGCCAGGGTTATCCACTAGATCAAACTGCCTCCCTTAATTCAATATGATTGGAGCTTAATTAAAATGTTGCCACGGCCATCCTATAGCATCCAAACAAAAAGTGCAATTCTATGTGCTAGAAATAACATCTTTTCTAATAAGAGATGTCTTTTGGACAGCACAAATCAGAAATTCAGCCTATGATATATTACAGAATACCCTAAAAACCAACAAAATCTAGTTGAACTCTCAAGCCATTAGAATTTTGGCACTTTCCATTCCAAGTTATTGATTATGTTTGGGTGATGGCAGGTTACACTTCTTTCATTTCTAACAGTTAGATTTCCTCTCTAACTTCCTTCCTTCCACTTAGAGTAAAACTATGTACAACCAACCATCCAGATTGTACAGTATCAGTCCCATCACACTCAGCTGGGGTGTTGCCTCATCTTTATTCCAAAAACAATTTTTATTTGGATTCATGCTTCATTTCATGCTTTCAAAGCATTTGTATCCAAGAGGGCAGGCAGTTGTGATGCAGAAATTGTTGCACATGCAACAGATTTTCAGCTCTTTGTGTGCCTCTGGTACCGTAACGAAACTTTGTGATTCCAAATGGGGCATCCTCAGCCTCTTCCTGGTGTTCTCTGGGATATGGAACAATAGGCTTGCTCCCTGCCACTGGGGTACAACAGCACAGCGGTGCCTTTCAAATGGAGTCATTCAGTTAACCCAAGCATCACAATGGGAAAGAGTAGATCCACTCTCCAGCTGGTGTTAAATCATGCAAGGTATTATCAAGTCCATTTCCCAAGGCTGACATCTCCCCTTCTGCAGGTCGAAACCTTCCAAAGAGTCCAAATAGTTTGGGCTTCAATTGTAGCATGAGAAGCATTTTCAATTACTCAAAGCATTCCGCAACAACACTAGCCTGTGACTGATGACATAGTACTAGTGTTCTGAAAGCTTTGGAATTTGCCTAACCTCCTTGTGCCTCAGTTTCCTCCAATAGTGAAATTAGATAGCAATGCATAATATTATTTTTGTTAATAACTACATTCTATGGATGTTATGATACAAAGGGCTTGACAAACATAAGATCAGAGATGAACATCTAGAACGGACCTCAAAGGCCATCTAGATCAACCACCTCTTTTTATAGATTAGGAAACTGAAGTCAAGAAGAAGAAATCACTTTCTTATGCTCACATATGTAGTGAATATCAGAGGTGGGGTGATTGAACATAGGTCCTCCGACTTTGGAGCCTGTCTTTCATTTCACTAAACCACACTGCCTTCTAATTTTCTCCTTTAATCCTTATAGCAGCCCTTTGAGGTAGAAGGTACAAGAATCATGGTTTCCATTTTGTAGAAGAAACAGCCTCAGAGAAGCTGAGTGATCTCTTGGAAGTCACACAGCTATGACCAGAACCATGATTTGAATCCAGGTTATCTGGTTCCAAGCCTGGTCCTTAGACATAAGTTGCAAAGAAGCAGTTTTAGGCTAATAGGAAAAATGCCTTAATCATTTGTTGTTGTTCAGTCATTTCAGTTATGTCTGACTCTTCATGACCCTATTTGGGGTTTTCTTAGCAAAGATTTGCCATTTCCTTCTCCAACTTATTTTAGAGATGAGGAACTGAGGCAAACAGGGTTAAGTAACTTGCCCAGGGTCACACAGCTAGCAAGTGTCTGAATCCAGATTTGAACTCAGGAAGATAAGTCTCTCTGACTTCAGGACCCACATTCCATCCACTGAGCCACCTTAATAATTACAGCCATATAAAATAAAATGGGTTGTCTGGGGAGGAGTGGTTTCCCCCAGGGATATGTTGATAAATGTTTAACAACCAAGTCCCCAGGAGAGGAAATGTATACAAGACACACTTTTAAGTTTTATCTACGTTATTAACATTTTCTCCCTTATTTCTTACATTTAGACAATCAACAAAACAATAAATCAAGCCCTGATTGGTAACATTTGCCAATTTCTGAAGTATAAATGCTTAGATTGAAAATTTAACAATTGGCTCTCCCAAGCTGGTTCTAACAGGCTCCAGCACACCCCTGCACTAGAAATCTTCAAGGAAAGACTGAATAACCACATGCTGAGGATACTGTAGAAGAGGTTTTAAAAAGATACAAATCGGGTGATTTGACCCCTAAGGTCTCTTCTAGTACTGAGATTATGTGATTTCCTTTCCAATATGCCAGTCTACATCTTTTGTCACCTTTTTTAACTTACAGGGACTTTTTAAATATACATTTATTTTTCTTGTAATTTATCAGGTTAAACAACTAATGCATGTCTATTTTTATTAAGCAAAGCTTAAATTTAACTATTAGTTTAACATTAGACGGTAAACAACTTGGAGAGCAGAGAATATCTTTTGCCTTTCTTTGTATCCCCACAGCTTAGCACAGTGCCTGACACACTGTAGATGCTCGATAAATATTCATTGACTAACTGATAGTTGACTTGTTAAATTGAGTCAGTAGCTACAGAACTATGATAGAGGAAGGGTAGCCAGAGTCAGAAGGGAATAGAGTTCCAGAGTGTCAGGATGAATTAACGGTAGAATGTGGAGAGGAGACCTTGGAACAAAAAGAAAGTTTTGGATCTCATAACAGAGGACAGAATAGCAAGACCACAATTCCTGATCCCTGATTTACAAGAGGTGACACATGAATTCAAGTGGAATGGAGAAGAATTTAGTGTTGTGAACAAGCAACGCCATAACTAAAATAGGGTACCTGTGGCTTTGCTCTAGGTTGTCAAAAGTTAGAGGGGGCTAAAGCACCTTTATTCCTTCAACAAGTAGAAATATTTGAGCCTAGGTCCCAGCCAACAAGCATAACTTACCAAAATAAGAAGGTATCAGAAAGGCCCTTTTCCCCATATCTTAAGTGATTTCCTCTCTGGTTCAGTACTTCTCTGATTTTTCCCCCTGTGACTTTCTTAGCAGTAGCTTTCCAATATCATGTAGTCTCTGTTTCCCCTCATTCTATCTTGAGGTCTGAGGTTCCTCCCTGAGGTCTCCCTCCTGATCCCTGACCTTTAGTCTTGAAGATTTAGGAATGCCATTCATGATGCTCACCCAGGGGTACATTTTGCAGTGCTTGCCCAGGCTCCATTATTGCTAGCTGTGGCTCTGGGCACAAGGCTATGTTACATATGCCCATTTGCCTATTGAGAAAGAGGACAAGAGAATGGGGGTTCAAGAATTTCCCTATACTCATCTCCAAATACCCTAGTCTACCCATCCTTCTTTTACAGCCTACCTTCTGTTTCCTGCAACATTATAAGATTTGAGCTTTATCATTGACTTAGCACTCCTCTCCTTTCATGGAGAGCTGCTGACTTGTACAAAATCCTACTGCCCTCAGAACTGGTGAGGACTTCACATGAAGTGTCTTCGAGCTCTAATTCTCTGAGACCACGAAATCAGCTCTGCCCACCTCATCGGATTGTTATAGAATTGTAGCTTTATTATTGAAATGGGCCTTCATTTTTAAAATGAAGAAACCAGGATTCACAGACATTGAGTTACTTGCCCAAGGATGCACAGGTAACAAGCAGAACTAGAGTCTAAATTTGTATCCTCCAACTATAAATCCAACACTCTGCTTTGTAACTCTTCCAGTCTATTAAAATGTGTGCTCTCTTGTTGTCTGCATCACTCATTTGGTATTTAGTTTGTGTTATCTCTTACCATTGGTTCTCTCTCTTCTCAACAGTACGTTCTGACTCTCATTGAACTACAAGTTCTTTGAGGGCAGAAACTGTTTCTCTGTGTGTCTTGTACACAACAGGTGCTCATTAAAGACTAGATAAATTCAATTCTACTCAACAGGCATTTATTAGACATTTACTATATATGAGACACTGATGAATGCAGTGCACACAAAACAGTTCCTGTCTTCAAAGAGCTAACATTCTATGAGTGTGTTTGTACAGACACACATGTGCACACATACTGATATGCATATTTATAATAAATGTGTGTATATATGTTATATATCTCTAATATTTGGATTTTCTCTATCTCTAATCTCTAAAACTGGATTTTTTTAAAGCATGCATATGAGAACTGAACTTTTACAGATATCCAAGGTGAACAGACAATACTAGGGAGATAAAGTCTCAAAATGCTAAGGGGATATCAGAGAGAAAACTGGCAGAAAAACACCAGGATGGAGAGAAGTAAGTGTATGCTGACTGGGGAAAAAAGTACAAAATATTTCTAGCCAAGGAGCAGGCAGGGATGCAGGGAAGGCAAGAATAAACTGATCCCAGAACACAGATGAATGAAAGAATAATCTCTGCAAATGCCCAATGGACCTAAAATTGAGGATTGGAAAGGAGGTAAAGGAACACTAAAATGTTTTGAGGGCAATGCCCAGGGGGAGTCTGGGATTAGTTGGTGAAGAAAGTGGATAAGGAGATATCAATTTAGACCAGAGTTTAAAAAAAAAGTAGATCTGGAAACCAAAAAGGAAAGGTTCTTGATCCTAAAATACCAACAGGGCACTAAAGGCAATACTTTGTCCTTGAGTGGAAAAAATGGAAATAGAGTAGATTAGCTAGAAGAGCGCGAGTTCAAGTCTCAGAGAAGCATCTTTGGACAAAGGGTGTGTTGGAGAAAGCTCTACCAGCTCAGCAACTGAATGTTAAATTTTAAATGTATTTACACCCCGGAAATCAGCAGACACTCCAAATCAAGGCTTGATTTGTTTCGTTGGTTGTCTAGATTTAGGAAAGCTTTGGAATGCTTTGTAAAAATGCATCAGAGAAAAAGACACCCATGCCAAAGAAATACTCAAATACTCAAAAAGCTCAAAATTACTGTAGATCTTTAGGGCTTACCAAGCATTTCCCATTGTCTTATTTAATCCTTAAAACTTTTTGAGATAGCTCCAACATTTTTACAAGTAAGAAAATTGAGCAAGGTTGTGACTTGGTCACACAGCTGGTCTAATATCTGATCACAAATTTCTTGTAAACTGAGGTATAAAGTTTGTATTCTAAAATTACCTCACACTATAATAAAGTTTAATTGTATTCATCTAGACCTACTATGGTCCAGATGCATAAATAATTCTGGAATTCTGGATTTCAGGGGCAAGGCAGAAAAAAAAAAGATACCTCCGAAGGAGAATGGTAGTAACAATCGAAGTCTAAAATGTAGGGTCACTGAAGAAGAACTAACCTCTTCCTACAAACTTGAGTTGTGGTAGCAGAGAATCAGTGACTTAGTCATGCTTGGAATGCTCTCCTACTTCACCTCAGCCTCTTGTAATCTCTGGTTTCCTTCAAACCTCAGCTCAAATACAACATTCTCCATGAAGACTTCCCTGATCCTTCCCCAAACCCCAGCAGTTAGTGCCCTCCTTCTCAAAGTTATCCCGTATTTATTTTGTGTATTTTCTGCATTTACTTAGTTTTTGCATGTTATCTCCCCTGTTAGAATAGAAGCTCCTTGAGGGTAGGAACTGTTTCACTTTTGTCTTTGTATCCCCAGCCCTTAGCACAATTCCTGGCACATAGTAGGTGTTTAATAAATGCTTGTTGATTCATCACTGCATACGGTGCTATACCTAACTTCCATCATAGTATGTCAATACATACTGCTTAGAAGAAGAGCTACCATTATCACCGTTGCTATTTATCAGGGCTGTAACTAGGAATCCTGGCATCTGAAAAATTCATTTGAGCAAAGATAATGGGAAGGTTGTCCTGATGGGGTACATTCAAGGGGAGTAAATCCTTAGGGAAAGACAGATGAGGAAGGTTGGAGGGAGATATGTGATAGAGTCTAATAGGAGTAGGATGCTGTGAGAGAGATAGGCCCCAGAAGAAAGGATGGAGATCTCTTTAGAAAACTGAGTTTTCCAACCACATCAAGCTCATCTCTATCAGTTTCCTTCTGAAACATCTGGCCTGCCTATTTTAAACAGGTCCCCCTCCTAATGTACAGAGCTTGTTGTTGTGTTTTTTAAAAAAAGCAACAAAAAAGCTTAAATAGCATCAGTATTAATTTAATCCACGTTTTCAGCTGCTGCCTGAATTTCAGCTTCAGACTACATTCTACAACCCATCCATCCATCCTTCTGAAATATTAGGATCAATTAAGATCATCTCTTTTATTGAAATGTTTTAAATGAATGAGAAAGGACAGGTCCCTTCTCCTCCCACTGTTTGATAGTATACTATCTGCCACAATGCCATAGGACTCAGAAGCACTTTTTGTCAAATCTCTCAATGCAAGCCGCCCTAAGTGCTTCCCCACCAACACCCCCACCATGGAAGGATGAATAAATGAATAAGTAACAGGACCCGCACAATGCCCACAAGATAATCGGCATTCTGAAAGCGTGTAAAGATATCATGTATGATAGACACCAAAAAGTGACCCTTCCCATTCGATTCCTGAACGACTGGTTAGCAGAAAGGGCTGGGCGATACAAATGGAACTGAGGGGGGAAGGGGAAATAGCAGAGAGATCTGGAAAATAATGAAGGCATGATGAGCAGATGACAGAAATGATATCGTTTCCTGCATTTTTTTTCCTCACTGAATTATGCAGCACATTGATTGTGACTTCCCTTTTCTTTTATCCTGAGACCTAATAGCCCCTGTTTTTGTTTTAACTGTAAATAGTCACAGCCCCTGCACACGGAGAATGCTGGCCTTGGATTCAAGAACTGGATTCGAATCCCACCTTCAAAATTTATGAAGCTGCTTGAATCAAGCATGAAAGCTTAACCTCCACAGCCTCATTTAATTCTTGGGCCTAATGGAGATAATAAAACCTGCAGCACTTACTTCACAGTGTGGTGGCCAGGCTCAAGTGAGATAACGTATGTAAAATGCTTAGCCAATGATTATTATTCTGTATCAGTTACTGAAGGATAAGGGGCTTTCGGGAAAACAAAGAACCCGGTGCACTCTCTCCGGAAGACCAACCCATGGAGCCTTTCAAAGTTTTCAGGGTTCTGAGCTCCTAGAGTTGGGGGAAGGAAGAAGCAGGGTGGTGCAGGGGAAGCAGTAGCTGAACCCAGAGATCCAAAGTTTCTACAAATCCAGTTCCTGACAGGCCTATACAATCAGAAGGGGACATGAAGGGAGGGAGTGTCCTGATGACAGCTGCACTTACATCACTGAAGATAATTATTCCAATCCATGAACACAAGCTAAGCCATGGAAATGGTCTTGTAAGCAAGGTCTGTTTTAATAGAAACATAAGTATTATGCATTGCAGTCCATTATAAATTGGTTGTAATTTTCTCCCGACACTTTCTGAATTAAACTAGTTAGTATACCAAAAAAAGGGGAAAAAAAACCCCAAATGCCACAAAAGCAGAAAGCAAACTCAGTGTCTGAAGGTTAATGATTGCTCATGAAAGCTACAGAAATAAATTATCTGCCTAGGGACACTGTCACATGATCAGCACAAAAGCTGCAACAGCCAAAAATGTTTATGTAGAGGAAAAAAACACTGTCAGCGTCACAGAACCCTTCCCCCACTGCTAAATTCGAGGCCTGAGCCAGACAGCTGCTCCTGACTGCTTACATTAAACTAATTTGTGCTGCAACATTGCAGCTGCTTAATTTTTAGTCTGAACTTTATCACCAATAAGTGTTACAATAACAAGCGATATGATGGTATCTCTCAAGAAATATCTATCAACTCCCAAACAATGACAACTTCACAAGAGAAGATGACAGAAAAACAAATAAAAGAGAAAAAAAAACCCATACTGCCTCTTTAAAAAAAAAAAAGATGGGGGGAGAACTTTTAGTGGGAAAGGCTGGAAAACGCTGCTTTGTTCTGAAGGCCATTCTGAAATGAAGTAGAGAATGATTGAAAAGGTTGGCAGAAGGGGGTGGAGTTAACAAGTAAGAAGGGGCTTGTGCTAAGTGGGGGTGATTTGCAAGGTGAGAGACTTAGAAGGGAGAAACCAATTTCATTTAGAACAATGCATTTAGGGCCTCTCTTCTTTTTCCCCATTAGCCTCCCCTCCTCTCCTCCCCTCGCCTTACTCCACCCCCAACCCACCACCCACCCCCCCCCAAAAAAAAAAACCGTGGCAAACATCAACTCTCCCACCCAGGAGGTGTGTCCGGAGCTGCTCCCAACATTCTCCTCTGGTGAGCTGGGCCCTGAATGTTGTTCGTTGTTTCTCATGTTTTCCTCTTGTCAGTTTCCTAGCCCAGCATCAGAACGGAGCCTCTTCCTTGCTCTCAGACACTGACCTGAGCTGGTTGAAATTCCTGCCAAATATGCAGGCCCTGTTTTGCTACATTTTGGAATTTGGCTTCGACCATGTGTCAGGCATTTGCTTGCACTCAGGAAACTAGAAGAGAGACCCAGCCACTTTGGAAGAAAAAAAAAAGAGTGCTTTAGGAATGTGCTGAAACTTTTCCGTTGTTAATTAATTTTAATATGATTAATGCACTTTGCTGGGCTATCTCATTACACCCTCCCTGTTGACTGTGAGGGACAGTTCAAATTCACCAGGCTCCTGTAATTACAAAAAAACAATTCCTTTGAAAGAAGGGGAAGAACACCCACGTCAGCTCTTTTCAACATTTTTTAAATTCTGTGGTTTTCAGAATTAAAGTTCAAAGTTAATGTTATTAATATTGAGTAATAAAGCAAAAGCTCCCACAAGTAGCTCTTTGGGCAGAATAATATCCTAATAGAGTGTGAGAGTGTATGAGTGTGTGTGTGTGTGTGTGTGTGTGTGTGTGTGTTTTCAAGAGAGAAAGAAAGAAGACATTCACCCTGGGATCATTTTCTCAAGGGCAGGAAAGAGGTGGAGGTTGATCCACCCTTGTTTTTTTCAACTTTACACCTTACACCTTTCACAGGCCAGGCCATATCAGCATGTTGTTTGTTAAACAGCTGGTAAGCCATGCTCCAGCCATGAGTCAAAGAACTGCGAGTAATAGTCCTATTACCACAGTGTTTATGATGGTTGGTCACCTGGTAGCACTATATGGTAACTTGGTGCAAGCAAGAGAGGTCTCTGTGGTGCTAGCCCAAGAGCCCATAAGAATCCCTTTGAACCCATCCGTATAACTCCTAGGTTTGCCAAGTGGGTCACTGTTGAGTAATGGTGAGGCTTTGTATCCACCCAAGGGCTCAGCATGATGCCTCCATGTACATTTGGCAAGGTTTAAAGGCAACAGGGAACCCCAAATCAAGCATCCTTAATGGCTGGAGGTGTGGCAGGGTGTAACAAGAATTAGAACGATTCTTTCAAAAGCACCCAGCCACAGTGAGAAGAGCCCTCGATTGAAGACAACTCTGTGGGAAGGAAGAGTAGTGAATGAATCTCTATAGTTTACTAAATGTCAGAACAGCTGGTAAGTTTGATTTGGCCAAGGAAGGAGCAAAAGATCTCCCCTGTACAGGTGAAGGCCAGACATTATTGTGTCAAAAGCTCAATTATGAAATGAAGAAACAATCTGATGGAATGTGTCCATCTATCTTCCCTGTCTGGGTGCTGAGGGCTGAACCAAACAGGTCTAACTAGGAGATTTGTGAGTTTATAAATAAGTTGATTTCCCAAAATGACCTGTAATGGAGCTGAATGGCAGGAATTATGTGCATACAAATACTTATTACACATGCATTTATATTATAGATGTGTACACATGTGTACACGTTTCCTCTTCCCTCCCAATTTCTTCCAGAGAGAGGGCATATCACCAGCCAGGAATGATCTCACAGGATAAGCAATGTGAATTGGCTGCTTTCCTGAAAATTTCTAGAAGCAAATCCTCTTGAACACAGCATTTTTCATGAACCTCTGTCCAAAATAATAGTGGAGTTGACCAGTCCCTAACACAACCAATAATTTAGCAATACCCCTGGTGTTTGTTACTGACTCTATAAGCAACAAATCCCCCTGGGCAAGTTACTTAACCTCGGAGGCATCAGTTTCCTGGGCTGTAAAATGACCGGGCTGGGTTAGAAGGCCTCTCAGTTCTCTTCCAGCTCTAAATCTATGATTCTAGGGCTAGTTGCTGATATCATCCTCCTTTCTCTGAACCTGACTCAATAATACTTTGATTTTTAGTCAGGAAATGGCCCTTTCTATCTTCTAATTGTCAAGTAAGTGGAAACAACTAATGAGCTATGCAATGAGGTATGCTGTAATTTCCAATTCACAGCATTAATGCTTGTAGCCATAAGCTTAAAACATATTATTGTTCACAGAGGCAAAATGTGGAAAATAATATATGAGGCTGAAGTAGTAAAAATTTTATTTTGAATTTTTGCCTACACAATGAGAGTTTAGGCCAAATCACACAGAAGCCATAAATTGTTTTTTTTTAATGTACAATTTGTATATATTATTTGTTCTTATAACTGCACATTTTAATTAAATAATAAAAGACAATAATTTTATTATTAATAAAAATGATGATACTTTGGGCTCAGACAATACCTTTCTTGCTAAGACTTCAAAGACTTCATTTATCTTTACCATATCTCACTGTTTTGTAGTAGATAGAAAGGTTGCTCTTCTTGGAGATGAGAGCAAGTTGAATTCAACTCTCGTCTCTGATGTTATTTAGCTGTGTGACTATAAGAAGTCATTTGTTGCCTCTATGAGGCAGTTTTCTCATCTATTAAATAGGCATAATAATAACTATTGTTTCTACCTCACAGAGTTGTGTGCAGCTCAAATGTAATAATGTATGTGCTTTGCAAAGCTTAAAGTCCATATGAATGAGTATTATCCAATCAATAGAAATTTGGTCAAAAAAAAATTCTCCCATGAATTAAGACTTGGGCAGAAAAGTCACTATCAAAGGCCAGGCCTACCCATTGAAAACATTGGCAATTATCCATATGATGGCCCCTAACACACAAGCTGATATTATCGCCTGCCTGAAATATCTAGTCCTAGCAGCCTGGAATTCTCACCATTATAACCATTAACTGGTCAGACAACAAAGGAGAAGACATTGTCTCTGGAATTCCCCAGTGAAAAGAAGCTTGTGACATCTGGGAGCAGGCCTTCTCACCCTTGCCCATTAGGAAGAACACACAGATTAATTTATTAGATCACCTATCATTTGACTCTATGCCTTTGTTCTTGGTCCTCTGTGCCTGGAATGTGCTCCCTCCTATCTCTGTCTCTGGAAATTCTAGCTGTTATTTAAGGACCATCTCCAATGCAAACTTTGCTCCAACCTCCCAGCACCTTCCAGAGCGATTTCTTTCTGCCTGGACTCCTCGGAGCACTTTGTATCTCTCCTCCCTTAAACATTCATTATATTCTATTTCTTATTATGATTATTCTTGTACATATGTCTTAGCTCCCCCACTAAATTGTAAACCAAGAAGCACAGAGCATGTCTTCTTTATCTTGGCATAGTTCCTGGCACATAGTAGCAAATTAATAAATGTTTTCTGAATTCAACTGGGCTGTTAGGGGATGAGGTGCAGGACAAGTAGTACTACTAATGATAATAACTAGTTTGTGTGTGTGTGTGCGTGTGTGTAGTACCTACTATGTTCCAGGGACTCTGCTAAGTGTTTTACAAATTTGACTCATTTGATCTGCACAACAACCTTGGCTGGAGGAAGGTAATATTATTATCCCCATGTTAGAGTTAAGATCACACAGCTAGTAAGTATCTGAGGCTGAATTTAGACTCAGCTCTTCCTGACTCCAGGCACTCTATGCACTGTACCACCTAGATGCCAATGTACTTTGATGAGCATGGTAACACCTAGACCTGTGGTATGAATGCATAGGCATAGGGGAAGGAGAATGCATGAGACTCCTAAGACAAGGTTTCCAAATCATAAGGCTAGAAACTTAAAGGTCACCTAGTCCAAATTCTCATTTTACAGCTGAGGAAATCAGAGAAGCTAAGCAGACTGGAGATGATTGGAGCATTCAGTAGGCATCTAGAGTGGAATGCACTCGGCAAATTTATGTTTCCCAGGGCTCTGGCCATCATTGTGAAAGCTTTCTAGCAAGGACCCCAGACCACAAGCCTCTGAAGAGACCAACAAAACATAATAAAAACAATTTTATAGGCAATGTGGGCTACAGGTCACAGTCATTATCTCTATGCCTCCACTTGTCACCAACTGGGCATGTAGAGGCTGTGGTAGGTCAAAAGCAGTTATTGTGGACAAAGGGACCTTGAGCTGGCCCTTGGATCACCCAATACCATGGAGTAAAGTTCCGGGCTGAATAGCACCCACATGTTTGAAAAGGCATAATGCAGTTTCCACATGTGTGACTAACTCAGTTACAGAGAACAGCTTGTACATGGGGGAAATCTATTTCCCTTTCTGCTCACTGTGCAGTAAAAATCAAGCCCTGACTAGCCCCTGCAAAAGATACATTACCTGTCAAACCAAAGATAACATTCAGTTCTATCTAGGTAGCTAGATAGGGTAGTGGATAGATCTTTGGACCTGAATTTGAATCCTGCTGCAGATACTAGCTATAGGACCTTAGTCAAGTCACTTCACTTGTCTCAGCCTCCATTTCTTCATTTGTAAAATGGAGATAAAAACAGCATGGATCTCACAAGGTTATCAATGAGACAACGTGCGAAGAACTTTGTAAACCTTAAAGTGTTATATAAATGAAAAGTATTGTTATTATTATTATTATTATTTATTATGGCCTCTTCCCACCCACCACCAACACCTCCCCCACCCTGCACCCTGACCCTGCAGCTTATCACCTAGGATAGTACTAACACCACGTGTTCCCAGGCTCAGAAAAAAGAGATTTGTCTTGGCTTCCCTCCCATAATCTCTAGTTTAGGCTGATTTACACCTGGCTAGGAGAAAAACTGTCCTGGCAAATGTTGCCGACAACAGTCTTTCTCAGCATTTGTGACAATTTTGAGAAGTAGAACGAGGGACCTGCCACCTAGAGGAGCACTGTCAGATGAGCTTCCTCATCACTTGGTTTTTCCTCTCCTACATGAGTCTAACCCCGGTCTTTTTTGGAATTTCCTGATCCAAGGTTGTTACCAGTGTACCTACTGGTATATTAGGAGTTTGCCTATAGTAAGCATGTTGATGGATATCATTAAGCCATCAGTGGAGAAAGGGAGGACTGCTGCCAGGTGTCGCCAGCACAGATGTCTTTGGCAATACATCATTAACAACTGATACCTTCTAACTGTTTGAAACGCTCTTGGTACAAAGAAGTAGGGGAGGGGGAGGGGAACAGAGCCTAGAAAAACCCACTCCCCACCCCACTTGGCTCCAACCACATTAATTACAGAAGTAATCTAAACAGGTCACATATCAGGTAGGAGAGAGGCACCTTCATATGGCAACCCTCTGTTCAAACTGGAAACCCTTGGTCAAAAATTATGGTTCCTAATGTATCATGTGTTAAAGAGGTAGGCACCTGGAGGGCAGAGCCAAGATGGCGGCTGAAAAGCAGGGACTGGCATGAGCTCCCCGTCAGGTCCCTCCAAAAACCTATAAAAATGGCTCTGAATAAATTCTAGAACTGCAGAACCCACAAAATAGCAGAGGAAAGCAGGGATCCAGCCCAGGACAGCCTGGATGGTTGCTGGAGGTCTATTGCACATGGAGCTGAGAGTGGAGGAGAGCCCAGCGTGGGTGGGTGGCAGCAGGACCAACCAGACCAGGAGCCAGGTGGAACAGGCCATAGTGCCCTGAATCAGTAAGCTGTGGCAGTTACCAGACTTCTCAACTCACAAACACCAAAGACAACAGAGAAGGTTAGTGGGAAAAGCTGCGGGAGATAGAGTGAAAAGAGTTCAAGGTTCAGCCACCATGCTGGGGAAAACTGGGGTGGTGCAGCTACAGAACTACAGCTGCAGTTGCTTCTGGCCCCAGGCTCACCTGGTGGGAGGAATTAAGTGGGGATCAGAGCAATAGTGCAGAGCCTGCTTAAGATTTGCAACAGGTCCAGGTTGGCGGTTCTTGGGGAAGGAGGAGTGCTGGTGTGGCAGAGCTGGCTGTATAGAAATAGCTCTGAAAACAACAGCACGACCCCTCAAGCTTGGAACAAAGTACTCTCTACTCTACAAGCAGTCATACCCTGCTGAAAAACTCAAGGGTCAAGTAAGTTGGCTGGGAACATGGCCAGGCAGCAAAAACGCACCCAGATTCAGTCTTAGAATTTGGAATCTTTCCTTGGTGACAAAGAAGACCAAAACATACAGCCAGAAGAAGGCAACA
>CM053627.1:107092051-107108795 GCA_028646595.1 Phalanger gymnotis
TTCATGTTTTTCTTGGAGGCTTTTGTTGTAGGCTTTTTGACTTTGTTGACTTCTTCTGGATGTATGTTTTGGTCTTCTGTGTCACCAAAGAAAGATTCCAAATTCTGAGACTGAATCTGGGTGCCTTTTCACTGCCTGGCCATGTTCCCAGCCAACTTACTTGACCCTTGAGTTTTTCAGCGGGGTATGACTGCTTGTAGAGTTAAGAGAACTATGTTCCAAGCTTGAGGGGATGCCCCAGCTCTGCCACACCAGCACTCCTCCTTCCCCAAGAACCCCCAACCAGGACTGGACTTAGATCTTCAGCAGGCTCTTCACTCCTGCTCTGATCCACCACTTAATTCCTCCCACCAGGTGGGCCTGGGGTGGGAAACAACTGCAGCTGTAGTTCTGTCCTCAGAATTGCACCACCTCTGCTGTCCCCGGGGCAGTAGCCAAACTGTGTACTCCTTTCACTCTGCCCTCTGATTCAGGCTGCTAGGGCACACTCTGCCC
This sequence comes from Phalanger gymnotis, assembly GCA_028646595.1. Taxonomy (NCBI): domain Eukaryota; kingdom Metazoa; phylum Chordata; class Mammalia; order Diprotodontia; family Phalangeridae; genus Phalanger; species Phalanger gymnotis. Next base: position 107,092,547 of record CM053627.1, read on the forward strand.
GGCTCCTGCTCTGGTTGGTCCACGCTGCCCACACTGGGCTCTGCTCTGCTCCACTCCACTCCCAGCTCCATGTGGGATAGACCTTACCCAGAGACCATCCAGGCTGTCCTGGGCTAGAGCCCTGCTTCCCTCCACCACTTTGTGGACTCTGCAGTTCTTCTCTGTTGTCTGGTGTCTGTGGATTGAGAAGTCTGGTAACTGCCACAGCTCACTGATTCAGGGTTCTAGGGCATGCTCCAACTGGCTCCTGGTCTGGCTGTTCTGTGCCGCCCATGCTGGGCTCTGCTCCCCTCTGCTCTGCTCCCAGCTCTGTGCACGAAAGACCTTACCCAGAGACCATCCAGGCTGTCCTGGGCTGGAGCCCTGCTTCCCTCTGCTATTTTGTATGTTCTGCAGCTCTAGAATTGGTTCAGAGCCATTTTTTTATAGTTTTTGGAGGGACTTGCCGGGGAGCTCACGCCGGTCCCTGCTTTCCAGCTGCCATCTTGGCTCCGCCCTCCTCCCCAAACATAGAATCTTAATATTGGAAAGTAATTTAGATGTCATTTAATCTGACCTATCACCCAATTCATGTATCCCCTCTACAATATGCATGAGGTATCATTTCAGCCTCTGCTTGAATACCTCTAGTAACAAGGAACTCAGTACCTAATGAGGCATCTCATTTCATTATGTTATAGTTCTAGTTCTAGGAAGTTCTTCCTCATAGTGAGCCATAAAAAAGGTCTCCCTGTAATTTCCACCTGTTGCATCCCTAAAGAATTAATTTTAACTTTTCTTCCCTGTAACAACCTTTCAAATATTTGCAGACACTTAATATATTCTCCTAGTCTTCTCTTCTCTTGGCTAAACATCCTCAATTTCTTTAACTAATTCTTAGATGACATCCTCCCAGGTGCCCTCAAAATCATTACTTGTAGAAAATCCCTTCATGGTCCCTGATATAGAACTTTAGAATGCTGAGATCATCTATAATTCTTTCCTGAGTTTTAAGTCTTAGAGTTTCAGAAATTCCCTAACTCCTCACTCACAGAAAAAAAAAAAAAGATGTAAAGGTCTGAGTCAGGAGCTATAAATCACCTTGTTCTATTTATCCATGGACATTTTTGTCCTTTCCTAGATATGAATTCAATAAGATGGGCTCTGTCTCATGCTCTGCCCCTTATCAAAACCTACTCTCAGGAAAGGATCTAATAAATTCATTCATATTAAGGTATATATGGTTAGTTAAGGCTGACAATATTAACACTCTCTCAAGGGTATTTGTAGTCAGCAAAGAAATAAATCCATGGTGGTAGAATGAATAAACTGATAAATGCTTGTTGGATGGGATCTGAAAGGTAACACTAGTGGCATTTGAGGCGGAGGGCTGGAGAAAACTTTCCAGGATCCCTATACTTAAAGCAACTAGGCATTTCCCTACTCCACTTATTCAGAGTGCCAGCCTTGTTTCCTCCAGTCAGGGTAGCCAGGGTTCCTTTCTGTGAGGATTTTGTAGCTCCTCTGAGATCGAAATTTTTATAATATACATTATGGCACATAAGTCAATCTTTTCAATTTAAAAAAAAATCACCTAATTGGGACCAACATATGGTTATACCTCTAGATGAGCCTTTTCCACTGAAGCTCTAAACAACTAGTCATAAAATGTGTGTTTAACTGAATTGAATGAAAGCTCTCCTCCCACTAATCATCCTTGATGAAGACAGCAATGGGATAAAAGTTCACATATTTTTATGCAGAAAAATTCAAGTCAGCCTGTAGTCCAGGTCAACTTCTAATCCATAATCTCTGGTATTGTTATTTCTGCTGGGTCTAAAGCTATAGCAATTGGAAACATGTTGTTCCTCATTTGAAGAAGTCGTGTCTCTTGTGAAATTGTGAAAGAGTGGAGGAGCTTCCAAAGGACCATACTCTGGCAAGGGTCCTATGGAGAAAAGCAAGGCTATAATTGTCTTCATGAGTCAATAGTTGGTCCTCTTTGGAGCCGGGCTCAGATGGGAAGGTTGAATGTAGGTGGAACTGGTAGAGACTCTCCAGTTGGCATCAGCTCCATGGATTGTGCCTCACCCCAATTTATCTCTGGATCTTTGGGACCCCAATGAGGCTAAATCAGTTCTGGGTCCACTCTTAGGGTTCTGTTTCCATTATCTTGCTTTAGGAGGAAAAAAAGTGAAGGAGATTAACATCAGAGATTTTAGAGCTGGGAGGGACCTCATGGGATACCTAGTACAACTCCTTCTTCTTTATAGATGATGAAACAGGCACAAAAAAGTTAAGTGACTTGCCCAAAGTCACACAGGTAATGACAGAAGCAAGATTTAAACCAAGGCTCCTTGACTCCAAAGTTAATTTTCTTCCCACTGTACCATTCTGGGCTTGTTTTTCAGAGATGTTCCACATTTTCAAATCCCCCTTCAGTATATCTCTCTTTCCTGATGCTTTTTTGATCTATAAATCCTACTATACTTACTGTCTTCTATCTCATTCTCTCAGCTGGTAGGAGATAGCTAGTTAAACTGATAAATTAATTCATATTCATGTATTTACAAGTACTTACATGTTTTTACTCCCTGCCATCACATACGCATATGTTATATGCATGTGTATATATATATATTCATATATGTGTATATAATGTATGTATGTCACATACATACACACAAGCACATTTAAACAGTGGCATTCTAGAAACATGGTGTCTTAAAGTTGACACTCCAAAGGATAACTCTAATGGTAGAAATTTTAGGCACCATAGCAACTCAATAATAGAGAAAACTTTAAGTAGACTGCTCTTGTGCCAAAATCCCTCCAATTACATTACAAAATAAATAAATGAGAGTTCTAGACTGAGAGACAGAAAGACTGGATTCAGTCCCTGGTTTTGACACTTAACTAGCTGACTGACGACCCCCCCCCCCACCCTGGCAAATCACTTAACCTCTCTGTGACTCAGTTTCTTCACTTGTAATAATACCCCACCTGGTTTAAAACATTATTTGTTCTGCCCAGGCCTTGTGCCCTAAGACTTATAAGCCTGTGAGGCATTAATGCAAGGCATTTCTGTTTAGCTCTTTGTCATGGAGACCAGGAATGGGAAGGGACTGGCTGAATTCATTAAGATCTGCAGGCGTAACTCACTGCATTTCATGAACTGTCTGTTCCCAAGCTGCCTGTTTTTGTTATTGACCTGGGTGTGTCTCCATTGGCTGGGACCTCAGAGCTACACCTGTGTGTCCTCACCGAATTGTTGGGTTTTTTTTTTAGTAAAGAGTCATTTTGGTGTTTTTTTTTTTAATTTGGACACTACTTCAAGCTGGTTGTTGTGAGCAAAGTAGTTTTTAAACCTAAAGACCCTACAGAAATGTGAGCTATCATTATTCTGAACCTAATAAAAGTTAATGTGGTATAACAGATAGAACGCCAAACCCAGAACCTGCATTTGAATCCTGCTTCAGATGCAGCTAGCTGTGGGATCATGGCCAAATGACTGAACTTCTCAGAATCTCACCTCAGTTATACCCCCACCTCACAGGGTTATAATACCCATTTCACAGGATTGTATAAGGAAAGTGTTTTGCAAGGCTCGAAGTGCTACAAAAATGTAATTTTTAAATCATTTTTGTTAAGGATCCTCCAAAGTAGAGATGATTTAAGGTTGGAACTAACCTGCTACAGCTCTTCCAGACTAGAATCAGACAGATTTCTTTCTTTTTTGGGGGAGGGGAGCAGGGCAATTGGGGTTAAGTGACTTGCCCAAGGTCACACACAGCTAGTACACGTGTCAAGCGTCTGAGGCCAGATTTGAACTCAGGTCCTCCTGACTCCAGGGCCAGAGCTCTACTCACTGCACCACCTAGCTGCCCCGAGAATCAGACAGATTTCTTATGATAGGCATTGAAACATGAGGAAAATAATGAGTTCGCCATGGAATTCTAATTCTTGTGAAATTTTAGTTATAAAAATAACTGAATTTATATACTGCTTTGCAGTTTCCCAAATACTTCATGTACACAATCTCATTGATCTCCACAACAATCCTATAGAGTAAATGTATTCATTTATGTTTTACAGATGAAGAAACTGAGACTCAAGAGAGTTAAAATGACTTGTCCATGGTCAGTGATAGCATTTAAACCCAAGTCTTCTTAATTCCAAGTCCCACCCTTGATGTCTGATCTGCCAATTTACTCAAATCCCTTCATTCCTTTGTATCGTTCAAAAAATTATTTAACACGATTATATAAACCCCCTTTTTCAGATCATATTAGACCAGGCCCCTTTACAGATGAATTACCCCATGGGAAAATCATCTGTATTAGATAGATTGCTATTTATTTCTGCAATTCTCCAATTCATGCAACCATTGTTACTCAAACATCCCTAAAGAAAGATTTTTCTCATACCACAACAAGGGCTTTGTTAATTTCCAAAAAGAAATGCCCTCTCTCCCTTTCATTCTTAGTTTTGTAATTCTGAGGCCTGTGTTGCTGTTGTCATTGTCAAAACCATTTTCTGTATTTGGCATTACATACATCTCATAAAAACTCATTTTGGCTATCGTACATAAACAATTATTTTCAAGATGTTTACAAAGGTTCTTAATAGCCAGTCCATTCTTTTAGTAACTGCTGATGTGCTGTTATTTCCAAACATTTACAGTAATTTTTATTTGGAAGATTAATAGCCATCTTTCTTTTCCCAGGGAGTCTGTCATTGTGCACTTACTGCATTCCAACTCTGATCAGAACATTGTACTAAGTTCTATATTGGATATTTAAAGAAGAAACACAAGGTTTCCCTTCATGGAGCTTATAATCTAGCTGGAGGAAATAAAATATTTCATGTGAATGACTTAAAAATATAAATAGACAGAGATATGAACTGAACCTTGATTTCATTGTTATAAAGAACTCCCAGGATGAAGAAATTCTCTCTACCAATGCAAGTTGGCACCTTGTTTGCATTATAAACTTAGTTGCATGTAGTACTGAGAGGATATAGGACATGCCCAGAGTCACACAGTCAAGATGTATCACATGTCAAAGACTTGAACTCCAATCAGCCTGCTTCTGAGACTAGCTCTTTTATCTACTATACTATTCTTCCTCTCAAATAAATAAATGAATAGCATTTATTTCTACTATTTATATGAGATACTATATTATATATATCACTATATATCACATATGTAATATAGTATACATATATCATGATATATCATATCTAAATGTAATAATATATTAATATATTATCTATAATATAACTTATATAATATGTAATGAGATATGATATGATTTAACAAATATTTTTGATATATAAATCCAAAGAATAGTGAGGTAATTCATAACCAAGTCATATGAGGATCAGCTGAAGAGATTGGGAATGGTTAATATGGAAAAGAAAAGATTCAGAAGGGACATGATAGCTATCTTCAGATATTTAAAGAACTTTTATAGAGAAGACAGATTAGGATTATTCTACTTGATTCCAGATGGCAGAAGTAGGATTCATGGATGGAAGTTACAGGAAGGCAGATTTAAGGCTCCATGTAAGAAATTCCATAACAATTAGAGCTGTCCAAAAATACAATTAGCTGCCTATTAAAGTAGTGAGTTCTCTGTTACAGGGAAGTGTTTGGAGACATGACAGAGATATTGCAGATTCTTCCTTTAGGCAGGGGGTTGTACTTGATGACCTTTGAAAATTCCTTGCAAGGCTAGGAGTCTAAGATGCTGCGAAATAAAAAAGCATACCTTGACTTTTTGCAACAGATGTGTTAACAAAAATTGCTGAGTAAATAACATTTTTTCCAGTCAAATACTGTTCTTAGTGTTTTAAATGCCAAGAGAACTTGTTATTTAAAGGGACGCTATGATGAATCCTTTTACGAAGCAAATAACTATTCAAATACACACACATACATATACTAGGATTTGGATAAAATGGTGGTAAACTTATTATTTAGAATCTATAAGGACTGAAGAACCAGATATAAAGTAAAAAAGTGATAACATGTCTATGACTTTTCAAAACCACTTTCCATAAAGTATACCAAATAGCTCCTGGAATACCCCTATTCTCTGTGTCCTTTGGACTGCTGCTCTTCAGATGTTTATATTTCAAAGCACTGTACAGTTATCCCTTCCACATCTCTACTTTCCGCATCATGGTTTCAATATATCATAAGATGGCATAAGAAATTAAATGGGAATTTTGGGGGAGTTTCACAGAAGCCACAGATGACACATGAAAGCCAACAAATCACATAGAAAAAGTTTAGAAATTCAGAAATGCATAAAATATATGTATAGTATTGTATAATATCAATCCAAATTTTACACTAAGGCTCTGTAAACATCCCACAAAAGAAAAAGAAAAAATTCAGACTTCTTCTATGGTACAAATAGAAAGCCAAAAAATTTTACACGGATTTTTCAGATCACTGGGGCACCATCACGCCCCATCTCCCTGATGTGAAAGAGATAACCATATTTGGTTAGCTTTTTGCAATGGCAGTTATTCCAGGTTGCCATTGTTTTCTACTTCTCCAGACTTCTTTGCCTTCATTTCTTTGGTTCAAGAAAGAATTTAAAAATCTGTTCAATATTCAATGTTCACTGACATTTATGAGCTATTGTTAATTTCATGCCTGTTCTCCCTCTCTCCACTCATTGACTAACGTATCTTTTTTCCCTTCTCTGTGTGTAATCTAGCTATCTGAATTAACATGAGCCATATATACATGAAATGTGAAGGTGAGCAAATAAGAATTTAAATTTAAAAAACAAAAACATAGCCCACAATACAAAGTACTGGGATACTTCGGGATGTTAACACTCACTACCATTATAAAGAAATGAGTTGCAATAGTGAGTACCAAATTATAATACAGGAAACTTGGATTCCGGTTCCAGAACTACCATTTACCAGCTGTAAGGTCTCTGGCAAGTCACTTCATGCCTCAGTTTCCTCCTCTGTAAAATGAAAGATGTGGACCCGGTGATCTCTGAATTCCATTTCAGTTCTAACATCTTATGATTCTTGACTGTACTAGTACAAATATTGTGAATGTTAAAAACAAAGATAAATGAGGTGGCAGGATACTATATGTTTATCTTTTATGGTATATCTTTCCTTTGAGTCACAGCACAGATGTGCATCCTAGTGTTTTCAGTACATATATTGGGGGGGTAGCATCATTCCATCTTCCTACTCTCCCTTTTCAGATTTCTGATACACATTTTTGCCACTTATCCTGATGTTTTGTTTATAAATGCTATCTTTTATATATCTTTCTTCAACAACAGTGACCAAAGATCCAAAAATACTGATTCTATAATCATATATTTCATCATCTCAGCCTCTTTCATATTCAGAATGTAACCCTCCATACCTTCATGTGGTTCCTCTTGGTTCTCTTCATTCTATATTGAATAAAGGAATTCATTCTGCCAGAGAAACACAAAAGATAAAATGTCTGAATCAATAAGCTTTTTCTCCAGTTCTCAGGTCTTGCTCGAGGGCTACTAAGCTTGGTATTATACTTGCTTTTTCTTAAATTGTGGTCAATAGGAAGTTGTGGGCTTCTTCACAGCAGTTTTAGATCTTTTGGTCACATCCTGTGCCCTGTCACTAAGAAGAAGCTAACCATCCTCTCTGTTGGCCCAGGGCCACAGATGTCTTCCACATCAGTACCATCTGTGATCCTGACTGAATTGATAGTTAAAGTATGCTGCATCTGTTATTGGACCTCTCTTTTCAGTCAGGGTAATAGAAGTTGGCTTCCAAGCATAATTTATCTCTATGCTGATAGAACAAAATAACCTGTATCTACAATCTTATATGGAAATAGTTCAGGGAGGAACTTCTGGAAATGTGGGTGGGTGAGGGCTTGAGCATAACCCCAACTCTGCCTCATCACCTCAAAGGAGCTACAAGTGTTCCAACTAAACTAGAAACAAATAATATCAACAAGTTGGGGTTTTTTTAATCACCATAAGGAAACTCCCATGGGGAGGGTGAGGGGAGGAAGAGAAACAGCACAGAGACCACAGAAATGAGTAAGTAAAGTTCTTAATATAATGAGGAAATACTGTGTTGTAAGGAGACACCAGGAAAATTTTCAGGAAGGAAAAGAGAATAATTCTGCAAACATTACAGCTAGAAATCCACGAGAGAGAAAGTAATGGCTATAACAACCCTTAAAGAGGTTGGGAGGACTAACAAAGAAACTGGAGGAAAGGATAAAGAGTAGATTTGGAATTCTTGATGAAAAAATTAGAACAAAAATCTGTGACTTAGGAAAGAAGCTGCAAAAAACCTTAGCAAAGCAGCAAGTATCCTGGAAAAAATAATAGAGGAAATAGAACTCAAAAATCCAATGATACAGCAAGCAATATTTCAGCAAGGTCAAAAACCAAAATTGGAAGGACACGTGACATACATAATTACCACAAAAAACAACAGAAACAAAAGACTCAGGAAATAAAGAAGCATTGCACACACCACCACCACCACTACCACCACCACCCCAAAAACAACCCACAAGAAACAAAAGAAATCGATATCCTATTTCAGGAAATTTAAAAGAAAATAGCAAAATATCAGAACCAAAGAGCAAAGCATAGGTTGATAGTATCCATGGGACACCATTCATAAAAAAAAGCCTGAGATTTAATACAAATCTGATTACTAAACTTTGGAGCTCTAAAATCAAAAAGAACATACTGAAAATGGAAGAAAACATTGCCAGGAAGTATCAGGTCATAGAATATGAAACCCCATCCGAAGTAAACAAGACTAACCACCATCAATGAGAAATTTAAGGAAAATTAGAACATGTTATACTTAAAAACAATAGAAAATAGCTTATACCCAAAAGTAATTTATTATGCAAAGTTGACCATAATCCTAGGAAAAACTGGACTTTTAAAGAATTGGTAACTTTCAAACATTTCTTTTGAGAAATCCAGAATTGGGCAGAACTTTCACTATAGTCAGAAGAAATTCAAGGTAAACAAGCTTCAATAGTTCAAAAGGACTAGATAATGAGCCAACACTGACATTCTCAAATAGATTTACACTTTGTCTGAGTCTCTGAAGAAACAAAGAAAAACAGGCTCTGGGATATTGCATTCAAAAAAAGAAATATCTCAGAAAATGAAAAAGTGGGGATGGAAATATATCATTTCTTATAGCTGGGGTGTCATAGGTTAAAGTCATTCAAATATAGAGGTGATGAGTTAAGGGAAGAAGAAGATATTCTATGAATCTTACCCTTATCTAACCTGGGAAGGAAGTTTTAAAAAATAAAAGTGATATTAATAATAGCTAACATTTATATAATACTTTAAGGTTTACAAAGTGTTTTACAAATATTATTTCATTTAATAGTACTATAAGTACAATAAAGTAGAAAGAGATTGGTCTTGACTGCTGGTGAGATTATGACTAAGACAGACAGTAGAGTTAGGGACAAGACCAGCATAAACAAAATCAATGGATGATCACCAAAAAAGGGGAAAGGGCACAAAACACAAGGATTTGGGTGTGGACAGAGAAAGAAGAGACTGGCATCAGGCAGCTCCAAGCAACAGAAAGTACAAATGCATTTTACTAAGAAAAGAAAAGGGAGATTAAAGCGAAATTTGGTGGAGGAAAAAACAAATTTAACCACCATAGCCTTTAATGAGAATGAGATGAACTCATACTCAAAAAGAAGGTGGCAGGATGGATTACAAAGCAAGACCCAGTGATTTACTGAACTACACTTAAATATAAACAGAGTTAAAGTGAGGAATTAAGTAATTTATCATGTCACAGTTTAAACCAAAAAAGGCTGAGTGACAATCTTAATATCAAACAACTAAAAAATTGATACAGTCAGGAAAATTACATTATCTTAAAAGCCTGCATAGATAATTAATGAATAAAAAAGCACTTATTAAGAGTCTACTCTTTTCCCAGGCTTAGTGTTTAGTACCAAGGATACAATTGCCAAAAGTGAACCAGTTTCTACCTTCAAGGATTTTATCTTCTAATACAGTGAGACAACACCAAAAAAAAGAGGAAAACAAATTTTGAAAAATAAAAAAGAAGAAATTAATAAGGAATGGGAAGTACTTAGGAAAGCAGTGGGGGGGGATGTCTAAGAACATATCTGAGAACAATAAATTTCAAAAGGATTATTTAAGCACAAAATTCAAGGAAAATGAAAATGGGCATCATAATTATTGATGGAAAAAATGTACAATCAGACACAGGCAAAAGAGATCATAAAAGACTAAATTAAAGATCTCTATTACATAATATTTTAAAGTTTTTTCACCAAAAAATATGAATGCAGATAGAATCAGAAGTAAAAATACGAATTAGGAAAAACATTCTACATTAAGTATCTGATTAAAGCCTGATGTCCAAAATCCATAAGGTACTGATAAAAATGTATAAGATTTATAGCCATTCTCCATGTGAAAAGTGGCCAAAGAAAAGGAACAGTTTTCACAATAACGAACTATGAACAACGACCTGAAAATGTTCAAAACCTATTAGTGAATAGGTAGAGAAACACAAATGAGAATGGCATTATATGCTTATTACTTCGTATTCATTAAACTTAGAGAGATGATATGAGATCAGAATAAACACAGTTTCAGGGTGCATGGGAAGTGGGTGCATGTTTATTCAATGATTCTAGAAGGATGAACCAGCTCAATCATTCTGAAAAAAACCATAATTTAGACTAGGCAAGAAAAGTTACCAAAGTTCGTACACTGTGACCCAGACATTGCACTATTGTTACTCTATCCCAAGGAAGCTATCGGAAGTATGAAAAGGTCTATATGTACTGCTCAGAGCACTATTGTTTGTACTCACAGAAAGCTATACATAGATTAATGATTAGGGAATGCCTGTACAAAATCATAACGTGTTGGTATGATAACTGCAGGTTATCATACCTTTAAGAATGATGAATCTAAAGCATGCAGAGAAATATTGAAAGACTTGTAGGAAATTATGCAGAATGAAGAAAGAAGTAAAAAAGTATATACAAAATAATATATGTTTTTAAAAATTCAAAATGGATAGGTAATAAAACTGGTTGAATACAATGGTCAATGTCAGTACATTATAGTCAAAGCTAAAGGATACAACCTTCCTTTCTGCTAACAATCAATAAAATAACTTTTAATCAGGGAATGTACTTGTAAAAGAGTTTGGGTGTTTGATGAGTAGCATTTGTTAAGACACAATTCATCAAATAAATAAGTAAACAGGTAAGGGAGCTACCCGCTAAATGGAAGAACTCCAGCAATTTTTCAATAAATAGATATGATTGACTGAGGATTAAAAATAATGCAGAGTAGTGGGGAAAATATCTTGGATTATTTATAGAGACCAAATCTCTAGTTTACTATCAGTACACCTACCATCATGAAATTATTTACTTTATGGCTACTTTAAGGGCACAATTTGGACAGTAACATAAGATTTTGAGATACAGACCTGTGTTTTTGTATTCAAAAAGATGTGGTCATAAAATGCATCTGAAATGTACCTAGAAGAGTTAATCCCGTTCACTTCTTCAAAGATCACAGAGATAGCTAACTATCCCAGACTTAACAATGTTAACCTACAGAATATTGACAATCAATGTGCAGGAAATGATGCAGAATGAAGAAAGAAATTAAAAAGTACACAAAATTAATACGTAAATAAAGTTAATATGAAGAGTCAATAAAACACTGGTCAAATACAATGATCAATGTCAGTACATGTCAGTCAAAGCTAAAGGTATATCCCTCCTTTGTGCTACTAATTAATAAAAAACTTTTATTCAGGAAATGTATTTGTAAGGGAATTTGGGTATAACAATTGGGTCAGTAAACAAAGTGATGCTTGAACATGCAAGAATTTATTTGCAAGTGAAAAATGTTGAAATACCTAATGATAAATTTTTTTTTGTGGACAACATCTTGGAAATGCCTAGTTGTCTAGGCAATCTAAATTTTGTAAATGTTTACTAAAGTTAAAAGCTGGATGGAACTAATAGCATCTACCTTCCAGGATTGTTATGATGATAAAATGAGATAATATTCACAAAGTGTTTTTTGAATCTTAAAGTGCTACATGAAGTTATTATTATTAATAATATAGATCAACTAAGTAGAACCCTTTCATTTTATGGATGAGAGACCTAGGTTCTTGTCATGGCTTTCCCACCATGTGACCTTGGGAAAATCACTTAATCCCTAGGGGCCTATTTTTTTTCTCCTATCAAATGAAAGTGTTAGACAACCTCTGACATCTCTTTTGGTTTTGGAATTCTATGTTTCTACTAAACTGAGAAATAGAATCGTGTGGGAAAGAGCACAGGACTTGGGATCAGAAGATCTATGTGAGTTCATTCTTAACAGAACCATAAGTAGGTTGGGACAGTCAGGACTTTGTCCTAGGATGTTGAATTTAATGACAACATTTGCATTCTCAACAATGCAAAAATAGCAGAGTTTATTTCCTAATTAATGAGAATAATTAGTTAAGATGAGAAGTTACCATATGTGTGACTAGAGTGAACACATCTTCCTTTTCCAATGATGCCTTTACCCTGCATGGCAGCCTCCCTAGGATAAGCCTCACCTAAGTGCCTTAGGTTCTCTGCCTCCTTCCACAAAGTGTACACACACACACACACACACACACACACACACACACACACACACTCCTTTATGGTGTCTCTCCCCCCCCTCCCAAAAGTGCACATTTTGTGCTACTTAAGGTACAGCCTATGATACTTGCTTCAGGTGCAAAAATTCCTAGTTAGGGTTCTGGAGCTTACTAGCTAAATGACCTTCAGCAAGGCACAAACTTTTTGAATTTCTGTTTCATCAGCTCTAAAACGGTCTAAGGGTTCTGGTGGGGGCCTGTGATCTTAGACGTAATAACAATTGTCCTTTCTACTCCAACAGATAATACTTGCCTTCTCTACACTGTAGAGTAATTGGTATGAGGATAATATATGTTAAGTACTTTGTAAAGTGCTATGCATGTAAGTTATTATTATTGGCCAAGGTCAACCAGCTGGCTAATGCCATGTCTCCTGCTTCCCAGACCAAATGTGTTCTAATACTCCATGCTGCTTATCTATGGGGGTGCTGAGATTTTAACAAGGTAGTCAATAATAAAAGCAACACACATTTATATAGTATTTTAAGGTTTGGAAAATTCTTTCCTCATAACAACACTAAGATTTAGGTAGCAGAAACAGAAGGTGCAGGAAGTACAGATCTGAGAAATAAAGTGATCAGCTTAGGGTCACACAGCTGGTTTGAAACTCCAGGGTAGACCATAGCATTTAGAAAAACTTTCTCGGTATAGTCTTTAAGCAATAAATTTTATACTGTTTCAACTATCCTAAACGTGGGGGGTGGGGGGAACAATTATTTTCATTTACTGGCAAAATCAAAGCTCATTTGGAAATTCACCACATAAACTGTTAAGACTCAATTAGATCAGTGTTTGTCAGGTAAAGTCCAAAAGATCAAGTAAATAAAAATTCTCTTTCTGAGACATTCTTAGGGTCCTTTTAAGTTAGGGAGCTAAAAGTAAAATCTGGAAGAAAAAAAAACAGAGACCAACTACTATACCAGAGAAATATTATTTCTATTTCAAGTAAGTCAAAACATTTGCTACCCTCTGGTTTGTAGCAGCCCTGCTAGTTAGGTGCAGAACTAAGGCAATTTGCCAGCATAATCTGTTCATGGAAGAAGATCAAGCACCTTTTTCAAGTTAGTTGGTTAGTCAGTTAACAATATAAATTGGATATCTTTTGTTCACAGAATACCATGGTAGGCACCTATGGGGAGTTACAAAAGAATTAAAAGATATTTTCTCAATCTTCCAAGTGCTTAGGATGTAATGAAAGAAAAAAAATAAATAATAATGTTTACTCACTTTTACGTTGCACTTTGGGGTTTACAAAGTGCTTTCCTGCAAAATATTAAGTGGGGAGGAATGGTAGATAATGCAAGGGCAGCATGATACAATGGGAAAAAGCACTAGGTTTGAAGCCACAGGATCTGGGTTCCAGTTTTGGCTTTGCACTTACTACTTATGCTACCTATACTACCTCAGGGAATCTAGGAGGTGCAGTGGATAGAGTGCAGAGCCTGAGGTCAGGAAGACTCATCTTCCCGAGTTCAAATCTGGCCTCAGACACTTATTAGCTATGTGACCCTGGGCAAGTCACTTAATCCTGTTTGCCTCAATTCCTCATCTGTTAAATGAGCTGGAGAAGGAAATGGCAAACCAATCCAGAATACATGCCAAGAAAAACCCAAATGGACTCACAAAGACTCAGAAACAATTGAAACTGAGCAAAAAAAAAAACCCTATATTACCTCTGCCCTCTTAAAATTATCTGGCTTTAATTTCCTAAAATGAGGTAGAAGAAAAAAAATCCAACATTTCTTCCAGCTCTAAATAAATGAAAAGATTATTGTTATCCCCATTTTATAAATTGTGAAACCATTGTTAAGTTACTTTGCCCATGGTCATCCAGCTAGTAAACACAAGTGATAAAATATATGGACCTGAATATTACCAAGAATCTATGATTGGCTATTATTTACCCATCGCCAATCAGTAAATCAGATTCTTCCTATGTTGACATATTTGTTCTCTACTTAATAGTTTGTTTGAGTAATAGTGTCTGTTGTTCTCACCTGGGAGCTCTTAGCACACATAAAGGATTTTTGTAAAAAAAAAATCTATTGGCCTTGGGAATCAAGGATAAACAGATGCACAAGTTGCCACTTCGCCAAGCTCAAGAAAGACTGTATTAATGTTCTAACACCTCCCAATGAAGCCAAGATTCAGTCTTGAATTAAACAAACTATTGGGTTTAGAAAATAAATGTCAACACAGGTATAATCTACCAAATTGCTGGTGAATGATGGACAACCAAACTACTGCTATACAGAATCACAGAGATGCAATTCTTTCTGGGAGAAGAAAAAGATGATGGAAGGTGGAGGTTAACAAAGAGACTGTAACGTTATAGCAAAGTTAACAAAGTTACTTTGGGGAGTTAACAAAGAGACTGGAAAAGGCTCGGAAGAAAAGTAGAAGAGGGACAGGAAAGGGAAAGAGTATTTAGAATGGAAAAAAAAAGTAATACTTGGGATGGCTGCTGACAAAGTATCACAGAATCCAGAGTTGAACTTTAGAGGTCATCTAATGCAACTCCTTCATTTTATAGATGTGGAAACTGGGACTTGTTCAAGGTCACATAGCTTCTTAGTGGCAACAAAGTGAATAGAACCCAAAGTCTCCCAACTCCTAGTCTATTGGGTTTTTTCCTACAATTCCACATGCACTGATAAACATTTTTAACTCTGACCTAGTATTGAGTAGAGCTCACCCAAAATACTAAATGCAAATCAATTAGATTCAGCATATATTTACTGAGTACCTGCAGTACTAGAGACTCTGTGTGGTTAAGGGCTCTGAGAGATAAAAAGGTAGCATAAGAAATGTCCTTTGTCCTTACAGAGCCTACAGTCTAGTTGAGGGAAACAAAACCATATACCTATAAACACAATTAGTGAATGAAGGATGCTAAGTATCAAAATATCAAAATAAGTGCTATAGGGAATGATGGCATAGAGAACTCAGATTCAATTTAATTAAATTGTCATTTATTTATTAATTGCCTCCTATTGCCAGGTAATATGGTAGGTACTAGACATGCAATGACAGAAACAAAACTAAAAAACTGAAATTCTAGAGAGGATTTGGGAAAGAGAGCAGAGTAGGTCAGAAAATTTTAAGCTCTCTAGATTTCCTTCAAAAACAAGACAAAATAGCACATCAGGGTGTTTCCACAATCTGGCTAGCAGCTTCTGTTGGGGGGGGCGTGGAAATCCACCCACAGCCAGCACCCAGAAAGCTGCCAGCACCCAGAAAGCCCAGGTTCTTTTGATCTGCCTTAATAAGGAGAGCAAGGTGAAGGGGTTGGCAAGCTTACTTTAATTCAGCATACAAATATCATTCACTTAGTTCAGTGGAAAAAACAGCACTTCAGAGCAAAATACAAGCAAATTACAAACATCAACAGACAGACCTTGTCTGATTCAAATCCCAATACAGTTACCAGAGTTCAACAAAGTCTCAGCATCTGGGTTTACAAGCTGGAGGGCTCCTTAGCTACAGCTGCCCGGAGTCTCTTCATCAACACCATCTCAAG
>CM053627.1:107108895-107122213 GCA_028646595.1 Phalanger gymnotis
GGCTCAGCCTGGGAACTCAGAACAAGGGCTGGCCCAGAGTCATGTGCCACCACTGCTTCAGTAAAGAGCTCCAAGGAAGCTGAGGCCAACCCCTGATTTTTATATCTTTTTCAGCGTCAGGGGTGAGTCACACATGCAACTCACCCACGCAACCCAAAATCGCCACAAAGAGATGGACTCAAACCCACGTGGTCCAGGCCAGAGGGGAGAACTGAAGATTATAGCCACCGGACGGTTCTCAGGGTGCAAAAACATTTCCAACATTGTGTGCATGTGGGGGGTCCCCCCTAGCTGTGGCTTTGAGAGGGAAAGGAGTGCAGAGATTGGGCCCAGGACAAAGCTCAAAAAAATAACAGTAAGAAGGACCCTCAGGTGCCAGAGGCACTATCCCCCCCCCCAACACAAACAAACACACACACACACACACACACTCTGTAGGATTACAGGTGATAATAAACTACTAAAAAATTTTTAAATGAGCAAGCAAAGGAGAAAGAATCTGACCACAGAGAGTTACTATGGGAATAAAGAAGACCAGAGTCCATCTTCAGAGGAGGATACTGAAAGCAAAAAAAAAAAGCCTCTCTTACTCCAAAAAGAATTCATAGAAGAACTCAAAAAAAGACTTCAAAAATCAAATAATAGATTGAGGGGGGAAACAGTATTTTTTAAAGTAAGAATAATCCAAGAAAAACAAGAAGAGTATGAAAAGAAATTCAACCAACTAAAAGAGGAGATCCAAAATCTTAAGGAAGAAAAATACTCCCTGAAAATTAGAATTGGCAAGGGGAAGCTAGCAAAGTTATAAGAAACCAAGAAATAATAAAATAAAATATAAAGAATGAAAAAAATAGAAGAGAACGTGAAACATCTTATAAGAAAAACATCTGATCTGGAGAATGGATCAAGAAGAGAAAATATAAGAATAACTGGACTGCAATCAAAAAGGGATCTTGATACAATAATACAAGAAATAATTAAAGAAAATTGTCCTAAAGTGTTAGAACCAGAGGAGAAAGTAGAAAAAGAAAAAAAATTTACCAATCACAACCTGAAAGAGCTCCTCAGAGGAAAACGGGAATATCATAGCCAAATTCCAAAACCCTCAGGTTAAGGAGAAAATATTACAAACAACAAGAAAAAAACAATTTTAATATAGTGGAACCACAGTTAGAATTTCACAAGACCTAGCAAGCAGCTACACTAAAAGACCATAGGTCTTGGAACACTGTATATTGAAGAGCAAAAGAACTGGGTTTATGGCCCAAAATATCATACCCAGCAAAGCATAATCCTGAACGAAAAAAAAAATAGATGTTCGATGAATTGACGCACTTTCAGCATTTAATGCAAAAAGATCAGAACTCAATAGAAAATTTGACGTACAAGATCCAAGAGAACTATAAGGCAAACATCAAAAATTAATTACAAGGAACCCAATAAGGACAAATTGTTCACTTTTTATATATGGTAATGTAAACTGTGTGTCTAACACTGTCATGAGTAATTGGGTAGGTTGAAAGAATGGGGTAGAACTGAGTATGATATGATTCTAAAAAGCAAAATTATGTAGGAAAAAGTAAAAAGAGGAATCTTCTCATATAAATGAGGTATGAGAGGAAGAATTTATACAAAGGAATTAGATGGGGGAGGAGGGCAGGTAATTCTGGAACCCTACTTTCATGGGGAATGGTTAAAGAGGGAACACCACATATCTATGTAGAAGGGTATAAAAGTCTTCTAAATTCAGAAAGAAATAAGAGGGTAAGGAGATAGGGTGGCAGGAGAGGATAAGGGAGGGATTCTTGGGGTGGGAGGTAAGTTAAGGAATAGGAGGGCAAGGTAGTGGGTAGAAATAAAGTAGAGGAGTGAGGAAGGATAGGAATAAAGTGAGAAGGATAGTAAGGGAAATAGGAAGAAAGAAAATATACAGCAAGCAATTATAGTTTAGAATGTGAATGAGATTAATTTACCCATAAATTGGAAACTGACAGATTAAAAAGTTGAATTCAACAATATGCCACTTTTAGGAAATGCTATAAAAATGAGAGATACACACAAACATAAAATAAAGATCAGGAGTAGAATTTATTATGTAAAAAAAAATCAGGGATAGTAATAGTTATCTCAAAGTTTAAAAAAATCAGATTTAATAAAAAGAGAAAAATAGGGAAACTACACTGTCAGCCATATTAATCAATAATTTTATGCCATATGAAATAACTAGACAGTATAAAAATATGAGAGTATACCTGCCAAAACAGACACAGGAACTATACAAATATAAATACAAAACACCTTTTATACAAAGTTACATCTAAATGATTGAAGTAATATTTATTGTCCATGAATATGTAGAGCTAATATAACAAAAAAGAACAATTTTACCTAAGTAATCTATTTATGTAACACCATTCCAATTAAATTATTAAAAATTATCTTACTGAGTCAGAAAAAAATGACAGGGTTCATTTGGAAAAGCAGGAGGTTAGGAACTTCAAGGAAACCAGGGGGAAAGGATGTGAAGGAACTAGATTTAGTAGCATCAGACCTTAAACCATACTATAAGGCGAAAGCAGTGTTGAAGTGTAAAATGAATAATTTTGATCATTTTAAACTAAAATTTTCCTGTATAGATAAAACCTATGTAGCCAAGAATAGAGGGAATGCAGAAAAATTGGGGAAAAAACTCTTACAGACAATCTCCCAGATAGAATGTGATTGGATTGGGATATTGTAGTGTAGGAAATGATGAGCTGGTAAACTCAGAAAAACATGGAAAGACTTGGACTTAAGAAGGAAGATGCTATCCACTTACAGAGAAACAGATGACAAGTGGAAATAAGCATAATACTGTCTTACATGTATATGTGTTTGGGTGCATATGTGTATATTTATGGATATCTATGTGTATATGTATATGTGTGTTGTTTATATGTATACATACATATATGAACACATACGTGAGTGTATACATATACCTCTGTGCTTAATTGTAGCCTTCAGGGAGGGGGTGTGGGAAACACAGTGAAAAGTACACAGCAGAAGAAAAAGAAAACATACAAAGAAACCAAGATAGAGAGCTTTGAGAATACTATATAGTATTTATTATATAGGTTGTCTTGAAGTGGAAATTTATTGCTTTATATTGAATCCTCTCTTACATTCTGCTGTGTACATGGTAATGTTTTTTCTTCTTTTCTTCATTTATAAGTTTAAAATAAATTCAAATATAATAAAAAGAGAAACTGAAATTCTAGTAGAAGGGATACAAAATGTTTGTACACAAAGTATAATACAAATTAAATTAGGGAGTAAATGAGGGCAAAGGACAAGGTGCTACAGGAAAGGCTGAGGAGGGGAGAACACTGACAACTAAGAACTCAAGGAAGCTTCACAGAAAGATGTCACCTGACCTTAGCCTTGAAAGAAGATAAAGATTCTGAAAGATAGAGATGAGGAGGGAGTTCATTCCAGGCACAGATGATGGCTTCTGTGAAAACATGGAGGCCAGAGATGAAATATTGAGTTTGGAGAATAGAGAGTAAGCCAGATGAATTCAAACCGAGGTAGACTGTGGAGAGCCTTAAAAGACAGGCCCTTAGTGTTACATAGGACCATCTTGTGACCCATTTTGCACTGTATTGCATAAAATTTTCAAAGGGAATTAGATCATTTTTCTTTTATAGAAAGTCATAGATAAATGGAATGCAGTGTAAGGTGCAAAAGATCTATATAGGTTCAGATAGAGCAGTAGACTTTATGTCATAGAAAAAAAATTTATAAATTCAATTCAGCAGTGGAATTCACCAAGCATTTGTTAAGCATTTACTTCATGCTAAGTGCTATGTAGGAATACAAAGACAAAAACAGTTTTAGGATCTAATGAAAACATTTCCTATCCTCAGGGAGCTTATATCCTACTGAGGGGAAACAACAAATACACAGACAAGGAAATACAAAATACAAACAAAGTAAATATGCAGAAGGAGTGAGAATGAATGGTGGCGGGATCTGGAAAGGCCTCTTGAAGGAGTTGGCACTCTATCTGAGCCTTGAAGGGTGCTGGAAATTCCAACAGGCATAGGAAGAACATTCCAAGCATGCAGGATAGCCCATAAAAAGGCATGAAGATCAGAGATATGTTGTGTACAAGGAACAGTAAGCAGGCCAGTTTGGCTGGATAGCTATGAGTGGGTGAGGGACAGTAATGTGTAATCAGCCTAGAAAGATAGGCTGGAGCAAGATTCTGAGGGCTTTAAGTGCCAGAGGAGTTTGTATTTTATCCTAGAGGCAATAGGTAGCTTCTGAAACTTCTTGAGCAGGGGAATGACTTTAGGAATACCAATTTAGCAGCTGTGTAGGGGATAGTTTGAAAAGGTGAGGGGTTAGAGACAGGGAGACTAATTGAAGAGGCTATTATAATAGCCCAGGCAAGAGGTAATGAGTTTAATCTTTGAGTCCTCAATGCCTTTAGTAGGATCAAAGTTATACACAAGGTCACCCTAACTATTCACAAGCTGATTCACGAAATGTAGGCACTGCAGAGTCTCCCTCCAGTCTGTAAGACTGTCAGAGTAGGGCTATTTTTTTAATACTTCTAGGCCACAGACAAATCTCCCTGCTAACAGCAATCCAACAAGAGAGTGTGTTTTTCACATAGAACACTCTTAAGATCCACATCAACATTGGCCTGCATTTTAAAAAAAAATCAAAGGGAATTGGATTATTCTGCTTTCTTTGATTGGGAGTCTGAGTCTGAATGGAATCCAGTGGGAGATCTAAAGAGATAAGGGCTTTGTTTTTGAAGGGATACCAAGGCATTAAAGTGGTCAGAGATCACTCCAATTGAGGGAGGTTCAAATTACCTAAGGAATTTAGTCAAACACACACACACACACACACACACACACACATACACACACACACACACTTGCATTAGCTTCTGCAGATAAACACAGACTACAACAACCTCAGTAAGCTAATTTTATAAAATCCTACTACTACTCATTATAGCAAATGTTGTACTATGTTGTATGAGAAAGAGATCTATATAGAAGGCCAGCTTCACTCTTTTGCAGGGAATTAATTTAATCATCCAGAAGGTTTCTAGCAGAGGATTGAAATCCCAATGAGAGAGAATGGAAACATTCCCTGGATGAAGACACTTGGTCTCACATTCTGTCCCTATGTCAGGCAATATCACTGAACATAAAACACAGTGTAAGTGCATTTCAGTTTCTTCTACGGAATTTCTTTGACACCTGTTAATTTTTAAAAAGCACTGTGAAAAGCATTTTCTTAACTATTCAACGGACTCTGGATTCATTTACGTGCAGAGAAATGCTCTGAAAGCTTGAAATTGAGAGGCACTGTACTTCTTTAATGGATATTTGTTCCTCTAATATTCATGCTTAACACTTCCTTTTTATTGAAGTCCTACTCACAAGTAGTTAGTCAATCTCTAGGGCTTTCTCAATTTGGGAGCCTATTGACCTGATACTAGGGCTTTGGAATTCCCTGTCAGTATGATTCTGAGAAGTAAATAAGTTTTTTGGACACTTCCTGCTTTTAAGCTGGAGTACATTTAAAGTATATTGTGACTCAGAATCCATTTTGAAAATAATCAAACTGAAACCTAACCCTGAAAAACTGAAATTAATGGAACCTTGGTTTGCACCAGTGAGAAGAGCATTGGACTGAGCGTCAGCAGAAACCACTCTGGTTATAGTTCTCATATTTACCAGCTAAGTGACCTTGGGCAATAGAGCGTATAATTCAAATTGCACTAGTAGTGGAAATAATATTTTTGAAACATTTATATAGTGCTTACTAGATGCCAAGCATAGTGCTAAGACCTTTACAATTATCTCATTGATCATCACAACAACCCTGGAAGGTAGGTGCTATTATTATCCCCATTTTACAGATGAGGAAACTGAGGCAAACATAGTTAAGTGACTTGCTCAAGGTCATACAACTAGTGTCCGAGGCTGGAGTTGAACTCTGGTCTTCCTAACACTAGGCCCAATACTCAATCCAATATACCTCATTTACTGAAATAAAAAGTAAGAGAACTCAAATTACCTCTCTTTAAGGTATTTTTCCAGTTCAGAAACTATGATTCTGAGGTCATTTCAACCATTTTGCTTACTGATATACTCTCCTAAACACTTAGAGTAATGAGACACAATAGCATTTAGGTAGTCCTCAATTCCAGATAACTTGGCTATATCGTACACTCTTTGAGAGGTAGCCTAGTACAGGGTAAATGATACTGACTTTGTAGACACAAAACCCTGAGTTCAAATCCCACCTTGGATATTTACTACTTGTGAGGACTTCAGTTTCCCGTTAATTTTGTAATTCTAATTCAATTCTAATACAAACATTTGTAAAATGAAGGTGTTAGATTAGATGACCTCTAAGCTCCCTTCTATACCAGTTCTACGACCCTATGGCCCCAGTAACTAGAAAGGCTTGGCGTATAAACCCAGCAATGCATATATCTGTCACCTAGGGACCAACCCAACTAAGTTAATGAAATAATAACTGATGTGAATCTCTGTGAAGTCAATTTAAACAGTAGCATTGAAATACACTGTTGGTATTACCCCAAATGCTAAGTCAACTAAGTTATGACAAATCTAGTGTCCACATACACTTAATCAGCAAGCAGAGGAAGGGGAGGAAGTTGTATTTACTTGTTCAAATTATATGATAGTTTTACTTCATTTTACAGAAACTTAAAATATGGAAACTGACAGATCAGGAAAAAGACTGACTTTACACAATTTTCAAGGCCCTTCATCTATATTTCAGCAACAGAGCTTTCTTCTGTTTAGCTACTACTCCAATTTGAATTATATCACTTACTATTCCAAATTGAATTATATCCCCTGTTGTGCTTCTCTGTCAGCCTTCATTCACACCACACTCACACACACATATCACTAGCTTCGATCAACCTGTTTATGTCTTAAAGTTGGCAGTTTCCAAAAAGTACTAGGAAATGAATAACTTATTACCCAGCTAAAGGAGATCAGGGCGGGGCTTTGACAGAAGCAGAGTGACCTGTCAAGCTGCCCATTCAGCTCAACTGTTGTTTTCATTCTACAACCTTTCAACTATATAGCTAAGCATAAAAATATCTCTACACCCCAGCAATTGATGCTTTGCCATTCATTCTGAGTATTTCATCTCCTATTCAACCATATTAAGATATTATTATGTATTTTGTTTGTTTTCGTTTTTTAACTGGAGTCATGATTTCATCAGCCTAGGGACCATCTAGCAGACAATCTCATCCTATCAAGGCAACTGCTCTGCAACTGAGACATTTGAAGAATTGGCTGGGGACAGTGAAGGCAGTTGAGTACCTTATTCACACAGTGAGTTTGCATCAGGGGTAGGGCTTGAAGCAGCGGAGTATAGTAGAAAGAATACTGATTCTGAAGTCAGGGGACATGGGTCCAAATTCTGTCTCTGATGCTTACTACCTAACAGATCTTGGGCAAGTCAATTAAGCTCCCATCAGCCTTAGTTTCCTCATCTATAAAATGAGAGGGTTAGACTAGATAGCTTGTGAAATTTCTTGCAGCTCCAGACATTTGATCCCAAGTCAGGTTTTCGTTACTCCAAGGCCATGTCTCCAAAATAAAATCATTACGCAACATTTGCCTTTCATTTAACAGTACAGTCATTGTATTGGGAAATCACCACCTTTCATTTTGCAAAATGATTTTATTATATTGGGGTGCCAAATTTTTCTTCAAAGGCACATGCCTTGAATTTCGTAAAATCAATGAGAAAATAAAATCCAAAATGCAAAAAGTTGATTTACAGACTTTTTTTAAACATCTGCTCCATAAATTGAAGCATATGCAGTGAACTACAGTGTATGAAATGGTCCTAGAAACCTGAAGAACAATCTTTCTACTTCTTTGATCATAAATTAGGTATTCCCAGGCAAGTAAAGGCCCAAGCTGAATATAGACAATAATAGTATTTGTTGATAGCCAGAGATGATACATAAATTGAGAGAGTGGTTATTTTTTTAAAGGTACTTTGTGAATACACAAATTTAATTTCTCTTCCTCAGTCTTTTGGTTTGACCTTAACTGCCTAATTCTTAGAAAAGGGAAATAAAACCAGACAAGCATTACAAAGGGATGATCATGTCTCTCCTTGCCTATGAAATGTTTGAGAAAAAGCTATCTTTGGGGGATGTTTGAAGTCCTTGGCTGCAGAGAGGCAGGGACATAAATAGTCAAGACCTCGGCATAAAATGTGCTATGTCTAATTATGGAAAAACAATGGGGGGAGGAGAGGAATGTAAATGTATGTGGTACTGTACTGATGCAAAGTACCATATTTCATGATTCAAAAACAACCTCTTTGGGGAATTTTGATATTGTTAGGAATAGGATGCAGTTAAAATCAGATGTGAAGATTTCCGAGCCAAGTGAGACCCAGCTGTCAGAGAGAGTGCAGAGCCAGCTGCCAGGGGAGGGAGATGGGCAGGCAGACAGGTTTCTGGGGAATGAGGTAGAGAAAACATAGCTTAAATTTACCAGCAAATGACCTCTCACAAACTGTGGGGTGGCTTAAAATCTTTGTAGGCTTATATTCTGTGAAATATGGCATGTCTATCTGATTAGATTAAGGGTCTTCTCAAGTAAACCCTCCATCTGGACATAACAGCTCAAAACTGCTAAAGGGATAGAGAAGTAGATACAGACTGTCAGAGAAGCAATTATTTCACCTTTGGGAATTGGGACTATTTTTACATAACAACAACCCAAAAAAAAGTTTGCAGAGACAGCACCTTCACATTTGCTTTCACATTGCTAAATGGAACTTATTTGCCATGATAATCATCTCTTAGAAAAAGCAATCAGCCAAAGGAAACAGCATGATAATAAGTCTTGAATTTGAAAAAATGATCAAGGTCTGTGCTCAGTGACTGAATGGCAAATTTTGCAGGTATACTAAAGAATAAAATTGTAAAAAGATGATTACATAACAATAATAGAAGTAAAACAGACTAGAAGAAACCAAAGGGCAGAAACATACCATGGGAAATTTTAAATGGGTATTAATTAAAGCATCAAAAGAGGAAGGAAGAGAGGAAGTACCGCATAGTGAATAGAGACCTGGCCTTGAAGCTAAGAAAATCTCAGTTCACATTCTGCCTCCGAAACAGACTGGCTATGTGACTCTGATCAAATCACTTAACCTAGCCATGCCCCAGGCACTATAAATTGCATATAGTACTATAATTATAATACTATAAATTGCATTAATAGAGGGAGTTTTCTCACTAGGAATTCCTTATACCAGTATAATCACAGGTCCAGTCCTTATCCAGATAGATAGATAGACAGACAGACGGACAAATGGGTAGACAGATGATAGATGGATGGATAGATAGATAAATGGACAGATAGCTAGATAAATAGAGGGATAGGATAGATAGTTATAGACAGATAGTGCTATGACTATGTTAGTAGAAGAGATTTCCTCATTGGAGATTTCTCAGACCAATGAATTCAGATCCAGCCCCTATCCCATATGTAAAAAAAAAAGACAAAATCCTGAGACTTTTTTTTAACATGGAGAGAACAGAACAAGAGAAGGTATTGAAGTACTCCAAGAATCATAAAGAAATCTTACTATATGACATATATGACTATATTACATAATCTGAGTCTGTTTCCCCATCTATAAAATGAAGATAATGATATACTACATATTTCACAAGGTTGTGAGAATCTTAATACTTGAGGTCGAACTAAGTCTATTCAACACTACTAATTGAATTGACTGCTCAGCGATACATGTCAATTGTTACCTCAGTAACTTAGAAAGGTTAACTAGAGAATATATGCAAAAGCACTTCATAACTCTAAAGAGATACACACATGCAAGATACAGTTATCATCACCATTATTATTTTCATTATTGTTATTTTTGTCTGTCATAATTTCAGGAAATCAAGCCCAATAAAGAGATTCCTTTCACTATGCTTCAGTGAAATGTTCCTTCCTCCTAACCCCAATCACCTACCACTGTCTATCACTTTGTAAAGCATCTTAGTTTAACTTTGGCGGTTGACAAAGGAAGCCATGGCATTTCGCAGTCTGTTATAAATACACAGTAACCTTGAGTCCTGGAGCAGACTAGGTAATAAATCAATGACCACCCAATTCAGTCCGTCAGAATTAAGAAATGCCCTGATCACCTTAAAAATGAAGAATTCAGTTAAATAAAATTTAACAATAAAGGTTGTTGAACACTAAAATGAGCGAAGAGAAAGGATCTCATTTTTTTTTCAGGAAGTCAACAACGGATTAGTTTCATCCGCCTTATAACTAACTTTATATCATCTGCTCATGCATATGATAAAAGCCTTCATGTGGTGATTCTAGCTATGAGACCTTGGGAAGCAGAATGGTGTATGGCTGGACTTGAAATCAGGAAGACCTAGGTTCAAATTCTACTTCAAACACTTACTGGTTGTGTGACCCTGGGCAAATCTATTACCCTATTCACGGCTCAGCTTCCTTAACTATAAAATGAAGGGTTCATACTAAGTGATCTCCAAGGCTCCTTAATATATGATTCTATAATAAATCACTTTGTCTCTCTGGACTTATAAAATGAGGGAGGTAGGCAAGATAATCTTGAATGTCCTCTCTAGATCTGAAATTCTATGATTCTGTTCTCCCTAGATCCTTTGTTTCTATATTTGTTCATGCTGCAGCTCTGAGGGCAGTCTGTGCGACCATCTTGTTGGGCCCCAACACTACTTTGCTTTCCATTTTTGTTCTAGATGGAGTTAGAAAAAATGGTAAGACAGAGTGTAAACCTTACTGGTATCAAGCCAGGAAGCTTGATTATGGAAAACACACAGAAGACATTGCATTGGAGGAAATATTTTGTATAGCAAAACTGGTTCCCAAACGGAAGTCATTCCTTCCCTCTAAACATTTGCTTACTATTATGTAATATTACCTGAGTGAGTTTGTTGTAGAATGAGGTTTACATCCTCTTAACCTATTGACATGGAGCAATAAGTGAAGGTGAGAATTGACAGAACGAGTGAGATATAATCACTGTTAAATATTGGGAGGGCACAAGTAAATTTGATAGAGCAAATGGACATTTTCCTGGCTAAAAACCTGGAGAAACCATTTCCACGGTTGTTTTGTATGCATATAAGTAGGGAGTCAACATGATAACTTCTCAGTGGCCACAACCTGACACATAGTAGCTTACTGACTGAGTGGCTTTCCATGCATGCACACACTTCACCAATACTTCATAAGATCACAGAGCTATTGTGATTAAAGCATTTTTCAAACCTAAAGCACAATACAAATATGAATTATTGTTATCATTTTTTTAGAATTATTATTATTGGACCATATCACTGGTTTCAATGGTATAGGGAACCTCTAGCAAGGAAATTCCTTTTACCAATGCAGAGCTGAACCTACACTGCAACTTAAGAATTTTAGAGAATGGGGGGTGGAGCCAAGATGGCAGCTGGAAAGCAGGGACTTGCATGAGCTCCCTCCCAGGTCCCTCCAAAAACCTATAAAAAATGGCTTTGAACAAATTCTAGAACTGCAGAACCCACAAAATAGCAGAGAGAAGCAGGGCCCCAGGCCAGGACAGCCTGGATGGTGTCTGAGTAAGGTCCATCGCCCACGGAGCTGGGAGCAGAGCCGAGCAGAGCTGAGCAGAGTCAAGCAGAGCCCAGCATAGGCTGTACCTGGACCAAACAGACCGGGAGCCAGGAGGAACAGGCCCTAGCACCCTGAATCAGTGAGCTGTGGCAGTTACCAGACTTCTCAACCCGCAATCACCAAAGACAACAGAGAAGGTTAGTGGGAAAAGCTTTTGGGACAGAATGAAAGGAATTCGCAGTTCAGCCACTGCCCCAGGGGCAGCAGAGGTGGCGCACCTCTGAGGACAGAACTACAGCCGCAGTTGCTTCTGGCCCCAGGCCCACCTGGTGGGAAGAACTAAGTGGTGGATCAGAGCAGGAGTGCAGAGCCTGCTTAAGACCTGAGTCGCAGTCCAGGTTGGCAGTTCTTGAGGGAGGAGGAGTGCTGGTGTGGCAGTGTGGCAGAGCTGGCTGTATAGAAATAGCTCTGAAAACAACAGCACAACCCCTCAAGCTTGAGACAAAGGACTCTCTACTCTACAAGCAATCATACCCCTAGGAAAAACTCAACGGTCAAGTAAGTTGGCTGGGAACATAGCCAGGTGGTGAAAACAGACTCAGATTCAGACTCAGACTTTGGAATCTTTCTTTGGTGACAAAGAAGAGCAAAACATACATCCAGAAGAAATCAACAAAGTCAAAGAGCCTATATCAAAAGCCTCCAAGAAAAACATGAACTGGTCTCAGGCCATAGAAGAGCTCAAAAAGGACTTGGAAAAGCAAGTTAGAGAAGTAGAGGAAAAATTGGGAATAGAAATGAGAGTGATGTGAGAAAATCATGAAAAACAAGACAATGACTTGCTGAAGGACACCCCCCCCACACACAAAAAAACTGAAGAAGAGAAAATTTGCAATTCAAACTCTTGTGAAAATTAAAGCTGAAAACTAAAAATACTAAATAAATAAATAATGATTTGAAAAAAAATTTTTTTAGAGAATAGTCTAAGAGACCAGCCCAGGGTTTGTAGCCGATATACATCAGAGACAGAATTTGAACCAAGGTAATGATAATAACAGCTAACACTTATATAGCACTTTGAGGTCTGCAGAGTGAGATATGCATATTTATGCATATATACACATACATGCACACACATCTACATATGTAATCTCATCTGATCCTCCCAACAACCCTATAAGGTAGGTATTATTATTTTTTTATTTCTGAGTATTATTTTATTTTATTTTATTTGTTTAATATATTTAGTTTTCAGCAGTGATTTTCACAAGAGTTTGAATTGCAAATTTTCTCCCCATTTCTACCCTCCCTCCCACTCCAAGATGGCATATATTCTGGTGGTCCTGTTCCCCAGTCAGCCCTCCCTTCTGTCACCCCCACTCCCCTCCCATCCCCTTTACCCTTCCTTTCTTGTAGGGCAAGATAAATTTCTATGCCCCATTGCCTGTGTATCTTATTTTCTAGTTGCATGCAAAAACTTTTTTTTTTTTGTTTTTGAACATCTATTTTTTAAAACTTTGAGTTCCAAATTCTCTCCCCTCTTCCCTTCCCACCCACCCTCCCTAAGAAGTCAAGCCATTCAACATGGGCCACATGCGTATCATTATGTATAACCCTTCCACAAG
>CM053627.1:107122713-107152875 GCA_028646595.1 Phalanger gymnotis
TTTTGGACCTCCTTTTCCATTTGGCTAATTCTGACTTTCAAGGCATTTTTCTGCTCATTGGCTTTTTGGAGTTCTTTTGCCATTTGAGTTAGTCTATTTTTTAAGGTGCTGTTTTCTTCAGTATATTTTTCAGTATATTTTTGGGTCTCCTTTAGCAAGTCATTGACTTGTTTTTCATGGTTTTCTCACATCACTCTCATTTCTATTCCCAATTTTTCCTCTACTTCTCTAACTTGCTTTTCCAAATCCTTTTTGAGCTCTTCCATGGCCTGAGACCAGTTCCTGTTTTTCTTGGAGGCTTTTGATATAGGCTCTTTGACTTTGTTGATTTCTTCTGGATATATGTTTTGCTCTTCTTTGTCACCAAAGAAGGATTCCAGAATCTGAGACTGTATCTGGGTGCATTTTCACTGCCTGGCCATGTTCCCAGCCAACTTACTTGACTCTTGAGTTTTTTGTCAGGGTATGACTGCTTGTAAAGAATACTTTGTTCCAAGCTTGATGGGTCGTGCTGTTGTTTTCAGAGCTATTTCTATACAGCCAGCTCTGCCACACCAGCACTCCTCCTTCCCCAAGAACCGCCAACCCGGATTGCGACTCAGATCTTAAGCAGGCTATGCACTCCTGCTCTGATCCACCACTTAATTCCTCCCACCAGGTGGGCCTGGAGCCACAAAAAACTGCAGCTTTAGTTCTGGAAGCATCCTGAGAGCTGCACCACCTCAACTGCCCCCAGTGTGGTAGACAACTGTAAACTCCTTTCACTCTGTCCCAAAAGCTTTTCCCGCTTACCTTCTCTGTTGTCTTTGGTGTTTGTGGGTTGAGAAGTCTGGTAACTGCCACGGCTCACTGATTCAGGGTGCTAGGGCCTGTTCTGCCCAGCTCCTGGTCTGCTTGGTCCTGCCGCCACCCATGCTGGGCTCAGCTCCCCTCTTCTCCCAGCTCTGTGGGCGATAGACCTTACCCAGACACCATCTAGGCTGTCCTGGCCTGGAGCCCTGCTTCCTTCTGCTATTTTGTGGGTTCTGCAGTTCTAGAATTTGTTCAGAGCCATTTTTTATAGGTTTTTGGAAGGACCTGGGAGGGAGCTCATGCAAGTCCCTGCTTTCCAGCTGCCATCTTGGCTCCACCCCCGGTAGGTGTTATTATTACTCTCATTTTACAAGAGAGGAAATTAGGGCTTAAATAGGCTACTTGCTTTGCCCCAAGTCACATAGCTCACAACTGTC
Organism: Phalanger gymnotis; assembly: GCA_028646595.1. Taxonomy (NCBI): domain Eukaryota; kingdom Metazoa; phylum Chordata; class Mammalia; order Diprotodontia; family Phalangeridae; genus Phalanger; species Phalanger gymnotis. Next base: position 107,123,943 of record CM053627.1, read on the forward strand.
TGGGAAAAAATTTAAATTCAGTTCTTTCTGACTCTATACACTAGGCCACACTGTATAATTTTTCTATTAGGTGTGATTTCCTCAGTGAGGTCATGGTCTCAGGGATGTCCATTTCAGCCCTTCTGTGACTTAATAGAAAGTTCCATGAGATACCATGGCCAAAAAAAAGTCATCACCTAGTAGCCAAACTTCTGGGAATGAACTTGATCGAATTTAGGTAGGCTTATCATCAGGTGAAAGATTCAGAGCACATTACTCATACCCTACACAAATGCTTTTCCATTTTGTAAATGCCCCATACAGTTAGTGCTCAGTTGTCATAATATTATAACATCTAAAAGAAGACTCTAAAACATAAATCATATCTGTGTGTGTGTGTGTGTGTGTGTGTGTGTGTGTGTGTGTGTGTGTGTGTGTAAAAAGAGAAGCAATGTTGATGTTATGGCTAGAAAGCTGACTTTAAATAGAATCAGGGCAATCTACCTCTAATATCTATTGGCTGTGTGACCCTGGACAAATCACCTAGCTTCTTTGAACCTCAGTTTCCTCCTCTATAAAATAAGGGGATTGGGTTAGAAGTCCTTCGAGATCCCTGACAACTCTAGATTTAGGATCCTAGGATCCTAGAATACTTAGTTTTAACAAGTAGGATAGGTTTCTAGCACAGATTGAGCAATGTGTACATGCCCTCAAAGGACCAGAGTGGCTCAATACAAAAAAAAGCTCATCACTTTAGGTCTAGATACCAGTAGATTAATTTTTGAGCAACAGCAACTGGCAAAGACCATTGATTAAAACATGGCGGGTTTGTAGCATGAATCTGTGATGGATGCACCTACATCAATGAAATAATAGATCCCCAAAATATTGAAATGTCTGTTTTATAATAATCCATTCTATCCTTAGAACAATCCTAGAGATGGCGGATTTTATAGAAATCTAGACAAGAAGTTCCTGTGGATTGCTGAAAGTTATATAGCAGGTAAAGGGTATCGGGAAAACTACCTAGTACCCACATTTTGGTCTAGCTATCACTTATTTCTGTTGGTGCAATGGGAAGCTGAAAATGTTCAGTGTGAGGATTCCCTGTAAGGATCCCTTTTCTGTAGTTTTCAAAGAGATATAACTAAAGGACTTTTTCCATGTTAGCATTATGCTACAAGACATAGCTAATACCCAAGCCTTGCAGGTAGCTTTTCATCAGACAGTACACATTTGAAAGGAAGGAGGTGATGGTGTAGAAGAAAGTGGCCCTAAGCATTGAGTTACAGAATGATGGAGTTGAAAGGAACTTGAAATTTCATAACCAAGGAAATTGAGGCCCAAGGAATTTTAAAAGGCCTTAACCAGCTAGGAGAAACAGAACTGGAAATAGATTTCAGGCCTGCTGATTACTACAGTATTTTTTATTACAGTGTTTTTCCTACTAAACAGTGATGGCCAAATTTTGAGATAAGACCACCAACAGATTCAGCTAATATACTTTGCTTCAGTTCAAAATCTGAAAATTATATATACTTCCTTACTATTATATTCATTTTCATAATAAAGCATGCCAGGAGTGCTACCCATGTGTATACACGGTAGTATCTCATACTCCAGATCCTGAGAGTTCATGGAGTACTTGTTTTGTCACTGAGTAGCTACTCAACAGCTTCATGCCTCAGTTTACCTGCGATAACAGTATTTGCCTACTTCTTAATGGTCTGTGAAATATAATGCCTTCAGGGGCGTTGTGAAATTGTATGTTTGCATAATCTTTTCTCTCACATTTAAGGTTTCTTGAACTAATCTCTCTGGGACTAAGAACAGCAAATTCAGAATTTAAATGAACCAGGTGGATCAGAGTACCTCTTATGACAGAATATCTTCTTTGGCTAAATGATAATCCCATGGAATGGAGCCCAGTCCTGCTTCTTGTCTTCTGACTGTTGTATCTGTCTTCTTTTGGGGGAGGGAGGCAATTCTATTAAGTGAATCCTTAATATAGAATATACTTTATAGCAAGGGTAGTGTGAGAACAAACAGATTTTGCTTTAAAATTTTTTTATAGCCTGATTAGGGGAAATAGTCTGAATCCAAATGCTTGTCATTGAGTACAAACACATAGCTTGGAGCCAGGCCCATTGGGCAATGAACCTCAGGGGCTATTAATCTACAACCTACAATTTGTAAATGTGCAGGAGACTGAGTCAGTAGGAAAAAAAATAATTTTAAACATCTGCGGTATTCTTTCTATTCCAGATTAATTATACTGCTTGGTTTTTCATGCTAGCCAGATACGTGGAGTCTCTGGTGCTATGCTGGGAATGCCATAAGTATTTTCCTTTGTGTTTATCAATTGTGTCTCATGAAGATTTCTATGACTCTCCTAATTTGCCTTTTATGATTTACTTTATATCTCATTTCAATTCTTTTATTCACCTTCTCTCGATCTTTTTATCTCCTCCTTATCCAAGCAACCTTAACACTGTCATTTATTATTATTATTATTATTATTACCAATTAATATGACTTGTGAGACAAAATCTATTTATCTACCCTCACATCATTCCATAAAAAACAATGATATCGATGAAAATCTAAACACAGTGTTTTATCTTTTGGAGAGGCTGATAATTGTTTTCAATCCATCAGGAGCTCTCTGCCAGTGCAAGAAATGATTAACGAAACCAAATTTTCGTGTCATTTGTTAGCAGTAGCTTTCCTAGGAACAGAGTGAGATAAAGAAGGGGAGGCTTCAGAAATGGCAGCCCCCAAACTCATATCCTTTTCCATGATTTTAAGCTTGTTTCTTCCAGATGACTATAATCTGCCAGGACTCTGCCTATGCCCAATATTTGGTCTCCATAAGTGTGGTCATTCTAATGACTTAAATAGGAAAAGTTGCGAAAGGTATTTTTCCATGCTACCTCCATGTGGAATTTGCCAACAAAGGTATCTATGAGAACAGGGCTGGCCAGCCCTCTAGGCAAAATTGCGAAGTAGGTAAAAAGTTTGACTTCTTCCTACCTTGTGGTACAGGTCACTCTCCTGTATTCTAATACCTTCACCCTCTCGGGTTCCTAGGGCCTTCTGTTGTTCAGTCATTTTCAGTCCTGTCTAACTCTTTGTGACCCCATTTGGGGTTTTCTTGGCAGAGATACTGGAGTGGTTTACCATGTTCTTCTCCAGCTCATTTAACAAATGAGGAAACTGAGGCAAACAGGGTTAAGTGACTTGCCCAAGGTCACACAGCTACTAAGTGTCAGAGGCCAGATTTTAATTTGGGTCTTCCTGACTCCAATTTCTTCCTCACTCATTGCCCATAACCCTCCAAGAATAGTCCATACTCAGTAAATCCTCAGTCACAACCTACCACCACTCCTCACTGCTCTCCTATCAAGACTGAGTTGTCCTGTTTTCCATTCCTAAATGTCCCTGTTCTCAATTATGTCACATGGGACAGCAATACAATAAAGAAATTCATGCCAGATAGGTGTAACTGATAAGAACTTAATGTATTATTCCTCCTGGCTCCCAGAGGGGCAAAGCTTTAACCCAATGAAATGAGGTGCCAATGTTGGGATTTCAAAATTCATGGCAAACGAACAAAGGTAATATTGGGGAATCAGCAAGCTTTTCCAGCGCTCCCCAAATCACCTCATGTAAGTAAGCCTATAATCTCTTATGTTTAAGTGGAAACTTCATGAGAAGAACTTAGCTGCTGGCATAAAGGAAAGCAAAGGAGGGGGGAAAATTGAGGTTAAAAACATCCCTCAAAAATAAAGCCTTAAGACCAAATTTCTTGGCAGAGTAAAGTGTGAATCAAAGTAATTTTCCCTTATACAGTTAGTGCTTTCAAAGTCAATGTAACCCATGTAGAATCCTGGCCCCCTGGCAATTCTGTGGGATCTTATTTTCTAACTTGTACACAACTTCACAAATTGCTTGCCCACCCCACCCCCCATGCTCCTCTTTGTCCCCAGGAATTCAAATTGTCTTTTCACACATCTCCTCAATCCTTTGCCCTCCTCCCCACTTCTTTATGTCAGTCCCCATCCATTACCTTTGTGACAAGTGTGTCTTCCTTTGATATGTTTTGGTCTTCAGGTCGAGCACTATCTTCTAGTACACTGGATTTAAGTGTGTTAGCAAGGCATGTGCCAGAAAATCTTCTCAACAGGTTCTTTCTGCAAAGGCTCTAACTTTTACAGCCCGACTAAGTACAGGCAGCTTTAGCGGGAGAGCTCTTCATGATGAGATGCGTTCTAAAACACTTTGTGTCACTAATGAAACAAAACATTTTAAAACAACCATTTAAATCTAACACAACCAGTTTTTTGACAGATGTTCAAAGTTGTTTTTGTCACAGTCTCCTTCAAGATTCACCTCAACATTTATCTTCTTAGTAATTCACTTCTTTAAGAGGTTTTCTTTCATTTAGTCTCCCATCTTTCCCTCCCCCCATCTCCATCTCTATCTCCATCTCTCTCTTTCTCTCTCTCTCTCTCTCCTCTCTCTCCCTCTTCCTCTCCCCCTCTCTCCCTCTTCCTCTCCCTCTCTCTCTCTCTTCCTCTCCCTCTTTCTCCTTCTCTTTCTCCTTCTCCCCACCCCAACACATGCACATGAATGTGTACGCGTGTGCATACACACACACTCCTATTGTATGATTTGTTATTGTTTAGTCATTCAACGGTATCCAGCTCTTTGTGATCCCATTTGCAAAGATGCTGGAGCGGTTTGCCATTTCCTTCTCCAGCTCATTTTACAGATGAGGAAACTGAGGCAAACAGGATTAAGTGACTTGCCCAGGGTCACATAGCTAGTAAATGTCTGAGGCTGGATTTGAACTCAGGAAGACTCATCTTTCTGATCCATTGCTTCATCTAGCTGTCTCTAACTTTAAAAATCCCTGATTTTATAGATGAGGAATGGGGGCAAAAAGGGTTAAGTGACTTGGCCAGGGTCACACAGCTAGTAAGTGTCCAAGGTTGAATTTGAACTCAGGTCTTTTTGACTCCAAGTCCATCACTGTAACCATTGCATAGCTACCATACCATATTCTGCTCATTTTCCCCCATCTCCTCTGTATTTATAAATCAATCAGGGTTGTTTATTTATTTCCTGTTTCATAATTTTCTCATGTCATTTTATATGTGTATTTGGGGCTCCCCAGCTTGACTGCATATGAACTGAGGGCAGGGAGTATAGTTTAAAGGCAGTGTGGTATTGTAAAAAGAATATTAGATTCGGAGTCAGAAGTCTTGGGTTCAAATCCTGACTCTCCTACTGACTGCCCATCTGACCTTGGGTATATCACTACTCAATCTCTGGGTCTTAGTTTTCTCATCTATAAAATAACTCAAAATATTACTCTTGTACCCCTTGCCTTTCATACAGGCCTTGTGCCTAGTACAGTGCTCAGTCCGAAGTAAATAAATAATTGGCATAAGACAAAGCTGCAGCTAGGGCGAGGTGACTAAGACTCTGCTCTAGGGCAATGAGACTTAGAGAATACAAAAATTTAAATAATGATTTTTAAAGATTGGGCAATTTTTCAATACATCATTACCCTGGCTAAGCCCTGCCATGTCCCTCCTTGGGTAGCGGTGTCCTCCGCAAGAATTTCAAGATGTCTGTCCTGTCTCCCCATCAAAGGGTGGTATCCTGGGGTTTCTACTATGGTGCTGGTGTCAGGGGCTTCACCCTACATGGACAACTTGAGAATACATATACTACTGCTTATCCTGTTGGCAGAAGGGTGATTCAGTGGATAAAGCATTGGGCCTAGAGTCAAGAAGACTCAAATCTGACCTTAGACACTTAGTAGCTGTGTGACCCTGGGTAAACCACTTTACCTCTGTTTGACTTAATCCACTGGAGAAGGAAATGGCAAGCCTGTATTTTTGCCAAAAAAAAAAAAATGGACAGTATGGGTGTGCCCTCGTCCACAGGGTCACAGAGTCAGATACAACTGAATGACTAAACTGCTTATCCTGGATACGATTTCTCATTTTTTGGCCCCTAGTTATGGCTTATTATGGCTCTGATAGAAGAGTATTCCAATTCCAAATATATTATGTATATACAGGGTGAATTACAGGAAAGAAATCACAATGGTGGCCCTATCGTGGGCCTTAATGAGACTTAAGAGCATTTGCTCTGTAGTCTAACTCCTGCAAAGGTAATGATAAGGTAACATTTTCCTGGGGCAAGAGAATAGGATGTCGAGGTCTCTTACAGGTCATCTAATCCAAACCTCTCATTTTACAGATGAGAGAACTGAGGCCCAGAGAGGTTAAATAACTTTCCCTAAGGTCAAACAGATTAAAAATAGAAATGCCAAGATTCAACCTAAAGACCAGTAGTCTTTGGAATGGCCTCCATGTATTTATATGTGGGAAAGTAGAGTGACTCAGACTCAATGTCATGCCTCAACATGATTAAATTCAGGGCTGCTATGCGACAGCCCAAAGCCTGAACACAAATCTGGCTGCCAATCTTGAAACTGGGCATGCCCCAGAGCAGGTGGAAGCAAAGTTGGCAATAGATGACTTTCCTCATAATTATACAGCAGCCACTGTAGTATCTCTGCTAAAGAAGCTCTTTCAAAGTCACTAGTCAGTGTGTGTAAAAAGCCATTTTCACTATTAGTTTAATACTTATTAGTACCTACAGAGGTAGCACATTGTTCCTAATTGAATGTATTGTTATGGAGTCATCTTTATAGACTCAGGCATTTGCAGGCCCTAGCTGGAGTCTAATAACTATATATGTACCAAAAAGATCTAGAATTTTCTCCTCCCTTCCTCAGGGGGACAAAAGAGCATATACAATGGGAGAAGAAAGCCATGTTTTTGGTCCGTGGAAATTTTTTTAAAAAACAACCTTAAACAGCCTCCACTAGACCCCACCATTCTCTCAAGCTATTGTCCTGTATCTCTCTTCCCTCTCAGCCAAACTCATAGAAAGAGTTGTCTACAACTTGTTGAGTGAGTGGGGAAGGACTTCCACCCCTGTTCTCCCTCTTCGCATCAACTCTGAGGTTTGGGTCTAGGAATGTTTGTTTCTTTTCTGTGTCATTTGTCTTTCTCAGTTTCAGGTGTAGTGGTGACTCCCACCAGAACCTCTATGTTTGAACCACAGAAACCTTGGAGCCATGCTTCCAGGCAAGATGGTTTGGTCAGCAAGCCCAGGAAAGTGAGGAGAAGTCAGGTGTCTGGGACTTGAGTTCGAGGAGAGTTGTAAACAGCTACACTGCCTGGCTGCTAGGCGGTGCAGTAGATAGAGTGCCTAGCCCTGAATTCATTTTCCTGAGTTCAAATCTGGCCTCAGATGCTTACTAGCTGTGTGACCCGAGACAAGTCATTTAACCCTGTTTGCCTCAGTTTCCTCATCTGAAAATGAGCTGGAGAAGGAAATGGCAAACCACTCCAGTATCTTTGCTAAGAAAATCCCAAGTGGGGTCATGAAGAGTTTGACACAACTGAAAGAATGACCCGACAACAACATATTGCCTCCCTTTCCACTCACTTCACTTGCTCCTCAACTATTTGCAGTTTGGCTGCCAGCCTCATTTCTCAGCTGAAGAAACTGCTCTCTTCAGTTACCAACAATCTATGAATTGCCACATGATGGTTGTTTTTGTTCTCGTCCTTCCTGACCTCTCTGCTGCATTGGATATTTTCCTTGCTGTTCTCTACTCTCTGGATTTCAGGGACCTATTCTCTCATTTTCCTCTCGTATCCGTCTGATGGTTCCTTTTCAGTCTCCTTTGCTGGCTCATCATCCACATCATACCACCTAATTGTAGATGTTTTCCAAAGCTCAGCTCTGGGCCTTCTCTTCTCTCTTTACACACTCTCTATAACCTCATAAGCTCCCAAGCTCCCCAAGTAATAGTTTGCCTGGGATGTCCAGATCACCTAACATGGAGGCTCCCTTCATCCCATACTATATGGTCTTGCATTAGCTGTGTAGCTGGAATGTACTGTATCTTTAAAAACTTGGGATAATTAGGTGTTGCAATGAATAAAGCATGGCCCCTGGAGTCAGGAAGACCTGAGTTCAAATCCAGCCTCAGATACTTGACACATTTACTAGCTGTGTGACCTTGGGCAAGTCACTTAACCCCAATTGCCTGGCCTCCGCCTTCCAAAAAAAAAAAAACTGGTCACACAGAGACAGTAGCTCTTTCTTTTTGGCTCTAGCTCTCTCCTATACCTTCCTTCTAGGTGAGTCCAGTCACCTGAGGATAGACGCCATGAACTGAACCAAACAGCAGGGAAGGACTTGCTTCCCTTCTTCTCATATTTTTTATATCAACTCTGAGGTTTGAGTCTAGGAGTGTCTATGACCTGATCCCAAGTTGGGTTTTGGGCTTGGAACTGGGACTATGCTTGTAGAGTCTGAGCTAAGCTGTGAACCTAGTCTCCTTCCTCTCCCCAGATACAGAGATGATACTGGGGGGTTGGGAGGGAAGGAGTTTGTATATTTGCAATTATGCCTTTTGAAGTAAATATTCCTTTGTAAAAAGTTAATCTTTTATTTAACCTCCCTCTATATTTGTTCTCTTCATATTTTTCTGTACATATATATATGCATTATACATATATGTATACACACACATACATACATATATATATATATACTACTTATTTTCCCATTAGAATGTAACGTTCTGGAAAATAGGGATTTTTTTTATTTGTGTTTGTATTCCCAATGCTTACCACAAGGCCTGGCACATAGTAAATGCTTGCTGCCTGTCTAACTAACTGACCTCATTCCTTTCCAAAGGCTCAATTACAGATGGCTCCTAAATCTATGTCTCCAACCCAAACCTCTCCTGAACACTATTCCTGTATCAATAACTACCTGGATTCCTCCACCTAGATTTTCCATAAGTGCCTGAAATTCAGTGTTCCCAAAGCAGAATTTATTAACTTCCCCTAACTGCAACCCCTTTTCAAACTTTCCTATTTCTGTTGAGATTCCCAATACATCCTTCCAGTCATCCAGGTTTACAACTTCAGAGTCATTCTTGACTATTCTTTTTCCCTCTTTCCCATATCCAGCCAATCAGAAACTCTTGTTCATTCTACTTTCACAAAACATTTTCACATCCATTCCCTTCTCTCCATTCACTCAATAACTCACATAGTCATTGACTCTCTAAGCTATTGCAATAAACTTCTATTTGATTTCCTTGCTTCTACTCAGCTGCCAAAATTACCTTCCTAATGCATAGATTGGCAGTTAGGTGGCTCAGTAGATAGTGTACAGGAAGACCTGACTTTCAATCTGACCTAAGATACTTACTAGCAGTGTGACCCTGGGAGAGTCATTTAACCTCTGTTTGCCTTAATCCACTAGAAAAGGAAATGGCAAACCACTCTAGTACCTTTGCCAAGGACAGCATTGGTGTGCTGTGGTCCATGAGGTCACGAAGAATCAGACGTGACTGAACAACTGAAAAAAACGATAACCACCACCACATATCAGACCATATGACTCCTCTGTTCAAAAACCTTCAGTGGCTCCCTACAGTTTCTAGGATAAAATAAAAATTCCTTAGCTTAATCTTTAAGCCCCTCTACAAAGTCGTCAACTCAGGCTCCAACTTCCTATTCCTGATTTATTTCTGTACTGAGGGATGTGCTAGAACCAGCTCTAACCAACTGATGGTTAAATTTTCAATGTGAGCATTTGCATCTCTGAAATCAGCAATCATTTCAACATGGGACTTGATTTATTGTTTGTTGATTATCTAGACTTTAAAAAGTGTTAATAATGAAGGTTAAACTTAAAAATATGTATGCATACACATTTTTTTTCTGCAGAGCCCAATTGTTAAATATTCACCAGAACACCTCCTATATTTCTTATAAACATTGCTTGAGCTCAGCAGGAGTAAAGCTAAAGCTCAAAGAATGAAGTTATCACCAGATTGGAGGTCTGGTGACTGACTGTAGGCTAATAATGATAACGACATCTTGCATTTACATAGCACTTTAAGATTTGCAAAGTGCTTTACATCCATTATCTCACGTGACCCTCAGAACAACCCTGACTATACTCCCCTTCCCACTCTCCACATTCCATCCAAACTGGACTATTCACTGCTGAATTTGGCATTCCATCTCATCCCCCCAGCAATCAGACAGGTTGTTTCCAATGCCTGGAATGTATTCCTTTTTCACTTCTTCCTCTTAGAAGCCTTAACTTCCTTCAAAGATTAGCTTGGTTACCACCTTTATGAGGCCTTTCCTAATCTTCCCAGTTGTTAGTGCTTTTTCTGTCCTTCAATCACCACCATGTTTAGTTATCTGTGTACAAGTTGTATTGACCCAGTAAAATGCAATATCCCTGAGGGCAGGCTATTTCACTTTTTTTCTTTGTAACCCTAGTGCCTAACATGGTATTTTTCACATAGCAGATGATTAATAAATGTTGAACTGAAATGCCACTCAAATTCTAATTAGACCTATTCAGCTCTAAACTCTTTCTTAAGGGCCTACTCTATGTAAAGTGTTGTACTAGACATTTTTCTTTTTGCCTGATCTCTGGATAGAATCATCCTTGGTTTTTTGTTTTTTAGGTGTTTTTTTTGTCTGATCAAAAATAGGTGTCTGGATGAGAAGAATGGTGTTAACATCTGAAAAATAGAGAACTTATCCTCTGGGGTCATAGAAGCAAATACAAGAATGAGGTCAGGGTAAGAGTTTCTGCATTGAGTTAGAATATGTATCTTTTTTCTGCCTATGGCTCAGGAGTTATGTGGCTTTGACTCCAATACAAACTCAGTATATTATCTCAACCTCTATAACATACTTGGGACTTCCTCAAACATAACAAAATTGGTGCAAAATAACACCAAACCCCACAGGGAATCAGTCCACTCTAATTGTAATCATGTGCTGAGAACATTTCATAGAACTGTTGGGAGAGAAGAAGAGGCATGTGTTATTGAAAGTGCTTCTCTCAAAAATCTAAGGGCATTCTAAAGACTTGGGTGGACTTCCCGATATTGAATTAAACACCATTACATATAGCAGTCATCAATCTGTCATGCTAGTGAGATACTAGAAATATATATAATTTGCTATTCTAGTAAAATAATTAGATGGCTAATATGAAATCAAGTGGTATTTTTTTCTGGAAATAAAATGTTTTTTATTCAGACTTTTTGTTTGTGGCTATTTTTGTTTTTGTTTTTTAATTAAGGAAACTTATTATTCATAGCCACCTGGCTAAACCAACTGTCAAACTCAAGGTCAAGGGCATCCTTTCAGGAATTCTGAGGATTTTTCCCCTGCTTCTTTGAGACTTCATCGGGAGTTACCTGTTAGAGGCAGTTGGGACTCTCACAGTTGAGTGCTTTCCTATAATTACTCCAGTTGGGCTCTGGTCCATCCTCTAACCTCGCCCCACCCCCAACCACTAAGTTTCCAAAAATGTATTTTGCTCTTTGGAAGTTTCATGCCACAGCGATGTGTTTGGGGGAGGAAAGTTTATAGAAAACGGCATATATTTCCCATTTGGGTGTATAGTATCCCAGTAATATCTATCCAGTTAATTCCAGCATGCTTGTTAGAATGCATCTTCCTTTCATTCTAAAAATAAGCTGGGCAAAAGGATGGCTACACTTTGGATCCAGAAATTTTCCTATGCAATATAATCTACAATACCAAAAAAATGCCTTAGAGTGGCTTATTACTAGACATTAGAGAAAGACAGTAGAGTGAAAGCAGCTGGTTTGAATGGCATTCAAATAAAGTTTAGTCAACAGGACTGCGGTTTCAGAGTTATTGGGATATAAAGTGGGGCTAAGTGAAACTAATTCTCATCAACAAAAGATGTATTAAGTGCCTACTACATATAAGGTACTATACAAAAATCAAGTAAAAACTAATTATTTCAACATCTCATCAATGTACTAATGACCAACTTCTCAATTCATTTAATTGTGATAACGATTATAGTGATAAGCATAATTGTTTTTCTCTATAAAATGGTTCTCTTCAGTTGATCCATGTTTTCAATCTCAAAAGTGTGAATGCCTGTGAAAATAATATCTTCCACTAGGTCTAACAAATGAGTAACAATTATGAGCTTTCTAAGAGCAAAGGTGACATTTTATTTATTTTTGTATTTTCTTGGCACCCAGAATAATACAGTATATGTAACTGGGACTTAATAAATGTTTGTTTTGTAAAACAATATATAACTATAGAACAAAAGACACTAACTAAATCGTTCTTAGCCATTATTCCAGCAATCCCCATGTCAGGCACGTGCTCCAAGCAAGTCAGCGACCAAAGGAAAAGTCTTGTACCTGACAATATAAAATACTGATAGCAGAATCCTTTGTGATAACAAAAAAAATGGAAATAAACGAATGCCCTTTGTTTGGGAAAAGGCTGAATAAACTGTTGTGTATAAATGAAATGGATGAACGTGAAAACAAAGATATTTTTGAAGATTAGTATGAATTGATGCATAGTGAAGTAAGAAGAACCGGAAAAATACTATATACAGGGACCACAAGAAGTAAAGGAAAATAGTACTAAAAAACATCAGGACTCAGATCAATATGATGACTCACCTTGACTCCAGAGGACTGATGATGGAACAGATATGGCAGACATCAGCCCGATAAAGCAGGCATATGCCATCAAATATAATATCAATCGGTTTTACTTCACTGTACTTTCTTACAAGGAAGGGTTTGATGTGAAGTGGTATCAAGAAATAATTTTTTTAAAGAAACAAAAAAGCATTTTGAAAATAATCTTTCCCTTTTTCTTCTCATATATATATATATATATATATGTACATATATATATATATATATTAACACAAATCACCCTTAACTGCTAATCTTTCAATTCCAGAATCTAAGAACAATGGACCAAGTTTCTATTGAGATATTCACTTTCAGAGGTTCTTAACCTAGTGTCCATGAACTTTTTATTAAAATATTTTAATAAGTGTATTTCAGTGTAATTGGTTTCCCTTGTAATACTGTGTATTTTATTTTACACACTTAAAAACATTATTCTGAAAAGGGGTCTATAGGTTTCACCAACCTGCCAAAGGGCTCCATGACACAACAAAGGTTAGATTCCCTGCTTTACCTAAAGGCATGAGGAGTTTATTTTTTAACTAAGACACACTACAAATGAAAAGTTCACATGATCCTTTGGAGAAATATAGGCATCTTGATGTAAACTTGAATATCTTGGTATGCCATTGCCAGTGGTCAAGAAACCTGTGAGTTAGGAGAGAACCCCACTGCCTTGGAGTATGTGATAGTCAGCACGTGCTGGACATGAAGGGCACTCAGCCCACAATCCCTGAATGCCAAACTATCCTAGGATTGCCTATAACAACACAGCTGCCTTGCATTAGTAAGAATCAGGAGGTGTGGCCAGCTCCTCACTCTGGCTTTAAAAAGCTGAAAGAAGCAATTTGCCCCTTGGCTATTTACCCTTCAATCCACTTTATTCTTACACTGATTTCTCTACTACATTTCCCAACTCTTTACTTTAACCAAGACCGTGTCTAGGCTATAGCCCCATGGACCTTGCTACTTGCTAATACCCAGAGTCTCCTTTACAGACAAGCCTCCACCGCAGCCCCTCAGATGTTTTTGTTTACCTAGTTTATGACCAGCTGTGCTCTGATAATAGGCCAGTCTTAAATCCAGAGAATCATTGTAGTTTTAGAGGACATGCAATTTTTCCTGCCCAAGTCTTAGACTCTGGCTCTACTCCTAGCCTATACCTGGTGGAACATGACAGAAACTAAATGTGAAGGCTATAGGAACCGTGCTGCTACTCTGTAGGTGCAGATTTGGTTCCCTAGGATAACTACATTAAAACACAAAGTCCCACCTTCACCTTCTGTTGTTGTTCAGTCATGTCCAACTCTTTGTGACTCCATTTTGGGGTCTTCTTGGCAAAGATACTGGAATGGTTTGCCATTTCCTTTTCCGTTCATTTTATAGATGGGATTAGGCCTATTCACTGAGTAGGTGTTATCTCACTCAAAAAGGGAGAACCTGAAAAGACCTTAGCCTGAAAGGGCCAGGGTCTCCTAATGCATCCTGGGCCATCTCCAGTAGTCCTGGTGAGTATCAGGCCACTTAAACCAGATGGCTCTGGAGGAGAAAGTGAGGCTGGTGACCTTGCACAGCCCTCCCTCACTCAAATCAAAGTCAAATGCAAGTCATTTCATCATTTTCTTGATGTCATGGTCCTCTTCGAGAACGAAGGACAAACACATACACACACATACACACACACGGAGAACGGAGGCAAACAGGGTTAGGTGACTTGCCGAGGGTCACACAGCTAGTAAGTGTATCTGAGGCCAAATTTGAACTCAGGAAGATGAGTTTTCCTGATTCCAGGTCCACTGCACCATCTAGCTCACCCTACACCTACCATTGTAAGAAGATAAGTTCTGATACACTTGAAGGAGGCTCTGTGAGCTCTGGTCCTAACTTAGCAGGTTCTTTTTAACCACCTTAGACCTTATAATCCACTAATCTGCTCTGAAGTCCTCATGACTGACTGACTTTTGATGATACTCTTGGACAAGGCCAGGCTAGATCTGATCTGGGTTCAGGGGGCTTATGGGATTCAGTTGTATGTGCCAATAGCCTTTTTTTTTCCCCCTTTGGCCGGTTTTACCAAACATCCCAATACAGTACATTACATTGCTCACTGAATCTATGAGGGACAAAATAATCTAAAGGCCATGCTAATATTTGGGATTAGAGATTTCATGGAATTTTAGAGCTAAAAGGGAACTCTAGCCCAACCCCTCATTTTTCAGATGAGAAAACTGAAGTAGGCTGTGATTTGCTCAAGGTTTCATAGCTAGCTAGCACAGGCTCAGGCATCAAATTCTGTCCCCAAATCACTTGACTCCTACAGCATACTCTTTCCACTATATTACCCTGCTGTCTCAACTACATTTGTCTTTCCACTAAACCTTACTTCAGTCCTGATTGTTTTCCTTAGACCAGTCTTCCTTGGACCAAATTGCTCAAGAAGCTCCACTGGCTCCTTATCACCTCTAGGATAAAATACCAACTTCTCTGTCACATTAAGCCCCTTACAATATGGTCCTAACCTTCTTTTCTAGGCTTATAGAATATCGGTGACCTTCAAAGACTTCCCAACATTTTCTTCCAATCAAAATGACCTACTTGCTTTTCTCCATCACGTCTCCATGACTTTGCACAGGCTGGCTCCCAAATTTGAAGTACACTTCCTCCTTACCTCTGCCTTAGAATGCCCATCTTTGTCTTAATGGCTCAGCTCAAATGCCACCTCCTACCTG
This sequence comes from Phalanger gymnotis, assembly GCA_028646595.1. Taxonomy (NCBI): domain Eukaryota; kingdom Metazoa; phylum Chordata; class Mammalia; order Diprotodontia; family Phalangeridae; genus Phalanger; species Phalanger gymnotis. The sequence goes on from CM053627.1 coordinate 107,139,276, forward strand.
AAGCCTTTCTTGATTCCCGCAGTTGATGGCCCCTCCTCAATATCTTTGTATTTACTTTACTCATGTAAGCACTCTTTCGGAGCTACCTCCCAACTAGGCCTCACAAGTTGCATGGTCGAGTGCCCTAAATAATGACTACTACCCCAATTCCAAGGTATTCTGTGGTTCTATGCTCTAAATATTTATCGACTGCCTAAAATTGTAACTCACAGTCCTCCTTACCCATGTACTTCTTTTTCATAGTAAGTCAATAGAAACAATTAGTTTAAAATAAAGCATTTACTTAGATGGCATTACAAAAAAAAAATTGTAAAAAATATTCCCCCTCATAAAATCTGGGGCAGACTCCCCTACAAATAAACATAGTATCAGCTGTAAGCATGGGCACAAACTGAAATTACATTGGTAGTGAGGCCCTCACACAAGAAATAGATATGGCCAAGGCAACTGGGGTACTACAAGGCCCCAATATCCTTTCTCTTCTCATGGTGTCCCCATTCTGTGTACAGCGTCTCTGCTGGGCCAGTCACTTAGTTGAACAACCTGGGCTGTTTTCCAAAATTCAACTCCCAACTGTCTTGATTTTTTAAATCCATATCTGGGTCTCTTCTCTACTTTTAGGAAGCACATTCCTCAGAAATGCCTCGACTAACTGCTTCTGCTCCCTGCTGGGAGTTTTTTCTCCTCCTGGATGAATAGCTCTCTCCGCCATAAGAATTAAGGAATAATCTCCCTCTCAAGGGCTCAGTTCTTGCCTCATAACTAGCTCATTTCTCTACTACTTTGTCACACTCCTTCATTGCTCTGTTTCATCAACTCAGTCCAAAGCTAACAAGTTAACTTTTTAAAGGCTACGAGGGACACGTCCAACATTCAGCCAGCCAAAAACAAGCTGCCTTGAAACATCAAGGAGACCCTGGCACATCCTAAAAAGCTAACAAAGTGAAAAGCCATCCCAGTGCTTTAAGATACTAACACTTTATTGTCTCTCTTACAGTACCCTGCAATCTGGGATCACCCCACCTGGGCTGGGGGGGCAAATTAATTGTTCTCATTTCTTATTTGCTTATCTAATGAGAGGTATTAGAATAATAGATAAAGAGCCAGCATTGAAGTCAGGAGAAATTGGGTTCAAGTTCCTTTGCTTATGCATACTGGCTGTGTGACCCTGGACAAGTCATTTCTCAGTAATCTAGACAATTCTCTAAGGCTCTGAATTTCAGAGAAGGTGCCCACCTATGTTCCTCAGCTAAAATTCCCTGAATGAATTAAATCACTCACTAAGTCCCTATCTGTATTTATTTCTCTGCGTGCATTTGTTTCCACTCTGTATAAGCTTCTTCAGGTCAGTGACTATATTTGCATTTTTTTTGGTAGCACAGTGACTGGTACATACTAGGTGCTTAATAAAGGCTTGCTGAAGAAATGTAATACAGAATGGAAATGCTGTGCAAAGTGGCTCCTCATTCTGTGACCTGAATTCTAATCTGTTCTCCTTTCCCATCCTCCTTAGGCCCCGTTAAGTATTAATGCTTTCTTTCCAAATTTCTCCTCTTTGTTTACAATATCCAGGGTTTAGAAGATTTATTCTGCAGATAAAATTAGGTGCCATTTTGTCCAAACAAAATCTTAGCCTATTATTTTTATTCCCAACTCCATTACTTCTCTTTTATTTATCTTCTCCATTACTTCTGTTTCATTTATTTTCTGTCCTCCCTTCCTTCATCAACTTCTTACAATTATCCAATAAAGATATGTAACAAAATTGTTTCTATCACCAGCCCTAATGCTAGCCTCTGCCCTTCAACCAGATAAAATGCCATTTGTTATTATCTTGTATTTATTGTTTGATGGTGCGCTTGTTCATACCCAAATCAATCTAGATTAATTATACAAGTAAAATAATAGGAGAGCTCACACTAAATTCTTCCCTAAATTCTAAATATTTACCATCTGTTTGGCTAGTTTTACTCATCCTTGGGTTTTGCAATTCTCCTTAAATCTACCAATTTGGCCTGCCACGATTTAACACTGTAAAATACATTTTCTTTATCACTTATGATTACATTATTGAAGGTGTTCTTAATACAGAGAGTCTTCCTCCTTCGTCTTAATAAATAATCACATTTAAATGATATCCAGGTCATTTCTACTCACTCTTTTTCCAGCTTTTGGAGACTGATTCCAGACCCTCCTTATGTCTACCTCATTCCAATGTGCATAATAAGAATGACAGTTTGGCCTAGAGAAGAGAAAATTTAGCTGTACTGTTCACATTTTCTTTAAATATTTGAAAGTCTATCTCCTAGTGGAAGGATTAGCCTAATTCTGTGTGGCTCCAGAGGACAGATGTAACAACAATGGAAGTTGGCTGTTGTTATTGTGGTGTCCTTTCAGTTGTGTCCATAGAAAGGCCCGTTTCAGCCCATTTCAGAAAGAAAAACTTTCTGCCAATTAGATTTGTCCAAAATATGGAACAAGCAATCTTGTGAGACAGTGAGAGTTCCATGTCCTTATGCTGGTGCTAGATGACCTCTTGTCAGGGATTGGACCACTCTGTAATTTCCATAGGTGTACAGAACTCTAGCTTAGAGCTCTCCTACTATAAATGTAATCAGTCTTTTCTCTGCAACTTAGAGATTCCTGTGGGAAGAAAGGAGAAAAACAAACATTTACTAAGCACCTACTATGTGGCAAACACTGGGCTAAATGCTTTAAAATATCTCGCTTGATCCTTACAACAACACTAAAGAAGCAGATGCTAATATTATCCTCATTGTACATTTGAAGAAACTGAGAAAAACAGAAGTTAAGTGACTTATCCACCATTCAATATCAGAGGCTGGGTTTGATGAACTCAGGTCTTCCTGACTCCGCTTTAACCATTGCAAGCAAGTGCCTCAGGCATATAGAAGACACTATATTGGGTACCATGTTGGACTAACTTGACCACTAAGGTCCCTACCAACTTTAAGAGTCCCTGAAGTTCATCGACTTCAGACCTAATTAGAGTTCATTTATGCAGGACTTCAGTCAGAGGGGACTGGACTCTATGAACCAATGAATTCATCAATCTGGGGAACTCCAGTTAAAGAAACTCCCTCTGTGAACAATGCAATCTTGGAGGGTTGCCTGGGTCTTTGACAGTGAAGTGACTTGCCAGTGGTCATTCAACTAGTCAATGAGGTAGCTTGAACCCAAGCTTTTCTGACTCTGACCCTCTACTAAGCCATATGTCCCTTTGAAGTGCACCCAGTGTTGTCCTAGCAGCTTGAATGAGCATCTTCAAGGAACCCTCATTACTTTGGCTGGATCTGACCTGATGATGGGCATCAGGAAGTATGAGGCTTGGATTAAAGCTTGCCTGTAGGTGGTTCAATGAACAGAATGCAGGGCCTGAGTCAGGAAGAACCAAGTTCTAATACAACCTCAGACATTTATTAGCTGTGTGACCCTAGGTAAGTCATTTAATCTCTCTCAGTCTCAATTTCCTCCACCATAAAATGGGAATAATAATTGCACCTACCTCCCAAAGTTATTGTAAGGATAAAGAAAATATTTGTAAAGCATTGGTGATACAAATGCTTAGAGGTGAGGGAAGAGACTGAGGATTTATTTAGCCCCTACTATGTGCCAAGCACTGTGCTAACACTTTCTACAAATATCATTTCTAGTTTGGCATAGTGTCTAGCACATAGTAGGTACTTTATAAATGCTCGTTTCCTCCCTTCCTTCCAAAAAATACAAATAACCATTGTTATTCTGTGGTGCCCTATCAATCCATATCTTCCTTATGTCTAAAGATGGAGGCAACATGATTCAGTAGAAAATGTGCTAGATTTCAAGTCAGAAGGGCTGGGTCCAAATTCAACTGTATGACCTTGGGCAAGTAACAGCCTCTCTGTGCCTACATTTCTTCGTCTATAAAACAAAGAGTTTGGACCGGATGCTCTCTATCCTCTTTATTGTGTGTGCCTAAAGGTTGTTTTTTTTACTGTGCAAGTCAACCAATCAATAAACATTTTTTAAGCACTTACTATGTGCCAGACACGCAGAAGGAAAAAAAAAAGCAGACAATGGTTGTTGCTATGGGAGCCACAATTCAGAAGCCACTTCCTCAAAAATTATTTACTGTTTTTGTTTTTGTTTGGTCTGCTGCCTTTCGATAGTGTGTCTTGGCAGAGAATTGAATTTAAAGAATAATTCAAAGGGGATGCTATTAAAAGCTGGTATCATCTGAGCACTAGGCTTTTCTTATTTACATCCCCCCAAACACAATCCTGTACCTTTTCTTGTTGCTAAAGTGGAAACAATGTTGGTAGCAGTTTAAACAATAATTTACCAGACGATCTAGACCATGATTATTTTCAGAAGGCTGTATTCAGCAATTATTTGCTTTGGGGATGATTTCCATTCTTTTTGTGATTCAAGTCTTGAAAGTATGTTCATTTAGTTATTTGCAAGATGAAGCAGTATTCTATGTGACAGGAGGCTACATTGTGTTGATTTCATCTTTCATTTTAACATTATTTGTGAAATTTAATTCTCTTTCTTTTCCCCAACCCTCCCCCACCACCGTTATTTCCTTAATTTCATTTATGTCAGAGGCAAGACTTGAACCCAGGTCCAAGGCTTCAACACAGGCCTTCTATCCATTACACCATGCTGTTTCTCTGATTATTTCAAAGGAAGTCAATATGTGCTATGTTAGATGTGTGGGGTTTTAGCATTCTCTCTAATGTAATAGACCTTGCCCTAGACCAGGTGTGGACTGGTCAAATTATGGAAGTATGAAGATTAATCTGTACTTGCCACTAGAGTGGCTCTAGTTTAAAGGCATTAAGTCTTTCCTATCCTCTTCACATGACTGAGAGCAGAGAACTGAAATCTACTGTGACCCATTAGGGGGTATTTTCACCCCATGCTCAACCTTCCAGCCTGTTGGGTTATTGGTTTCCCCAACACAGCTGTTGAAGGAAAGAAAAAGATGGTGGAATGAGAGGAGGCACCATACTCAATGAAGCAATTCCTGGGCTAGCCAGCCAACCCAGGGAAAATGCCAGTGCCAGCATTTCTAAGGGAGTGATTTATAAATGACTAAAACATAGAAGAATTGCTTATTTCTCTAGCACATTTGTAAGTCAGATGGGAATGCTCTGATCCCATAATTCTAAAGCCAACAGATTTTAAAGGTCAACTAGATACTATGATGCTGAAACAGAAGGGCAGTTGATACAACCTTTGCAGCCCACAGCCAAAAAAAGAAGCTTGTTCTTCTGGGCTAAAGTGAATGTTTCTCATGTCACACTTCAGTATGTAGAACGTATTTTCTAATGTGGCCTGATAGTTATCTTTTCCCAAGTGGACAATACTAAGAGCTCGGAACTATACCAGATATCTCAATCTCTCAGGGTTTTGTTACCACGTCTTTCAAAATACTTATGTCACTCTGTGGTTATCACCCAAACTCTCTGCCCATCTACATAGGCAAGAATTGCTTGTCTCTGTCTTACCCCAGAACCTATTGTGACCACACAGACTGCACAATGACTCCAAAAACAGAATTAGCTTTGGAATGCCCCAAAGTCCTAAAATCCCCCCTTCAACTCCTCAGGGACCTACACCCAAAATAGACCTTTAATCGATCTTTCATGCTAAATCACACCACTAATCACTGAGTCTAACACTAACACTTTCCATTTCCCTCCTCATGTCAGTAATTACTGTCTACTACCATATAGTTGGTCCTCCAAAGAAAGTACTAACTCCATTCTCCACACCCTTCAATTCCACTTTATATTTACAAACGCCCCAGAATTGGCTTCCTAATATACCTACTCTGCTGATTAGCAGCATGAGGAGAAAATTCTGACCTTCTTTTACGGCCCAAGGAATAATTAATTTACTACCAAGAGCAACTTCAAGTCCTCTTTATCTCAGAAAACATCTGCCTCCTCTTCAAAGTCTACCACAATCTTAGTTATTAACATAGTTATTAACTTAGCTATTAACATATCAATGGAGCCTTCTTGACTCTTCAAAATTCCGTTTTCACCCAAGTCTCCATAGTGGACATGGATATCAAACAATAGTTATGGCAAAACAAAACAAGAATTGTAAATGGACAGTGATTGGTTTGCTGCACTCTGCTGAAACAAAACAACAATAAAAAAAAAAACGACATCACCCATTATCTGATAGGTTTAATGACTAATTCTAGACTACTAAGAAGCCAACTTTGCAGATTCATGATAGATTTTGACCAATCTCTGATGGTTCACCACAGCAGATGAATGCACACACTATGAGTCACCCACAGAAAGCAAAGCCAATAGGTCTGCTGTCCTTGATTATCTGCCATTACAACTTTTCTTCAGGAAAATTCTTAAGATTGCTTAAGACATTGGAGCATAGTTTGGACCAGATTAAATCTAACACTTCCAACTCTAAAACCATGTGATCCTTCGTACAATCCTCTTGTAGAAATGAACAGCTTTGCTGTATACTTGTTTGCTTTCTATGAAATATATGAAGAATAACCTTGAATTATACAAAAGCCATACACAATTTCTAGAAGATAGAGTTGATGTTTAATTCCAAAGGCCAATTTTCATTGGAAAAGTGTCTGTTGAAAATGGAACAAAACAAGCCAGGCATGCACAGAGGCACGGGAAGAATGACTTTATACTTTGTTGGTCTATGCCAGAGCCAAATTAGCCTTATATTCAGTTGAGATTATCATCATTATGAGGAATCCCCCTGGCTCCTCTATCTGGGGTCCTAATCCAATACAACTATCTTCAGCAGCAATTTCCTTGAAAGAATAGTCAATACTCAATTCAGATATAATCATACTTTAGAAAACCCAACTTACAAACAGATTCAGTTTCAAAAATTTGTTTTTAAATTGGTTGGCTGAGTAGAATCAATATCCTAAATGGTGGCTAGGTTTCAAGGTTGGCCAACAAGAATCTATTGAACTTAATAAAACACAGGTAGCTTAACAAAACATATATGGGTTAAGTAGATGGTACAGTGGATAGAGCACCGGGCCTGAAGTTAAGAAGATTCACCTTCATAAGTTCAAATCAGTCTCACATACTTATTAGCTGTGTGACCCTGGGCAAGTCACTTAAGCCAGTTTGTCTCAGTTTCCTCATCAGTAAAATGAGCTGAAAGAAATGGCATACCACTCCAATGCCTTTGCCAAGAAAATCTCAAATGTGGTCACAAAGAGTCAGACTTGACTGAAACAAATGAACAATAAGAAAAATGTTACATCAACATGATTTAGTGTTATCATTAAAAGATAAGATTAGGGGTTAGATTTGTGATTTCACTGATACATGGAAGAACTTCCTCTACCAAAACAGGTTAACTCTTTCTCTACAACTTTAGTCTTAAGAGTGTTGCCCAGGACACTGAGATGTTAAATGACATGCCCAGGGCACAACCAGTGTGTGTCAGATGTGGGACTTGGAACCAGCTCTCTATCCAGTAGGCTACACTTCCTCTCACTATCACTATTACATATCTGAAATGTATAGTAGCAGATTTGCAGTTTAAAATAGTATAAGACAATGCTTGCAATGTGCGTAATTAAACGAAACAGAAAAACAAAATTGAATGAGAAATAGTTTGGGTGGTCTGAAAAAGTTTCCTAAATATTCACACTTAAGAAAAAGTAGGTTTAATTAGATGAGGATAAGGATGAGGAAGTAAATGGATCGTTTTTCTGGAGGTTTGAAATGAAACTTTAGGAATTTTTAAGATCTTTGCAGATTAATGGAACTGGTAAAGAAAGCCAGTTTCTTAAGAGTGTTCCTAAGGAAGCCTAGACAAATGCTTGCTGTTGTTGTTGTTATTGTTGTTGTTGTTGTCGAGATTAATTTCCCTGTAGCATGTGAAGGAATTTGTGGGAGCTCTGGGACTTGGGAAATCTTGAAAAAATGGAGTCTTGCTCCTTAAATAGGAATATTGCTCCTACTCATTTTAAGGAATTGAGGAGATATTTTTGTTATGAACCATTCAAGCCAATTTCCAGCTCACACTCAATATATTTTTACAATAAATATATATGTGTGTGTGTGCGTGTATCTGTGTATGTGCGTGAGTGTGTGTATGTATATGTATGTGTGTGTATGTATGTATGTATGTATTTGATACACCACTGGCAGACCTGTAACTAATGAAGACGACAAATTTGCCTCCAGTGAACTAAATTTTAGAAGATGCTGGCAGCTCTTGCAGTCCTGCTGCAGCACAGAAACAACTGAGCTTAGCATCTACATATCAAGAACAATAAAAATAGGAAACTAATAGAGGGCAGGCTGTGAACTAGTGAACTAGTCCCTGGTCCATCGCTCTCTCTCTCCTTAATAAATTCCCCAGAAATATTTGGGGGTCAGTAGTATTGTATCTACCCCAGTCATACTTTGTTCTACTTATCCTAGATGCAAACAAATTGCTGATCATGGCCTGCTTTTTGGAAAATGGACTAAAGCCATATCAAGACCAAAAAGCTGCCACTTTATTAGTCTGAAATCAATAAGTGAATGTACTCAAAAGAATCATCTCGGCCAAGATCTCATCAGGCCTTGTTATCACCTTCTTTTACAATCTTCTTTACTCTCATGTCTCACAAAATGTGGTCTGTTCCCCCTTATCCTTTTTTAACAAAAGGACAAAATTGACAAAATCAAGATCGCACATGCTGTCTCTTGCTTTTTCCTGTCTTTAGTCCATTGATGAGTCCCCTGCGCCAGGTTCCCATTCTCTTTTGAAGCCCCCATTTTAATGAACAATTACTGGACAAGCAAGAGGCTTCAGCCAGTCTCTCTCTCTGAAGTGGACTTTGGATCTCCACCAATATGAAAAGCCAGCACTGCCATTAACAAAGGGCTACTTCCCCTACCTAACAAACTCTCTAATCTCATTGAAGCATCTTATTCACCTGGAACATGGTGTTCAGCAGAAGTGGAATAAGCAGTATTCCTTAGTCCCTCACCCCAAATGAAAAAAGCAAGAAGAACCAGTGCCCCACCCCATTTATATTCAATATCTGTCCTACCCCCAAACTCCTTTCTCCTTATGGAAGTATTTTCCATAAGCTCGTGAAGGCAAGGCTGGCAGCAAAGAGATAGTATTAACAGCACCTTCATTCCTGTGTGTGACTGTCAGTCAGTCAGTTACTGGTAGCCTAAGGTATATCCCTATACCGAAATCCAAATACCCCTCAGGAGGGTGTTATTCACTCTTCAAAAGGATTTTTCATATTGCCAGTATTCACCATGAGGCTCCTTTAAATGCCCGACTACCCACAGGCATTTAAACTTGCTTTGATTTACATGCAACTTTTCAGAACCACATCTTTACACACTGTGCATTAGTACTACACAGATCCCATGGTACAAAATACCAAGGTGTTACCAGAACCTGCTCTGGTAACCTTTCCAGAAAAATGAAACAGCACTTTTGAAAGCTCTGACCAAGTTTGCCATAAGACCATTTTTAAAGAGAATGCTGAACTCTTCAGAATGTCCTGGAATTCCCCTTTGCTAGAATGATAACATTATATCAGTCTTTCAATTTCCTTTGCATTCTCCTAGGGGCTTAAAAGTGAAAATAAGAAAATCTCTTAGACCCAGTTTAATACAAATGAAACTAATCACAGTGTCAACACCCAAATTGTAAATTAGGAAACAGTAGATTTATTCTAACTGTGCTATTTAGAACAGGTGTCTGTAGGCCATCAGGTAACTGGCAGGGGTCAGGCCTTAAATGGGGAAAGGGCAATGAAGGTGAGGAGGATGTTATTTATATGCTAAAAATAAAAAGCTAAAAATACCTGAGAGAATTACAATCTAATCTCCTTAGTGTGCCCAATTTTGTACTAATAAAAGATTATGGTCATCATAAGAGGCCACATGGTATAGTGGATAGGTGCCAGCCTTGGGGTCATGAAGACCTTTGTTCATGTCGGGCTTCTGACATACTTGCTGTGTGAACCTGAGCAAATCATTTAATCTCTGAGTGCCCCCAGTCAAGGCTCCAAGACAGTAAGTTGCAGGGATGCTGCTAGTCTGCATTAGCAAAAGAGGTTTCAGAATTCTCTACATTGATGAACTCATAAGCCCATACCAAAAACAAAACAGAAGAAAAAGGCAATAATGTTCTAAAATATTCCCATGATCACCAATTTGATAAAATTTTATCAACTCTCACAGATTCGTCAGAAGACTGGCCACAGCTTAACTAATTTTTTAGACAACAACTCACAAAGAAAAACATGGAAGAGATGGAAAGAATATCTACACTGATGAAATCGCAGAAACACAGATCAGCAGCAAGAATGCCACAATGGGCATTGTGAGACCAGAATTCAAATTCTAACTTTGCCCCTTACTACTGGTTTAATCTTGAGCAATTCAACTTAAGCTCCCTGGGCTACAATATCCTAATGAGTTCAATAAAGGCTTGGACTAAATGACCTCTAAGGTGCTTTCTAGCTCTAAATCTCTCATCCGATAGGTTTGGAATAAGACAGGTAAATAAGTATAGAAGTATCCACCATATAGGTAAATCATTATAGTGGTCACTTTATTAAATGTGATTATAAAGACAATTACCTCTTGCTAACAGTTTCTGAGCTGTGAGTAGATCAGACAAAAGAAAACATCAAGCATACAAAACTATTCAATTTCTTTTTTAAAAAAATTAATTTTTATTGTCATTTTTTCAATTAACATTGATATGTTGATTTTCCTCTCTCCCCCACACAACCTCCCCATTGGAAAAACAAAACAAAACAAAAGCCTTATAACAAGCATGCATGGTCAAGCAAAATAAATTCCCACCCTGGTCATGTGCAAAAATATATGTTGTATGTGCATGTGTTTAAAGTGTATATACATACATGTGGGTATATACATATGAGAATTGAAAAAAGAATTCACAAGCATAGGGTAGGGGATGTATGTGTATGTGTGTGTATAGGAACATGGCATAGAAGCTAGAGGAAAGTTACTAAACTCCATATTTTTGACCAAGTGATTAAACCATGGGCATATACCCTATGGAGTTTAATGACAAAAAGAAAAGTCTCATGCACAATAAAATATTCATAATAGCATTTTTGTAATAGCAAAAAAAACAAAAACAAAATGAATTCTCATTGTTTGGGCAATGGCTGAAAAATTGTGGAATATGAATGTAATATAATTCTTATCATGCTATAAAAATGAATAATATGAGGAATTTGGAGAAAGTCAGGAAGATCTATGCAAAATGAAGTAGAGCAAAGGAAATAAAACTAGGAGGATAACATATATATTACGACTATAGTAATATAAAGGAAGAAAGCACTGAGGTTAACAGAATTCAGATCAATGACGGTATCCATTATTGGTTCCAGATGTCTGGTGCAAAGATATACTTCCCTTCTTACTGTTAAGAAATGGTAAAACACAAGTGTGGAATGTTTCATAGAGAAAGAGCATGGCAGAATAGCCAGAGATCCAACCTCAGAGTCAGAAACACCCTGATTCAAATCCTACCTCTGTGACTCCGGACCAGCCATTTAATGTCTCAGTGCCCCAATCAGTTCTCTGTGACTTGCAGAATAGTTCTTGATCTGTAATGGTAGAAGAAATCCCCACACTAGAAGTTCTCTATGCCAATAAAAGCCAAGTTTGGCGTTTTAAAAAAAAAACAACAGGTGTGTACTGACCCATCCCAATTGAGAAGATGGGTTTAGCTGAATTTTTAAAGAAGGCACTATTGATGGAAGTGGAAGGGAGGAGGAAGGAAAGGGCTATTGGGAAATGATTATATGAAAAACAAAAGCAAAAAATTACCACTTTTTTTTAAAAGTCTAAAGGAAAAGAGGAAGTATGGTCTAGTAGAGTATAGAATTAAAAGTTAAATTTTGAGTAGTTCCATTACAAATTTAAAGTCTGATCAAGCAAGTTGCTTAACCTCTCTTTATTTCCCTTTCTGTACTTACATAATGAAGCAAAAAATGCTCAGGTTGGGCTGTCCCTTTAAAGACATTGTTTCCTTTGGCATCCCTTAGCTATTTAGTCCATTCTGCTTCTAAGTACCTGCTTAGATGTTCTTTAACCTCCTTGGGTGGTTAGAATGGATATGATTCTCTAGGATTTATAGCAATCATATTCATATTTAGGCACAGTGTGTTTAATACCTTTAATAGCTTAAACCTGTACTAAGGCATTTGGGACACAAGATAGATATATAGATATGTGTATAAACATATATATGCACACACATAATGTACATACACATATGTATGTTTTCTGTATACAAATATATGTAAATATGTGTGACTATATCGAATATTCTGTATATTTTTGATGGGAAAAACAACAGTATACTATTTATTGATGTATATGAACATATATATTTTAGAATATATATGTATTACTACATTATACACACACACTTGTTGAGTTATTGTTCAGTTGTTCCGCCTTCTCAGACTCTTTGTGACCATATGGTACACCAGGCCCTTCTATCCTTCACTGTCTCTCAAAGTTTGTCCAAGTTCATGTTCATTGTTTCCATGACACTTCTATCCATCTCATCCTCAGCTGTCCCCGTTTCCTTTTGCTTCAGTCTTTCTCAACATCAAGGTATTTTCCAACGAATCCCATCTTCTCAGTATGTGCCCAAAGTATTTAAGCTTCAGCTTCAGTATTTGACCTTCCAGTGAATAACCTAAATTAATTTAAGTATTGACTGATTTGATCTCCTTACTGTCCAAAGGACTTTCTTTTTTTCTTTTTCCATTCTTTTTTACTTTTTAAATTTAATTTATTTAATATATTTAGTTTTCAGCATTGAATTTCACAAGAGTTTGAATTAAGAATTTCTCTCCATTTCCACCTTCCCCCTACTCCAAGATAGTATATATTCTAGTTGCCCTGTTCCCCAGTCAGCCCTCCCTTCTGTCACCCTACTCCCCTTCCTTTTTTCCCCTTTTCCCTTCCTTTTTTGTAGGGCAAGATAAATTTCTACACCCCATTGCCTATGTATCTTATTTCCTAGTTGCATGCAAAAACAACCCTTTTTTTGCTGTTTTTGAACATCTGCTTTTAAAACTTTGAGTTCCAAATTGTCTCCCCACCCACCCTCCATAAGAAGGCAAGCAATTCAACATAGGTCACATGCGTATCATTACATAAAACTCTTCCACAATACTCATGTGAGTTTGTTCCTTCCTAACCTATTCCCCTTTATTGAATTTTCTCCCTTGACCCTGTCCCTTTTTGGAAGTGTTCGTTTTTGATTACCTCCTCCCCCCATCTGCCCTTCCTTCTATCATCCTGCCTTTTTTATCTTCTTCCCCCTTCTTTCCTGTGGGGTAAGATACCCAACTGAGTGTGTATGGTATTCCCTCCTCAGGTCAAATCCGATGAGAGCAAAATTCACTCATTCCCCCTCACCTGCCCCCTCTTCCCTTCCAATACAACTGCTTTTTCTTGCTACTTTTTTGCAAGATAATTTACCCCATTCTATCACTCCCTTTCTCCCTCTCTCAAAATATTCCTCTCTCATCCTTTAATTTGATTTTTTTAGGTAT
>CM053627.1:107153375-107260222 GCA_028646595.1 Phalanger gymnotis
TCCAAATCCTTTTTGAGCTCTTCCACTGCCTGAGACCAGTTTGTGTTTTTCTTGGAGGTTTTTGATGTAGGCTCTTTGACTTTGTTGACTTCTTCTGGATGTATGTTTTGGTCTTCTTTGTCACCAAAGAAAGATTCCAAAGTCTGAGACTGAATCTGTGTCTGTTTTTGCTGCCTGGTCATGTTCCCAGCCAACTTATTTGACCCTTGAGTTTTTCAGCAGGGTATGACTGCTTGTAGAGTAAAGAGTAATTTGTCCCAAGCTTGAGGGGTTGTGCTGTTGTTTTCAGAGCTATTTCTATACAGCCAGCTCTGCCACACCAGCACTCCTCCTTCCCCAAGAACCACCAACCCTGACCTGACTCAGATCTTAAGCAGGCTCTGCACTATTGCTCTGATCTGCCACTTAATCCTCCCACCAGGTGGACCTGGGGCCTGAAGCAACTGCAGCTGTAGTTCTGTAGCTGTACCACGTCTGCTGCCTCCCAGGCAGTGGCCAAACCACGAACTCCTTTCACTCCCTGCAACTTTTCCCACTAACCTTCTCTGTTGTCTTTGGTGTTTGTGGGTTGAGAAGTCTGGTAACTGCCACAGCTCACTGATTCAGGGTGGTAGGGCCTGTTCTGCCTGGTTCTTGGTCTTGTTGGTCCTGCTGCCACACACTCTGGGATCCACTCCATGCTCGATAGACCTCGCCCAGTGACCATCCAGGCTGTCCTGGGCTGTAGCCCTGCTTCTCTCTGCTATTTTGTGGGTTTTGCAGTTCTAGAATTCATTTCGGAGCCATTTTTATAGGTTCTTGGAGGGACTTGGCAGGGAGCTCACACAAGTCCCTGCTTTCCAGCCACCATCTTGGCTCTTCCCCCCCCAATGACTTTCAAAAGTCTTCTACGGTACCACAATTTGATAGCATAGATTCTGTGGCACCTAGCTTTCCTTATAATCCAACTCTCATAGCTATATATTACTACTGGGAAAACCAAACCTTTGCCTATACAGACCTTCGTCAACAAGGTAATGTCTCTGCTTTTTAGTATGCTGTCCCAAATTTGCCATGGCTTTCCTTCCAAGGAGCAAAAAATCGTTTAATTTCATGGTTGTAGTCACCATCTGCAATGATCTTTGAGCCTGAAAATGTAAAATCTGACACTGTTGCCATTTCTTTTCCTCTATTTGCCAATGTGATGGCACTAATTACTAAGATCTTAGATTTGGGGGTGGAGGGGTTGTTTTGTTTTTTATGTTAAGTTTTAAGCCAGCTTTTATACTCTCCTCTTTCTAGCCTCATCAGGAGGCTTCTTAATTCCTCTTCACTCTCTGCCATCATAGTGGTATCCTTTCTATACCTGAGATTGTTGATATTTCTCCTGGCAACTTTAATTCTGGCTTTTGATTCATCCAGCCTGGCATTTTACATGATGCACTTTGCATATAAGTTAAATGAATAAAATGACAATATAGAACCTTGTATTCTTTTTCCAACTTTAAACTACTCAGCTGTTCTATGTTTGGTTCCAACTATTGCTTCTTAGTCCACATACAGGTTCCTCAGGAGACAAGTAAGATGGTCTGACATTCCAATATCTTTGCGGACTTGCCACATTTTGTTGTGATCCACAGTCAAAGACTTTAGTGTAGTCAATGAAACAGAAGTAGATGTTTTTTTCTGGAACATCCTTGCTTTCTCCATTTTCTGCAAGTGGATCTTTGCAATTTTGTCCCTAGTTTCTCTGCCTCTTCAAAAACCAGCCTGGTATAGTATATTTTCATACGTATGAAATATTTTCAAATTGTTTTCCAGAATAGTTGGACTAATTCATAGATCCACCAATAGCATATGAGTCTTTCAGTCTTCTTTCTCACAGCTCCTCTGACAATGAAAATTTCTGCCTCTTATCTTTCCCAGTGGGATGGGCATGAAGTGAAACCTCAAGTGATATTTCTTTTATTAGTGACAGAACTGTTTTCTATATAGTTGTTAATTTTTGTTTCTTCTTTTGAAAACTGTTCATATCCTTTTCTTACTTATCTATTGAGAATTTTCTCTTAGTATTATATGCAGGCAATTTTCTAATAGATTCTAGATGTCAAACTTTGATCAGAGATTCTTGATGCAAAGATTTTTTTTCTCAATCCATCACTCCTCTCCTTATCCTACTTGCATTGATTTTGTTTATGCAAAAGGTTTTTTTTTTTATTTGATATATTAGAAATGGTCTATTTTGTGATTTTCGATCTCATCCTTTATCAGATTAGGAATTCTCTCCATGATCATAATTGTGAAAGATACAACCTTCTATACTTTTGTGAGGTTATTTTTCATATTTCTGTTGAATATCCACTTGGAACTTATTGTGGCATATGGTATAAGATACCAATCTAATGCTATTTTCTGCCAAACTGCTTTCCAGTTTTTCCAGTGGTTCTTAATAAGTAGGAAATTCTTCCATGATTTCTTTTTGGTAAATAAAGGAAGTAGGGTGGTATGGAAGAGAAATTAGATTTAGACAGTTGGCCCCAAATGGCTGAACCAGAAGCAAAGTGTTGAAATTACAGAGAAGCAAATTTAGGTTTGATGTCAGGAAAACCTCTTAGCAATTAAAACTATTCATACATGGAATAGGTTGTTTCAAGATGAAATGGATTCTCCCTTACTAGAGGTCTTTAAGTAGAGGCTGAAAAGACATTTGTCAAATTAGTTGTAGTAGGGATTTGTTTGGTGCATAAGGAATGGTCTAGATAGGTGCTAAAGTTGTTTCCAGTTCTAAAATTTTATGATTCTATGATCCTGTGAAGGAACTATTTTTGACAGCAACATGAAGCAATCATGGTGAAAAGAAAAATAAAATCTATTAGCTATAGCTTAGTGATTTCATCATTCCCCATGTATTCAACTCTGTTCAGATGACTCTCAGATATATTTGTTTAGCAATGACCTGTCTCTTGACGTTCTGTCTAGCATCACCAACTGCCTATTAAACATCCCAAATCGGGTATTTCATAAATATCTTAAACTTACATGCCTGAAACTAAATTCATTATTTTTCCCCCAAAACCTTCCCCTCTTCTTAACTTCCTTGTTATTATCAAGGATACCACCATGACCCTAGTCACCAAGGTTCACAACCTAGATGTCATTATTCATTTCTCACTCTCTCTCACCACCCCCATATCCAATCAGTTGCCAAACTGATTTCTGTCATTTCTACTTTCATAACATCTCTTATATATGGCCCCTTTTCTCCTCTGACTCTGGCACCACCTTTGTGTAGTCCTTCATCAGATTATGCCTACACTATTGCAATAGGTTTCTGGTTGGTCTTTCTGCCTCAAATCTCTTCTTACTCTATCCTCTATTCAGCTGTTAAATTGACCTTCCTAAAGCACATCTTATCATGGCAGCCTCCTAGTCAATAAAATCCAGTTTCCCCCATCACCTCCTGGATAAAATGAAAGATCTTCTATTTAGCTTTTAAACCTAGCTCCCTCTTAACCTTTCCAGGCATCTTACACCATACTCCCCTGTATGTCTTCTATGTATAAGGAACATCAGAGCAAAGATATGGAGAGAAGAAAGCATCATGCATGACACATACTAGGTGCTTGATAAAATTCTTAATGACTTTACTTATTGAAACAGAATAACATAAATCTAAAAAGATGGAATGGCACCAAATTGTGGAGGGTCTAAAAGTCAGGCTAAAGAATTTGAACTTTATTTGATACTCAGTGGGGTACCATTGCAGTGTTTTAAGCAGAGGAATGACATGTTCAGATCTACATATAGTTAAAACTATCAAGTAAGAGTGTGAAGAATGATTTAGAGCAGGGGTGGGAATCTATAGCCTTGAGGCCACATGTGGCCTTCTAGGTCCTTGGGTGTGGCCTTTTTACTGAGTCTATATTTTACAGAACAAATCCTTTTTTAAGGGGATTTATTCTGCGAAGTTTGTATTCAGAAAGAGTGAAGTCCAGAAGACCTGGTAGAAGGCTATTATGGCTTCCTGGCAGGCATTTAAAAGGAAGTACATGGGTAGTGGCAGTAGAAATAGAGTAGAAGGAATAGACAAAAGTGATGTTTGAAAGGTAGAATCAGCAAGCCTTCATAACAAACTAGACATGAAAGAGAATGGAGAGAGAAAAGAAGACACCAAAATTTCAAATGTGCAAAACAAAATTTTGATTATATGTGGTGTGACTGACAAAAATAGCCAGAAGGAGGACTATATTTGGAAGAAAAATTAACTTGATTTTGGTCACACTGAATTGGAGGTAGTGATGGAACACGGCAGCAGCTAGGTGGCGCAGTGAGTAGAGCACTGGCCCTGGAGTCAGGAGGACCTGAGTTCAAATTCGGTCTCAGACACTCGACACATGTACTAGCTGTGTGACCTTGGGCAAGTCACTTAACCCCAATAGCCCTGCCCCCCCCCCCAAAATGATGGAACACAAATATCCTGTAGATAGTAAGATGTAGGTTTAGACTACTGAGAGAGAGAGAGGAGGGCAGGAAATAAGGATGTCCAAGTCACCTGCAAAGACAGGATGATCAGAATCATAGAAGGGAATGTTATCACCAAGGAAGGAAGTACAGAGGAATAGAAAATAATCTTCAGAAAGAACCTGAGAGAGCTACCTTAATTGAGTCAGAAAAAAGGATACACAGACAGAGAAGGACCTGGAAAGTTCAGGGGATGGACGATGTAGTATCTAAGAAACCAAGAGGAAAGAGTAAACAGAATGGGGTTAATTGTTCCAAAAGTTTCAAAGAGGTCTATTAAGATGAGGCCTTAGGAAAAAAAAAAATCAGGTTTGGGCATTGGGGAAAAGATATTGAATACGGGATCATATGTACTTTAACCTTTATTAAAGAATGTCAGTCCTCTATAACCTGCATCCAACTTACAATGACAGACTTCAATCCTATTACTCCCCTTTATATGCCATCTGTTTCAGTCAGACTACTAGTTCTTGCTCAGATCTGAGATTCTTTCTTTTCTCTTGCACCAATTCATTCACATAAGCCATCTCCCATTCCTGAAACACACCCCACTCTTCATTTCACAGGGAGCTTAGTGGGGAGAGTGCTAGGTCTGGAATCAGGAAGACTCATTTGCCTGAATTTAAATCTGGCCTCAGACTCTTACTATCTATGGGACTCTGGGCAAGTCAGTTAACCCTGTTTGCCTCAGTTTCCTTATCTGTAAAAATGAGCTAGTGGAGGAAAGGCAAACCACTCTAGTATCTTTGCCAAGAAAACTCCAAAAGGGATCACAGTCAGACAGGACTGACCAACAACTTCCTTTCACCTTTAAGAATGCTTATCTTCCCACAAGACATAGCTCAGGTGCCCCACCTAACCACCTCCCTCCTAAATTGGTCATTGTCAATTGGCTTTCAATCTTCATGTAGCACAGTAGCTTTCACATAGTTTGGTTTTTTTGTTTGTTTGTTTTGTTTTTGGAGGGGGGAAGACAGGGCAATTGAGGTTAAGTGACTTGCTCAAGGTAACACAACTAGTAAGTGTATCAAGTGTCTGAGGCCGGATTTGAACTGAGGTCCTCCTGACTCCAGGGCCGGTGGTCTACTCACTGTACCACCTAGTTGCCCTGTAGCTTTCACATAGTAATAGTAATTATGATAATTATTTTTATGCTAATAATAGCTAACATGTATATAGCACTTTAAGATTTGCAAAGCTCTTTACATTAAAATATAAACTCCTCAAAGGCAGGGACTGTTTTTGCCTTTCTTTGTAGCTCCCAGCTTAGCACAATGCCTCATATATAGTAAGCACTTAATAAATGATTGGGGTTTTTTCCTTTTTCTTTTTTTTATAATTAATTAATTAATTTTACTTTACAACACTCAGTTCCACAAGTTTTTCAGCTCCAAATTTTCTCCCTCTCCTTCTCCTCCCCCCTGCCCCCCAAGATGGCATGTAATCCAATATAGGCTCATACTATATATATGCACATATATATGTATATATATATGCACATATATGTGTATATATGTATATATATAGTATATATACCCTCATACTAAACTTATCTGCTCAATAATCAAATTGTAAAGAAGAACCATAAGCAATGAAATGAACCATGAGAAAGATGTAACAAAACCAAAAATAAAATAAAAAGAAAAAAGAAAAGAAAAGAACAAATAGTTTGCCTCAATCTGCATTCAGATTCTGCAATTCTTTCTCTGGATGTGGATAGCCTTTTTCCATCATGAGTCTTTCGGAGCTGTCTTAGAACCTTGCATTGCGAAGAGGAGCCAAGTCTATCAAAATTAGTCATCACAGAAGCAATATGTCTATGGTTGTATACAATGTTCTCCTGGTTCTGCTCCCTTCACTCATCATCAGATCATATACGTCTCTCCAGGTTCTTATGAAGTCTATCTGCTCCTCACTCTTATCGCACAATAGTATTCCATTACATTCATATACCACAATTTGTTCAGATATTCCCCAATTGATGGGCATCTCCTTGATTTCCAATTCTTTGCTACCATAAAGTGAGCTGCTATAAATATTTTTGTACATATGGGTCCTTTTTCCCCCTTGTCTGATCTCTTTGGGATACAGCCCTAGAAGTGATATTGCTGGGTCAAAGGGTACACACATTTTTATAGCCCTTTGGACATAGTTCCAAATTGCTTTCCAGAATGGTTGGATCAGTTCACAACTCTACCAACAATGCAATAGTGTTCAATTTTCCCACATCTTCTCTAGCATTTATCATTTTCCTGTTTTGACATCTTAGCCAATGTGACAGGAGAGATGTGGTACCTGAGAGTTGTTTTGATTTGCATTTCTCTAATCAATAGTGATTTACAGCTTAATAAATGATTGTTGACTTGCTGACATATGTTGTCTCATTTGATCTGTACAATAACCCTTAAGGTAGATGCTATGATTATTCCCATTTTACAAATGAGGAAACCAAAGCCAAACTTAAATGACTTATCCAGGGTCACACAGTAAGTGTCTGAGGCTAGATTTGTGCTCAGGTCTTCATTAATGTAAGTCTAGCACTCTATCCACTAGGCCACCTAGCTGCCTGAGTAGGTACTTATTTTTTTAAATATCCATTTAATTGAATTAAAAGGGAAATACACAGTAAAGAATGGCCAGAAGGTTCACCCACTAGAACCAATTAGACTTGGGAAGCAAGGCGAAAGCT
Source organism: Phalanger gymnotis (assembly GCA_028646595.1). Taxonomy (NCBI): domain Eukaryota; kingdom Metazoa; phylum Chordata; class Mammalia; order Diprotodontia; family Phalangeridae; genus Phalanger; species Phalanger gymnotis. Next base: position 107,160,565 of record CM053627.1, read on the forward strand.
CAGTGAGTATTCTGTAGCCTCAGAATGCGCTCCCAGGCAGTGTTACATAGACAAATCATTATTCTATAAAAAATAAAATATTACTGCAAAAGGGTCAAGAAAGACACCATGAGAGTATAAACCAAAGACGAATCACTTTTAGCTGAGGTATAGGGAGTCAGGATACACCAGGGAAAGCTATATGGAGGCTGTGGTATTTGAGCTGGGCCTTGAAGGATTGGCAGGTTCTCAACAGATGAAAAAGGGAGATGGGAGGAGCATTTTAGGCACAGGAAAATCTGATCAAAGGTCCAGAGGTAGCAATTAATTAATCAACAAGCATTTACTAAGCACAAGGAAATAAGCTAATAACAGGTAAAGTCAAAGGCATGTTCTGGAGATTACTAGTCCAGATGGAGTAGAGCATAGACCATGGTAGTGAGAGGCAGAACTAGAGAATAAAGTAGGAACACTAAAATGAAACCAAATTGTGGATGGTGAAGAAGTGTGAACTTTATTCTCGACTCCCTAGTCAAGGTCAGGGGTAGCAAATATATGGTAAAGTTTTGAATTGACCAAATAACAGATTAAACAATATAGGTGAAGCAAAGGGACTGAGATAGCTGCAAACTAGATAGCTCACCCCTGAATGATAAAAATTGGGTTCTGATTCTTCCCATTCCAATAGACATCCCAAGAACTATTTCTCTCCATAGCTATCTATTTACATGGTTTTTTTTTCCACATGCTTTACTCCTTGCCTTAAGGAATCCAAATAGGAAAACATTTGTGTGTTTGTATGTATCCAAATAATGTATCCAAAAAACCAAGATACAAAGCTAACAAATCACAGAGCCATTCTTCAAGCTCTTATGCTTCTCCGGTCTTCCCCCAATCCTTCAATTTTTGAACCTGAAGAAATCAGGAAGAAGAGGAAAAGGTAAAGAGAAGAACGGGAAGCAATAATTTTAATAAAAATACACAGTTCTGAAAATATGTGCGTAGGAGACACTATTTTCCACACACTTACATTTTTCTTGGTCTTTGTTGTCGCTCCACCATCCTCAGTAAATTTGTTTTCATTTTAAGTGTTACAAGTGGTTATTATGTATTCCAAGCAGGGCTCCCAAGCTGTGACAATTTAAATGAGGGAGATTTTTTTGTGAGAAAAAAAATGATAAAAGTTTAAATGGTTTGTTGAAACACTGAAGAAAAGCTTACCTCAGAGGAGTAAAATGCTTTTAAACTAGTATTAATCTAAAATGAAATTGTCCTTTCCTTCAAGTGCTTAAGATATGACTGGGATAAGATAGGCAAAAGCCTATATTTCCCACACTTAGACCTGTGAGTCTCCTGATATGAAGTTCTCAGAAGTTTGCAAAGGAATACTGTGTCAAAACCTAAAGATAAAAATTACTAAACCTATTTCAATACACGACATGAAGGAATGGAATTTTGCATTGTGATAATGGAAAGAGCATGGGTCTAGGAATCAAGAAACCCAGATTCTAGTTCTGACCCCATCATTAACTTGCTCTGTGACACCAGATAAATAGCTTAACTTCTCTGGTGTTCAAGTCTATTAAATGAGGCTAACAATATGTGTCCTGCCTACCTCACAGGATTGTTGTGAGGAACAAATGAGAGAGCAGAAAGGAATACATACATATCATTTTAAAGGTGAAAAAATTGAGAGCTAGAGAGATCGAGTGACATTGGTCAGTAAGGTAACAATAGTGGATATGCAATTCGAACCCACCTGACCCTGGACTCCATGTTGTTTCCAATGCATCACTCTGCCTACACAGGAAAATTAAGACCAATAGAAAGAATATAGTCTACCAAAATAACCACTTTGACAAAGAAGCAGGAACAACTTTATTCAGATTTGTGTCAGTTAAAATGGAACAACAAGGAAAGAGACACTTTTGAAGATCTGAACAAAGGCAAAAAAGTTATGATTATTGAATTCATGGATGTCAACCAAGAAGGATAACTAATAAGCTGATTGACAGAATCAAGGCTTGGAAGATCTCTCCAGCCTGGGAAGATGGGCAGAAACTAACAACATGCAATTTAACAGAAACAAATGCAAATTCTAACCCAAGTTCAAAAAATCATCTGACTGAGTGTAAGATAGAGGAGGTATTTTTATGAAAAGATTTAGGGAAATTCTGAACAAGATGACTTCCTTAACAGAGGCAAACTGCCCAGCTCCCACATTATCTACTCAAGCAAAAACCTAATATTTACATTAACATTTAGAATGATCAAGAAATTCTAGAGTGATTTAAATTACACTAAATGATTTTTTTCAATCCCAGGACTACACACCTAGAGGCAGCTGGGTGTCTCAGTAGATAGAGCAGTGCGCTTGGAGTCAGGAAGACAAGTTCAAATATCGCCTCAGGCACTAGCTGTATAACCTTGGACAAGTCATTGAACCTATCTGCCCCAGTTGTTCTAATTATAAAATGGGGATAATAATAGGAACTACCTCTCAGAGTTGTTGTGAGGATCAACTGAGATGATATTTGTATTCCTTTCTTCCACAAAAAGCCAACCAGAAGCCTATGGCAACAAGAAAAGGGGTCTCCATAAAAGCTAGGGCTAGCGCAAGCCAACAATTTGATAGTTCCCAACTGGATTAGAAACTAACCAAAGACACCTGGAGCCTGCAAGTCTCTATGTCCAGAGGAAGAAAGAGTATAGGATCCCCAAAGAAAAGCCTCAGGGTTGTCAGAAAACCTCAGGACGTCCAAAAACCCACAGCAGTAGCCATTAACCGGTGCAGTATAGCAGTACTCAGACTAGGATATTTAAGGTACCAAGGACTCTGAAGTCCCTACCCCTCTGTCCTAAAATTCCATAGAGGGACCTGAATATCCAGTACTCTGATCCTCAAACATCTAGGCTAGGCCTAACCCCAGTAAACAGAGGTCAGTACAAAAACTCAAGTGACCCAGGGCAACACCAAGCAGGGTCAATAACCCCACCCAAAGCAAGGTAAAGGGCTGAGCCAGGCCCTCATACAAAGTTCCAATTTAGGAAATAAAGGAAGAGTTGAGCAAATCAAAGAAAACATAAGCCAGCATTTTAAAATTATTATAAATCTAGAGATGCCCCCCAAAACATAAGCAAAAAGGAATCTTCATAACCACTGCAAGCAGAGAAATAAAATGAATTTTCCACAGGACCTACAAGAAATAAACAAAACATTTTTTAATTAAATAAAAGCTTTGTAGGAAAGAATTTGAAGAATAAGTAGCTCAGAATAGAAAGTGGTAAATCTTACCCAAAGAACAGTCCCTGAAAAGTAGAGTAGACCAAATAGAAATCAAAGACTCCATGAGACAGCAAGAAATAGCAAAATGAAATCAAATGAGTAAAAAAAAGAAGAAGAATATGTAAAATACCTTATATCAAAAACCACTGACCTGAAAAAAAAAGGCATGGGGAGGTAATTTAAGAATCATTGGACTCGCTTCAAATGTATTTAAAAAAAACAATCACTTTATTTTAAGAAATCATAAAAGGAAGCTTCTGTTCAAACTAGAGGGCAAAATGAAGATAATAAAAATTTTATTACCGCCTGAAAGAAACCCCAAAAGGAAAAGTCCCAGGGACATAGCCAAAATAAAGAACTCTCGCATCCTTCCTTTTCAAAGCTGTTGATGCTTTTTTCTTTTTTTAATCTTTTTTTTTTTTTTTGAGGGGGCAGTCAGGGCAAGTGGAGTTAAGTGACAGCTAGTAAGTGTGTCAAGTCGGAAGTCTAATTTGAATTCAGGTCCTCCTGACTCCAGAGCCAGAGCTCTAGTCACTGCACCACCTACCGGCCTGGTTGATGCTTTTCTCATGACTGTCTTACACCATTCTTATTTCTTTCTCCAATTTTTCTTCTACCTCTCATGTTTGATTAAAAAAAAAAATTAGCTCCTCCATGGGTTCTTTTAGAGCCTGAAACCAATTTGCATTTTTTTTCTTTGAGGTGTCACATGCAACTGTTTTGACACGGTTGTTCTCTTCTGAGTTTGTGTTTTGGTCTTCCCTGTCACCATAGTAACTATGGTCAGGTTTTTTTTTTTATTGTTTTTTGTTTTTTCCTCATCTTTACAGCCTATTTCTTGATTTTTAATTTCATATTAAAAATGGGCTATACTCCTGGGGTAGAGAGGGCATTGGCCCAAGTTTTGGGTTTTTCATGCTGCTGTTTTCAAAGCTCATTCAGGGGACCTATGAGTTTCAGTTCTTCAAAGGTGGGGTGATCTAAGAAAAAGTATAATCACTCCTCTCCTGGCCTGTGCTCTGGTTTGTGAGTAACCATAAGCACTCTTTTCCACCCTGGACCTGTGTTCAGGATCCCCATTCCCCTGAAGTCACACACTCTAGTGTGCTAGTGTTTCTCGTCCCCTGGGAACAGTGACTTGAGTCTGTGACCCAGATCTCAGTTTGAACAATGCAACAGAGTCCTATGCCTAGTTCCAGCAAAGTGTTCCCTGTAATCTTCTTCTGACCAGTTGTCCAACCCCCTTATGATCTGTGGGCTGAAAGCTGCTGCTGATTCAGATGCCCCCAAGGCCTGAACTGGCTTGCATTAGATGTTGAGGCTTCACTGCTGGCTTTCTGGGGCATGGCCTACTGCTGACTCACCCAAGCCACTGTACCGGACTGCACTCTACTCTCATCTCAGTGAAACAGACCTTTCCTCTCAACCTTCTAAGTTGTCTTGGGTTGGAAAATTGTTTCATCCCATCCTTTTGTTGGTTCTGCCTCTCCAGAATTCATTATTTTTGTTATTTTAAAGTTGTTTGGAGAGGAATTTCGGAGAACTCAAGCGAGTTCCTGCCTTATTCTGTCATCTTGGCTCTGCCCTCCCCAAAACTCCCATGTCAAAGGAGAAGTACTAAAGTATCAGAAAGGAGCAACTCAAGAACCAAGGAACCACAGCAAAGACCACGCAAAACTTGGCAGCTTCTGTACAAGAGATCTTGGAATACAGTATTCCAAAAGGCAAAAGAAATAGGCTTACAAATGGGAATAATAATTACCTTGCAAAGTTTAGTATAATCCTACAAGGAAGAAATAGATCTTTAATGGAATAGAGGACTTCCAAGCATTCCTTATGAAAAGACCAGAGTGGAATAAAAACTGAAATACATACACAAGAATCAAAGAAAAACCTAGAAAAGTAAATTTAGGTGAGCAACTGGAAGGATATACATGATGATATATTGCTAACAATCTAAAACAGAGAGGGAAGAGAGATTATGTGTTCTTTCACAACCTCAATGTTTGCAAAAGATATTAAGGGAGTTAAATAAGAAAAACAGAGGACATGGGATGGATTTGTTTCTATCCTGAGGGTTGGATTTGGGGGTGGGGTTTTTTTGATGTTTTTTAAATTTATTTATTTATTTTTAGTTTCCAACATTCGCTTTTATAAGATTTTGAGTTCTGAATTTTACCCCCTCCCTCCACTCCCCCTCTCCAAGATGGTATCTAATCTGATATAGGCTATGCAGGTATGATCATAGTAAATGTATTTCTACATTAGTCATGTTGTAAAAGAAGAATCAGAACAAAAGGGAAAAAACATGAGAAAAAAACAGAAAATAATATGCTTCAATTTGCATTCAGACTCCATAGCTGTTTCCTCTGGATATAGATAGCATTTTCCATCACGAGTCTTTTGGAATTGTCTTAGATCACTGCATTGCTCAGAAGAGTGAAGTCAAACAGAGTAGGTCATCACACAATGTTACTATTACTTTGTACAGTGTTCTGCTCACTTTACTCAGCATCAGTTCATGCAAGTCTTTCAAGGTTTTTCTGAAGTCCACTTGCTCTCCATTTCTCATGAAATGATAGTATTCCATTACATTCATATACCACAACTTGTTCAGCCATTCCCCAATTGATGGCCATCCCCTCAATTTCCAATTCTTGGCCACCACAAAAAGAACTACTATAAATATTTTTGTACATGTGGGTCCTTTTCCTTTTTTTATGATCTCTTTGGGATATAGATCTAGTGGTGGTATTGCTGGATCATAGGGTATGCACAGAATTACAGCTCTTTGGGTATAGTTGCAAATTGTTCTCCAGAACGGTTGGATCAGTTCATAAATCTATCAACAATGCATTAGTGTTCAAATTTTCCCACATCTCTAACACTTCTCATTTTCCTGTTTTGTCATGTTAGCCAGTCTGATAGGTGAGATGTGGTGCCTCAGAGTTGTTTCAATTTGCATTTCTCTAATCAATAGTGATTTAGAGCATTTTTTCATATGACTATAGATAGCTTTAATTTCTTCATCTGAAAGCTGCCTGTTCATATCCTTTGACCATTTATCAATTGGGAATGACTTGTATTCTTATAAATTTAACTCAGTTCTCTATATGTTTTAGAAATAAGGCCTTTATCAGAGACACTTGCTGTAAAAATGGTTTCCCATTTTCCCTTCTAATCTTGATTGCATTGGCTTTTTTGTGCAAATCCTTTTCATTTATTGTAATCAAAATTATCCATTTTGCATTTCATAATGTTCTCTATCTTTTGTTTGGTCATAAATTCTTCCTTTCTCCATAGATCTGACATATCCTGAGGGCTTTAAGAAAGGAAGGGAGGATAAAAGAAATATACTAAAGTAGAAAGGAGGAAGAATGGAGTAGAACTATTTCTTAATTGGAATATAGAGAAGAATAATATATAAGAATGGTAGGATGGATAAGGGGAGTGGGCATCAGATGAACATTACTGTTATATGAAGTGAAACAAGAAGGATTACACACACCACAGAATTTGGCATAGAAATATATCCAACTCTACAGGGAAATGAACAGAGATGGGGGAGGAGGGGACAGTTTAAGAGGGAAAATAATAATGGGGAGGGAATAGTCAGAAGCAAAACAAACTTCCTAATACTGTAAGTAGGGGCCCATCATTTGGGGAATAACTATACAAATTTTGGCATAGTATATGAATGTAATAGAATATTACTGCATCATAAGAAATTATGAGAGAGTTTAAGAGAATCCTAGCTAAGTGAGCAGAGAATAAATTATAGGACAATATTGTAAAGAAAACATCTTTGATGGGGCAGCTAGGTGGCGCAGTGAGTAGAGCACTGGCTTTGGAGTCAGGAGGACCTGAGTTCAAATTTGACCTCAGACACTTGACACATGTACTAGCTATGTGACCTTGGACAAGTCACTTAACCCCAATTTCCCTACCAAAAAGCAAAAAACAAACAAACAAAAAAAAAAAAACACCGTCTTTGAAACACTTAAGAACTCTGATCAATGTAACAATTCACCAACTGTCCAGAGGATTTATGAAAACATCTTACCCACTTCTAAACAGAGAAGTAATGGACTCAAGGTTCCAAATTAGAAATGCAACTTAAGACATAAACAGCGGTTGGATTAATTTTGCTTGACTATGCTTATTTGTTACAAGGTTTATTATCTTACCTCCACTATTTTTAATTATGGGAGACAAACAGGATTAATAATAATGATGAAAAAAATGAAACTATGTTTAAATGTACATGAGAAAACAGAGAGAAGTTCCAAAGGAAGCACAGATAAGCAGGGCAGATTTGAAAATAACATGAAATGTATTGTATATATTTTTAAAAGGAAGCAGTTAAATATAGAAATTCATAATCTTATACACAATCCTCTTGTGCTACTGCGTACATGCAAAAGCTTTATTTCTCTGGTATTTAAGTTTCAATTTTCTAAATTAAAATAAATTTTTAAAAAAGATTTAGTAATTTCCTTTTTGTGAGTATTAGTATTAGGTAACAGAGTGAAGCACTTGCTAAAACCATAATGTAAAGTACCTACTATGTACAAAGTACTGTGCTAAATGATGATGTTACAAAGACAAATCCAAAACAGTCTCTGTCCTCAAGGAGCTTAAATTCAACTGGCAGAATGCAGTATATACACATAAAAGTAAATACAACATAGTTTTTGAAAGGACAGAGTACATGCAACGAGGAGAAACCACGAAGTCACCTAAGCCGAATACAGAGGACATTAGAAGTTCTAAGGGACAGAAGGAAAATATAAAAAATGCTTAGTAGAAATATGGCATCCAAAACAAAATATAGTCAAAATGTAATCTAGTGCGATTGGTCCACATTTTAAGAAGATTGTTACTGACAAACTATAGCCCATCTAGAAGAGAGCTGACCAGGATAATGAAGAGATTCAAAATTTTCCTTAAGATAGAATGGATGATGAAACTGAAGAATATTTAGCCTGGAGAAAAGAAGACTTAAAGGAACATGACAGCTGTCTTTGAAATATTAAATTCAATATCAGGAACAATGGGGACCTGACAGTTGATTTGTTTTTAAGCCAAGTATTGTACTTTCATTTAATCCCACTAAATTTCTGCCTCTTATTCTAGTCTATACAAAAGGTTTTTGAACACTGATTCTAGCATCCAACTTTTTAGATCAAATAAAATAAAATAAAACAAAAAATTTTAAGTATAAACATAAGCAAAATAGCCTATATTTTCATATGCTATAATGACTCACTTAGAAAACCTCAGAGGATCAATCAATGAAGAAACTAAGTGGCATAATTTATAATTTCAATAAATTAGCAGGTCATAAAGTAATCTCACCAAAATCAACAGTTTTATATAGAACTAACAAAATAGGAAGAAATGATAAAAGAAAGCTTATTCAAAATAACTCTAAAATGCATGCAATATGTAGGAGTTAACTACCATGTCTGAGATTACAATGAATCCAACTAACAAAATACTTTTCACAAGAAAAATGGAAGACTTTGAGAGACATTCAACGCTCCTGGTTGGGTTATATCAATATAAAAGAAATTATGGTAGTCCCTACATTAATTTACAGGTTTAATGCTATGCCAATCAAAATTAAAACTTTATAGAATTAGACAAAATAGTAATAAAATTTATTTGAGGGAACAAAAGGTCTAAAACCTAAAAGGAAATAAATTATATAAAGCAGTAGTCATCTACACTGTTTGGTACTGATTATAAAATAGAAAAGTAACTCACAGGAACAAACTAGGTAAGCAGGAGGCAGAAGCAAATTTAAATAGAAGCCCAGTGCTTGATAAACAGAAGATCATAAACTACTGAGGAAAGTACTCTCTATATGACAAGAGCTATTGAAAAATTGAAAAGTAGTTTAGCAGAAATTTGGTTTGGACCGGCATCTTATTCCATATACCACAATAAGCTCCAAATCAAGCATTCTTAACCTGGAAGCCACAAATTTGTTTATTAAAATTTTTATTAAAATTTTATTAAAATATACACATTTTCAGAACTGTATCTCAATAGAATGCGTTTCCTTTGTCATACTATCACTTTCATCTTGTGTATTTAAAAGTATAATTCTGAAAAAGTGTCCATAGGCTTCACCAGATTTCTAAAGAGGCCCATGACACACATACAAAAAGGTTAAGAACCTCTGTTCTAAATGGATAATATAATAATATAAACACTCACTTCATTTTTTTCAATGAATGATTAGAAAAAAATAACTTTCACATTTTATTAGCTATCTTCCTAGCTCTTTGTTTCCAAGGATCCCTTCTAAAAGGGAAAATAAATAGATTTTATTGAAGCTCAAAATAAATAGACTTTCTAACACTTTGAGCCATCCAACAATGGACTAGGCTGCCTTAAGTTACGGTCAGTTTCCTGTCATTGCTAAGGTTCAAGAAAGGCTGGATGTCTACATAAAGGTATTTTTATATGCATATAATCTTTATCTAAGACACCTGCCAACACTATGATTCTATGGATCCACAATCTACTCAGCATGTTAAAATGAACATTTCTTTTAATTCATCATAAAGGAATAGACAAAAAATATTATTAAAGGATAATTAGATAGAAGATAATTAGAGGATTAAACTGAAAGGCTAATTCCACCTGTCTCTGCTTCTATGAATTCTACCCCTCCTTTTAATGGGTACAAACCCTCATGAAGCCTTCCCTGATCCCAAGGTTAGATTCTCTCCTGTGAACTCACATGGCACTTTGGTGCCTTAAGTGCACCATGTAAACCTTAAATCTTGTGTTTTATTGTAGTTATTTGTGTCTTTGCCTTTTTACACACACACACACACACACACACAGAGCCTCCCCATCTCTACCTCCCACTAAGATGTGAGCTCCTTGAAGGTAGGGAACATGTTTCATTTATCTGTATTCTGCCCACAATGCTTTGCACATAGTAGACACAATAAATGTCTGTCAAATGAATAAATGAATGCAGCACAGGGGAATCTACTTATATAGAAAGGAATGAGATGTCAGAGCCCCAAGGAGGGTCAAGGTTGGGTTGTGGGGGGTGGAGGGTGTTGGGAAGTCTTTGGAAAGCTAGCTATAAAAAGTTCCCTCTCTTGAAATTTCTGCCAAGCTGGTGAGTGACTGAAAGAGTTGGCTAGGAAGGGTTTCTTACAATGCAGATGGGACCAGCTAGCAGAATTTATTTACCTTGTAAAGTAGCTCAAAATCCCTTCAGTTGTGTCACTGCATTAAAATGAGACGGGGAATGACTTCTTCAGTTTATTGAGGTTCAATGACAGGCCAGAGTGATATGAACTAAAGAAAAAATATTAAGGGAAGGGTGGGGTGGGGGAAGCACAAGATGATAAATTGACAGATCTCAAAAAGGGGAGGGGAGGCTTTTAAAGCATTTAAAAGTCACAGTTTTGTTTATGTGCCATTGATATTTTTAATGCAGAATTTTACAGAGGTAACAAAACAGTGGATAAAGGAAAACTAGTGGATGTAATTTATTTAGACTCTCAAAGGGCTTTTGATAAAGTCCTACACAAGAGGCTATTAAGGAAACTTGGCAACCACAGGGTGAGAGGTAAAGTGCTGTCAATCATGGATTAAAATTGGGTTAAAGAGATAGAGGGGGAGGGAAGAATAAATGGCCAGTTCTCAGCATGGAAAGAAGTTAATAGTGGGGTGTCTCAGAGATCAGTACAAGGAGCAGTGTTCTCCAATATATTTATTAACAATCTAGAAGATGGGTTAAATAATGAAGTGTTGAAATCTGCTGACTATACAAAACTATTTAGGTTCCGTAAGCCTGCAGAGGGATGTGAGAAACCCCAGATACATAACCAAACTTGGTAATTGGGCAACACAGTGGCAGATGAGATTCAGAGCAGACAAGTGCAAAGTAATGCACATTGGAAGTAGCAATTTAAATTACTCATCCACATGGATGGGTTCTGAATTAGTTGTAACCTTTCAGGAAAAAGATCAGGCTCATTGTGGACATCTTAATGAAGATGTCTGCATTGCTCAGTGGCAGTCCAAAAAAGCAAATACACTGGAAGATAGAATAACAGAAAACATATTCTAATGTCATTATAGAAATCAGTGGCATAGCTTTAACCAGAGTCCTGCAATTCAATTGTAGTCACCTCATCTTCAAAAGGACATGGAAGCAATAGAAAAGGCCTGAAGAAGGGCAGCAAAATAATTAGAGGCATTGACATCTGGAGGGTAGAATTTCATGGGCTAGATTTTAAAAGACAGCAATTAGTTAATAGTTTGAATTGGAGAAGAGAGAATGAAGAGGCACAAAGTCTTCCAGAAGTCTTTGTAGAGATTTTTAAATGTTTAAATTTCAATTGCTTCAGTTGCAGGAAGGCTAGAAATGAGCCATGTGCAGCATTTAAAGGCAAATTGAATATTCTCACAGCTGATACTGACTTTAGGTCCCTTGCCATAAGACACAGCTAACTTTCTCTGGAGGCCAAAATGGCTAATGTGATCATAGGCTTCCTTAAGAAATGACAGAATGAATGAAGTGATAATACCACTGTGTTCCCTCTACCTTGGCCAGGCCACATTGGAAATTCTGTTTCATTTTAGACACCGCATTTTAGGAAGTGTATTGATAAACCTGCACGCAATCAGAGGAAGGAAGCCAGGATGCTGAAGGAATGACGGATAATAGTATCAACATTAACTAGCATTTATACAGTATTTGAATGTTTGTGACACCTTTTACATAGGTTATCTCATTTGATATACAAGAAGTAAGTGGGGAGTTTAATTCAGGAGCAAAGAAGACATAAGGAGCATAATAACTGTTTGTCATGTGAGAGAGTGATTCGTTTTGCTCCGTATGGCTCCATTGGGCATAACAATGAGCAAAGGGCAGAATTGCCAGGAGGCAGGTTTTGGATCTTAACAAAAGAGAACTATCCAAAAATTGAATAGGCTGCTTTGAGAGGTAGTAGGTTCCCCATCACCGGTGTTCTTCAAGCAATTACCACTCAACAGGGACATTTTAAAGAGAATTCTTATTTAGATATGATTGGACTACATAATGTCTGAGTACTCTTCAACCTCCGAAATCCTGCAATTCAGTTTCTTATCTATAAGAGCAGATTTTTATATGTCACTGGCTCTGAAATTGTATACAGTTTGTGCAACACAGTTGTCCCAAACCTTAACAAATTTGTTTTTAAATGCTATAGACAGAATGTTGCGACTAGGCTACATCACCTTAAAAGAGCATTTAAAATGGTAGGTTTTGTTTTTTTTTTAAAGCAGGAGAAAAATAGGTTGGTAATCTAGCCTATTTGGCTTAATCTGGATTTAAAGAACTAGGAGATATAAAAATGAGAAATGTCTTCCCCTTTTTTGACCAGATATCATTCAGTGTCCCTTCTTCCCTCACCACCGCCCACCTTCCTCCTCCCCCCACCCCAGCCTGATGGTGGTCTTGTTGTTCAGTCATCTCTGACTCTTCATGACCCCATTAGGGATTTTCTTGGCAGAGATATTGGAGTAGTTTGTCATTTCCTTCTCCAGCTCGTTTTATAGATGAGGAAACTAAGGCAAACAGGGTTAAGTGACTGGCCCAGGGTCATACAGCTAGTGTCTGCAGCCAGATTTGATCTCAGGAAGATGAGTTTTCCTGACTTCAGGCCCAGCACTCTATCCACTGTGCCACCCAGCTGCTGATGGTCTTCTAGGAAAGGCTGAATGGACCACTTGTAAGGTATGATGTAAAGGGGTTTCCTGTCCCAGGTACAGGCTAGATTAGATCCAATTCCTAGGTTCTGCCTGTGGGGGCAGGCCTCCCCCTTCAGGTCATTAAATGGCTATTAGACAAGGAGGGCTGAAATCTTCTCCCCATATCTCTTCCAGATCACGATACAATTAACCCTATGGGTGTTTAGCTGCCCAGAGAAAATGTCCTTTGTGCCCTCCAACTGAGTTGTGTACAGTGAGGCAGGTGCATGGAAGCATGGAGCAGGCAGAGAAGAAGGGGGTAAGAGTGTGATGCCAGTCCCAGCTCTGGCCTGCTCAATTTGAATCTTCCCTAGCCTGGCATTTCCCACACTGGAGCAAAAGAAGGAGCATGAAAACTTCAAATGTTCTTTTCCTTGTTTGTTTTTCTTCCTGAAATCTAATCCCTGAGCACAGTGGTAAACAAAAATAAACCAGGAATGACTAGCAATAAAACATGAGCAAGAACAAACCTAATATTAAGGTAAAAATAGCATTAATCAGAGCGAAAAATTGAATTTAGCCCCATTACAGTCATAGCACAGAGGGTTTGTGGAGTTTTTGTTGTTTGTTTTTCGTTTTTTTTTTTTTAATCTTGCAGGCAGCCTAAGTATTCTGCGAGGGATCAGCTTACCCTTGAGAAATGATACATTTCAGGCAGTAATTGGAATACTTAATAAAACATTTTCAAATGACATAGAAATTTTCCTCTTCAAATATGTAGATTACTTTTTAAAGGGTGCATGAGGTGAAATGTTTGGGATTTTTCCCCCCACAGCCTTTCTGTAAATACATATGAGAAACAGAACATTTTCCTAGGTGTTGGCATAACATGGGAGCATTATACGGAGTGGAAAGTTACTGACATGGGTCAATAATGCAGGTCAGTGTTTACATAAGCATCTTCCTCTACATGTTCTTTGCACTAAAATATCTCTCAAGCATTTTTGGTGAAAAACAGCTACTAAACAGAAGCAGCCTTTCAAAGCTAAACAGTTTGGTATTTTAAAGCTGTCTCTACACATCTTTTCTCATCAAGTCTACCATCACCCATTCATTTAAAAATGGGGTTATACACCCAGCTCCCCTTAGGTTTCTGTGATCTGGGAGGACCTGAGGTAGCCAATGGCCACTTCCATTGTCTCAAGATCTTGGGATCATAGAGTGCTGAAGCTAAATAGGACTTTAGAGATGTCTAGTCCAATTCCCTTGTTTCACTGAGAAGAAAACTGGCTATAAAAACACTTATTAATCACCATGTTCCAGGCTATGCTCTGAATATATAAAACTGAGACAGTCTCTACCCTGAAGCAATTTATCACGCAAGAAGGAACTTGAAATCCTCAGGCTACAAGTTATTATAGCTCACTTATTTGGGTCTCACATACCTGTCACTTATCCAGAACCTGGAAGGAAGAAAAAGGGGTCTCTGGATGGACAGTCAAAATATATGTCACAGAAAATAAGCACCAAAGTTCATGCACTTTACTCAAAGGAGAGCCCCTCTGGCCCTCATTTGGAGCTTATTAAGTCTTACTCTAGCAAGCTTGTTACCAGGCTTGGGAGCTTGCAGAAAAGCTGAAGAAACAAATCAGAAAGAGTGACTGTCAGAGAGCAAGGATGCTGGCTTCAGCAAGAAGTGACAAAAAAAAAGATCAATTGATTAATAAACATGTATTAAGCACCTACTATGTGCCAGGCACTGTGCTAAGCTCTGAGGATACAAAGAGGACCAATGGATCAACAACATCAGGACAGTGATGTTTTGAAGAGTTAAAAGACAGCCCCTGCCCTCAAGGAGCTTACAATCTAATGGAGAACAAGAAGAAACGACAACAGCAAAACTATAAAAAGCGGATACCAAATCTCCAAAAGCAGAGCAATCTCTTTGCTTGAGCAACCCTGAGGACAGCACCGTATTACAGTGGAACAACTATATTATAATAATCTCTCTATATAATATTATATAATACATAATGTATAATAATCACTAATAAAGATCACCTAAAATTATTTTTAAATTAAAAAGTGAAATTAGTTTCAGTGTCCTCTGTTTAAATATACGTGTGTTTTTAAAAAAAGATCATTTTTTTTTAATAAAGTAGTTTTGCTACTTAAAACTTTAAGGTATCTGGAAATTTCACTGATACAGAAAGCCACATTCCCTGATGACATCAGATAAATGAGACATAGGATTACAAAGAAAGCCAGTTAAATTAAATTTTTTTAAGTTCATGGACCCCATGTTAAGAACTTGTGATAGAGAGATTCCCTGTTGCTCCCAATTCCCCAGCCCTCCCCCACTTTTCACCTCTTGTTCTGGGAACAGTCATCAAATCAATGCTGTCATCACTTCTGGAAAGGAGTTATCAATTGTCCTTCGGATTGTTCTACTCACTATACCACCTAGGTGACTCACTGAATAGAGTAAGGCCTGAAGTCAGGAAGACCTGCGTTCAAATCCAGCCTCAGACATTTACTAGTTGCAAGATCCTGGACAAGTAAATGAACCATTGTTCGCCTCATTTGTAAAATGGGGATAAATAATATAACTCCCAGGGTTTTTGTGAGTGTCAAATGAGATCATAATTGTGTAGCACTTTGCACAGTGCCTGGTACATAGTAAGCAATATATAAATGTTAATGATCGTATTATTACAATTATTATTATTGAATCTGAGATTTCCCTGGCCAAGCCCCACTTACATGTCCCATCCCTAATTTGAATATAAGTTCTTTGAGGGTAGGGCCCATCTAGCTTTTGTCTTTGGATCCCCAGTGCTTGGCATATAATTGATGCTTAACTAAGACTTTCCATTCACTTATTCACTTATTAAGGCCCTGAGAGGTAATGTCTCCCAAGGTCATAAAGGTATTAAGTGGCAAAGTGAGGATTTGAACCCAGGTTCTCTGACTTTGAAATGTAAGTTTTTCTACTGTATCGTACCATTTTCTGGATGAAATTGAATATTACCAAGAACATATTCACCCAAAATGCCAAATCCTTGGCTTATACACTAATGATCACTCTGTAAGACATTTTATAATTAGAAAAATTGTATGGCAGGAGTAGCTTATGCAATCAGTGGCATGTTTCAACGTCTGTTTCAAACCAGTATCAAAGAGGTGAGTTAATCTGCCACAGGATAACACGATCCTTTTGCTCTGGCTGGCACAGATTGTGGAATATATTACTCCCTTGTGGACGCTGTTATTGTGTGCTTGTTTGGGAGTTACGAGCCGTAAATCAGCCCTGAACTTCAGAAATCATCTCTTTGCCATTTGAGATCTTACTACATGCCCAAACCCAAAAGGCTCTACTAGCAGTGAGGACCCTACAAAGGTGGGTTTTTTAGTCCCATAGCACAAGGAGAGTTATAGTCCCCCAAAACATCCTGAAACAGAGATCTTTGACGGACAATACATTGCATTGTATTTTGTTCTGCTCTTGATTAAACTTGAGTCAACAGGATAAAGAAAAATACATGCACTTTTTTTAACCTGCCACCCACAGGCTCAACGAGGAAGACAATAAACAGTAGCTTCATTCACAGAGCTCTGGTACAAAGACCAGTGCTAGGATATTTTATGGTACCATTTGGTACTGCTGGTTGAAAAGGAAGGGATGAATGGGGGCAATAACAGGGAGCAGGGCCAGTCATAGATAAAATTATAGGGTATGCTCTTTTCAGCAACTCCCCCAATACCTAGAGCACCATCATACAGCAGCAAAAAAACACAGGCATTCAAGTCAGAGGATGTGGGTTTAAATCCTAGATTTACCTGTATGACATTGGACAAGTCACTTAACTTTTCTGGGCCTCAGTTTCCTCATCTGTAAAATGAGGGAGTTGGACTAGTTGGCTTCTAGTCCCTTCTAGCTCTAGATCTCTGACCCTATGTTCACCCCCTTTGGCACCCCTACCAATTCTTGGAGCTCCATTGGCTAGAACCTGCTTATGGTGAACCTTGCCTACCTCAAACTTGGCAATGTCCTGCTTCCACCTACCTCCCTACCTTCACAGATTCCATGCCAACGTACCCCCTATCAAAGTGTAATTTTCTTATATTCTTAGGTAAAGGCCAGGCTCTCTGGGCCTTTCAAGATGATTCTTCTAATATGATAAACTAATACTATATCCTAATGAGTGAAATATATGTGACACTTGCCTTCACTCAAGGAGACTCTTTCCTTTCCTTTCAAGGAGTATTCTGAGGTAGATGGCAAGACAGGCCTGTGATTTCACTGGTGAAAGGAACTCCAGATAAGTAAACTCTCTTCACTGATACAATATTCTCTCTAACTTAAGAGTCTTAGAGAGTAGCCTGGGGTGATGAACAATTAAATGACTTGTCCATGTCACGGCTCATGTCAGAGGCAGGATTTGACTGACTCTAAGGTCACCTCTCTATGCACTACGTCATGTTGCCTTTCCTAGCATTGGTGCATTTTAACAAATGTTTCTTGGAGACAATGGTTTCTACTTTTGTTGCCTACCTTCATTAAGTGACCCTAATATTGAGAATTTTAGGTCACACAGGAAAATATTGTTTCCTTTCTCAAGTACTGCACAAATTTTATTTCAATTCAAAATTTATTAACAATTTGCAAGACGCTGTGATTTTTTGAACTTGTTGAACTTTTTAAATGCAGCTATATTTGGGAATCATCAAGGGACTCCCAGTCAATTGAGTCCCCCCAATTATCTTAATGAAAGTAAGTACGTTCAACTTTTCAGTGGTCTATTGCACCATGAAATGGCCCTAAACATGTGAGCAGCCTGTTAGCAAAGGAAATGAAGAAGACTGACAGAGACAGTGGACTTGACCTTGAGGGCACAGATTGCCTCAGTGGATTCACTGAGTAGTGAATAGGAGAATTAAATAGAATTTAAGAATTAGAAACTGACAATGGAGAGTAGCCAAGAGGAGAGCAAGCTATGGTGGAAAATCTAGGCTCTTGGGTTTTCTCCTCACTCCTTTTCTACATCTCATAGAAGGCACAGCAAGTGGGGGGAAAGTATCTCTCTTTACCATTAACATTTCCATTGGCATTGGCATTATATCTCAGAGCATCTTAGATATCTTGGAGCAAATGGCAACATCTAGTAGAGGAAGTCCAGCTATGGAGATCAGTCCTGAGAGGAGGTTCCTAGAGCTGAGGTCAAGAAATGGCAGGCCCTCTAGCCAAGACCCCTGCTGGTCCTTGTGTATGGGTTCTGTTCTTTAACAAAGGGCACAGCAGTACACTAGGAGAAGATTTAAGCTGATTCCAAAGATTGAGACAGTGGAGACAATAACCGAGAATCAATGCCATGTGCTTCATCCACATGGTAGGACCAGTGTTTCCCTGAAGCAACTTCTTTCCTCCCACCCACAACATGGAGAGGCTTTACCTAAAAGAAGACAAAGCTGTCTTTGGGACTTGATTGACTTCAGCTTCCTTCCTCCTCTCTCCCCTCTCCCCACTTCCAATCCAGCCAACATGGGGTAAGCCCAGAACAAAGCTGCCTCTAATTGGCCCCAGCTTCATTTAGAGAACGTAAAATCCCAGATACAAGAAGTCTAGGCCTCTCAGACTTGGTAGGTACCTAAAACCACATGAATTACCACACATTAAGGACCAGACACATTTCTAGGAGGAAACTACTGGGGGTGTACATCTAGAAAAGCTAAGTGCTATTGTAGCTTTATTATAAAACCTTGCTGCAAAGGGCAAACTAAACCTTGTTACGTGAATGTTCAATGCCTCATTTTGTCCCAGTATGGAACTTGAACGAAGAGAGTGTTGGTGTTAAGACCTCTGACAACCGAGGAGCAGATTCTGGTGGAGTAACTCCCTCAGTAAAGACACCATACCGAACAAAGAGCAGCATCAGAGTATCACAACACACTGGGGTGCTGAGGGGAATATAATGGCATTAGTATTATAAATTCCTATGTTTATATGTGTGCGCCCCACTACTTGTAAATTCTGAGTGTCCACACTTTTCACTTACATTCTGTGCATTTGTAGGAGAGCAAAGGTATAGTTTAAGAGTATATGGATACAATGTACCTTGAATCCTAGGGGTCCTAGTCAACCCTTGGGGAGCCCAAGCTATGAGTCTAAGTTGGGAGAAAATCTCATACAACTATAACACATTTGTCTTGTATTATTATTCCTTACTGTTATTTATGTGTATCTTGTAACCCCTTATGATACCATAAGCTCCATAAAGGAAGAGATCATGTCTAATTTATCTTCATATCTTCCCCAGTACCTACCTTAATAGAGCCTGCATAAAGTATATGTTTAGTAAGTGTTCGTTGAATTGAATTGAGGGGAGGTACCTTCTTAAGGTAACTGGGGCAAGAAGGGACCTTGAAATGTTCTTCAAATCCCATAACAGAGAGTTATCTATTCCACCCTTCTGTTGGCCATGATAGGAAGTTGGCCAAGGTGATATAATAGGTAGGAACACAACTCTAGATCTGGCCTCATCAATACGCCTATCTTTTATTAACATAGCAATGTTTTAATCGTGTTCCAAAAGGGGAAAAGTGGACACTCTCACTGCTGTCCATTAGATCACAACTAGTGTTGCAGAATCACAACCAAATCATAACGGGCTTGGTTTGTAGTAAACAAACTTTTCAAAGGCAAGAAACACCGCACCAGTCTCTAGGGAGAACCCTTATCATGGCCAAGATGCTTTAGTGTTATGCAAGTATTTTCTGGGGCTTGCTGTTTCTTTTGCTTAGTAGCCAGGTAAAACAAGAGATGAATACTTTTTTAAAACCTCCCTTCCACCTCCTTTTGCCACATACCCTTTTGTGTATCTCTGCATATAGAACACCTTTTGAAGACATTAGTAAGTCCCAAAACTGAAAGGGGGAGTGGGAACAAGACATATTAGTTTTTCATAGAGATTGTTGAGCTAACTAGCCCACCTTGTTCCCTTTCCTCTTTCAGAACCTTTTCTCAACATTCCAGAAAGCCTAGGAAAGAACTCTAGGAAAAAAGAAGCAAAGACAATTACTCTCCTCTAAACCAAATGGCTGTGAGCCAAAGACTACGCCAAAGAGAGACTCATCCAGCTGCCAACGATGTCTCCCTGGTATGATTTATTTCTTTCCATGTGTTTTTATTTCCTAATTGTCATGTCTATCTTATTTAGGTGGCAAGCATACGAGATGAGAATCATATTTCCCTATATGTTTTTATGGTGCCTCATACAATGACTGTGCTCAATAAATTGAAAATCATTATTATATACAAATGTATATGTTAATACTTGATCTGCAAGCTTGGATGTTGGAATGAATCAACAAACCCTGGCGGATGCCACAGTATGGTATTTCAATGAAGTCATCACAGAATCACTAGCAATTATCTTTGAGAACTCAGCAGGAGGTGCCTAGAGCGAAAGATCATAGGGCCTATATTTTTAAAAGGGAAATGGGATAATGCCTAAAACTACAAACTTAACTTCCAGACCTGGGAAAATATTGGCGAACACCCTTCCTTAAAATCCCTTAATAGACCTAGAAGATCACATCCAACCAAGTAAAAATCAAAATGCCTTTGTGAAGAGTCATTCTTGTCAAACTCATCTAACTCCTTTCCACAACAGAGTTGACAAGCCTGATGGGCTAAACAGGAGCAAAAGCCCTGATTGGTTTTTCACTTTAATGAGGCTTTGAATTTTATCTTGCCCATCATAAAGTAGCTAGGAAAATATGGTTCACATCACTGACATTTCCATCAGGTAGCTGTGCCACTGATTAGATGGTCATTCTCATCCAGAAAACATTCTCATCCTAGGAAGACATACTACATGAAATTCCACAGTGGTCAGTCCTCAACCTGCTGCTGTTTTTAGTAATGACTTAGATGATGGTGGGGAATATACTTATTAAATTTCTTGATGACATCAAATCGGGTGTGGTAGCTTTGACCTTGGAAAACCAGAAAGAAGTACAAAGTGATCTTGACAAGTCAGGGCTGTGGGTGGAATAAACGTAATGAAGTTCAGCAGGGCAATTCACTTTGGGAAGAAAAACAAACTGCACAAATACAAGACTGGTTTGGTGGCATCATAAAGGAAAAAAAGATCTAGGGGTCATAGTCAACATTGCTAAATATGATTCATTAGTGTGGCACTCTAGCAAAAATACCAAGGATAATATGATGATAGAAAAATAACATAGAGAAGAACATCCTCTCCCCCCTCACCCCCCACAAAAACAAAAACATAAACAAGACTCAGCATAGGTCATGCCTTTGTTTTGATAAGGGCTCTACAACTAATATGTGATATGGAAAGCTTTCAAGAGATCAATTTAAAAGGATGATTCAAGTTTGGGGAACAATTTTTTGGATGAAAAGCTAATAACTAAAGGAATTAGGTTTATTTAGCTTAGGAAAAGGAAAGCTGAAGAACTTAAAAGTTTTCCCACCCTATTGGGTTTAAAAAAAAAAGAGTTCAGGAAGAAAGCAATGAGTTTCAATTTAAGTATAAGGTTTGGTGTTAGAAAAAAAAACTTTCTAAATGGAAAGGTTATGGGATACTTTAATGCACTGTCAAAGGAAGTTAGAGTCTTCTCCTCTGGAAACTTTAAAAAGAGTCTTTCTGGAATGCTTTGAGTGCTATCTCCCAAGTAGACAGAGGGCTGTACTAGAGATGTGAAAGGGGGAAGGGGTAGGGGGACTCAACACTTTTTTTCCCCAAGGATTTTTCTGATGGAGGGGGAAGGGAAAGCCCATTGGGGGTAGGAAGAAAGTCCCTTTCCCCTACCCATCCTCTATGCCAAACTCCACCCCCAACTCTTTGTTTGAACATAACCTCCACAGTGGTTGCAACAAATATACAATCATGTAATTAGCCTTTTATCTTCCCGCTTTACAAATGTCATTTTTTGAATGAATTTTATCAGAAATGCGGAAAGCTTGCCGACCTCACAGCACCTGTAGCTAATGATAACATATTCTCTTCTTCCTCCAACACATTGTGCACATTTCATGGTTTTCTTCCTGCTATTTCCCCTTTTTGGAATGTCCTATCCCCTCTTCACCACCTAACTCTTACCCAGTCTTCCAGGTCCACACACATCAAATCTGCCACCTCCATGAAGGCCATCCCTAAAAACTCCAACCCATTGCTATCTCTCCAGGTGAGAAATTATCTGTATATGTCTTTGTGATATTTCTTATGGTGTTGTCTTTGGTTGTTACTTAACTCGCTTACCATCAAACTTTTTTGTGTATCCAGAACTTGTCTTTTCTAACCAGATTATAAACTCAGAAGACTAGAACTAGGAATATGTTGTATATTTTGTTGTGTCACCACAGTATATCAAGGTCCTGATTAGTATGAATAGTCAGTCCTGAACTGGTCCACATATATTTAAGTTCTCACAACTTAAAGTTATAATTATGTAAAAGATGGTAATTGGCTCCAGCACAGATATAATATGAAGTGCAAATTCAAATAATACAACTACTTCAGGGCATACGCGCACTAATCAGAACCTGACTTTATTATGATCATCATGGGGTAATGAATTTGTGGAATAAACGAATAAATTCTTAAAACATTTAGAACACATTAAATCTAAGCCTCGAAAAGTTATGCTTTCTGCTTCATACAATTACGTCTGAGGAAGGTGTGGTCTTTCATAAAAAAGTAGGCAAGGAAGATGTAGAGAATGAAGAACTAAAAGAAAAGATGTCGAAAATGATTCAGAGTGAAGAAAGCAGATCATAAAGAAAAATATACACAATAACCACAGTAATGTAAAGGAAAACAATATTAAAAGATATCAGAATTCAGATGGATGAACCAATTTTGATTTTGGAGGACTGATGGTGAAACTTGATTATCTCCTGTCTATAAAGAAGTCATAGAATGTAGGCATGAAAAGCTGCATAAAGATACCAGGTATGACAGGTATGTTGGTTTTCTTAACAGTTTTACTTTTCAACAAGGGTGGGTGGTGCTATGGGGAGGCAAGTATGGACACTGACAGTGATAAAGAGGGCTGCTATGAGACAACTATTAAATTTTTAGTGGGAGAATTTATACCTCAGAAATCTGCAAATACAACAAATCAGGGTTTGATTTTTTGTTGTATTGATCATCTAGACTTAAGGAGGTGATGAATGCATTCAGATTATTAATGATGCAGATTAAACTGAAAAGTATGTTGCATATACTCCCTGCCTCCCCCACAGAGAGCTGGTTGTTAAACATTTACCAGCACACTACTACACTGATACTTGGAAAAAAAAAAGAACTAATTATCCTTTAATCCTTTAAAAGACATTAAAGTGAATTTCAACAGGAAAAAACAAAGCATTAAATTTTATAAATACTTATTGGGGAAAAAAAACACTAAATTACAGCTAACTTTACAAACTAACTAAAAAAAGCTAACTTTATAAAACCTAATAGAAACAATCTGCAATGCCTTTTTAAACACTTTCACACCTAGGAAATGTTAAATTATGGAGCTTCTAAAATGGTGTAAGTTGTAGAAATTATGCAACTATTGACATTTCCATCTGAGTAGAAAATTCCTTATCAGCTTGTGCAATTATGAAAAGAAACAGCAAGGACTGTCCTATTCAAAAGCTTACTTAAGGTGATTCAGTAGAGCATAATTTCAATCATCTTTGTATATTATTTTAAGGTTAATATATGATTTCTATTCTATCTCAGTTCACTAGGACCTGGTCTTTCTGCTCTGACTGCCAACAAGGCATCAAAAGTGACAGCCATTTTTAAGACCCGGCTAAACAAATCCTAGGAATACTGAAATAAAAAACTAGTTCATTTTATCCACACAGATATAAAATTAAAATCACTAATCTAGGCTGCATTTGAACCAATGACCTGGAAGCTAAAGATTCCATATCCTATTAACCATCAGTCCCCTAGCAGTTTTTTTTAATATCTTAACATAAAACATTATCTTGAAGTCACCAGATGTTACTATTGCAAGAAATGTATGGAGGTTTGTTTATCCAAATAGGGTCTGTAGGTGTTTAGATGTGCAGATCTTTGGAAAATGCTAAGGGCCTGTTATGATGCTGCTTGAGCTATTTGACATACCAGTAAAACTTGTTCTACACTTCATTTTCATATTAGGCTAACTTCTCAGGAACTCGTTGTGTATAGCAGAACCCTAGAATCATACAATGAATGGACTGGGAGGGAATTTAAGAGATCATCTAGTCCAATCCCTTCATTTCTCAGCCAAGGAAACAGATCAAGAGAGGTACAGTGATTTATCCAAGGTGAGGAAGATATGTGGTAGAGATGGGACTCAAACCCAGCTCTTTTGCTTACAGTTTGTCCTCTTTCCAATACAGTGAGGTCTCCACTCACAGGAACATCCCTGAAATTCTCCCAACACAATTTATGGTATTCACGATTCTTTCTAAAACACTTTAAAATCTTAAGAACAAAAAATAAATAAATATTACAGATTAGACTCTGAGAATCAGTCAAAAATAAATTTTGTGCCAAAACCTATACTGTCTTCATGCTTTCTGTCTTCCAACTTTGACTGCCTTTTTTTTCTGTACTAAACCCTGATTCCTGTCCAAATTGGTTCCTATCCAAATCTGGCCAAAAGCAGTAGGTGATTTTTTTTTAATCAGTTACAGATGAGGACCTTTGCCAACAATTCAAACATTTATGAAGCATCTACTTTTGGAAAGTCATGTGATAACAACTGGACATAAGAGAAAAATGAAACAGTACCTGGCTTCAGGAAGCCTATACTTAGATTGGAGGAGGGGAAAGAGGAATATTATAGAACATAGATCTATACTCTAAATGTAGACAGATGTAATTTGAGAGAGGGAGAGAACACTAACCAGCTGGAAAGGCTCACAAAGTAAGTGGCTTGGGGAGTGGGGCCTTAAAGGAAGATAAGGAATCTGAAAGGCAGAGCTAAGGAGAGCATACATTCCAAACATGTTTATTGTTGATTTGGGAGTGATGATTTAGTGTTGATTTGGGTAGGTTTGCAGGCTAAGAGGTAAGACTGCAGGGTTCCAGACTAAAACCCTTAAAGACATCTGTAATGCCTGAGGGTCCAAGAATAGACAGACTATCTACACAATATTTATAGAAAAGCAAGATTTTCAGTAGACCAGATCTTTAACCAAGAAGTCAATACCAGTCACAGACTGGTACAAAAGATCAGCTTACAATGAGAGGCAAGGACAGAAGCAAGAAATTCAAAGATGTATTGTGACTGTCACACTGATGGATAGGTCGTTATCATTAGAGCCATAATAGACTGGTGTGCTGGAACTTTCTTATAGGATTATCACTTTAGAGCTAGAAGGGACCCCGGAATTTATCTATTTCAATGCTCTCATTTACAGATGAGGAAACTAAGTCTCAAAGAGGAGAATGGACTTGCTGACAATCACACAGGTACTAAGTTGCAAAGCCTGGGTGATCTGATCCAAAATGCAGTGCTCTAAATTACTGGGAGAGAATGTTACTGAAATCTTCATCTTCATCTACTTTGTCCATATTTGGTGCCTTAATGTCTTGAGGTTTAAGAAATTAATCTTTCCAGGAATAAACTAAAAGTATTGCAGAGTATACTTAGAGTTTACCTATTCAGGGCCCAGTGGGAAAAGCACTGCATTTGGAGTCACGTGACCAGGATTCAAATCCCAGGTCCGCCACTTGACTACCCATATAATCTTTGGCAAGAAAAGTAATCTCTAGGCTTCAGGTTCTTCAACTGTCAAATGAAAAGGTTGGGTTTCAAGCTCTAAAGTTGTGATTCTATTATCCAGTAATGAGGGGAATCCCTTGATCGGTTTACTGAGGTGATTCTGTGGAGCTGGGACACATATGTTGGCCCTTGTCTAAAGGATCACCCAAGTGCAGCAGATCAGATGGTTCTACGGATCACCTCCATTAAAATCCAAAGCTGACTGTGAAAATGAGGTCATAACATTTGTTCTCTTATACAATTTCCATGCTCCCAAAGACTACACCAAGGAACTATGCAATCACTAGGGCATAAGACCATAAGAAGGAAATGGAACAACCCAACAACCTCTCCCAAAACACTCCTCTTCTGAGCTGGGCAACACATCTGACCTGTTTTACCATTCTGCTAACAAGGCTGTCATTTCCTGGTCAGTGCAGAGGATAAAGGAAGAAAAGTAGTTTGGGTCAAGTCAAATAAAAAATCATATATTAAGTTCCCACTAGCACCATCATCATTATCATCATCCTCATCATTATCGCCATTACCAACAATATTTATATAGTGCTTACTATGTGTCACATGCTGTGATAACCACAGGAGATACAAAGAAAGGCAAAAGCCCTCAAAAACCCTCCCCTCAATGAGCTCATATTCTCATGGGATGGACAGTATGTAAACAATTATGTGCAAATATATACATATATACACATATATGTACATATGTATACATGTACATTGGTTGGTTATTGTCCTTCGTTCTTGAAGAGGACCAAAATGACAGCACTATGATAGAGTCAAGTTTCAATGTGTCCAACTGTGGCTAATCAGACCAATACAAGCTCAGAATCCTCTACCGCAGGTCAGGCACAAATATCCTGCGTGGACATTTGGGGTGGATTCTCTAAATTTGTACATCCTACATTTGCATTGAGCTATTTCAACTCTGAGTTGCTGAGTTGCTCATAGAGCACAGCACCTTCTCTGATGTGAGCACACCATGCTGAGTGGTCCTATGCCAATGTCTCCCACGTCATGCAATCAATTCCAAAATTAAGAGAGACCTTGAGAGTGTCCTTGGATCACTTCTTCTGACCACCATATGAACGCTGGCCCTGTGCGAGTTCTCCGTAAAATAGTCTTTTTGGCAAACATACATTTTGCATTCAAACAATATGGCCAGCCCATGGGAGTTGTGCTCTCTGAAGCAGAGTTTGAATGCTTGGCAGTTTAGTTCGAGTAAGGACCTCAGAGTCTGCTACCTTATCCTACCAGGTGATCTTCAGAATCTTCCTAAAACAATCCAAATGGAAGCAATTCAGTTTCCTGGCATGGTGCTGGTAGACTGCAGGTTTTACAGGCACACAACAACGTGGTCAGCACAATGGCTCTGTAGACCTTCAATTTGATAGTCAGTCTAATACCTCTTCTCTCCCATACTAAGAAACTTGGGAGCCTCCCAAACACTGAGCTACCTCTGGCAATGTGTGCATCAACCTCATCATCAATGTGTATATCCCTGAAAAGTACACTACCAAGGTAAGTGAATTTATCCACAGCATTCAAAACTCCATTTGCTGCAACCAATGGTTCCACGTATGGATGGTGTGGTGGTGGCTGATGGAGCACCTGTGTTCTCTTAGTGTTAACTGTTAGGCCAAAATTAGCACAAGCAGCAGAGAACTGATCTATGCTTTCTTACATCTCAGCTTCAGAGGCTGCACTGAGAGCACAATCATCTGCAAACAGAAAATCATGCACCAACACTCCCTCCACTTTGGTCTTTCCTTGTAGCCTTTTCAAGTTGAAGAATTTACCATTGGTGTGGTAGCTGACCTTGATGCCGTGTTCATCCTCATTGAAAACATTTGACAACATGGCTGAAAACATCATGCTAAAAAGCATGGGAGCATGCACACAACCTTGTTTCACTCCATTGGTGACTGGGAAAGTCTTATGTGTGTGTGTGTGTGTGTGTGTACAAACACAGGCACACACATACACACACACACACATATATATACACACGTATATATAGATATAGATATACACATATACATACAAACTAAATTCTAGGTAATCTCAGAGGGAAGACACTAGCATTAATGGGATGGCCAGCTGACGCAGATGTACTTTGAACACGGTTATGGCATCAAGCCTTCAGGAGGAGAAACAGGATGCCATCTCAATCCATCTCTGCTTCAAGCATGGTTCTGGATGCCCCAGATTCTTCAGTTCTTTTGTTAGATAAGATTAAGGTAATAATACCAAGACACGATGGTAAACTCCCTGGGGATAAGGACTTCACTCTGGATCTTAATATATCTGTCCCAATGCCTTCCACATATAATGTTGGTAAATTGGCTCAAAGGACCATTCCTTGGAGTATGCACAGTTGTCCCCTGCCTGGTTCCAGGTAACCAAATGGAAGCTTGGAGGCAGGTTACCTCTAGCCATGTGGACAGAAGGGCTCCAAATGGGAGATGAAAAAGAGCTCCCAACTGGCTGCTGAGCCAAAAGAGATGGTGACCCTGAGAGGCCTTTTAAAAGAGGAGATAACTTCTGGGTAAGGTGTCTTGGATAGATTCTCCAGGTGACAACATGTGAATGCAGGGAAAGGATTATCATTCTACTGGGATGACAAAGACCCTTCTTACCCTGCTTCTTTCTGAAGTCACATCTTGACTTTGAATGCCACAACCAAAAGACCCCAGCCAGAAGCTGTCTCCTCTTTTAAAAGGCCCCTTGGGTCATCAGCTCTTCCAGGATAGGAGCCAATTAGGCGGCTCTTTGTCATCTTCCATTAGCAAGTCCCTGAGTCATGATTGGCTGGAAATATTACCCTACCCTTACCCTCAAGCTTCCACTAGATTGACTGAAAAGAGGCAAGGAATAGCTGAACTTGATACAAGAAATGGTTCTTTTAGGCCAATTTAACCAAGTTACACTCATAATGAGTGCTTAAGGTGGAGATAAAGGGCTGAGTGAGAGATGCCTAAGCCCTCATCACAACAAAAGAGCAGGAAATACACTAAAAGAAAAGAATAACCTAGCAGAGACTTAATAAGTGATTATTGGTTCACTAGATGAAAGATGGAATAAGGTGAAATGATAGCAATACTGAGCTATAGGCTAGAGTGAGGTAAATGTGCTTGGGATATGTGCTATGCCACATGGTTCTAGAGTAGATGCTACTAAAGAAATTCTCCCTTTGATGTCACCAGAAATCTTTGCTGGAAGACAGCCGCCTCATTAAGGGATTGTGGAATTATGGATTACAATTGGCAGGAACGAAATTAATGTGAAAAATCCAAGAAGCCTGTTTTTTTAAAAAAAAACTAAAGCATAATTTGCTGTTCAAGTCAGATGAATTCTCATATTCTACAAGGTTGTGTGATGGAAATATTGGAAAATCCAACAAGCATTCATTAAGTGCCCACTTATGTGCAAAGTAGAGTGCCAAGCTAAGCATTAGGGATACAGAGACAGAAAGAGAAGAACAATCTGTGTCTTCAAGGAGCTTACACAGGCTGAGAGAAGGGGAAGAAGCTCATATGCAAGAATCTGAGGAAGAACTACTGATCAGAGGAGGGCTGAGGGAGGATTCACCCTGACCTGAGCCTTGAGGTGACCCAAGGAATCTCCGAGGTAGTACATCCCAGGCATCCCAGTACTCCTCTAAATTCAGTTTCTGAGGAACCTTAACAACCAGTGATAATAAAGTAGTCAGTCTCCGAATATGGGGGGAAAACCTAGCAACATTCATATTATGAGAAGGAGAGCTTAGCTGAGAGGAACTGGGGGGAAGGGGAGAATGTTAACCAAGTTTTGATGAATTTGTTCCCTTGAAGGGTAAGGCAATGTTTACACATAGTAAATTTTACAATAAATTACAAGACCAGATGGACCCCTGGAATGGCTACTGACAGAACTGGAACCACTAAGGAAGGACCTTTTGCCTTTGCTGACATGGAAGAAATCATTCATAATAGATGGTGTAGTAGAGACCACTTCACCAAGTCAGTAAAAAGCTGACAAAGCAGCATCCTGGATAGAACTCAAGAAATGAAAACAGCCTAGCCAAAAGCTATAGGCAGAAACAGAGAAAGGCTCAGACTCACCATGATCCTACACCTCCCCTCTTCCCTCCAAAATTAAAAAAAAAATTAATTAAAAAATTTTAAATTAATTTTTTAGAAATTAAATTAAAAATAAAAATAAAAAAGAACAGAAATTCACATAGGCAAAAAAAAAAAAACAAAACAGATTAGACAATCAGAGCTTTAGAATCAGAAGAGACTTCAGAGGTCATGCTGTCTAACCCGCTCATTTTACAGATGAGGAAACGGAGACCCATAAAGATGAAATAATTTGCCCAGAGATCAAATGGTTGAGCCAGGTTTGGGACTCAGATCCTCAAACTCCAAAGCCAATGTTCCTTCCCCTGAACGATATGACTGTTGGGTGAGGGGGAGGGGTCTGAGAATAAGTGTTCGATATAGGAGCTAGATTCCTCCAACTGTAAGATGTTATCTCTCCTTTAAGTCAACAGAAGCACCTCTGAGGTACTGAGCACATCAAAAGAAGGCAATAGGAGAGATGAGTCAATACCCTGAGCAGTCGGTAGTTCACATGGTGGTGACTAAGAGTTTGCAAGAAGAAGAGTCTGCATTATGTTCTGTCCAGCTCTGAAAGATTGCAAAAAGTATGTGCGTGCTAGTTATTAAATGATAGGGGTGATAATAAAGATTCTTGAGGAAATCTACTGAGTAAAGACAAACGCAAACTTCATTCACACCCACACCACCCCGAAAAAGACTATATGGAAACTTACTCCTTCCCCAAGTTTTCTTTGTCTTTGTTGAAACAAAGCATTTTTGAATCAAGAGAGTGACTTGCCGGGAAACCTCGATCTCGGCTCTGGGGAGGGGAATGTAAAGAGGTCCCCTTTTTTTCCCCAGCAGTTTAACACCTGTAAAAATCTCCCCAGCCTTTAATGACTTACCTAATGAGATAAATAAACCCTCTTTGATATGCAGAAATAGCTTAGGGGAAGACTACTCCCACAACTTGGGGGGAAAGGGATTCCCTCTCCTTTCTCCCTTTGGGGACGGCTGGAAGAACACTCCAAGTGGGGGTGGAGGAACCATCAGAGAGGTCACTTCACAACTCTGTTCCCTTCCTCCCCCACCCCCATCCCTCTCCAGCCTGATTTGCCTTCTCCAATCACAGCAGGTGAACTGAGACGGGGAAAGGCATATCTCAAGCTAAGCTTTGCCTGCCCCCACTGAGGGCAGGGGAGCACCAGCAGGAAGTCTGAGGGTGGGGGAAAGAGGCTAGAGTGGGAGAACAGCAGGGGTGCAGAGACACCTTGGGGGAGGGAAGACGAGGACTGGAACCGAGCCAAGCCAGACTAGAGAGATGTTGGGAGGAACAGCCGAGCCCTAGGCGGCTCTCTCCACTACATTATCAATCCGCACTAACTCCCCTAGGGATTTGCCTGAACTAGGTAGTCACAGAGGGGATGATTCTAATTAGGGAAAGCTTCCACTTAATAGCATCAAATCACAGCTCTCTGGAAGACGGCAAAAGGGAAGGACAGAGTTTGATGGAGAGGGTGAGGTCGCCTGGAGTCTGAAACCAGAGTCTTTAAGGATTTATAGATTGTGTGTTTTGCCCACAAGGTTGGTTCATAACTTGTTAACAACCAGGGAGCTTTCACAGCCCAAAGACCACCCACATTCGATAACCTGATGCTGGAGTCCTCTGATTGCCATTTTTAAGCCCAGCTGCCTACAACCAAAGGGAATTACATGTGACCCACAGAGCAGTTCTAGGGAGGGGCAACAAAGAGAGAAAGTGGCCATTCTCGCTAATGACGTTCCCATGTGCCCTCTATGTGTCCTTGAGACTATGAAGTCCTCCTTCAGGAACATCATTGTATTGTCAATTGCCACTATTTTAATGATATTCATCAACATTATCATCATAAAATGTTTATTGAGGTACCAACTGTTTACAAGACAATATACTAAGCAGTACTAGGTTGGCAGTGCTACAGAGTGGATAGAGCCAGCATTTTAGTAAGAGGGACACAGGTTCAAACTGTCTCAGACACATATTGTCTAGTCACTTAGCCCCTTAGTGCCCCAGGCAACTTCCACAGACTAGGAGTCCCAGAATAGGTGAAGATCTTCCTTTGTAGGTGGAATTGTCTATACAAATTAAATCACAAGTCCAGGCCAAAAAATAAAAAATGGTTAAGTCGGGCCTAAGTTATGCAGAAATGCAGATGAGTTTCCTGGCCCTTAAGCAGTTAACCCTAGAGGGAGGCAATGTGTATAAGAAAAAAGAGGTAGTGTTAATTCGTTGTTATGAGCAATGAAAACCTTTGACTATAACAAGGAATTGATATGATAGCCAGCTTAGTGAAAGTTGTGTTAATACACTAGGGTTTCTATGAATGAGGTATCAAAGCACAGAGATAAATATAAGAATTATGGAAAATAACTGTACCCATGGTGGGGGGGAGTCTTAAATTGTTAAGGCCACAGTTATGATTTAATTGATAAAAAACTAAGAAACATGGATGATCGCAAAGTCAGACAAATTGCTACTCAGACTCAAGAAAGAAATAAAAAAAAAAATTCCTATCATGATTATATGTCTCCTTGTATGTGGAGCTATGCAAGGTTCTAGCCAGCCAATTTTGAGCCAAGAAAGCTTTCTTCATTGAAATATTCCATTAAAAAAGTGCTGCTGCATTACACTTAGGACAATAGGTCTCTGCCCAAGTACCACTTAATGGTTATTTTTTGGGCCCTCCAGGCTCAGAGTGAATGTAAATAGTAACTGTTTCTCTTTAGGCCAGCATCCCTGAGGGTCTTCCTCTCCCAGTTTGATTTTTTTTTTTTTTATGAAAGGGGTCATCCCTTAACTCACTTCTTAAAGAGGCCTATTCACTGAATAGGTGTAGCCTCACTCAAAGTGAAAGCTGAAAATCCCTTAGCTTAAAAGTGCCTAGGTCTCCAACTGCATCCTAGGCCATCTCCAGTTGTTCTAATTGATATCTGGCCACTGCATCCAGATGGCCCTGGTAGAGAAAGTGACACTGGTGACTTTGCACAGCCCTCCCTTACCCAAATTAAAGTTAATTGCAAGTCATGTCATCATCTCCTTGATGTCAAGGCTCTTGCTGTTCATAGGCTCTAGATTAGATGATTTCTAAGGTCCCTCCCAGTTCTAGAATTCTATGTTTTAGGTACACTTCAATAGCGGAGACAAGTGTTACCACTGTATATTAGTTTTCACGGAGAGATAAAATGTGTAAGAGTAAAAATACTTACCATAGAGGAAAGTACAAATTTATAGGAAACTTGGATACTGTTGGTTCAATAATTCCTTCATAAATTGAATCTAGGGTCTTTGTCTTGTCCATTTGTAGTCAAAAATATTCTAAAAGTTCCAACTCTAAATTTGATCAATGTAAGCTCCTTAAGGGTGGGTACTGTTTCATTCATTTGTCTTTGGGTGCTCAGGATTTCACAAATAGTACATACTTTAAAAATGCTTGTTGATTACTTGATCCTTATAGTTCAGAGTTCTTATAAAGAGCTCTTTTGAAGGTAGAGGCATTCCTCAGTATCTAGCAAAATCAAGTAGGATCTGATTTCTTCGGTAAGTGCTGCAGTTCCAGAAGCAAATTCTACCAAAAGAAGATAGTTTACATTTTTTTTTTAATAAAGGGGAATAAGTATTTTCAGAAACAGGACCAAGAATAAAGTAAGGGTGGAAAGAGTATCCAATCTATGATTATGACGTGTGTGTATTACAGGCTTAACACGGAATCTGCTGATCTTAACATTAACTATTTTAGTTATTTATGTTCTACCATGTTTAGGAAGTTAACGATTCTATGTTTACCAGATGTGATCTTAGGTCAAAACTCCTAGAATTTCAGAGTAGCAAGATATCCAAAGTTTTAACCTACACAATATCTCTTATCCAATTAATGTTCAGAGAAGAATCTTTTGTTTTTGTGTTTGATTTTTTTTTGTTTGGTTTGTTTGTTGCGTTGTTTTTTTGTGACTAGGTCTCCTTCTCTAGCCCAGGCTGAAAGTGCAGCAGCTACTTACAGCCTACCCCACTGCTGATGGGCTAGAAAGCTTTGAGCGGCTCTGTTTCCAACCTGGACCAATTCCCCCAACCTTATGCAGATTGGTGGCTTCCACTCCCTGGGGCTCATAATATGGGAGTCAGACTTAATGCCGGCACCATCCATCAGCTTTGGCCCTATTACAGCTCAGAACATTCCAAGTACTCCTCAACTGAAATGCTCCACCAGCCTCAGCATCCTCAGGAGCAAGGGATGACAGACCTATACCACCATGGCCAGAAGAACAGAATCTTTCCCTACATCATTTTAAATTTTAGCTGACCATTTACTCTTGAGATTGGCAAGCTAAACTTGATATTAGCCAATTCTAAATTTTTGGTAGAATATGCAAACCATTGTCCATATAAGAAGACTCTACCAACCTGACAGTGATTAGCTTATAATGACCAGCATTTTCTGTACTGTATATCTGCAAAAGTTGTCTTTTGTTTGCAATAACTTATGTATGCAAAAGCTGGTGCTCATTGCTTCCCAGAACCATAGATTTCTGTGTTTTTGATTTAAACAACAATAACAAAACCAAACCCAACTGTCTCATGTCTGATTGTTGTATATCAGATTCATCTCTTTGCTGATGTTCCCCATTAGTCATAACAAGAATGTGGTTTCTACCCTTAAAGTATTCTTCTTTATAAAATATAAAATAATATATAAATTTGTTTATAATAATACAATAATACATTATGTGTGATATAATATATTATGTATACTACACCATATATAATATAATTAATATAATAATAAATTATATATAAAATATATGCTTCTTGGCATTAACTAGTTGTGTCTTCTTTAGGTCTCAATTTCCTCATCTGTAAAAAGAAGGGAGACAAGTAGATTGTCTGCAAGTTTCCTTCTAGTTCTAAAACTATGTAAATACTAGTTCCAAACCTAAGTTCTCTGGGCTTGCAGTGCATTCCATTTTATCTTACAGGGAATTGATTCTATATATTTTAGAGTCATAGAGCTATAGAATCCCAGAGCTAGTAGGATCCTAAGAGATCACTTGTCCCTTCCCACTCCAGGCAAACTCATGATGCAGATAAAGAGTCAGGAAGCAAGTGTAATGGAAACAGCGATAGGACTGGAGTCAAGAGATCTGAGCTTCAATCCAAGCTTCAGTACCTACTAGCTGTTCCACCATAGGTAAGTTACACTCTGAGCCCCAGTTCCCTATTTTATTATTAATAATAATAATAATAATAATGCTTACAGTAACTACCTCACAGGGTCATGAAGAAAGAATTTTATAAAGGCAGGTTTTATCATTAGAAAACGGGAACTGAGAGGTTGTGACTTTTCCTAAAATCACAGTGGCAACGCAGAGTTTAGAATCCAGGTCAACTGACTCCCAGGCTTATGCTCTTTCTAATTCATCACTCTTGCTTCATTCCTCTAGCCCAGAACTTGTGTTGCATCAAGTCTCCCTTCAATGCTGATTCAATGGATATATTCTAAGAGCTTGACTTCAGAAGGAGCCTCTTGCAAATCAAGAATTTGCAGAGGGTGGAATGAAGTCTCGGTTCTTAAAAGCTTTTTTATTTCATTTAAGATTTGAGGTGCAAAAAAGTAGGGTGTGCGTGGCTGAGGAGGAGGAGAGGAAGAGAAAGGATGATATTTCTCTTTCACTTCTCCACCTTCCTCTGTTCAAACCAAACCTGACCACATCACACCCAAGCCCACTCTTACCTTCATTCCTACCTCCAATCCCCAAACCTAAGCAAAGTAAAAAAGTAGAGATAAGAGGTAAAATAGGAGAGAGGAGGGAAGCAGAGAACTGCTATGGAGAACAACATGGAGCAGTTTTGCTGTGCTTAGGAGAAGAAAAATATTGCTTTCTCTCTTTCCTTCACAAATTTAAGTCTGATTTTTGCCCCACTCCTTCAGAGTGGGTAAAAACTATAGTGAAATGAACTTCATTACCAAACAGAGGTATTTTGTACCTGTCTATCTACCATATAGAAGAATGAACATGGATGCTACTTTGTATAACTTCATTTTTGTCAAGAGCTGGGTGTCCTGGCCTAGGCTTTAAGTTTTCCCAAAGTACCTGCTCCACTCATTGTGATCTGGTTTTCTACTTCTAGATCACTAGTCATAGCACAGAATTTGTTGTAAGTGGAAATACCTTCCTTAGAGGACATTTGGTGTGAATTCTCACTTCTTCCTTTCTCTTCCTCTCACTTCCTCTTGATTTAATCCCTCTTTCTAACATCTTTAATTCTAGTCTCTAGTGAGATGACCATTCTCCTCCAACACCTCTACAGGTACCTTTGATCCCACCCCATCCCTTCTCCTTCAACAGTTTATCCCCACAATCATCCCCCTCATCCCCCATCTTCAGTGTTTCCCTGTTAGTCCTTTCTCTGCTATCTTCTGGGCCATTTTCAGTCGTCCTAATCTATATCTGACCACTGGACCCAGATGGCTCTTGAGGAAAAAGTGAGGTTGGTGACTTTGCACAGCCCTCCCTCACTTAAATCCAATTCATTTGCAAGTCATGGCATCATCTTCCTGATGTCATGATACTCTTTGAGAACAAAGGACAAACTACACCCCCCACCCCCACACACACACAAAATTAGTCCTTTCTCTGCTATCTACTAACACCCTCAAGTCTTCCTTTTCCTTAAAAATCACTTTGTAGGGGCAGCTAGGTGGCACAGTGAGTAGAGCACTGGCCTTGAAGTCAAGAGGACCTGAGTTCAAATTCGACCTCAGATACTTGACATACTTACTAGCTGTGTGACCTTGGGCAAGTCACTTGACCCCAGTTGCTCTGCCTTCCCCCCTGCAAAAAAAAAAAAAAAGAAAAAAATCACTTTGTAGACCCTACCATCACCTCAAGCTATCTTCCTGTGTCTTAACTCCCCCTTCTCAGCCAAACCCTGAGAAAAACCTGCTTACATTCACTGCCTCCAATTTTTCTCTCACTCTCTTTTAAACTTTCTGCAATCTTGCTTTCAACCTCATTACTCAATTGAAACCACTGTCTCCAAAGTTACCATTGCCTTACCATTGATTGATCTCTAGATCCAATGGTCTTTATCAATCATTACAACTCTTGACATTTCTGCAGCATTTGACACTGTTGGCCACTTAGAGGCCACCTCTAGTCCCAGATTCACTTTCCTCTTGGGATTCTCATAATACTGCTCTCTCTCAGTTATCTTCCTACCCATCTGACCACTCCATGTCAGTCTGCCCCTTCATCTCCACCTTTCAGAATCCCTAGCTTTTTTTTTCATGGCTCAACTCAACTATCATTTTATACATGAAGCTTTTCCCTAACCTCCACCAGATATTGGCTCTTTAACTCAAAATTACTTGTATCTACTTTTCATATATCTATGTATGGACACAATATCTCCCCTGGCTAGATCATAAACTGCTTGAGGGCAAAGATTTTTGTGTTTGTATCTCTGTCAACTAGGCAGTCTCAATAAATTCCTGTTGATTTCAATTGACTGAGAGATTGATTCCTAGACTGACCACCAGAAGCTGCAAAGTATTAAAGACAGATAAAGAGAAGTATGTATAGAGTGATTTTACATATATACATATGTGTATATACATATTTGTATCCAATGGTAGGCATATCTAGGGTGGAAGGGGGAGGGAAGAAAAAAAGAGAAAAGGAAATTTACATGAAAACTGTATTATATATTTGAAAGTAATAGCAAGTTGTACATAATAGATTTGCAGTTTTATGTGCAATCTTTTTATTATTATACTATATTGTGAAATGCTTGTTTTATTCAACAAATTAAAAATAAAATAAATTTCAAAAAAATTTTTAAGCTGATTAACACCTAATTTAGGTGAAGCCATCAACTAGGCTTTAATATAACTTTAAATGGTTATTTAATCAGAAGAGCTGAAGATGTACCTTCGAGTATCGAAAATGGCAAACTCAGAATAAAGTTAGCCAGTAGAAAGACTGCTGGAATTAGAGCCAAAAGACCCAGATTCAAATCCTGACATCATTTTTTCATCTGTAAAATGAAGTTTGGGGACTAGATGACCTCTAAGGTCCCTTCGATCTCTAAATCTCTGGCCCTATTATCCTAGTACTGACAGGAAGAGAGGGTATCCAGATGGATGGCAGAAATGTTTAGCTACATACACATCCAGAAAAAGAACTATGGAGTCTAAATGCAGATCGAAGTATATTATTTGCTCTCTTTTTTGTCTGTTTGTTTCTTGTTTCTCGTGATTTCTCCCATTGCTTTTTCTTTACAACATGACTAATGTGAACATATATTTAGTATGAATGTATATAGAGAGCATGGATCAGACTGCATGTTGTGTTCGAGTGGGGAGAGGGGAGCGATGGGGAGAAAATTTGGAACTCAAAATTTTATGGAAGTGAATGCTAAAAACTAAAAATTAATAAATTAATTATGTTTAAAAAAGGAATGTTTAGCTATCTCACACATTCCACATTCCAACCAAAGTGGTCAATTTGCTGTTCTCCCTCTACAACATTCCATCTCCTGCCTCTGAACAGGTGTCCCCCATGCCAGGAATGTTCTCCTTTCTTAGCTCCACGCTTTGGAATTCTTGGCTCTGTTGAAATGCCACCTCAGGGCTTTCCTAATCCCCCCCCAATCCTACTTCTTGTGCTCCCCTCTATCCCAATCTCCACATTACTTTAGTTACATTTACTTACCTATATGTTATTTCCCAATAGAATGCAAGCTTCTTCATTATTTTTTTCTGTATTCCTATATACCTTGCATATAGTAGGAGCTTAATAAATGTTGTTGAATTGAACTGAATCAGTAACCCCAAACTTTTTGGCCCTTCTGATTCTACATGTACACTAAGCAACTTTCAATAGCATTAAAACTGAGGAATAAGTGGGTATGGCAAAAGAAAGAAATAAGCATTTATATAGTGCCTACTATGTACTAGGCACCATGCTAAATACTTTACAAATACTACCTCATTTGATCCTCATGATAGTCCTGAAAGAGAAAACTGAGGTTAACAGAAGTTAAGTGACTTGAACACACACACACACACACACACACACACACACACACACACACACACACACACACACACACACAGAGAGAGTAAGTGTTTGAGGTTATATTTGAACTTAAGCTTTCCTGACTCCAGGTCCAGCATTCTATCCACTGCACCATCTAGCTGCCTCAAATAAGTGACTTTCTTCAATAACCAAATACCAATTTTTTTTAGCCTTTTATATCTTTGTGTTATGCTCATCTTCTGCTTCTAGTTTTCTTCACCCCTCTCCCTCTACAGGCACCCACAGCTCCACCATCTCTCCACATGGTCCTTTTCTCTTACTTTTCCTCACTTCGTCCATCTCACTTCAGAAACCCAATACCCTCCCCTGTTTAAAAACTGACTCTAAGGGAAAGGTCTGGCATCAATTATTTACATTTAGTTTATATTTGCCATAAGGCAAATTTAAGTATGTGTTATCTCCCCCCTTTCCCCCCGTCCACAAGGCATCTGCATTTTAAGTCTTATCTCCAAGAATTCATTGTCCTCTATTAAAGGAATTTCAGGCATTTTGCATTGTCCTCTACTGGAGGAATTTCAGGCATTAGCATGCTAGGGAGATAGATATTTGGGAGGTCAAGAGGCCTTTCCCCTTTCCTTTGAATTCTAACTACATTGGTAGGTGGACACTTATTCTGTCTATGCTCAAGGTTGGCTCCGCTTTCAGCTATGTGCTTGTGTGTCCTGAGAAAGAGCCCAGAGGTACAAAAAGGTAAGAACTACCTCAAAGAATAAGAAGTGGCTTCAATCATATGAGGAAAAATCAAAGAATCCTGATGAGAACTTAGACAGAGTGACTGAAGAGGGGCTGA
This sequence comes from Phalanger gymnotis, assembly GCA_028646595.1. Taxonomy (NCBI): domain Eukaryota; kingdom Metazoa; phylum Chordata; class Mammalia; order Diprotodontia; family Phalangeridae; genus Phalanger; species Phalanger gymnotis. The sequence continues at coordinate 107,200,352 of CM053627.1, forward strand.
GACTTTATGCATGAAAATCAGCTCATTTAAATGTAAATCATTACTGAGCAAGTTTGGTTGTTGCTATTGATATTCAACGTTAAGTTTCAAACAAAACGTTCAATGCTTTTTTTTTTAAGCTCAATCATGAGTGTAAGAGGTATAGAAATGAAGTAATGAGCTTTTTTTGTGGCTCTTGGGATCATAAAACTAGATCTGGAAGGAACCTCAGAGGTTATCTAATCCAAAAACCTCATTTTCCAGATGAGGAAACTGACGGGTTGAGTGACTTGCCCAGGCCACATGGGTAGTGGGTGGCTGAGCAAATGCTGGAACTTAGGTCCTCTCACTCCATGTTCATATTTTCACTAAACCAATCTGTGAAACCAATCACATTGCTAGGCCATAGATACCAGTTCCTTGGCAAATTGTCAGAGACATTTGGTGATGTTCATCACCTACTGAGTTAAAAGAGAACTAGATCTTTCTCCTAATTCCAGTTCCCAAAGCCCTTGTTATAGATTGAATTAGATGTGGGGTGGGGTGGGGTCACATAGAAAACCATCAATTCTGACAAAATCATGCACATAGCACATGGAATAGCCTTGAGATCTTAGTGAACTTCTAAGGGTACCCAAACATACTTAGTAATGCCATGGTAGTCATCTATAAAAAATGTCAAACAAAGTTGTGAGTTCAAGGAATCCAGATTGTTATGCTAGTGCATTGGAATATAACATTTCTTTTAAATTTACTTTATTTGATTTATTCTGAACTTAACAAATAAGATAAGGGTTTGACAATGCAGAATAGAAAAAAAAAGGTGGCACATGAAACTGTAAATCTGTTCTGTTGACTCCATGTCAGTTTAATGCAATTTAACATGTCAAGTGTCTATGATGAGAAAACTCACTCTGTACATACTTCTATTTATCAGTTCTTTCTCTGGATGCCGATAGCACCTCTCTTCATATATCCTTTATTTTTAATTTATGTATTTATAATAGTAAAAATGACTCAGTCACTCAAAGTCACTCTTAAAACTGTATTGCTCTTACTGTATACAACATTCTCTTGGTTCTGATCACTTCAATCTTCAAGGAGTACTCAAGACAGACAGCTTCCATAGGAGCCAGGATGAAGTATACAATTCTAAATTGTCAAGAGACAATTTCTAATATGCCTTTCTCAATACTTCATTAGTGTGTTATTTCATCAGCGTAAGAACTCCTTTCCTGAATGCAGACCACAATCCTTTTAAGCCTTAGCTAGTCATTACAGGGTAGGATGATAGGATCAAAAATCTAGAACTGGAAGGGCCCTCAGAAGCCATCTAGCCCAAAATTTTACAGATGAATATACTGGGACCCGGAGAACTGAAGGGATTTGTCCTGTGTCATAAGGTAGCAGAGGCATTCAAGCTCAGGTTCTGTTTCTCCTAATTCAGTGCTCTTTCCACTGCAGCTTGCCCCATCTCACTAGCTGATATTGCTCCCAAAACTGTTAATTAGTTGTCATTCTTCTAGTTTTCAGGCTTTCTAAACATAGGCCAGTTCTTGGATGATAGGTATACAGCCTATGCTAGGAGTCTTTCCAATTTGATGAGGCCCACCAGATCTCACAGGGGCAGCTAGGTGCCAGACCTGGAGTCAGGAAGACCTGGGTTCAAATCTGACCCCAGACACTTATAGCTATGTGACCCTGAGCAAGTTATTCAACCCTATTTGCCTTAGTCCTTCATCTGTAAAATGAGCTAGAGAAGGAAATGGCAAACCATTCCAGTATCTGTGGCAGAGTGGATAGAGCATCGGGCCTGAAATCAGAAAGACTTATCTTCCAGAGTTCGAATTCTGGCCTCAAATGCTTACTAGCTGTGTAACCCTAGACAAGTCACTTAACCCTATTTGCCTCAGTTCCTCATCTGTAAAAATGAGCCAGAGAAGGAAATGTCAAATCACTATAGTATCTCTGTCAAAAAATCCCAAATGGGATCACAAAAAATTAGACACAACTGAATGACTAACAACAACCAGATCTCACAATCTGTTGGCAAAGCCTTTAAGAACCTAGAATTACGTGCAGTCCACAAGGAAGCTTCAGCGATATATTTTCCAGTGGAAGATTATTTTCTAAAATACACATATTTTTGACACCATAAAATTTCCATTTTCTATAGTGCATAGATATTTATTTTGTGATAAATCAAGGTGTCTGCCTCAATGATATCTCAAACCCTCAGGTGGACAACAAAGTCCAGGGGGAACAATTTTTAAATACAGAGAGATAGACTTTTCAAACTTTGCCTAGGGCACAGAAATGCTTTGTCTCTGTTCTGACTTCCAGTTGGCTTCAACTAAATTTCAAGTCTATTTAAACCTTTTTCTCTAGGGAAGATGGTGCCTTTGCTCTACTGCTTGAAAAAGTTTCTTTTCTCTCTTTTTTGGGGAAACATTATATTTTCTACCTTTAGGTACTCTTTGCCCCGGCCCCTCCCAGCTGATAGTACTATGGTCAGTTAATTTGGCTGCCTATGAAATATTAATATTAGTAATAATGATGAAATCCTGTGGGCATCTCAAGTTCAACATGTCCAAAACAGAACTCATTATCTTCTCGCCTAAAAACCTGTACCTTCCACAAATATCTATATTTCTATTGAGGACACCATCAGCATTCCAGTCACCTGGGTTTAAACCTTGGAATCATTCTTGGCTCTTCCCTTTTCCTTCAACCCCCCCCCACCCCCCACCCCGCCGCATAAAAAAATCAGTAGTCAAGTCTTGCTGATTTTATTTCCAAAATATCTTTCCCCCTTGTCCCGTGCTCTCTCCTCACTGGACCACCACCCTCCTTCAGCCCCTCATCACCTCTCATTGGAACAATTGTAATAGCCTTCTAACGTGTGGTGGAACTTCCTGTCTCCCCTCCCCCCTGCCCTGCCTACAATCCATCCTCCATATACCCGCCAAAATATTTTCCCCAGAATATGTCACTTGTCTTACCCAGAAATCATCACTGGCTCTAGGATAAAACACAAACTTATTAGCTTAACATTTAAAGGCCTCTGCATATAACTTCAACCTATCTTCCAATCCTTATTTTACATTATTTCCCTTGACACAATCTACATTCCAGCCAAACTGTTCCTCAGACTGAACTTTCTACTTTTCACTTCTGTAAGTGGTTCTTCATATATGATCTGCACTCCCTCCTCATTTAAACTGCTTACAATTCTTCAGGACTTGGCTACTATGGTATAACATTTCTTGATATCCCAGTTTTTCCTTAGTTTTCTCTCTCTTCATACTCATTTAGCATGCTACATTGGTCACCCACTGAATCCTGGGCCATTGCCAGTCACGTTGACTTTTGTCCTGCCACTGGACTTCAATGACTCTGGAGGAGAGGAGGCCCAGAACTTTATGCAACTCTGCCTCACTTAAATCCAATTCACACCAAGTCAAAACATCACTCATGGTGTCATCCATCAGTCCTCTTCAAAAATGAAGGATAAACACAACAACAACAAGCCCCTTTAAGGTAAGGCTTTTCATTTTTGTCTTGGTAGATGGAACACTTGGCAAAGATATTCATTCATTTAAATTGAATCTAGCTTCACCAACTCTGCCGCCATTTTATCTGTGACCTTCTTTAGCCTGCTGTGTCACACTTATTAAGGTAACTCACTCATTTGACCATAAAACTCATGTTAGGCAAGTCATCCATTTAAAGTAGTACTTCTTTCTAATGTCTACTTGGTCTAAACCTTTTCAGATACTTTTACATTTTGTGGGTACCAGTCTGGTGCTTGGTTTGTCCATCTTCCCAAATTAGCTACTTCCCTAATTAGCAACTTTTTTGTGCTAGGTACAAAGTACACTTCCAAGTTCCTTCTAGCTGAGCCTCCAATTTCAATCAGCCCATCCTGGATTTTCTTTGCTTCTCACTCTTCTCTTCCTGTCTTCCTTTTCCTGACCCCACAATTCCACTAAATGCTTTCTTCATAATCTTGCCTTTTACCATCATATAGGATCCTAGGATTATTCGATTTAGAACTAGAAGGAATGTTAGAAGTCATTTGGTTCAACCCCTTCATTTTACAGATGAAGAAGTAGATGTTCAAAGAGGTAGTGGATGTTCAAAGAGGTACAGTCATCTGTAAAAGGTGATTCGGTTATAGAAACAGAAGCAGGATTCAAATCCAGTTCATAGAATCATAGACTTTCAGATCCGGAAGGGATCTCTGCTATTATCTGGACCAGAACACACTTGAAAATGAAGCTTCTATGTAACACACTCAATGAGCATTTGTCTAACCTCTGTCTGAGGACCTCCGCTGAGGTTACTTTCTGAGACATCCCATTCCACTCTGGAATGGTTCTAATCCTTATCAACATCATCGTCATCATTGTAACCCTCATGAGATAATATATGTGCAGTGATTTTCAAACCTTAAAGTGCTATATGAATATCGGTTATCTCTAAGGCATTTATTAAGTGCCTACTATTGCCCAAGGATACAAAAACAGAAGTGAAATAGTCACTACCTTCAAGAGGCTTGCATTCTAATGGGGAGACAACATGCATATATATAGTATAACAACCAGTTACAATAATTACCTTGTTTTAAGCTTAGGGGCAATATGATGGCCGCTGACGTCCGCTGGATTCCCTCCTTTGTGGTTTGAGGAAATTTATTTTAGATGAAAGTCTATAAGTAAAATCACAATTGCTCCAAGCTCCAAATCAGGAAAATTCCTCACAATTAGGCAGAGGTTTGGCTCTCTACCTTAATTTACATTTACTTCTATATCTAGTTAACCACTGGCCTCTTGGTGGTTGAGGCAAGATTCAGGTTGCCAGAAAAGTTTGGGTAATAAGGCAGTAGATTACATTACAATGTCTGTGGAAATGGAGGTACCAGGAGCAGAAGTCAGGAAAAGATCAGACTTTTTCCTTGGTACTTCCCTTAATCCTTGACTAAATGGTGGCATCAGCCCAAGTCTTCTTATACTCCAATGGTCCTTCATGAAATGTCCCTTCTTGGCCACAGCCTGGTCCTACTTTTTCCTTATCCTTTTGCTAATTTCTCTTGGGTTGCTGGTTCCCTCTGGTTTAGCTCTGAATTACCTCTCCTCACTCCCTTCTGCTTCCAGACGCAGAATCTATCTTGTTCTGAGATAGGGCCCAATCATGAATCTCACACGATGCCTTTGCTTGATTCAAGGAGTTCTATTCAGAGTTGGGCCTCATTTACAAATTCTGAGGTAATGACTTATAAGTGGAATGGAATAATCAATGGAGCCCTACTTTACCTTTCCCTCCACTCAATTTTAATCTTTGCTCTTCTCAATAAATCTACTGGGATGTGCTTGTCAAATTCCATGGTCCCAAACCTTATATAGCTCTTTTGTGAGTTGGGGAGGTTCTGTAATATCCTTTTTGAATGCTTTCCCCAGTGCCTTGTACTAAATCATCTTGGGGAAAGTCTGTGTAGCACAATGTGGTAATTAGCATTCTTCCTCTTTCTGCTCTCCAGTTCTGATCCTAAGAGAGTTTCCTCTTTTCCCAAACTGGGGAAGAAAAGAGCTCTATAGAGGCTGAAGAATATTGGACTTCCCATCAGAGTTGTAGCGGTATCCCCACATCAGCTAATCCCCACATTGGTATGTTCACTGGAAGCCGAGGACAGAGAGCCTGGCAAAGAAACTGTACTATACCTGAAGGGAGCTTCTAAAACACTCCACAAATTGGAGGGGGAAAAATTCTAGCAACTAAGAGCTGTATTCATTAAGCTTAAGCCCACTTTCCTCTGGACTCTATATGTAATTGTGAGAAGGCTTGTTATAGACTTTGGGGGGATATTTTATAGCAACTTTTCTTCCTATACCAACTTAAGAAATACTCCTTCCTAAAAGCTTAAGGCTGTCCAACTAAAATGATTCTCAACATCAATTCCCTTTTGATGTAAAAGGGGAAGCACACAAGTGGGGGCTCAAGCCCCCATTAGAGAATCATCCTCCACTCCTCAGTGGAACCTCTAAAATCCTATTAGAGAGATTTTTTACCTTGCTCCAGGACCCCAAAACCAATCAATGAAAGTGAGAATTAGGAGGACATGGGGTCCCTGTGGTGCTTCATCTGGGATAAACATTGTACCTTTATGATAAGTATATATACAAGATATATAGGAAGTCAATAAAATGTAACCTTAGAGAGAAAGGTACTAAAAGGCAACTAAATGGTATAGTAGATAGAGTACCAGGCCTGAAGTTAGGAAAACCTCAGTTCAAATGTAGCCTCCAATATTTACTAGGTATGTGATCTTGGGCAAGTCATTTAACTTGTCTTTGCTTCAGGTTCTTCAACTGTAAAAATGTGATAATAAAAGCATCTACCTCACACAGTTGTTGTGAAGTTCAAATGAAATAATATTTGTGAAGTGCTATAATGTCCATCATATATAAATATAACAACTATATAAATGCTAGTTATTATTATTAATAGTAGTAGTATTAACATAATTTTTTAACAGTTTAGAAAGACGGCAGGATACCAGGAAAGGTCTCCTTAAGACCAGAGATTCCGAGAAGTGGCAAGTGAGGAGGGAGAGGATTCTAGGTATAGGAGGACAGCCACTACAAAGGCTATGATGGTAAATGGAGTATTGTGCGTGAGGTACAGCAAGAAGGCCAGTATGGTTCAACCACAGATTGCATGCCAAGGAATAACATATAAGATTAATAGAAAGGTAAGGAGGGGGCATGTTCTCAATGCCAAACAGAGAATTTTATGTTTGATCCTAGGGATCATATAGGGAGCCACTAGAGTTTTTGCTGGGTAGGCTAGCCTGGCCTGCCTTTTAGAAAAATCATTTTGGTAGCTATGTGGAGGACAAACTGAGGAAGGCAGAGACTTGAGGCAGGGAGATCATTTAGGAGTCTATTACAATAGTCCAGGCAAAATGTAATGAGGTTTTAGCCTAGGAAGATAGCATTGTGATTAGAGAGAAGAGATAATGAAAGAGAGATTTATACCAGGGAAGTTTCTTCCTTTTTGAAACCTAAATCTGACTACTTTTGACTTCCACCCACTGTTGCTAATTCTGCCCTCCAGGCCAAGCAGAACAATCTCTTTTACACTTGATATGTCTTCAACTTCTTGAAGATAGCTATAAGATCTCTTTTAATTAATAATAATAGCTAACATTTACATAGCAGTTACTATGTTCCAGGCACTGTGTAAGCTAAGCACTTTATACAATTATCATTTCATTTGATCCTCACAACCACCCTGGAGATAGATGCTACTCTTATCCCCATGTTACAGAAGAGGAAACTGAGGTTTTGATGACCTGTCCAAAATCACACAGTTAATAAGTATCTATAATATATAAATAAGATTATATTTCAACTCAGGTCTCCCTGACTCCAGGCCTGGCACTCTATCCACTATGCCACCTAGCTACCCCTAACCTTTTTTTTTCCTTCAGGTTAAAAGTCTCCAGTTCCTTAAATAAATCCTTACCTAGCATGAAATAAGACCCTTCACTAACAGTGATTGCTCTCAAATTTAAATGAAAAAGATGAGTCCTTAAAAAAAGTATGAGTCAAAGAACAAATCATAGAAACAATAAATACTTTTATCAAGGAAAATTACAATGAGGTCATCAATTTAGTAGAAATTTTCCATCAAGAAAATAATACTGGTAGTGATTCTAATATATTCAGTATTTATCAATTCAAAACACAATTTAGTCAGTCAAAACACATTTAATATGTACCTTGGTACACTGTGCTAAGTGCTTGTGATATAAATTTTGCAGTTAAAAGAGTGGGCTGCCTTAATAAGTGGATACACAAGTAACAATTCCAAAATTATATAAATTGTTTGCAAAAACAGAGAAAGAAGGCATGCTACCAAATTCCTTCTAAGTGACACATATAGGGCTAATCTCCAGACTATGGAAAGATAAAGCAGAGAAAGAAAACTTTTGACTAATAGCTCCAATCAATAAGGATATAACAATATTGAATAAAATATTAACAAAGAGACTACAGCAATATATTTAAAGGATCGTACACTATGAACATCTTAAATTTATGCCAGGAACTCAGGATTGGTTCAACCTGAGTAAAATCATAAATATAATAGATCATATTAGTAGCAAGAACTAAACTCACATTTATGTTGCTAGATATGGAAGAAGCTTTTGAAAAACTGTAACATACTTATGTTAAAACTCTAAAAAGGATGATGATGATGATAGCCAGCATTTATATAGTGCTTTAAGCTTTGCAAAGCCCTTTGTAGTATGTATTATATATTTTATCCTCAAAATAATCCTGGGAAGTAGGTGTTATTATTATCCTCATTTTACAGATAAAGAAACTGAGTCAAATAGAGGTTAAAGTGATTTTATCCAGGGTCACACAGCTAGTAAAAGTATATGAGGCTGGATTTTAACTCAGGCTTTACTGACTCCAAATCTAATACTCTATTTTCCATATGGTCAATAGAATTTACCTTAAACTAAAAGCTGTTTCCTATAATTGAGAAGTGCTAGAGGCCTTTCCAATAGAATCTAAGGTAAAGCAAGCATGTCACTACCGTTATCTGACAAAGTTCTCGAAATGCTAGTTATTGCAATAAGCCAAGATAAAGTAAATGAGGGAACGGATAGTGGCAAAGAAATAAAATTATCATTATTTGCCGATGATGTGATGGTTTACTTAGAGAACACTAGAGATTTAACTAAAAATAAATTGAAATAAATAATATCCAATAAATTAGCAAAATATAAAATAAACACAAACATAATCAGCCTTTCTGTATATCACTAACAAAATCCAGCAAGGAGAAATTTCATTTAGAATCACCATAAAATGTACAGAATATTTCTGAGTTCCCTTATCAGAACCCACTCAAGACCTCCAGACATATAACTACAAAGCACTGTTTACAGAAATAAAGATTTTAAAAGTTACAGAATTATTCATTTCTCTTTGTTGAAAAAGATTATATCAGCAGCTGCTGATATAATCAGGTGCCATACAAATCAAACTACTAAGGGGTTACTTCATAGAATGAGACAAAACAGTAATCAAATTTATCTAGAAGAAAAAAATGTCAAAAACCTCAAGGAAAATAATGGAAAAAATGGAAAGGAAGGAAGTATAGTGGCACTAGACCTCCAACTATACTCTAAAGCAGAAATCATTTAAACTATTTGATACTGGTTAAAAAATAGAAAAGTTAGTCAATGGAATAAACTATGTAAGCAAACAAACAATACCCAGAAGCAAAAAAAAAAAAACAAAACAGTACTGTAATGTTTAATAAATCTGAAGACACCAAGTACTAAGAAAAAGATTCCTTGTATAACAAAAACTACTAGGTGCAGAGTAAAATGAGCAGAACCAAGAGAACACTGTATACAGTAACAGCAATATTGTTCAAAGAATAACTGTGAACAACTAAGCTATTCTGAGTAATACGAATATTTAAATCAACTACAGAGGATTTGCGAAGGAAAATGCTGTCTACCTCCAGAGAAAGAACTGACATATGAAAATATGTACTATATAGTTCCACATATATACATATGTGTATAGATATACATACTATATGTATGCGTATGTGTATGTATACATATACATATATATACATATACATACACACACACACACACACACACACACACACATATATATATGTCTTTTCTACTGCAGGATTGGGAAGGAGAGGAAGACAACCAGGAACTCAAAATGTAACAGAAAAATAAATTATGTATGTATATAACTGCTAGGAAAACTGGAAAGCATTTGAGGCAGAATTAACTTTAGATTAGCATCTCATACCATATACCACAATAAGCTCCAAATAGGGTGTTGTTGCTGCTCAGTCGTGTCTGACTCTTCGTGACCCCATTTGGGGTTCTCTTGGCAAGGATACTAGAGTGGTTTGCCATTTCCTTCTCCAAACAGATAGTTGATCTAAACATAAGAAGTCATATCATAAACAAATTAGAAAATGAAAGGAGATACCTTTCACAACTATGATCAGGGAAAGAATTCTTACCTAACCAAGAGGTAAATGGGAATCTCCAAAAAAAAAAAAATTGATTACTATACAAACTTTAAAAACCTTTTGCCAAACAAAATCAATGCAATTAGAATTACAAAGGAAAGAGTTACCTGGAGAAACTGTTTTGCGTGGCAAATAGCTCTGATAAAAGTCTAACTTCCAAGTTATATACGGAATTATTATAAATATGTAAGAACACACCAATAGTCAAATGTGCAACAGTCATGAATCAGTCTTCAAAGGAGGGACCACGAGCTATTAACAACCATATGAAAAAATGTTCCAAATCACTAATAATAAGAAAAATGAAAATTAAAACTTAGAATTTCCACCTTGATACCATCAAATTGACAAAGACGATAAAAGGGGAAAATGGCAATTGGTAGAAGGGCTATACTAGGACAGACACACTAAGGCACTATGAGTGAAGCTGTAAATTGGTTCAATCATTCTGGAAAGCAATTAGATCTATACTCAAAGTCACTAAATTGTGTATATACTTTGTCCCAACAATAATACTCCCGGATATATATTCCCAACAGGTCAAAAAGAGGACAGGATTCTTATGTACAAATATATCAGTAACGGCACTTTATTTTATAGTAAAGAACTGGAAACAAAGACAGTGCTCATAAGTTGGGGAATGGCTGAGCAAACTGTGGCATATGAATGGAGTGGAATATTATTGTGCCAAAAAGAAGTGATGGATATGATGGATTCAGTCACCTGGTAAGACATTCATGAACTGGAGAAGAGTAAAAGGAAAAGAACCAACAGAAAAATTTACACTATCATTATAATAATGTAAATGAAAACAACTTTGAAGGACTTCAGTGCTCTGAACAACGAAGTAACCAATCACAACTTTATAAGATAGATAGTGAAGCATGCCTCACACTCCATCCACTGGCAGAAAAGCCATGGACTAAAGGTACATACAGATATACATTTATCAACACAGTCAATCTATTGTGTTGATTTATTTGTCCTGACTACAATATTATAAGATTCTATTTGGAAGAGGAGGAGAAGGGAAGAAGGTAGAAGGTTAGGAAAATTGGTAAATAATGAGAATGATACAAAAAAAAAAAGGAAAATCAGAAAACATCAATGAAACATTTAAAAATACATAGAAGAGAGCAGGAGGAAGATCAGAAAGGGACACAGATAAACAGGGTAATTTTATGATCATCATGTTAAAATTTAAAATGAACTTTAAAATGAACTATACCTAACAATTTTATATATAATCCTCTTTCCTATTCTTTATCGTTTATTGAAGTGTTGGTTGAGTTCACAACAAAAAAGAAAGAAAAAAGAAAATGGCTGAGGATGGCAAGACTATAAGCATTATTAAATTTTGTCCTTTATTAAAAGCCTTCCCCAACCCCTCTTAATCCTAATGCCTACCCTCTGTTAATTATTTCTTACTTATCTTGTCTATAGCTTGCTTTGTGTATGTTTGTTTGCATATTGTCTCCCGCATTAGATTGTAAGCTCTTTGAGGGCAGCAACTGAACTTTGCTTCTTTTTATATCCCCAGAGCTTAGCACAGTCCCTGGCACATAGAAATTGCTTAATAAATGTTTCTTGATTGATCATTAAAAATAAAACCAAAGGAAGCAAAACTAAATCTACAAATAGTTTAGCACGAGACTAAAGTGAGCAACAGAATCACAAGAGCCTTCAAAGATGAAACTGGCAAGTAGATAATGAAAAGAAAAATGGAACAAAATTGCGAATATTTCCATAATGATGTTTTGATTATCAATAACAGTGAAATCACAACATTTGTACCTTAACATCTCACTTTCCAGGGAGGAAAGAGAATTGGGGCTTAAAACCAGGAAGAGAAGCTGGATCAGATAGAGTATATACTGAAGAAACATACGCAGAAATTAAGATATTAGGCCAGGGTGGTGCAACAGTGAATGAATGAATGAATGAATGCACAAAAAAAACCAAATAAATGAAAACTGGATTTTGTATCTGAAGAGTTGGGTTCAAATCTTGATTGTGCTGTCTACCTATTTGATCTCTGGCAAATCACTTTTCTGTCTAGGCCTTAGCCCTACATCTTTAAGTAAGGGGGTTGAACTCCTCTAAGGTTCCTTCTGGTTCTAAATCTATTTGATCCTATGATCAATTTTGAAATCATCATGGGATCATTTTACAAGTCATCTCAGGAAAAGGAAGAAACCAGAAAAAGAAAAAAGAAAAAAAAATCATAGTCTAAATTATTACCCACCAAACAAGCAATCCAGGAGGAATCAAAAAATAATGATTTGTGTACTTAGTTTCTCATCTTTATAAAAATCATTATGAGAATGATATACTTGTGTAATGTTTGTATCCTTGATGAAATTGAGAAAAGGGAACAGGAAGAGTTTTGCAAACAATTTCCTATAGCAGACCACATCTTTACAGACATGCAGTTGACTGAAGGGTTCAGAGAATACAATAACCTGCTGTGTTTATTGTTTGTTGGTTACAAAAAAGCATTTGACTCAGTAGAGCCTTAATGGCTCTCCTCCAACAAGGAGTCTCTTATGCACATGTAGAGAAATACAAAACTCCTTAATAAATGAAACCACAGAGATAACTGTTCAACAGGCCCTCTGATTATTAACTTCAAGTAGAACTTAAACCAGGGAAGCATCTGCTCAGCAAAGGTTTTCACCACTGTCATGGAGGATGTTCTGTTCAAGGTCCAAATGAAAGAGATTCCTTTTAGATGGTCATAAGGTCCTCCAGATGCTCCTGTTTACAGATAATATTGTTCTGATGGTATCTAACCCGAGAAAATTATTTATTCCTAAATGAGATATAGAATTGCTCAAAAGAAATCAACGCCTGCCCCCCCAAAAAATTTTTTTTTGGTCTAGACTCATGATTTTTTTCATCTGGGGAACTCTTGGTATAGAAACTCCCTCGGGCAGGGGGCGGGGCAGATCAGCCACAATTCTCCAACTTACGCCCTTACAAAACTGCCTGGAACACAGAGATTATATAGCTTTTTCTGGGGTCACACAGATAGTACATGTCAGAGACAGGCCTCAAACCTATGTATTCCTTATTCTGAGGCCCACCCTCCATCTACTATGCCATCTTATATCTTACAGGAAAAAACAGTAGATGAAAAACTCCCTTTGCTGAGACTTTAACATACAATTAGATGAATAATCAGTTGAGTTAGTACCTGAGTAAATATTTCTAGAACAGCAGCGCAGATAGAAAATGAGCTGGGCCAAGACCTGAAGAGCAGGAAGTCAGCCAGATTGTCTGGGGGAAATTTTTCAGTGCTTTCAAATGAGATACTATTTGTAATAGCACTTTGTAAATACCTGGCATATAGTATCCACTATATAAATGCTTATTCCCTTTCCTTTCAATGAGTCTAAGCTGCTCCTTGCAAAAAGTTCTGTATTTTCAATGCAGAGGTTCTCCCAGAGATACTATGTGGTTTGTTAATCTTTCACCACCATAGTCCCTAGAGAATCAAAATTCTGGAGGCCGCAAAGGACAATGGAGAAATATATGGTATGTGGAAGGAGGCAGTGGCATAAGAAATATCATTCAGGAAATGCATGATCAGAAAAGGAGTTGGTCATGTAGCGGGAAAGAGGAAAAACAGATAGCCCAAGTGCTGTACTGTTATCCAGGAAATGTAGAAAGACCTCAAGCAGCCTGGAGGAGCTATCAGACAGCATAGACAAGAACCCTACAGGAAAGGGGCAGCTAGGTGGTAAAGTGAGTAGAGCACCAGCCCTGGAGTCAGGAGGACCTGAATTCAAATTCGGCCTCAGACACTTGACATACTTACTAGCTGTGTGACCTTGGACAAGTCACTTAACCCCAATTGCCTTGACTTCCTCCCTCCAAAAAAAAAAAAAAGAATCCCATATGATGAGGAGTTAGGCCTAGACTAGGTTGCATATTGCATCTATGGAAGAAATACCTATATTTATGATGTCCCAGCTCCAAGAGAATACTTAAGTATGCAAAACTGAGGTCTACAATATGGAAACAAACAGAATTTTTTTACAACAAGAAAAGGTTTTGAAATAGACCTTAATTGGAAAAGAGAAAGAAAATAGCATCCTTTCATTTGAGAAAAAGACTTAAAGAAAATTCTATAGGATAACCAAGGTCATTCATTGATTCAATCAACAGCCATTTTCAAAGTGCCTGCTTTTTTTTTTTTGAAGGAATGGGGCAGATACAAAGATAATTAAATAATGATCTATGTCCTCAAAATACATTTAAATCATTAACTAGGCCTCTGCTTCAAATTCTTTGTGCACAGATAATATAAAGTGATACTTTATATATATATTTTATATTATTTATATATATTTAAATATATAATAAGCTTAATCTAAATTTATTAAATATGCATTTATATATAATTTAAATTTATTAAATATATTTGTATTACATATAAATTATTAAAATGAATTTATTCATAATTTAAATATATTTATCATACATGTATAATAACTAGTAACTCACAATTATTAAGCATTTAAAGTTTATAAAGCATCTTCCTGGAAACAATCCTTCAAGGTAGATAGTACAAGTACTATTTTTGTCCTCCTTTTATGGATAAGGAAACTAAAGCAGCATGACCTAGTAGAAAGAGCACTGGATTTGGAGGGAAGAGAGACCTAATTTAGACACCTGACTGACAATTCCTAGCTGTGCGGCACTGAGCAAGTCACTTAGCTCTCTGAGGCTCAGTTTTTCTCTTCTGAAAAAAAAAGTATATGTATATTTATGTAAATGTACACATAAACACCAACAGTAGCTATTTTGTGATATTATCATTAGAATCAAATGAGGTTTGTATTGGCTTACAACTCTTACTATGCTATATAAATCAGTTGAGAGCATTTATTAAGTGTGCCTATGTACTAGAGACTATGCTAAGTCCTCAGGATACAAAGGAAATAAAAATATGGTTCCTGCCTTCCAGGACCTCACATTCTAATAAGGGAAACAACACACACACAGACAACCACATGGATACACAATATGTACAAAGGTAATATGTAAGAAAGTAAGCTCAGAAGGAAGACACTAGCAGTGAGGAGACCTGGAAAGGTATCCTTCAGAAGGTGGGACGTGAGTTGAGTCAAGAAAGCCAGGGAATCAAGTAGGTAGAACTGAGGAGGAAGAGCATTCTAGGCATGGGTGGACAACCAGTAAAAAGGCAAGGAGTTAGGAAGTGGAGTGTCATGTTTGAGGTACAGCTAGAAAGCAAATGTCACTGTAATAAAGGAGGGCAGTCCAGTGTAAGAAGACTAGAAAGATAGGATGGGGGAAATTTCTAAAGGGCCTCACATGCTAAACAGAATAATTTATATTTGATCCTTTAAATAACAGGAAACCATTGGAGTTATTGAGTAGGGAGATGACATAGTCAGACTTGTACTTTAGGAAAACACTTTGGTAGCTGAGTGGAGAACATATTGGAGTGAGGAGAAACAAATCAGTAAATCCAACCAGAAGGCAATAGTCCAGCCGTAAGTTGACAAGAACCTGCTCCAAGATGGTGGCTGTAGGAATAAAGAGAAGGGGAGGTATATGGGAGATGTTGTAAAGGGAGAAATGACAAGACTGGGAACAGATTGGATTTGTGGAATGAACATGTAAGATATGCACACATACACACACAAGAGGAATGAGAAGATTGGTAACAAAATGGATGTGCGGAATGAGCATAAGGGAGAAGTTGAAGAGGAAGCTAGGTTGGGAGCCTGTGTGACTAGGAGGATGGCAGAGTCTCCAACAATAGGAAAATTCATAAGATGGAAGGGCTCGGGGGCAGAAAGAATGAGTTAATATCAGATGGTGTTGTTATTGTTACTTAATGATTTGTTCAAGTTCAGAACAGCCAGTAAGTACAGGGGCAGGGATTTGAACTCGGGTTCCCACCTCTAGGTCCAATGTTCTTTCCATGACTGGGATGTGCTCATATAGTACACACACAAGGCTGAAATACATAAGAAAGCTATAGAGTTTTTTCAAGTACTCTGAAGTCCTATTCTTGATGCACACTAGCCATGTAATCCTGGGCTATTCACTTAACCGATCAATCTCCTAGGCAATTCTCGAAGGCCATAAATTGTAGAACATTTACTGATTTGAATTGGTGAAGGGAGTTTCCTCACTAGAGAGTTCCCTATACCAATGAAATCACAGGTCCTGACCAAAAATTAAAATAAAACCTTAAAAAATGTGTATATACATACATACATATGCATACATGTACATATAATTGAAAGTAATAAACCTACAATTAAAATATTTTCTACAATTCACACTATTAATCTAGATCAACTTTTCCTCCTCTTCTCTGCCACTAATAATGCTTAACTAGCTATACTGGTGGCAACCTGACACCTAGACCATCCAATAAATATCTTCTTTTCTATTCTATTAAGTCATTGTCATAAAAATATTAGAGCTATAGGGGATCTTGGAAATGATCTCAATTAGCTCACTTATTTACAGATAAGAAAATCAAGACTCAGATAGGTTAAGTCACACTCATGAGACAGACCAAGTTAGGTACAGAAAAAAGATTAGAACCGTCTACTTACTTGAAATCCAACGTTCTTTATGTCAATTCTTAGGCCTCTTTGATTAGTATACTCCAATATCCAGCAACCATTATAGTTAAGAACTTATTCATGGGTGCTTTCCTATAATCCTCAGTTTCCCCATATGTAAAAAAGAGAAGTATTGAACTAGAAGCTCTTTAACATTCCGACTGTGATTTCATGTCTAATACAAATTTCTTTATGCAGTTTAAATCCTTTCTATTAGGGCCTCACTAGTGATAGAAAACAGCTGGGAAAGGCCCACCTTATTATAATTATTTGTATATTTGAGCATGTTTATCAAGTCAACCCTTAGCTTTTCTTTTCTCTGGATAAAACAACCCTCACAAGCATTATTTTTTCCCTCTTTAAATTGTATTTTCTAGTCTTTTTAAATGTAACCCCTTCAGTTTCTCTCAACCTTATTAAAATGTGAAGTCCAGGAGTGGACAGTTTTCTAATAAGTGCCAAGTGTAGCAAAAGGATTACTTCCAGCTTTATCATGTGGTACTCCTATTAATAAACTACAGTGTTTGCCTTTTTAAATAACAACATTCCATTGCTGACTCCTAGTCAATGGGCAGTCCATTCTGACCCTCAAATACTTTAAAGATATATTTGTATTACCTAACTAGTATCTTCCCATCCAATTCTTGTCTGGTGTGTTTTGGGTGATTAAAGGGACCCTTCAGTTTTTCCAAATGAATTTCATCCAGTCTTTGATGGACTATTTTTCTAGTTAGTCGAGGGCCTTGTTCTTGTCCTATGCCCCAAACACTAGTCAATTACAAATCTGATGAGAATATTTCCTATTTCTACATGAAAATTGCTGATAAAAATATAGTTTTCAAATACTCAATTATATCTGTAATGCAATAGTAAAAAAAAAAGTACTAGTACTTAAAATGCCTAGTTACTACACATGAGATTCATTCATGCATTCATCCCTTTTTCCCACCCCTCGAATTATAAATTTCATGAAGAGAGGAGACCATGATTTAATTAGCATTTTATTTCCCCAATGCCTAAGAGAAAAATGATTTGTACATAGTAGGTGTTTGTTAAATCTATCAATCAACAAGCATTTACAAGCCCCTGTGTGCCAGGCTAGAGCTTGGGGATAAAAAGACAGCCAAAATAATGCCTGCTCTCAAGAAGTTTGCATTTTAATGGGGGAAGACTACACATAAAGGAGACTGAAAGGAGAAAGGGAAGGCAGGAGGCTGAACCTGACAAGTGCTGCAGGAAGTGGTATACAGGCTTCTCACCAGATAAGGCAAAAACTGTCCTATCACAACCAAGAGATCTAGGAGCCAAGTTCAAATTTCCAGTGAGGAGGGGGTGGTCCCAGTAAGATCTGTGTGGCTAGAGTGGGACAGGAAAGTTAGGAAACAATCTGGGCTTCAAGGCTTTCAATCTAGTAGGGGGGAATGACAAACACAAATAATTCTAACAGCTGACATTTACATAGTACCGAGGTTCAGTGGAAGTGTGCTGGGATATTGTAGCCAGATGATATGTGTTCTGATTTAACTGCTTGTGTGACCCTAGACAAGTCTCTTAACCTCCCTTGGCCTGTTTCAGTCATTCGTAAAATGAGGGAGTTGTTGGACTAAATAAACTCTGAGGTCCTTTCCAGCTCTAAATTGAGTCTACAAAACATTTTATTTACAGCTCACAAGCAGCCCTGTAAAGTAGGTACTGTAGGTATTAACTATCCCCATTTTACAGGTGAGGAAACTGATACTTAGGAAGAATAAGTGATTGGTCTATGGTCAAACAGCTAAAAAGCTTTTTGGTGGGGATTTGAACTCTGCCTCCTTTTTCCCCCTAATATGTTACAATACCTTGAACTAATTAAACATTAAACCCTGGAGGATAGATAGAAACAAAGCATTGGAAACAGAGTAGGGAGAGCTTATTTCTGACTAGGGAGTGGGGAGGTAACAGGGTCGTAGGATGTAGAACTGGAAAGGACCTTGCTAATTTTGAAGCTGAGGAAACAGGCCAAGGGAAATTAAGTGGCATTGCTAAGGTCACATAGGCAGTAAAAAGAGCAGAGCAGGAATTAAGACTCAGGGCTTCAGACCCCAAATCCAGTATTTGAGATGGGGCTTAGCACAGGGGGTGGCACTTGAGCTTGATCATGTAAACTGAGTAAGATTTCTACTGGTGGACCTGGGAGTGGATTGAAAAGAGAGAAGTCATTCCAAGACGAGGAAATAAATGCAAATACAAGGGGCGTATTTCTCCCAGATTTATGCTGTACTAAGCACCTCTACACTTTGTGAGTAATCCCTAACAAGGTAACCTCTGAGCTTACAGCGTTTGGTATTTTAGACCCCAATGTAGACCACCTGACCACAGATGAAATTTTTAGCAATAAATATTTTTCCTAATTAGCTAGCCCACACCAACTAATAGGCTAGTAGGGTCTAACCACCTGCCTCCTGTAGCCATTGTTTAAAGTGACTGCCACCAGGTGTCATGCTAACAGGGTTGGATCAATTAGTAATTGTAATTGGAGTCAAATGCAATTAATTCTATAATTAAATCCATGTGGCCTGCACACATATGGATTTCTGATCATGTGGTCCAAGCAAAGATCAGGAACTGATGTCCCAACGTTGGGAAAGTGCCCAGTTAAGGTTGCCAAGTGGTCCAGGAAGAAAAAAGTAACATCTTTCATTCCCCATCTTTTGCCAACCCAGACCCAGTTCAAAGGTTACAAGGAGAGGAAAAAGAGGGGATAGAATCTCTTCTTTTTCTTCTACTAGCCCCCAAGGTAGGGGCACATTCCAAATTCTGTCCCTTAAGTACCAATTCAAATATAGGGTAAGAGCCAAGTATCTCTGACCCTGGAGGGGCATAGAAAAGAATTACCCTTCATATCAAAGGTGTCTGACTAGTGTAATAAAGCATCTTCAACTTCATTGATTACATTTCATAAGAGAATAATAGGACATTGTATAGGCAGTGGCACAATACTGTTTTGTACAAGCTGTTCTCCATTTCCACTAAGTATATGACAAGGGAATATCCATAATCATAACATATTTATAAAGTACTTTCCAACAACCCTCTCAGATAAAGGGGGTATTCCAGGTGAGGACTTAGAATCAGGGCACCTGCACTGGAATCCTTACTGCCACTTACTAGACATGTGACCTTAAGCAAGACATCCAACCTCTCTGGGCCTCAGGCAACTCAACAGTAAAATAAGGACCTTGAACTTGCTGAGTTGTAAGGTCCCTTCCAGCTCTAAATCTATGAGCCTATGAAAGCTTCAGAAAAATAAAGGGATTCTTCCAGCTACTAAATGACACAGGAACCAATCTTAATACAACTTACTTGTGAATTTAAAGTTCTCCTCTACCTTCCTTCAAAAAAGATCTGCTGTGGAGGGTGTTATTTTGAGGGTCTTTTCATGGACTCGAGACTACATAACATTCCTTGAGATCATAAATACAGAGTTAGAAGAATCTAGTCCACCTCTTTCATTTTAAAAGTCGAGAATTGGAGGCCCAAAGAGACTTGCCCAAGGTCATAGAGCTAGCAAGTGGCAGAGCTGGGATTCAAACCCAGGTACTCTGACTCCTAATCTCCCTGCTTTTTCCTCTACAGCATTCAACTTAAACGGTAGCTACCTCTATTTCTTAAATGCAACAGGAAAAAATGAGGTTAGACATTCAGAAACATTTCAAGGGGCAGCAAGATACTGCAATATTATTCAGAGACATGTAGAATCTTTGTGGATATGTTTAATAATAGGAGAGACCAATATTTTGGAGAGCTGATTTTAGATACAGTACTGCCTGGAAGCTGTGAAATGGACTAAATAATCCCTTGAGGTCTATTCCAGGCCTCTGATTCTATAATTGCACATCCATTAACCACAGGTTAATGGGGAGGGTGGACAGGAGAGGGGAAACTGTTGCATATAGTAATGCCACGAGTTCTCTAGGTCAGGATCCAAAAAGAATATTTGCGAATGTTTCAGGTCTTGCCTACACAGAGATGAGATGCTATGGAAAGAATCAATAACAATGTTCAAAAACATTGTTGGATGCAAACCGTGTGGTAATGGGTGGAAGTACATTTCAATTAGCTATCTTTTGCAAATTCCTGAAAAGGGAAATTTATCAGAATTTCCAGTTCTCATGAAATAAGGGCTTAAAAAAAAGTCTTGCGAGCAAAGACCAAAACAACAACAAACCAACCCTCCCCTGCATTCACAGCAGGAAGCCTTCAATGGCTATTGAACTCTAAAGGAATAACTGCTCATAAGTCCTCAGCCAACGTGCTAAGATTTTTACTAGATACAAGGCACAGGGGCGGGTAATTATTGTGCTTGAGAACCACTCAGCGTCCTTGTGTGAGAAAAGGGAGAGAAAGATCTGACCAGCTAGTACTACTGGTATTAGGGGTTTTATTTGCATGTCAGTGAGCCAAATGGGCAAAGAGGCGAGTTGTGCAGCGTTCTGCGGAACAAGGTTATTATTATCATATTGCCTCACTTAACAATTTCACTGAAAAGGAAGAGTCCTAGCACAGTGTCTGTAAGCACTGCGCGATATGGGACGTGCTGCTACGTGCCCACCTCCAGAACTACTTTATTTACAAAGCGATTACCATGTTATCTATTTGTTTTCCTTTTTCCAGCAACTGCAGCGTTAGCCAGCCCTTGCATTTCTTAATTACAAACCCGTTCGCTTCTAAATCAGCCCCAAACGGTCAGGCTAAACCCTGGAGGGAGGCTGTGCAAGTTTGCACACACCCCCACCTCCCGGATCAAGGGCAACAGCAGAAGAAACTGTGTATGTGCAAAAAGGTGGATCTGGGGACGAGGATCGCTGAGTTTGTTTACAGAGCAGAGACGCCTCAGCTCGGATGCCAAAGCTACCAAGAGCAGCAAACGCAAACTTAGCAAAAGCACACGTACCACGGGAGGAACTGAGAGTGACACTGAAAGCGCGGATCGGATCTCCCGGGTTGTGCGCGAGAGGGGAGTCCGGCTGGCGGAGCCCCGTTTACATGCCTGCCTAGCCGCGGTTGGTCCACCTGCAACAGCTGCTGCTTTTCCCCTTCTCTCCCTTCCCCCACTCCACCACCTCCCTGCCCTTGAAAGCAAATGGGGGGAAAGAAAAGGAAAAAAAAAGGTCTAGCCAGTATACAGTTCCCCAGTAACACAAAGCAAGCCCCGGGAAAGGCTCCTTGGGGGTGTGGGCATTCTTCTGCCAGGCGCTTTCAAAGGCAGTCGGAGGAGCGCAGCCATTCTTCTAACCGCTGAGAGAACTAGGGAGGAGAGAGTGGGGGCAAGGTTGCAGAACTGCATCCCGGAGGGAGGCAGGGTGGGGGCGGCGGAGTTGCCCCCCCCCCCATTTCTTTTATCCTGTAGGTGGCATTCCCGAGCTACTAGGTGAGGAAGGGCTAGGAAGGTGGCCGAGAGCTAGGTTGTGGAGTCTGGGGAGGTAACAGCTGTAGAACGCTCTCCACACACACACACACACCCCTAGTGCTCTGGGGGTGTTGGGTGCGCCCTCTCTTTTTGCTATCTCTCTGGGGCAGGCTCTCAATTTCCCGGGCTGAGAGTCTCGGGGTGCATTATTCTCCGCGCGGGAGGGGCGAGCGCAAAAGGAGGTTTGGGGTAGGGGAATGCATGTGAGTCGGGGGGGAACAGAAGGGCAGCCCCCTTTCCTTTGCAGCCCGGGCGCACCGTTCCGCAGGCTGGGCCCCTAGCCAGCAGCATCCCCCACACGTGCCGCCCTGCAGTGGGGGACTGGACTACCTGGATCCCTTCCAGTTGAGTCTGCGCCGGGCCAGCCTGAACTCCAGGTTTTCGTTTTGATTGCCTGTGAGGCTTTTGCTCCTCCCTTCCTGAAATCCTATATTAACTGTGGCCAAAGCTGTAAGAAACATAGCTCATTGTTGGCAAATGCCGATGAGCTTCGCTGAGGAGTAAGGGGAAGCGAAGGGGGAAAATAAAGGAGAAAAGGGCTTGGGTCTTCAGGCGAAGCAGCAGCAGCAACACGACGACAGCAATAATATCACGTAACCGTTCTCGGAGGAAACCAGGAAAATACCCTATATGCAGCTGGGCGGTTTTTAAACTGAGCGATTCTACCAACAACCTTCCGAGCAGAAAGAGCGAAGACCGGAGAAGGTAAGTGTTGCCGGCGAATCTCTTGCAACTTGCAGGGTTTGCCTTCAGCAAGAGTGGTAGCCTGTGCAAGGGAAATAACAGGTTGGGTATGGTGGATTTCATTCTAAAAGTTCTTGTGGCGGGGTTCAAGGAGACTTCCTTTATTAACCTCCTCTGGGGTGTCGGCTTTCGTCCCTTCACTGCCTTGTTTTTGCTTTTTGTTTTTGTGGGGAGGATTAGCCTTCCTCCTTCCACCTTTTGGTGCATATTGGTGGGGACGTTTGGGGGGCGTCACTGGGCTTGCTCCCCGGCAGCGAAAGGGACGGTTTCTGCAGCGTCGGGCACTTTTCTGGGTGGCAGGTCTGCGGGAGTTAGGAAGTGGGGCGGTTGGGGCAGGAGAGGCGGCGTCGGCGGCAGGCGATTGCTCCGCGGACTTAGAGCCCTTCGGTTCAGTGTGCCGAGGGCGGCTGCGAGCTCTCTTTGGGGGCAGAAGCTGGGAGGCAAGGGAGCAGGGTGTGCGATCTGGAGACACGTGTGGTGGGGATTTATATATCTTCCCTGCATTTTTTTTTAAACTTTCAGGGTTGGAAATGGCTGACCACATGATGGCCATGAACCACGGGCGCTTCCCCGATGGCACCAACGGGCTGCATCACCATCCTGCTCATCGTATGGGAATGGGTCAGTTTCCAAGCCCCCATCACCACCACCAGCAACAACAACAACACGCCTTCAATGCCTTAATGGGCGAGCATATACACTATGGCGCTGGTAATATGAATGCCACTAGCGGGATCAGACATGCGATGGGGCCAGGGACTGTGAATGGAGGGCACCCCCCCAGCACTATGCCCCCCACGGCCAGATTTAACAACTCCCAGTTCATGGGGCCCCCGGTCGCCAGTCAGGGAGGCTCCTTACCGGCCAGCATGCAGCTGCAGAAGCTAAACAACCAGTATTTCAACCATCACCCTTATCCCCACAACCACTATATGCCGGATTTGCACCCTGCAAGCCACCAGATGAACGGGACGAACCAGCATTTCAGAGATTGCAACCCAAAGCACAGCAATAGCAGCGGCAACAGCGGCGGTAGCAGCAGCAGCAGCAGCAGCAACATGCCTTCCTCGGTTCCCCACGTCCCTGCTGCGATGCTGCCTCCCAATGTCATAGACACTGACTTCATAGACGAGGAAGTGCTCATGTCCTTAGTGATAGAAATGGGTTTGGACCGCATCAAGGAGCTGCCTGAACTCTGGCTGGGACAAAACGAGTTTGATTTTATGACGGACTTCGTGTGCAAACAGCAGCCTAGCAGAGTGAGCTGCTGACTTAATTTAAACAACCACCACCACCACAACAACAACAAAAGAAACAGATCCGACTTTTTCAGTGTGAATTAAAAACATTCCCTTAGACACAGTATCTCGCTTTTCAGGTCTTGAACGGTTTGAGAACTTGGAAAACAGAGTAAACTATAAAACTTGTATAAATTGGTTTAAAAGAAAATTGCTGCCACTTTTTTTGTTTTTTGTTTTTCTGTTTTGTTTTTTGTAGCCTTGACATTCACCTCCCTTATGTAGTAGTAATACCTAGCTAACTCGGTCTTTTCTGTTGTTTTTACTTCTTATTTCGTCACTTAATTTCTACAGTGCTCAACTGTTAGATATTAATCTTGGCAAACTGCTTAATCTTGTGGATTTTGTAGATGGTTTCAAATGACTGAACTGCATTCAAATTATGAGTGGAAGGAAAAATTGCATTAGTTGGTTGCATGAACTTTGAAGGGCAGATATTACTGCACAAACGCTGCCATCTCGCTTCATTTTTAACTATGCATTGGAGTACAGACTAATTTTAAAAATATGCTAAACTGGAAGTTTAAACAGATGTGGGCCAAACCATTCTGGATCAGGAAAAGTAATACTGTTACTTTAAAGTCTGCTACCCATCCCCCTCCCCCATATGTACAGACAATAATATGGTGTGGAATGTAGTCAGTGGCAACATTTCACAGATTTTTATTTTGTTTCTGTCTTCAACATTTTTGACACTGTGCTAATAGTTTATTCAGTACATGAAAAAGATACTACTGTGTTGAAAGCTTTTTAGGAAATTTTGACAGTATTTTTGTACAAAACATTTTTTTGAAAAAATACTTGTTAATTTATTCTATTTTAATTTGCCAATGTCAATAAAAAGTTAAGAAATATTTCAGTTTTTCTAGAAGTCATTTACAAAGGGTGGGGATGTTTTTCATTTGGAGTTTTTGGTTGGTCCTTCACCCTCCCACTCCCCCTCCTGCCTACCCCCCAGCCCCCCAGCGGACCACTTTAACAATAAGCTGTTGATGAGAACAAACATTCCAAAGGAGAAATTACTGGGCACCAATGCAGGTCATGGTGAGCTTAAGGGGGGTGGGCAGGGAAGGGAGGGTACAGGATTTAACCAGAACTGGCATCACACCACATTGTTATCATTGGAACATTAGTGTGGGTTAATCCCAAACTGCAAAGTTGTCAGAGCAACTTTTTTTTTTCCCGTTTGCCAACAACATTCAAAGGTAACCCAGAATTAAACCTGCACAATTGATTAAATTTTAATCTTACACTGTTTCGTTTACACCTGAATTTGGATTCTCTTTATATTTATTTTTAAACTCTACCTGGGTGTGTTTGATCAATAATACTTTGGGGTGATGTATAGAGAAAAGTATAACAAATACATTTCTCTTTAGTGATAAGACTAGGTTTCCTTTATGAAGATAGAGGAGCACATATTATCTAGCCTCATCAGAAAAGGCTTCAGACTGCTTTGTAGTCCTTGCCCACCCCTCCCAAAAAAAAAAAAACCTCCTTTTTGATGTGGGTCATCTTCCTTGTTCTGCTAATGACACTTAAATTTTCACTTAACCAGGTTCGACTCAAAAGTAATTAGATTCTATCACTGTCCCATACACATCCCCAATGAGTATGCCCCCTCCTTTTTTCCCCCACTATATGGCGTTTCTTCTAAACTTCTATGCCTTGAGTTCCAAGTAATTGAAATTTTACTTAGGTGTATAATGAAAGAAGAACATAATTGTATTACACGGGCGGCAGATTTTATCTTGTAAAAAATGAATTGGGGAAAAGGTAATATTGTTTCTATCTCAAATTATCCCAGCTGATTGGAAAAAGAATTTTGCTTTGTTTTCCTTTTAATGTTTCCATGACTTTCTTATGTTTAGAAAATCAACACACCTAAATTCAAGAAAGAATGTAGACTTTTATTTTGACTTAACCTTATAGAAAGTGGTGAAGGCTAGGGAAAACCATACTAGTAATATTTGAAAAGCAGGGTTTAGTCTTTAACAGTATAGATTTTTCAATCCCGTAGTCAACTTTTTAAGACTGCTTAGGGGTGGTGATGGAAGTAGGGAGGTGTTGGCAAAGTGTGGTATTACAATGTGTCTAGCATCAAACCCATTTAACTTAAAATTTGTATCAACTCCAAAAAATTACAATTCTAGGTATGGACACAATTCATTACATGACATTCTATGGTAAAGATTGGGTATATAAAGTTAAGATGTACATTCTGTTGAATTTTTTTATACTTTGTAGTTGATGCTACCTCATTAAAAACTAAGTTCTACATTTCCCATTTCTCTGAGTATTCCGCAATATGCAAGTCCCATTTTGCACACCCCCCCCCAAGTCATCAGTATCTGCTGATCCAGATTTTTCTACTTTAATAAATAGTTAAACTGAAGTTTTCCTTCACTCCAGCATGTCAATACTACATCTGCAATCAGCAGTAAATCTTCCAAGCTAAGCATTTTCACAGTAAGTTTGTTTCAGAGGCTCAAGTGGAAAATATATTTGCATGCATATTAATATCCAAATCCTTTTCTGTAGTCTAGCTCTTTTTCACTTGTGCCAGGAAAAAAAAAAAAAAGCTTTTGGAAGCATTGTTTTTGCATGGGGAAAAGTAGAAAAACAATTTCCTTTTCTATTCCCCACCCCCTTCCCTCTCCCCCTTCCCCCTATCCCACCATTTACTGAGCCAGGGAATTGTCACAACACCTGCTCTGTCACTGAATTCCTCCTGTTCCTGAGAATGCTGGTACCATGCATGTATAGATGCAGAGATGGCAAAGGGCTATTATTAGATCCCTGTGTCTGTTCTTGCTAGAGCAGGCAAATCAAATACAAGAACTAGGTTAAAAGCAAAATTTCTCTTTGGTAAAAATGCTAATTTTTCCTCTCTCTTCAATGAATCTTTTTTTTTTTCATTAAAACTATCCTCTGGTCAACAATTGGCTGTATTCTATTTGATATCTGTAGTGCTCTTAAGCAGAGAAAAATAACTCCTTGTTTGAACAACCTGATTAATGAAACCTGTACAGTGACCTAGTTTACCAGGCTACTGGCAGACATTTGCAAAACCTTTTGTGGTCTTGCTTCCTACTAAGTTGCTTATAGCATATGGGGAAACTTGACCTCCGTACTTTGGCTGTTTGTCAAAAAGTTCTAATATGCTATAGGAGATCTTTAGTTCATTTCCACCATGTCCATAAATAGACAGTCTTCACTTTATTTGCAAGGAGAGATCAATGATAAACAACAGCCCAGCATAATAAACACATGTAAGAAAAATAGGGCCTCATTAATAAAAATGGTATCACTGTCTTGTGGCTGATAAAACACCAGTGGCAGCCTCTTTGCTGAGGCTGATAAAGATGTTACAGCTATGGATGAGTCTTTTAAGAACAGTTACCTAATCAGCGCTGTTTATGGGGTGCGCTGCAGAGCACAAGTAGAAAAAAGGCTGACATCTATTGTGAAGTTTACGGTCTCCATGACTTTTACTACTGTAAAAGCCTGGGATAGATATAAATTGATGTCAACATTAAAGGCCAGATCCTTTAGAGCAAAATATTAATCCACTAATCTATTATGGGTGGCCAGCTTTGAAATGTAAACTTCGCAGAGCTGAAATCTATTAGGTGTTTTCGCCCCCTTGTGGAATGTGCTCAGAAAGGCAGGAAACACTTTCTTAAAGAACAGATCGACCCTTGCTGTTCCTTAACACTGTCGGATTTCAGCTGTGAGGCAGAAGCCAGGTATTTGAACTGAAACCCTTCAGCTGGGGCCTAAGAAGCCTCTAGAGCAGAAATCCTTCATGGAAGGGAAGAGTCTTTTTCCTCATCAAAGGTCACTACAGATGATTTGCTGGAAAAGCTCTGACTTGTCTCTTGTCACTGAAAAAGACACTATGGCTGCCATGCTTTGAACAGCTGCAAGAAAGGGTGTTTCCCATGATTACTCTGCCATGCTGGAGCTTTGTAATAAGGGACAACTGAGAAGCCAACCCTGGTGGAGCTGGGACAACTGCTCTACATCCTCTCCATGAGATCTGAATGTCTTCATTTCAGGGCAGGATTGATTAATAATGCCTTCAGTGGGACACAGGAGGGGAAATTTAGGTATGCAGAATGCAATTACCTAAGTTGGAATTTGACCAAGCCCACTAGCTCTACTCTTGTGAAAAGCGTCATGGGATCTTTAATGAGCAGGAGTGTAGCTGTCTAATTGATTCAGTAAAATTTACTTTAAAATAAACTTGGCAGATAACATTGTTTGCACACACACAAACAAAAAGAAGAAAGAAAGAATGAAAATCTCCCCTAAAAAAAGAAAAAACAATTAATAATTCAAAGAATATAGGACTCAAGCCATTGGCAAAATTTATTTTCCTTCTTCTTCTTCTCTTTCTCCTCCTCCACCTCCTCCTCCTCCTCCTCCTTTTTTTGCTTCAGACTCTCACTCGCTCTCCCAGGGTATTGTTTTGTTAACACAAAAGAGGTGTTACATGTAGCTTCAGAGATGGTATTTATTCATTGCAGTACTGTATCACTATCATCAAAATCAGAGCTCTAATGCTGGGGAAAAGCTAAGCCTCAGCCTTGGGAACAATAGTTAGCACATCGAATGACTGAACTAGTGAACCACCATTATCCTCTGTTCTGTTTTTCTTTTTTTTTTTTTCTCCCAGAAGAGAAACTACAATGGCAATGTCAGAATTATAATAGCAATGGACTGGTTTAAATTACTTGACCTATTTTTTACCCAACAAAATAAGGAAAGATGTGTTCAGAAGCCTTCCCTAATATTTGATTTGGAAGGGAAAATTGAGGAATGTTTTCCAGCAAAGGCATGTACTTGGCTTTCTAAGTCTTCACAGTTTGCTTAAAAGCAATCAAGCTTCATTTACTATACATTTTATCATTTCTTAGCCATTTGATATGGTTTCCTGTTTCAGAGTGGTAAAGGAATGGAACAAAAGGGGGAAGATTTACCTACTTAAATGTAAAATTATTTGTAGAAAATATTCTAAGGGCCATTGATACAAATCTTTGTAGAAATCATCTATGGATAAAAAATCTGAGAAAAATAGGAACCTGTTGTCTTGGGAAATTCACCTTGTGGTCCCAGGAAATAGCAAACTATTGGGCAACACAGGTTGTAAAGAGTTAAGGGGGAGGGCTGTGAGGTAAAACAAGGTGTAGTGGGAAAAGCATTGAGTTGGAACTCGAAGAATCATCTACTTAGAGCTGGAATGGACCTTGTAGATCATCTAATTTGACATACATACACACCCCAATTTTACAGATGAGGAAACTGAATCCAGAAAGGTAAAGAGTTGGTGTTCAAATCCAAATCTCCTGACATTAAATCCAGAGTACTTTTCATTGTACCTTAGAGTCCAAAACTCTAATCCTGGCTCTGTCAGTTACAAGTGTGGGGCTTCAGGCAAGTTATCTCTGAGCCCTAGTGCTCTGCTGTATAACAAAGGGAGTGGACTAGAATATGAACTGTCCATTCACTAGCTCCTTTAAGGTCCTAGTAGCTCTGACAATCTCTGATTGAAGACACATCAGATAGATGATAAGATCAACCATTTATCAGATGCTATTTTATCAAATTACCCAGTCCCAAAAAATAGGTATAGAAATTTGCTTCAAATACATTTTTGCTGTTAAATTAAGCCCTATATTATTTTAATAACTGGGATTCACAGGGATAAGCTAAGCTTTACTAGAACTGAAGCAAGTAGAAGAGAACCACTGAAATCATACCTTGCTTCCTATTTGCTGAACCTAACTAGGTTGCACAGGATTTAGTAAGATAGGGGTGAGAGGTAAGATGGTGGTGAGTACAGAGGTTCAATGAATTCTTGGAATTTTTCCATGATTCCTCCATTGTGATTAGCCATTGAAAACTTGTTCTTCCTTTCCTCTTTGGTAGAGTGGTTAAGTGATTGTATTTTGGACTTCAGAACAAAGCTTTTAAGGACTCTGCCTTAAAGCCCGAATGTGCTGAAGCTAAGTTAGTGAGGTGAGCATTACAACACAGATGCAAATAGAAGGGTGGAGGGCCTTTGGAAAAGTCCATAGAGCCCAGTAAAAGTTACCTTAATCCTTGAGACCTTTATGGTACAGAGAAGAGGTCAGACTAGGATAAAATAAAATGCCTTTTGGATGGGAGTATTTGAGCTATTAAAGTCAACTGGGGTCTTTAAAAGAGCTGCTGAGGCTTACCTTCTGTGTTCTCTGTTGCTTATTAGAACCTCTATCT
Source organism: Phalanger gymnotis (assembly GCA_028646595.1). Classification (NCBI taxonomy): domain Eukaryota; kingdom Metazoa; phylum Chordata; class Mammalia; order Diprotodontia; family Phalangeridae; genus Phalanger; species Phalanger gymnotis. Next base: position 107,230,786 of record CM053627.1, read on the forward strand.
TAGATCATAGAATTCTATAGGTTATTAGAGATGAAACAGAAAGGAGGAGAGAGAGAGAGAGAGAGAGAGAGAGAGAGAGAGAGAGAGAGAGAGAGGAGGAGAAAGAGGAGGAGGAGGAGGAGGAAGAAAGAGGAGGAGGAGAAGAAGAAGAAGAAGAAGAAGAAGAAGGGAAGGGAAGAAGGAAGGAAAGAAGAAAGGAAGGAAGGAAGGAAGGAAGGAAGGAAGGAAGGAAGGAAGGAAGGAAGGAAGGAAGGAAGGAAGGAAGGAAGGAAGAAAAGAGGGGTCAACTAGGTGGTTTGGTGGATGGAGCATTGGCCCTGGAGTCAGGAGGACCTGAGTTCAAATCCAGCCTCATTTTCTCTATCACTTCCTTAAGTTTAGACAATGAAAAAAAGAGTCAACAAAAAATCAAGCCCCGATTTATAGCACTGCTGATTCCCAAGGGAAAAATGCTCATACTGAAAATTAAAAATCTTACCAGTCTAAGCTGGCTGCAGCACACTCCTTCAAGAATCCTCTTAACAGCATCCTTTTCAAATGACAACCTAAATTCCAAATATAGGCATTAGGGATGGAGAAACTTATTTCTTATTGAGCCAGTGCATTCCAGTTTGGAACAACTCTAATTGTTAGCAGGTTTTTCCTTATGTCAAGCAGAAATGCGCCTTCCTAAATCTTCCGTTGGTTCTGGTACTAGCCTGTGATGCCAAGTAGAAAAAAAATGGAATCCCCCTTCTACATGACAACACTTAATATAGTTAAAGGCAGGGATCATGTCCTCTTCTTTTACCAAGTCTTCTCTTCTCAGAATGAGATATCCCTCATTCCCTTAGGTGACCTCTATAGGTATGGTAGGGTTTTGACCCACCATCACAGTCACTTTCCATAGAATTCCCTCCAGTTTGTCAATGTCCCTCCTAAAATACAGCACCCAGAACTGAATAGTCCACTGAGGGCATTAATAATGGCCTACCACATTATTCTGATTATTCCTTCCCTATAGACAAGAAGGTTCAGCAAGTATTCCTCTACCCCTGATTTCACTGAAGGATTTTTTTTTTTTGCACTGACCACCAAGCTCTTTAAATGTATCTTTAATAAAAAGAGAACAAATGTTTCTAAGGTGCACTCAAGGGATAGTGAAAAGAACATTTGTTTGGACATCTGTCTCTTAGTACTTGGATAACTTTGGACCAGTCGCTTTACTTCTCTTGACTTCAGTTTCTCCATGTGTAAAAAGGAAGGGTTTGAACTAGATGATCCAGAGTATTCCCTAAATTTTTCAATCCTATGATCTATAAGAAAACTTTATCCTTTTATATTGATGTTATTCAACAGTAGAAGTTTACCTGATGGTCTGTTCCACTTTAACTAAGCTCTCTTGTCATAGCGGGAACCCACTTCCTCTCTGAGTCCTTTACAGGGAATAACAGGTTGGCTTTTGTATGATTGTAACCCAAAGAACACTGGAGTAGAAATCTGAAGTCCTGGGTTCTGGTTTCATCTCCTTTTCTAAGTAGTTGCTTGCCCTTGGGTATGTCATTTAATTTCTCTGAAACTTAGTCACTGCATCTATGAAATGATGATAATAATACCTTCCCCAACAAGTCTTCTCAGTGCAAATATAAGTCCATTTCTTCTTTTTTGTTGTCTTGTGTGGAGAGGGAGTAAAACTGGTTAATATTCCTTCATTAAAATTAGGTTCCTCCCCCTTTGTCTTCTCTTAGCCAAGTTAAATGCACATATGTGTATGTATGTTCATGCTTTCAGGGCTGAGCTACTTATATATTTGTAGATATCTAGATAGATAGTCAGTTCTCCATTATCTACATACCTCTGGTGTTCTAGCCACCTGGCTGTCCTGTTACCCTGCTGGGACACTGTGGAGGAGAGAAGGACCACTGACAGAGTTGTGGCATTGATCCACCTGGCTAGCACAGTAGAGAGACACCTGCCCTCTCATGTGTACCATCTCATATGTATCTAGTTATCTACATATTACCTCCCCCAATAGACTGTGAACTCCCTGAGGGCAGGGACTGTTTTTGCCTGTCTTTGTATTCTCAGCACTTAGCATAGTTCCTGGCTTAATAAATGCTGCTGAGTGTCAGGACAGATTAACACTTCTCATAGGAGAGCTCATTTCAACCCAACTGCATTGCCACCATAACAAAAATCTCTACAATCTCTATAGAGCAAAGCTAGGAGGCAGTGCAGTACACTGGGAGGTTCACTGCTTTTGGAGTCCTAAGAGCACAGATTTAGAGGTGGAAGGACCTTTCAGGCCACCAAGTTCAACTCTTTCATTTTACAGATGAGGAGAGCCAGGTGTAAGTGATTTGCCCAGGGTCCTGTGGCTAATAAATGTTGTTCAATCATGTCTGATTCTTCGTGACCCCATTTGGGGTTTTCTTGGCAGAGATACTGGCTTGCCATTTCCTTCTCTAGCTCATTTTACAGATGAAGAGTTGAGGCAAACAGGGTTAAGTGACTTGCCCAGGGTCACACCTGTAAATGTCTGAGGCCACATTTGAACTCAGGCCTTTCTGAGTGCAGGCCCATTGATCTCATCCACTATGCTATTTAGCTGCCCCAAAGGAAGAATATGAAGCCAGGTTTCCCTGACTCTAAAGATAATGCCCTACCCACTATACCATGCTGGGTTAAATCATGGCTCTGCCATGTCCCTGGCTGACCTGGGGCTATCTAATCTCTCTGTGGCTTCAATGTCATCAGTGTAGGGAGCTTTTCACAAAGAACTTCCTCTCACATTACAGATCTACACCTTCTCTGCCACTCAGACTCCTAAATCACGGGTGCTCATCCTTTGATTACCCCTAGGGCAGTGTCTCTAGGGATTGATGAACCTTTAAAAGTATTTTTAGTAACTTTTAAATATAATGGTCTTCCTTTCTAGTCCTTTGTATTTTATTTTATGCATTTAAAAATATTAGGAGAAAAAGACAGTAGGCCTGACCAGACTGCCAAAGAGGTCTATGAAGAGAGGAAGGGAAGGGAGTAAGTGTTTATATAGCACCTACTGCATGCCAGGAACTGTGCTAAGGTCTCTTTACAAATATTATCTCATTTGATCCTCACAGCAACCTTTAAAGTAGGTGCTCCTATTATCCCCATATCATAGTTGAAGAGGTTAAGTGACTTGCCCCAGGTCACACAGCTGTTAAGTATCTGAGATCACACTTGATCTTGGAGTCTTCCTGACTCCAGGCCTAGCACTCTATTTACTGCACCACCAGATACCTCAGATGCTCCTGACAGAGAAAAAAAACAAAAATAAAAAACCCCAAACATTTAAGAACCTGTGCCTTTGAGAGCTGCATAAGACACTGAGAGGTTGAGTGGTTTGCCCAGGGTCACACCACAACTATATGTGAGAAGTGAGATTTGAACTTACGTCCATCCTGACTTCTACCTACCTTGCCACACTGCAGCTCCAGGTCCCTCCCACTTCTCAATCTCTGAGCCTATGATCCTACAACCTGGATGGGTAGCTTATGTGGCAATTTCCATTATTTGCATGAATGCAGCCCTTCAACAAAATGGACAATAAAGACTTGACTGGAGAAATATCTCAATATACTGGAATGCACTTCTCCCCCCGCTCCCCAACCCAATGTTTCCAAGACAATATCCCCAGAGATACAAAACTAAATATATGAGAATTATAGGATAAAGACTGGACCTGTGATGTCATTGACATGGGGAACTCCAAGATGAACAAACAACTACCTTCTTTGCAATTTAAGAATCTTAGAGTTTTTAACTAGAGTACTGGTGTCAAACTCAAATAGAAACCAAGCCTTTAGTCCATACACAAGGATCTTTGAAGCTGCATACTGACCTAACTTTAAAATGCCCTGTTTCCTATTTTTCATTGTATTGTCGTTCATTTTGTTAGATCTTTCCCAATCCATTTCAGTCTAGTTCAAGCCACACTCAGGACTGTTGATCCCATGTTTGACATCTCTGACCTTGAAGACGTTGTTCAATTCTTTTTTCAATCACGTCCTACTCTTCGTAACCCCCTTGGGGGTTTGCTTGGCAATAGTATTGGAGTGGTTTGCCATTTCCTTCTCCAGCTCATTTTATAGATGAAGAAACTGAGGCAAACAGGGTTAAGTGACTTGCCCAGGGTCACACCAGCTAGTAAGTGTCTGAGGCCAGATTTGAACTCAGGGAAGTGAGTCTTTCTGACTGCAGGCCTGGTGCTCTATCCATTGTGCCACCTAGCTGCCCTTGACTGAAAGTTTACTCTTTCGTAAAAAAGTTTACTAAAAGTTTAAGTAATGTGTACAGAGTTACATAGCCAGGAAGTGTCAGAGAAGGGCCTAGAACCCAAGATTTCTTAGCTCCAAAGCCACTCTACTACGTTGCCTCTAAATGACAATAAAGCTTTAAAGCTTACCAAAAAAACCAAAACCTTTTCTCAAAGCATTTCTGTGAGATAGAGAGTAGGATCACCTAGTTTTGATTTGTATCACATCTTAGAGGTTATCTAGTTCAAACTTCTCTTATAGATGGAGAAATTTATAGGTCGACTTTCCTCCAGAGCCAATATTCTTTCCCTTGTTTCATGCTGTCTGTTTTTCAGATTAAGAAACTGAGGTTCAGAGAGATGAAGTGACTTTCCACACAGCTGGTACCTAACACATCTGGAACTAGATTCCAGGTCTCCAGGGTCCCAGCCCAAGGCCTTTTCCACTAAACTGTGCTCACTACCTCGCTATTATACCTAAGATTTAATGGCTGTAAGAAATCTACTTTAAGGGCAATTATATAACTGGGTTCAGTTGTGGCATTCTGTCACCTCTTCTTTTTAGGTTCTTTTCTATTTTCTTTCTCATTAATATCTCTCCTCATGATAAACATTGCTGAATTATAATTTCACAGGTTCAGAAGACAGACAAACAACATTTTGTTAGCTGGTGCCGGAGGGAGGGTTTCTCCCAGTGGTTAAGAGTACTAGGCCAGGGGTAGGGAACCTGTGGCCTTGAGTCCATGGCCCTCTAGGTCCTCAAGTGTAACCTTTTGACTAAATCCAAACTTCACAGTTAATGGACGGATTTGTTCTGTAAAAGTTGCATTCTGTCAAAAGGCTGCACCCAAGGATCTAGAAGGCCACATGTGGCCTTGAGGTCACAGGTTCCCTACCCCTGCACCAGGCACACATGTGCATCCCCTTTTTCTTCCCCCAAATCCTCCCCACTTAGCCCTTTAATAGACCGGAAGCCCCAAGGTCCTAGCACAGTGCTCTGAATATTTGTTTTTTTGGACTGACCTGTGATTTAATTGATATAGGTAACTCCCAGTGAAGAAGCTTCCTCTACCAATACAAATTAGTACCTGCTCTGTAATTTATGGTCTCAGAGTACTGCCCGGAGCAGTACTGAAAGATTAAGAGCCTTGCCTAGGGTCACACAGTCTGTAGCCAGAGGCAGGGCTTGAATTTAGGTCTTTCTGACACTTTGTAGCTACTGTATTATATACTAAGTCTCATGCTGCATGTAGTAGATACTTAAGAAATGTTTGCAAATAATAATAAAATGGAAACCCTCAATTCCTCCCCCTAAGGGAATAAAGTGTCATGACAGACTTTACAAATCCACGCATTTGTAGAGGATACTACTGTAAAATTTAAAAAACAAAAACAAAAAACCCAAGGGAACTAAAATTGTATTCAGAACTTATTCTTTCCTTAACTAGTCAAAAAATTTTAAGGAGCTAAAGAAGAAATGAACTCTATTAATGCTATAAAATATTTGCTCTATTCAATCTTTGGCCGCTAGGTGTAGCTGAAGGTCTGTGAGTGATCTGACTAGACCGTTATTTCCCGAGTAGCTATGTTAACATTATCATCAACCAAAAAACCCAACTGAGCACGTAAGTGCTTAAGGAAATAGCTTTCTCTTCTATGTAATTGTAGCATAAAAAATATGTCATTTGCTTTAATATTTAAAATTATAATTACACCTGTACATTTTGACAGCCCACGTGCACCTACATCCTACATATTTATTCTCTTTTTCTTTAAGATACACCTGGAGAACGTAAGAATCATTTTACTGTCCTAGTCTAGGACCTGGATATAGGCCCTGGCCAGAACCAGGCCTACTTTTTCCCTTTCCACAGACTGTAGGTAAAGGAGGAACTTCTAAGCAATGGTTCAGTGTAGCTCACTGAAATTTTTCCCTTACATTTTGTATTAAATTCATAGTATGTTGTAATTACATTACTATTTTATCATATATTAATGTGGCTAAGAAAGTTGATTGTTCATATAGCACAGACATAAAGGGCCTAGAAGATTTCCTAGATATAAGGAGGGACACAGCTATGGAGATTTCTTTAATTTTAATTTTTTGAATAGTATTTTATATCTGCCCTTGGGCTGTAATTTAAAACCTAGTCAGCAAGCGTTCCTTTCTTGTCCAACCATTAGCTTTGTAGGGTGGGAAGTTTGCATATGTGCATTGGAACACATTTCTCGTACAGGTATTAGAGAGAACCAAGAAGACCACAGGGCAGATGGGCTCAAGTATGGTACCACTCAGTGTACAGATTTTACATTAAACTTCTGTACTAGGGGTCTGGAGCTCTTGGGATGACAGCTCTCCACAGGGAAAGAATGTGCAAATCTGTTTCCAAAAGAATCACAATGATACGTAAGGAAAGTCTTTTGGAGAAACTGGAGTATGTATAAAACCCTCTATAACTAGCTCTGGTCAGCTAACTATATAATAAAGACAAGGCATTTTGATTGGCTACAGAGTATTCAAAAAGGTCTGTCAGCTTAAGTCTCCTCCTCTTTGCCTTAATGCTCTTGGAAAAGCATGGTGACCATTGAAGAGAGCAAAACCTGGAATCTTGTGAGTTTGAAAGGTGCAAGGATTCTTCAATATCCATCATTCCATAGTCCAGCTTTTCACCCAGCACAGTATCTATGCCCTGAGGAATTAGGAGTGATGTTTGAGATTCCAGCTCAGGGAGCCAAAGAGTCATCAGGCAGGGATGCCACCTGCGGCTTTAAGCTTGGTGAGACTTATGCTGGCTGAGTTATGAGCCTAATTTCCCAAAGATCAAGATGGTATTGGAGAAATTGTGCCTCTGAGGTATTGGTGAAAATTTTTGTATATCTGTAAAGTAAATATCCCTTTGTAAATGTTAAGCGATTAAATGGAACTAGGCTGCTAGTCATTGACCTAACAAATTGGAGGAACACAACTAATGAGGGCTCAAGGAGTAGGAGAGAGTCTGCTCATCCCTTAGGGTATGATAGCATTCTTATAAAGAGATGTAGTGTGTCTTGACACTGAAAGAGAGGAACAGAGAATATTTGATACACTACATCTCTGGTTAATTAATTGTGGGCTTTCGCAGACTTATAGAAAGTAGCACACAAAGTAGCCAAAATAAGCGCGCATTGCTACTGAAGCAAGTATCACATGGAATTCTCACCAAGTTTTACATCTAGCCTAGCTAGACCTGTGTTAAATAATTGATTTCAAAGCATAAAATATAACAACCTTTCATTCTCCATCAGAACTCTTTTTAAAAATTCTTTCATTTTCATTCACTTTTCCTCTTACACAGTCCTAGTTAGTACTCTCTTCTGGTTCATCTTTTTATATGTATACTTTGGATTATGTCATAAAGATCTTTCCTGGTTTCTTTATATTATTCACACTTCTGAGTCTTACTTGCATTATAATAATCCATTACATTAAGGTACCACAATTTATTTAACAAATTACTTAATATTGGTCATTTAGTTTGCTTCTAATGTCATTCTCATTAAATAGCTACAATATATTCCAAATCCTCTAGCCTAATTCTTCTCCTCCCTAGCCTTCCCCTTTCTTCTTCAATTGAACCCCACCTTCCCTATTTCCCTAGCCACTCTATAATTCAAGTAATTTGACAAAGAATATTTACAACATAATAAAAAATTTCCAAGACTCTATTTTTAAAAAGGCATTTGCACATAGGGACCATAGCCATCAAACCCTCTAAACTTATAAACTATGCTCATTAGCTAAAGATCAGTTATTTGGCTTAGTAAGAGTAAATTATTTTCTTGGGCTCTTGTCCACATGGGAAAAGTACAAATGACAGTGGAGAGCAAGCAAACTACAGACAGAAGAAGGCCAATAGACCTTGCCAACCATTTCATTTTCCTCTGTCAATAGGCATCATATTGCCTAGATAGTTCTGCCATTTAAAGAAAAGGACTAGGGAAGGGTAAAAATATTAAGACACATGTTTACTTTATGATCAAAAGGTAAAGAAAGTCTTTCTGAAACTTTTGTCTGAGACCTCAAAATCTACGCATGGTATAGTGGGAAAAGCAGGCTATAAATTGCAGAAAATACATTAAATTGGATTGGTAGAGGGAGTTTCCTTACACTAATGAAATCATAGATATGGTCCCAATCTATATCCATATGTATTATATAGCTATATGAAGCTATTAAAACTTTATTATGATTTTTGAGACACTTAGTATACATATATGTGTGTATGTATATAACATTATATATTTTAATTATTGTATATTATACAGTATAGTTATTGAGTAGATACACATATATAAATACATATAACATATGTACATATATAAATACATGCATATGTATTTATACACATAATGTACATGTGTATTTATGTATATACAAATGCTTAATAGCTAAAATAATGATAATTAGCTTTTATATGGTGCTTCAAGGTTTGCAAAATGCTTTGTATATGTTATCTCATTTGGTCCTCACAACAACTCAATAAGCTGATAGTGCTTTATTATCCACACTTTAAAGATGAGGAGACTGAGGCGGAAAAATATAAATAACTTGCCAAAAGTTGCACAGCTAGTAAGTGTCTTAAGGCAGGATTTTAACTTGAGTCTTCCTGATTCCACATCCAGCATCCTTTCACTATGCCACGTAGCTGCTGTGTGTATATATATATATATAAAATGTGAATATATATACATATATATATTCACATTTTTACAAATAAAGAAACTGAGTCTCAGAGAGATAAAGGAAGATTAATTACGGTCATATGACTTATAAGTGACCAAGTTTATATTCAGATCCAGGTTGCCACATTTGCCACTAAAGTCAGCAGAAGGAGGGGACCAAAATTCTGAGGAGGGAGATTTGATTCTGCCCAGTTTCCTCTCCTGCCTGGGGTTCCAGATCTCAGTGCTATTTGTTATTCTGCCCCTGCTCTAGAAGAGCCACCTCCTTTCAGTATTTACAGCTTAGTAAATATAAGCTCTTCAAGACAGAGGCTGCTTTTCCTTTTCTTTTGTTTTCCTAGGGTCTAGCATAGTTTCTTGTACTCAGTAGGCACCAAATGCCTACTAAAGCACCAAACATTGGATTGCATTGGGTTGCTCCAGGGTTTTTTCCCCTCATTCCTATGAAGCACTAGATACTTTCCTACTACGTATATAATAGTTTGAAGTTCCAAGACATCGACATTATAGGACTAGAGACTCTCAGTGAATTCTGAGAGTGAATTCTGCTTAAATAAAAGTAGCAGCAGCAGCAATATCCACTGTAATGCTTGAACTGACGAAGAATGATTTCCTCACAGGGCTACTCCAGGCAACATTGATCTTCCTGAATCTGACATCTTAGAGCACTCATTGTCTGTACTGTTCATTTGGCACTTACTCATATGCTGCCTTGCAGTATTTGATAACTATTTCATGTAAGCAGTTTTCCCAGTGAGATTTTAAGTTCTTTGAGGGTATGTCTTAAATGAAAAATAATATCTCTACCAATCCACTATGTGTAACACAGTGTTAGACACATGATCGTCGCACAATAAATATTTACTAAGGGTGGCACGTAGAATTTTTTCAGCCTAATGCTTTTTAGCAAAGTTTATGGAAGTCGATTTTTTGGTTCTGTTTTTTTTTTGTGGCAATAGACCAGGAAAACTGACTGTTAATAGTGAGACATAATTGTCTACTTATGCTTATGACCAATGGGATTCTTTTCCAAGCAACCTCCAGTACAGAACCCTGAAATTAATATATACACTGGTAAAGGAGATATTAGGGTATTTTCCTATAACTCTACATCAGAGATAAACTCCTGACAGTTTCTATTCCAATTCTTGGACTCTGGCCTTGACAATGAGAGACCTCTGATGGATTGATCTGGTACAAAGCTATGCCTGAGGGGTTGTTCGAAGCTAGATGTGACTCAGGTCAGTCTTCTGATAGGTTAGATTCAATATTGAAATGAAAATAGCTACTCATAGGCCATTCAGCAGTCCAAAGTAGGGGAAAGATATTCAATAAGAATATGCATGAAGGATAACACAAGTTGATGTGTAAAGGATACCACAAGTTGATCCATCTTAGAAAAGCTCCCCAACCTCTCAGTTGCCCGTGATGGTCTGTCAGACACAGCCAGGTTGATCATGGCTGTTTTTACTCAGGTGATCCAGAAAAGATGTCAACCACCCAATCACTTAGTCTCCTGTGTTAATCTATTCAAAAGGATGGTCTCAATAACTTTTAAGGAAAAATTAGCTACTTCATTCTGAATCTGGCCTATAGTTCAAACACCCTATAGCTTTCAAGACTATAACAAACAAGTAACAGCTCCCCCAAGTAGGACCTTTCAGAAAATCTGGTGTCTATCCCATGCCAAACCATATCCAGTCTCTCTAGACTGTTATGTTTACCAGTATTATTTATATAAAGTTTTATCTCCTCAACAGATGAGTGTTTCACCTGGCACTGAGAAAATAAGTATTTTTAGTGGTATTAGCCAGGCTAATGTGGGCTCTAGTGAAAGTCATTCAGTCCTAATTGAGCAAAACTTGTTGGGCATTCCTCTCAGAGATGGAGGATTTAAAAATAATCTTTGGATTAAAAAACAGGGAAATTCAGTTTGCATTAGTAATTATTTTCCTATTTGCACAGATAAGTGTGTGTTTCACACTGAAGGCAATTTTCTTAATAGTTTTTATTCAGAGCACACTTTTGAAATTTGGTCATTCTAGGAGAAGAAAATAAAACTTTACAGGAAAATCTTCCATTATTCAGCTACTCTGAACAACCTTCAACTTAAAACTAAGCTGCATTGATTTTGGACACTTACATAAGTGAGCAACGCTGAAATTCTATGCTCCAAAATGGGCCTTAAAGCAAATCAGATAGTGGATTACATCTTCATCCACCCTAAGTCAGAATATTAATGTTTCTTCTATACTCTGCTTATTGAAACTTAAGTCAGGTAACAAGAAACCACATTTTCATTCAATAGAACAGGTTCCACTGCTGCTCTTCATGGTAATATCTGTGCCCCTTCTTTCTTCTTCCCTCATCTATGTGCCACCTGCCTCTTTTTAGTGTATCCACTGACTCAGACCAACCATTCCTGTTCTCTCAGCCAGTCTTAAGCACCAACCTCTAAGCATCTTGTGGCTATAAAGCCCTTCTTATGGGGACCACTTCCACTTCCACACTCCTTCATAGGTAGGTGCTGTCATCATCCCCATTTCATAGAGTAGGAAACTGAAGCAGACAGAAGCTAAGAGATTCTCCTGGAGTTACACAGCTGGTAACTTAGGCTGAATTTGAATTCAGGTCTTTCTGACTCCAGTGCCCAATCCACTGCACCACCTAGTTGTCAGGAAGAGCAGAAGTCAAATGCTAAAGGAAAAAGGCTATGTCCCTCTATTTCTGAGTAACTGTCCAATGGCGAGGGAGCTGTTAATGGCTGCTGGGAAGGGAAAAATTTGTATTTACTTGCAAGAGCTAAATGTAGCACCTGTTGCTCTGGCATTTGAGGCCCCCAGAAAAGCTTCTCCTGACTCAAGGTATCTGTAGGTCGTACCTACTCAAAACCATAGTTCACAATCCCCTACCAACGAGTTTACATCTACTATTTAGCCAAAGAACACAATTAATACAATGCAAATCCATTTAATGAAATAACATTATGAGAAAAGAAGCCATAGAAAATCCCCCCAAAGAATCTGGGACACATTCTCACACAAATACATACACCATCAATGGATATGCATATAAATCATATGTGGGGATTTATGTGAGATTTATAGGGAACCCATGGGGCCAAGATCCACAAGTAGAAGATATTACAGGACCCCTGATGTCTTCTAGTAGTCTCTTCACTTTATTTGTTCTGGGTCTGCTCCCTGCTGAGCATTATTCTCTACTTGGCCTACAACTTGGACCTCAGTTGTGTTTCTCCTACTCCTTATCTGTTTTTCTTCTATGTTTCTCTATTTAATGATAACAATTAGTTTTTATGTAGTGCTTTAAGGCTTGTAAAACACTTACAAATTTTATCTCATTTTATTCTTACAACAACCTTTTTAATGTAGGTGCTATTATTATCCCCAATTTACAAATGAGGAACTGAGGCTGAGAGGCCAAATGACTTGTCCAGAGTTACACAGCTAAGAAGTATGGAGACCTAATTTGAACTCAGGTCCTACTGATGACCCACCCAGTGCCCTATGCACTTGTGCAAGATTTCCCTGTATTTCTGAGGGGGAAGAGGTGGTTGAAACCAATGGGAGTGACACAACCAAAAAGTAATTTGGCCCTTTTATACCACAGGCATCAATCAGAACACCGGGGTTAAAGTTATTATGTGAGGTTTCAGCAAAATACCAAGTGGGGTCAAAGGTTGGTTTAGGTTCTATTTCCTATGAATAAACAGTGTCAAAGGATGACTTAGATTCCATTTCTTCTTTTCTACCTGTATTTACATATATTGTTTCAGTCATGTCCAGCTATTTGTGACCCCGTTTGGGGTTTTCTTGGCAAAAATAATGGAGTGGTTTGCCATTTCCTTCTCTGGCTCTTTTTACAGATGAGAAAATTAAGGCAAACAGGATTAAGTGACTTGTCAGGGCTCACACAGCTAGTAGGTGTCTGAGGCCACATATGAGCTCAGATCTTCCTGACTCCAGGCCTGGTGTTCTATCCACTGTGACACTCAGCTGTCCATTCTGTAAATTTCTTTCAGATCATTTCTAAAAACCTCCAAAAGTGATATCTCCTTCTGTAGACCACTAGTTTATCTGTCACTGGGCTGGGGTGAGGGGGGGAGCTAATACATAGATCCAGGCATGAGCTAGGGCCAGATTTTCAGAATGAGCATAGACACCTCAGAAAACAAACACAACAAATCAGAACTTGATTTACTGTTTTGCTGTTTGTCTACATGCAAGCAAGTGATGAAGAAAACACTAATAATGCAGGTTACCCTTAAAAGTATGCCTGTTCACACTTTTGTTTTTCTAAAAGCTGGTTGTTAAACATTTGCCAGCCCACCTCTTCATTGAGTTTATCATTGCAAGCATTTCTGAACATTTCTGGACCCATTTTCCCTGGCAGTCTGATTCTATTTTTTTTTTTTTGGTAGTGTCTGATCTTCCACAAAGCAGCTCATGATTCACTTTGGCTCCATAGACACTTTGACTCATCTCCTTAGGCCCTAACGTCTCCACCCCATACTCCCCTCCCCCGCCCCATAATATCTCTATTTCTGGTTCATTTTCTAGACCCTCTCTTTCTAAAGTAACCTCTTTACCTGTATGTTATAACCTCTACAATAGTAAAAGAAATAAGAATTTTTTTTTCCAGACAGGCCTTATTCCAGCTGCAGTGAGAGAAACACAAGATTATCCTTCAATGCAGATTTTTTTTTAAAGAGAAAGAGGTCTAGGGAGAGGCCATCTGCTAGAAGATGTCACCTTTGGCAAAGGCTTAAATAAAAGAGCAAATTTTGATAAATCCATATCCAGGTCAAGAATATTCAAACACTTTTCTTCCCAATTAAATGCATATGGGCCTTTTCAGGAACAAAGCCTTCTCTACCAGGGCAGACACTACTTCCTGCAAGAGACCCACCTAAGGGATTCCTTTTTTTACCTTTAGTGAGCGAGCCCATTAACCAGCTTGCCAAATTTTCCAGCATAACAAAATTATAGACAGGTTTTCTCTTGGGTGAGCTGAAATGGTGAAAGTTGCCCAGAGAAAATTGAAACCCCGATAATTGATTTTCTTGCTGTTAAAATTTCAAAAGATCTGAGTCTTTCTGAGATTAAATTGAAACAGCTTGGGACAAATGCTACCAGAACCATGGGGAATACCTCTAAATTCTTAGAACAGTTTGCCAGCTAAATCTATGTGTGACACTTCTTCAGAAATAGATGGAGAATTAAATTATGTTCCTAAAATAGATAGTTCTATTCCCCTTGCGCCTGTGCAGAATCAGCTAATTTGGTTGTGTTATTAACTTTGTCATTGGTATCTGGAGTTGAAGAATTAAAGAGGAGGAAAATGGGGTAGTCTTGACTTGGAAAAAAAATGTTTCAGGTTATCAGATCTTATTGGAAGACAATTCAAGATCTCTTTAGCCCTTTGGAGAAGTGCTTGAGCAGAAAATCCATTGATACAATCATTGAAATGTGGAGCAGGAAGTTGACATCTGAAAACACAGCCAAATGGCCATACTGTTGAAATGGCACACATGAATGCAAGATAGATCATAGGATAATCAATTTATCCTATTGAAGACTGGTAAGGACCTTCAAGGTAATCTAGGCCAAGCTTCTTCCTTTTATAATATGATTTGTATTACCTAATGTAACCTCAAAACGGCACATACAAATATGAAATAAAAAATACTTTTTTGTCAATGTAAGTTTACTTCAAAAATTTAATTGCATTTTGGAGAAAATTAGCTCCCCCTCCAATCACATCTTAAATGTGAGTTGAGATTTTACATCTTTACAGATGAGGAAACTTGAGTCCAGAGTGGTCTGATGATTTATTTACCCAAGGCCACATAGCTACTAAATGAGACCTGGGATTCAAACCTAGGTCCTCGGACTACAAATGCTTTGTTCTTACTTCTTTGCTTATGGCTATCCGTAATATATTGTAGGACTCCTCTGAGGCAGGCCCCAAATCAGTACTCACAGGTGTGGAAACTGGTCTGCAGCAGGTTAACTACTCCCAGGTTTTAAAGTTTAATCTGCGAGTGGCTCCTTTACAACCAATCACCCAATTTTTCTTTTTTTTTTTCAGTCATGTCTGACTCTTCATGAACTCATTTGGGGTTTTCTTGACAAAGATACTGGAGTTGTTTGCCATTTCCTTCTCCAGTTCATTTGACAGATGAGGAACTAACAGGGTTAAGTGACTTGCCCAGGGTCACACAGCTAGTAAGCTTCTGAGGCCAGATTTGAACTCAGGAAGATGAGTCTTCCTGACTCCAGGCCCAGCACTCTGTCCCTTGTACCACCTAGTCGCCCCAATCACCCAGTAGACATGATTCACTCCCTGCCCTCTCCTTACCATGGTGTCTGCTCTTCTGCCACCCTTCTCCCTCAGTGCCTTCTGTCCTTCCCCCCAATCCTGGACTCACCCCACCTGAATCTCCAACTCTCAATAGGTGAGTTTTTGCCTTATCTTGCATGGGTTCAATCCTCCACTCCACCCGCTACAGTGTCTTAGCCATATAAGTGCTAAATAACTGGTGTAGCTACAAAACATTGCACTCCAAAAGCCCTTGAAGGGGACTCTCCTACAAATATACAGTCTGTGGGAAGAATAGATACAATGATAGGCATATGTGTAGTGAAAACATGTGGCCACAGCCATTTATAACTCTAGAAATGTAAGCCTTTGATGTCCTTTCTCCTAACAAGTTCTCACAATTTTTTTAAAAAAGTTATTTATTTCCACAACCCATATGTTACCTAATACACATTCCTAAGTAGGAGATCTCATGGAGTTTTTACACAGCAACCAGAGAACATTTAGCACATACTGATCCAGCCAATAGGACTAATTCTTCCATCAGTGTTCATGCTGTTGATTGTAGCATTTATAGAAAGCAGTCATAGGTTAATGTGCAAAATGGGTCTGAGGTTGAATGAAGGAGGCTCAGGGATGTTCACATCTTGGGCAGTTCTGCAGGGAAGTCAACATCTCTCGGACAGAAATGCCCCCCAAGACATCATCTACTTTCAGATTTGAATGACTTCTAATTTGTTACCCTCTGGTTGGTGTTTTGCACAGTTCAGATGAAACAGTGACAGTGCTACTTCCTCCATGATCGATTTTTCCTGCAGCTAGGGTAGAAAAACTGGGTATAACATCTCTTCTATGCAGGTTGCTCAGTAGGGCTCTCAGAGTCTCTTCTCCTTACCTCTACTCCCAATTGCAAGGGCTAGCTCTGGACTGAATTCATAGATGGCTCTCTTCTTTGCTTCAAGAGGCCCCAGTCCTCAAAGCTGCACCCTCGCTTGAGTGACTGCCTTTTTATAACATCTGTCTATGATATGTCTGCTTCTTCAACTGTGCCTTGAACACACCTAAATTTCTTTTTATTACACAGAATACATGTCTTAGTGATACAATGATTTTAAAATACAAATGAGGTCCACTTTAAATCTTGTGCACTTAACACATTTTTAAAAAATAATTATCTTCCATTCATTCTCAATAGCATTAACATCAATAGAAATCCTGCCCCATTAAAGCAATTTACTGAAATTTTTTTTTTCTTTTTCAGTAGCAAGATGATATAGTGTATTTTCACAGGCACTTTGGTTCAATGCCTGAGTTTTAATCTAGAGCAGCAGCACTTCATAGAAATAAATTATATTGAAATAAATGTTATGTAACATAGCATAAATAGCCTGGTCATTTTAATTACACAGCATTCAGTTTTGTTTTGTTTTCTTTCCATTTACATTATTGATATGCATTCTTTGTGTGTATATATATATATGTATATATGTGTGTGTGTATACATTTTCTGGTTGTGCTTAGTTTATCCTGCATCAGGCCATATAAACCTTCCCATTGCTTTTCTGAAAATTCCTTATCCATCATTTCTTATGATTTAATAATATTCCATTACATTCAAGAACATATCATTATATCACGTCTTCATTGGCTGCCTCCAAATAGCTCAAAACAGTCTTTTCCTGTTTCAAAATTTATGCCTCTTTTTGAGCCATCCATTAAGCTCCTGTTTCCTATGTGAGCAGAGATTCCCAATTCTCAGCTCATCTGCAAAGCAGAGATCACTGCCATACCCCAAACCTAATGAATTAGTTCCTTCTAAGCTCAGGTCCCTGGCTTTTCCCATTTTATCCAATTCTCTCATCACTCATTCCCTGGCTCCCTGCCCTCCTACCTGAGCAGTGGCCTACCAGAATCTTTTTTTCTGCCATCAACTCCCTTAGCGATGGGAGGTGGAAGGAGAAAGGACACAGATTTAGAGTCGGAAAGGATATCAAAGATCATCTAGTCCAATCCCCTCATTTTACGAAGAAGGAAGCTGAGGCCCAGAATCATTAAACAAAAACTTCCCCCAGGTCACATAGTGGTATATTCAGGTCTTGAACCTGCATCCTTCTCCCAATCCAGTGCTCTTTCCATTATACCACCCTAGTTCCTTAGCCATCTCTTTCTGGGGCAAATAAGGCAGGGTTCAAGTTGTGAAGTTAGTAAGTGTAAATGGAAAAACCAGGTTGGGTTGTTACCAGGGTGTCTGAAGAGCACTGAGAGTGACAAAGCTGAGATGAGCAGGAAAACTGCTTGTCCAAACATGGATTCAGGGCTGGAAAAACTATATATATATATACATATATATGTATATATGTATATGTATATGTACATATATATGTATGTGTATGTATGTATATATGTGTATATATGTATATACATGTACATATGTATATACATATGTTTACACATATATGTTTTGTCTAGGCCTATGATTTCATTAGTATAAGGAACTCTTAGCAAGTAGATTCCTTCTGCTAAAAGATTGGCAACTGTTCTGTGATTAATGGCTTTGCTAAATTGACTGGGACATTAACAAATTAAGTGCCTTGTTGATGATCCTACAGACAGGACTTCCTAGCTCTGAGATCAGCTTCTCCATCTACTATGATAATGTGTCTCTCTTTGTACTAAGTTAAGAAAGTCAAAATACAGTGTAGCAAGAGTGGAAAGCTCCCCTTTGTCTGAAAATTCAGCTCTGATTCACCCATTCCTGAGTCATCAGTTCTTCTGGCTTTACAATCAAACAGAAGAGTTTTTATCATGACAGTTCTCAACCCTGAGTCACTTGGAACACATAGTTATGGTCAGAAACAGACTCCCCAGTGTTTCTACACTGTTGGATTGGAAACAAGCAGAGTCTATATGTACATGCTCTGAGGACTAAAAACAGGCGGGGAGTATCTAAAAATGTTTCAGAGATAACTCTCCTACCATTGTCCTGATTTCCCCACCAATACCCCCTCCTCCTCTTACAACCTAAAGTACAAGGAAATGTTTTTCTGGCTTAATCTGTTCTCTTTAGCTTTGGTATTTTATTGAATTTTCTGTTTTTTCTTCAGTATATGTAAGTAAGGAGGACTTTGTTATCCTTCTTAGAGTTTAGTTTCCCAGGATCTATGACCATGGCAATGTCTAATTTCCAAGTATTAGATAGTAACTCCCGGAATAGCCCCAAGGATCCTAGATAGTAATTCCTAGAATCACAGTGATAGACATTCTTACTGGGACTGCACCGTGGGCTATGGGATGACATGATTTGATACTTACTATGCTTGTGCAGAATGACCATATTGCTGAAGGTAACCAATGAGCTTAATGTTGGCAAAATGCCTTCGTTGCTGCCCTATAAAGCAAGTGGGCACTGGTCAGTGAGTGGTGAATCAATAGGGGAACCCATGGGGGACTGGGATTTGGGTAATGCATAGAGGAATGCATGTACCTACCTCAACCAGCCCCCATTGAGGCTTGAGGGGAATTAAGGGAGTGCACAAGCTGTGCCTGTCTTGATTGACCCCATTGAGACATAGGGGTAGTTGTTCCCCTTCTTGCCTGCCCCTGTGAGAAAGGTGATTATGGAATGCTGTAGGAGTTGGTACTCCCATTATCAACAATCCTTCTGAGAAGACTAGATTAGAATAAAGTAAGATTATTAACCCCTCCAACACTATCTTCCTGTCCTTCTTGTCTGACCAGATCAAGAGTGAACCTGCTAAAGGCTGGAGTCCAAAAACTCCAGTGCCTCCCATATGTTATTTGTGAAACAGTATAGCCATGCCAGCATGATCACAAGTGAGATCCAATAAGCCTCCTCCTGATTTCAGCACTCCCAATGAGTACTATAATTCAAACACACTTCCCAGAACCTCCCTGAACTTCCAGGTTGTGACTAAACAGGATGGCATAGTTGAAAGCCATCGACAAATTCTAGAGAGTGCACATAGGATCCTAGCCTCTACATTCTCTCCTCTAGCAGAAAGCAGGCCTATTACCTCTATCACTTTACCCTAAACAATGTATTCTTCCTGTCCATCTGTAACTTGCAATTTTAGTCAAAGAATTGAAGACTACAGGTACTCAAACTCGGGTTTTTATGATTTCCCACCTGTCCACAGATGACAACATCCAGAAGCCTAGTGGGGGAAAAAAGACCACCAGATCTGGCATTCAGACCAGCTAGAACTTCTAAATGTTTTAGACGTTTTCTTAATTAGTACAGCTAATGTAAACAATAAAGGGGTACCATACCCTCACAAAAATGATGCTTCCCTATATCAAATGAAGCTTTAGCTCTGAGCAGGTTCCTCTCCCAGCTTGTAAAATTCTTATCGACATTAATCAGTTTGCTGAGTAATTAGAGGCCAGGGCTTGAAGTTGTCCAGAATGACAGGACAATTCTCACAATAATCTTGACTGCGTGAGTATTGCCAAAAAACAGTTTTTACAAATCTAGATTATCAAAAGAAGGGCTGAGGTAAACCAGGTCTTCATAGCCCCATGGTCACTAAATGTGCCTCCCCTTAATCTCTGATGTCCATTGGAAAGTCTTGGGGTGTTTCAACAAATCAGGGATGCTGGCAAGATGGACTAAACTAGCCACAACACCCTGTTAAGCTAAGAAGCTACCGATTGGGGAGGACCTTAAATATTGGCTTGAGGAGATTGTATTTTCTTTAGTGGGGAGAGGGAGCCACTGAAGATTTTTGAGAAGGAGAGTGACAAGGGCAGATATGTGCTTTAGGAAAATCATTTTGGTAGTTGTGTGACTTGGAAAAGGGATACCAGTTTTGGAGCCGGAAGCAGAGATACCAATTATGTAGTTACTGTAACAGTCCAAGGGAGAAGTAATAAGGGCCCAGAAAAGGGTCACGATTAACAAGAGACATTGTTTTCCACTGAAGGAAGCTGTTCTCTTGCATCTAGTTAAATGGCACATTGTTGATCACCATCACAACTCTGTGGTCATTACTATCAAACAATTTTAGTAGGCTGTACTTTTGCAGGAAGGCGGGAAGCCAAGTCTGGCCATGTTATTTATGGAGCAATCCCTTAGCGATTGGAAATCCAACAATGATTGATCCTGTCATCTCTCCTTCCCTTCTTCCAACTGCTTATCTTCTCACATCTTTCTGAATCATTCTGTAGTGGTTTTTACCCTACTACGTACCTGAGGATCCACTTAGAGACAGACTGAAAAACCAGAGAGAAACAGCCAAATAATCATTTTCTATTAAAAGCAAAATATTCACTCTCTCAGCCTCTTAAATTCAGATAAAATATTTTATGTTAATCTGCTTCAATATTGCCTTTTAAAAAATAATACAAGTGCCTTGAGGATGGGTGATAATATCTTTCTGAATTTCATATTACTCCCAGTCATTTATTACAAGTCACCAAGTGATTTTGATGACAAGAAGGAAAGCAGATCTAAATGTTTTTTGGCATTGATAGCAAATAAGACTCTCCTGCCAGCAAGAGGTTGGTTCTTTTCGGTTCCTTCTCCTTGGGAATAGACTGACTTCTCTTTTTTATATCTGTATCCTTTTTGCATCAGGAAAGATACAAATGGAGCAGCAGAAGAAAGAAGTCAGAGATCAGACTTAGAGACCACAGCTACAGAATGCAAACCACCCAGGGAGGTGAGGGATGACCCAGTTCCCCTCAAGAAAAGGAGAAATATTGTAGCAGTAGGAAGGATATACAGGAAGAACCAGGCAGAGGCAACAGAGAATACCCTAGACATATATTATTATCATATATTATATACATGTTATGTTATTATTATCCAAAGCAGTAGTATGCTTGTGAGTCTCCTAACAGAAATTTTATTTGCTGTAAAAGAACACTGATCTCTAGTTGAAGGACCTGGGTTTGAGTCCACATTTTGACTTGTTGCCCAACATCTCTTTGCCTCATTTTCCTTACCTATAAAAGGAGAATGATGCTATTTGCACAACCTACCTCACAATTGCTATGAGTTTCAAATAGGCAAACATGCATAAAGAGCTTTGCACACAGTCAAAGCCTCTGTCACTGTGAGTTGTTATCAAACCCACCTTTCTGGCAACGCAGAGCTTGATTTTATCTGAGTTCTTGAGTCCCCAAGGATGGTCGATTTAGGGTGTCTCATAAAACAGAGGTACCACCATCTAGGTGGGAAAAGGTAAATTGAAGTTTAGAGTTGTTTTTTTTCCAAAACCAATTTCTCTTTTATGCCTACAATGTAAAATAGTTGACAATTAAATGCCCAATTATTTTCCTCTGTGGGTCTTTCAATAGAATATAAACATGGCCACAATGATGCCTTAAAGTTAACACCCCATTACGAATGAGAAAGTAGCCATGCCACTTAGTATATTGCAGCAGTATTACTAGCCATAGAACCAATAAAATTGCAGTGCATTTGATTGGTTAACTAAATGCCTTTCCTGCAGTTTGGTTAGCATTTTTTTAAGAGGCCACATTTGAGTTCATACTTTACAGAAAACAAATGAACATTTCTGAGATTATGAAAAATCTTAAGAAATTTAACTAGAAAAACAGCTAGTTCTATCTTCCACAATTAGTGGTGTGAAATTCATGTAGAAACAGATCTTTGTAGACTGCACATTAACTTAGAAATCCACATATTAATATTATCTATGGCTTATTGTATTTTTATTTATTTTCTAAAACATTTCCCAATTACATTTTAATCTTGGTTTGGGCTACCCTCAGGAGTTGGCTATGAGTTTGACACTTCTGTTCTACATGATAGTGGACATATTTTGGCACCTAATATGTACCAGGCATTGTGCTAAGCACTAAGTATGCAAAACAAACAACAAAACAAAAAGAAAAAGAAACATTCTATTCTCAGGGAGCTTATACTTTGTGGAAGGAAGCAACATGCGTGTGATGATGATGATGATGATGATGATAATGATGATGATGATAATATCTAGCATTTACACAGTACCTACAGTGTTCCATACTCAGTGCTAAGCACTTTACAAATATCTCATTTGATCCTCATAACAATCCTGGGAAGTAGGAGCTATTATTATCCCCATTTTACAGTTGAAGAAACTGAGGCAAACAAAGGTTAGGTGACTTGCCTACTACTAAGTTTTTGAGGCTGGGTGTGAACTCAGGTCTTCTGACTCCAGGCCCAATGCTCTAATCACTGCATCACCTAGGTATGGGTATGGGTGTGGGCGTGGGTGTATGTGTGTACAGTTGGGGTATGCATATATAGATACAAAATAAATAAAAATAGAGGGAGGGGGAACATTAGCATTTGGAGGAATAAGAAAAAGCTTTGTGTAAAAGGTAATGATTGAGTTTAATCTTGAAAGAAGAGAAAGATTATATAATGGGGATTTGAAGAAGATGTGCAATTGTAGGCTTGGAGGGGGAGTGGAGTAGAGAGACAAGATGGAGCATCACATGTGAGGAACAGAGTAGACTAGTTTGTGTAGACTGTGGGAAAGGAAATAATGCATAATAAGATTGGAAAAATAGATTGGAGCCAGGTTGTAAAGGGCTTTAAAAAGCCAACAGAGCAGTTTATATTTTTTCCCAGAGGCAATAGGGAACTCCTGGCATTTATTGAATAGTGGGGTGGCATGGTCAGATTTTCTCTTTCAGAAAATCACTTTGGCATCTGTGTGAAGAATGTATTGAATTGGGGAGAGACTTGAGGCAGGGAGCTCAATCAGGAAGCCATTATTACAGTGACAAAGGTGAGAAGTGGTAAGGACTTGAACTAAAGTGATGTCTGTGTGAATAGAGAAGGAGTCAGACATGAGAGATGTGAAGATAGAAATGGGAAGATTTGGCAACTAATTGGATTGTGGAATGAGTGAGAGTAAGGAGTTCATAATGACAAGGCTGTATATTGGAATATTAGAATATTGAGGAAATGGTAACTTCTGCAATAGAAATAGGGAAGTTTGAAGGAGGGATATGATTAAAGAATAGGGACAGAGTTTCAACACGGTTGAGTTTGAGATTTCTCTGGCATACGCAGTTTGAAAAGTCCAATAGGCAGCTGGCAATGAGAAACCAGAGAGAAAAAGACTGGCTGGATTTACATATGCATCAGTCATCCACATAGATTTTAAATAAATTCATGAGGAGCTGATAAGTTCACCAAAAGAGATTATAGAGAAAGAAAATGAGCTATGATTTAGATGAAGATCTAGCAAGGAGGACTAAGGAGTGGTCAGGCAGGTAAGAAGTGAACCAAGATAGAGTAGTGTCATATACACACAAAAAAAAGTATTTAGAAGGTAGGGTAGTTAGCAGTGTCAAATGCACTGGAGAGTTCTGGAAGAATGAAAAGAGAAAAGACCATCAGACTTAGGTTAAAAAAAAACATAAAAAGATTAGAGTAGCAAAGAAGGAGATACCTTTCACAACTATGGATAAGGAAAGAGTTCTTGACCAAAGGACAGAGAAGATTAAAGGAAGAAAATGGGCGACTTTGCTTGCGTAAAATCGAAAAGTTTCTATATAAAAAATCAATGCAGTTATAATTAGAAGAGAAACTTAACTGAGAATATATATCCATAGAAAATTTCCCTGACAGAGGGCTGATATCTAAGATGCATTAGGAATTGATACAAACACAAAAAGAACAAGAGCCATTTCCAAATAGGTCAAAGGACATGAGCTATCAACAACCACATAAAAAATGCTCCAAAGCACTAAAAATAAAAAAATTGCAACTTAAAAGCAACTCTGAGGGTCTACCTCACATTCCTTAGATTATGAAAGAAGACAAGAAAGAAAATGACAATTGTTGGAAGGGCTGTGGAAGGATAGGAATGTTAATTCACTATTGGTGGAGCTGTGAATTTGTCCAACCATTCTGGAAAGTAGTTGTGAATATACCCAAAAAGTCAACAAGCCGTGTATATTTGACAACTATTATGCTTTACTTATAGTGATCAAAGAGATAGAGAGAGACAGACAGAGAAAGAGAGAGAGAGAGAGAGGAAAAGGACTCATATGTACAAAAATATTTGTAGCAATATTTTATATTCTAGGGAAAATACAAACAAATCGAATATCAGTTAGAGAACAAACAAATTATGGTACATGAAAATAATGGAGTATTATTGCATCATAAGAAATTACAAAAGGGATGGATTCAGAGAAATCTGGAACAACTTGTATGAACTGATGCAGAATAAAGAACCAGGAGAAAAAATTATAGAACGACTATACCATTGTAAAGAAAAAAAAGTGAAATACTTAAGAACTATGATCAATACATTGACCAATTATACATACTATAGAAGATTAACAATTATTTATATTTCCTATCTCTTTGCACATAGGAAATAAACAAGAGGTACAGAATAAGATGTGCTTTTTCATATTCAGCAAATCTATAAATAAGGGAGAGCTTTGATTTTTCAATGGGAAATAGGAGGGATTGTGAAATAACAAGGAACGAAAGAAAGAAAAGCTCAATGAATCATTACAAATAAACAGAAGAGAGTAGGAGGAAGTTCAGAAGGAGACACAGACAAATGCAGCAGTGTTGAAACTACAATATTAGATTTTAATAATACAAAAATTTCAAGCTGTACCTAAAGAAAAAAAACTAGGTTAGAGTGTATGGTTTCATTCAGAATCCTCTTTTTTTGTTTTTCTTTGCATATAGACATGTTCATTTTGCTTAAGTTCACAATGAAAAAGATAATTTAAAACAAGAACAAAAATAAACCATTCAGTTTGGCATTTGAGAGATCATTGGTAACTTTGGAGAGAGTTGAGTAATGAGGTCAGAAGCCCAACTACAGAGGACTGAAAGAAAACAGTAGAGGAAAGGAGTAGAAACAGTTTTTTTTTCCTCCAGGAGTTGGTTGATAAAGAGAAGAAATATTTAGGATGACAACTTGAGAGGATGGCATGGTCTAGTGAAAGTGTTTTGTTTTGTTTTTTAAAGGATGAAGAGATGGGTACATTTGAACGCAGTAAGGAAGGACACAGTAGAGAGGGAGAGATGGAAAATCAGAGGAAGAAGGGATGATAAAGGGGACAATCTTTTGAAGGTGGGGGAGGATCCAGGGCACATATATAGAGAGGTTTTCTTTGACAAGAAAATGAGCCACAACCTATGTCATGATATGCAGAACATTATATGTATATGTATGTGTATATATATGCATGTAAGTATACACATATATTATATATGTGTTTATATACATATATGGTATCCCAAAAATCTTTGTGCTGTTTAGGCTATTAAAGCTTGATAAATAATTAACTTGAAACTTTAATAGGTTAAAACTGCACTGTTTGGGGACACCTTGTATGTAAAATAGCAGGATAATGAAAGAAACAAGATAGCTGGATAGTGAAAGAGGAATTAGATTTTTTATTTGGCTCCATACAGAAGAATTAAAGCCAAAGAATGGAAGATGCAGAGGCAGATTTTTATAACAATTAGAGCTGTTCAATGGTGGTGTGATTAGCTTTGAAAATTAGTAAAATCCCCATATTTGGAGGTCTTCAAGCAGGAGCCAGATGACCACTTATGGAGAGTGGAAAAGTGATTCTTGGTCAAGTATAAATTGGACTAAAGGAAGTCTTAAGTCCCTTCTAATTCTTAGATCACATTGTCTTCAAATATGAGGCTTAAGGACTTCTGTCCCCATTAATAAAAAAGAACAATGATACCTATTGTCAGTATTCTTATTGTTTTTTGTATTCATCTTTTTGATGGGGTTTAGATAGAAGCAATCCGAAGACAAATTACTATACTACTATATATTTTTTTTAAATTTAATGTTCTGCACGTTATTGTGCAGAGAAATAAATTGATTTTTTTTATAATTAAAGAAGTGTATTAGAATGTAAACACATCTTCTGTGGACTTAACTGAAAATGTTTTCAGGACAATTCCCATAGCAGGCAGAACAGCAGTGATGATATCTATCTTATCCTGTTCTCATATTATTCTGATGCCTCCTAGGTTTCTACATTTTGAAAAGCTTTTCATTCCATGCAGTTTGGAGATCATGGATATCTGGTATTGCAATATCTAGCAGAAACATTTGGAAGTTTTTATGGATCAGTGTTATATACTGGTTATTCTTTCCGAAATGATATTTGGTTCCAAATATATCCTTCAAAGAAATGTAATTTGCTGGATTTTTCTAGGATATTTCAGGGCTTACATTTTTAGGATGGGGAATTGTCATCAGTTGTTTAGAAAGGATAGTGAGCTTCTGGTGTGTATAATCCTAGTCATCTGATCTTTTCCGTCTAGGTATCCAGTAGATGCTAAATTTGTGTAACATGATTTAACATGTTACATTGTTTCTACCACTTCATTGAATAATCTGCATAAATCAAGAAGTCCAGATTACTCAAAGATAATCTTTCTGTAATTTGTAGTGGCAACAGGCTGATCTCAAATTTTTATAATTACCATCTTGTTCTCATCCCTTATCATCGTTGTCATCATTAACATAATCTCTTTTTCTTCCTCCTCCTTCCCATCCTCCTCCTTCTTCTCAATGGATCTGTGATTCCATAATGTAGTTACACTGTCTACTGCTGCAAATCAAAATCTATTCATGCTTCCCCTTACCATGTGACTCTAGTTCAAGTCCTTTCATAAATCCTTCTTATGTGGCTCACTCAATGTTGGATGGGAGTCTTCTGTGTTTCTAAACATTTCATGGGTGCCAGCACAAAACATAGGAAGCTCACTGGTAGGACATCTAGTTATCTAAGGTCTTCTATAGCTTTAAATCTATGGTCCTATGAGCTATGTTTTAACCTTCACTTTCGCTACATAACCAGCTTCACTCCTTTTCTGAGCATACATTTCCTTGATTATGTCTTTTATGCCATTTCTTACCTGTAACTTGCTACTGGCAATATTAGACTACGGTCTAATCCCACAAACAACTAGTTAATCACTAAGAATTTATTAAGCACTTCTGTGTGCCACACAGTATGCCAGGCACTAAGGAGATAGATATAAAAAAGCAAACAATTACTGCTCTCAAGGAGCTTATATTTTCTCAGGAGAAACAACATGTACAACTATGAACGTAAATTGAATGAATATATACTTCAAAGAGATCCAGAAGAGAAAATAAAAAGGATCCATATCTATCTATCTGTATACACACACACACACACACACACACACACACACACACACACACACACACATATATTCATTGAAGCTGTTTTTGTTATAGTCAAGAACTGGAAACTAAGAGGTACCCATTAGTAATAGAATGGCTAGGCAAGTTTTATAAGAATGTCGCAACATTACTGCTCCATAAAAAAAAAAAAAAACAAAGGGATGGATTCAGAGAAACCTGGTAAGATTTGTACTAATTGATACCAAGTGAAGTACCTAAAACCTGGATAACAATTTATATGAAAGCACCAAAAAAATACATTTGATACAATGGTCAACTACAATTCCAGAGGACCCATGATGAAGCACACTAAATTGTTCATTGATCTGGCAATTTCCCTCCTGAGTGTGTAAGCCAAAGGTGCGCATTGATTAGGAGGATGGTTGAATGAATGACGGAACATGAATGTTGTTTTAAGTGTTTTTTGTTTTACCAACTTGGTCCCTAAAGTGTGCATTAGGTTGCATTGTGTTAATGATTTAACCTTTAACTAAGACCTAGAATGAGAACAGGCTAAACACACTCTGGCCTGCTTTAAAGTGACTCTTATGTAAACTGGTGTCAAGAACTGAGAAAAGCTCTTTGAATTTAATGAACTGTTTATTGCTACATAGGCTATTTCTGTTGTTGACCTGGTGGTGTCCCCATAGATGGGTACCAGAGAACTGCACCTGTACCATATATCCATTCTGAGTGTTTATATTTAGCTTAAAGATTTGTTGTTGTTGTTGCTGCTGCTACGCCACCCCCCCAAAAAAAATTATCTGCCTCATTCATTCAATGATTCAATATCATAACCTTGCATTTGGGACAGATGTATACTTGGGCAGGGATATAAATATGCTGTAACTGGCAGCAGTGAAATTTATTTAATATTTTTAGTTTTCAGCATTGATTTCTACAAGATTTTTAATTACAAATTTTTCCCCATTTCTACCCTCCCCCTCCCCACTCCAAGATGGCATATATTCTGATTGCCCTGTTCCCCAGTCAGCCCTCCCTTCTGTCACCCCAATCCCCCTCCTTTTCCCTTACTTTCTTGTAGGGCAAAATAGATTTCTATGCCCCATTGCCTGTATATCTTATTTCCTAGTTGCATGCAAAAACAACTTTTTTTAAACATCTGCTTTTAAAACTTTGAGTTCCAAATTCTCTCCCCTCTTCCCTCCCCACGCACTCTCCATAAGAAGGCAAGCAATTCAACATAGGCCACATGTGTATCATTATGCAAAACCCTTCCACAATGCTCATGTTGTGAAAGACTAACTATATTTTGCTCCCTCCTATACCGTCCTCCTATATTCAATTTTCTCCCTTGACCCTGTCCCTTTTTGAACATGTTTGCTTTTGATTACCTTCTCCCCCTTTCTGTCCTCCCTTCTATAGTCTCCCCTTTTTTTATCCCCTTCCTCCTTCTTTCCTATGGGATAAGATACCCAATTGAGTGTGTATGTAATTCTCTCCTCAAGTCAAATCTGATGAGAACAAGATTCACTCATTCCCCCTCACCTGCCCCCTCTTTCCTTCCTACAGAGCTGCTTTTTCTTGCCACTTTTATGTGAGATAATTTACCCCATTCTATCTCTCCCTTTCTCCCTCTCCCTCTCTCAATATATTCCTCTCTCATCCCTTAATTTGATTTTATTTTTTAGATATCATCCCTTCATATTCAACTCACTCTGTGCCCTCTGTCTATATATATATATATCTGTATGTATGTATGTATGTATATTCCCTTCAGCTACTCTAATACTGAGGTCTCATGAATCATACACATCATCTTTCCATGTAGGAATATAAACAAAACAGTTCAACTTTAATAAGTCCCTTGTGATTTCTCTTTCTTGTTTACCTTTTCATGCTTCTCTTGATTTTTGTGTTTGAAAGTCAAATTTTC
>CM053627.1:107260722-107306787 GCA_028646595.1 Phalanger gymnotis
TTTGGACCTCCTCTTCCATTTGGCTAATTCTGCCTTTCAAGGCATTCTTCTCCTCATTGGCTTTTTGGAGCTCTTTTGCCATTTGAGTTAGTCTATTTTTTAAGGTGTTATTTTCTTCAGTATTTTTGGGGTCTCCTTTAGCAAGTCATTGACTTGTTTTTCATGGTTTTCTTGCATCACTCTCATTTCTCTTCCCAATTTTTCTTCTACTTCTCTAACTTGCTTTCCAAATCCTTTTTGAGCTCTTCCATGGCCTGAGACCAGTTCATGTTTTTCTTGGAGGCTTTTGATGTAGGCTCTTTGATTTTGTTGACTTCTTCTGGCTGTATGTTTTGGTCTTCTTTGTCACCAAAGAAAGATTCCAAAGTCTGAGACTGAATCTGGTTGCGTTTTAGCTGTCTGGCCATGTTCCCAGCCAACTTACTTAACCCTTGAGTTTTTTGTTCATGTATGACTGCTTGTGGAGTATAGAGTACTTTTTCCCAAGCTTGAGGGGCTGCACTATTGTTTTCAGAGCTACTTCTACACAGCAAGCTCTGCCACATCAGCGCACCTTCTCCCCCAAGAACCACCAACCCAGACTGGACTCAGATCTAAGCAAACTCTGCACTCCCACTCTGATCCACCACTTAATTCCTCCCACCAGGTGGGCTGGGGCCAGAAGCAACTGCAGCTGCAGTTCTGGAATCAGCCTGAGAGCTGCATCACCTCTGCTGCCTCCAGAGTGGCGGCCGAACCATGAGCTCCTTTCGCTCTGACCCTCGAAATTTTTCCCATTAACTTTCTCTGTTGTCTTTGGTGTTTGTAGCTTGAGTAGCCCGGCAACTGCCACAGCTCACTGATTCAGGGTGCTAGGGCATGCTCCCCCTGGCTCTGGTCTGTTTGGTCAAGGCACAGCCCACACTGGGCTCTCCTCCCCTCTGCTCCCAGCTCCCTGTGATAGACCCTACCCTGTGACTATCCAGGCTGTCCTGGGCTGGAGCCCTGCTTCCCTCTGGTATTTTGTGGGTTCTGCAGTTCTAGAATTTGTTCAGAGCCATTTTTATAGGTGTTTGGAGGGACCTGGTGGGGAGCTCATGCAAGTCATTGCCTTTCAGTCACCATCTTGCCTCTGCCTCATGAACTGTTTAATCCTATACAAACTTGCTGCTATTCATAGGTGATGACCTTGAATGCTATACCTATTTATTCTTACTAAGTGTATATGTTTAGGAAAAACAATTTTTCCCTATTTTTTTTTTTTGCTTCACTGATTCAATCTCTCCAGATAATCCAGATAATCTTATATTTCAGGCCAATATGTACTTGGAATAAGACAAATATAAGGGAATGGTATTGTACCCTAAGAAACAATGAATATGAAGAGTTCACAGAAATGTGGGAAGATTTTTTAAAATAAATACAGAGCAAAACAATACAAACGTTGTCTACAATAATGTAAATAAGAACAATACAAAAAACAACTCAAAATAAGAGTCACTAAGTTCAAATGACTGTAGAAGTTAAAGATGACACATACAGATAGACACAGCTGCTACACTTGTCCATGTTGCTTGAACTTTTTTTATTGTAGAAGAGAGTTATAGCAAAGTGGGAGGACATGTAGAGAAATGATTGTGATAGAAAAACATAAAGATCTTGATCAACATTATGTTGGTGTTTTTAAAAAGAATTCTCAAAATAGTCAATGTGGCATGATTTTATGCAGTCTTACATGTACAGGTAAAAATCACAATTATTCCCAAATGCAAAGTTTTTCATATCCAACAAACATTTCACAAAGCCTACTAAAGATTACTGCTTGCTTAGGACTCAACAAGTGCCTGACTCAGTGCTAGAACGGCCTTCTTCAACCCACAGTGGAAAAGAAAAAGGCAAAGAAAATGGACTTCTTTGTCTCAGTAGGAAATCTGATCTATACAGAGCATCCCAGACCATGTGGATCTCTCCCCACAGAGATTTTAGACCTACACTTCACTAGGCTGTGTTGGTAAGCAAAATGGGCTCTTAGCACTTAGTTGGCTTTTGTTTCTTTTGAGTAATTCAGGGTATTTCATTGGGCCTTACTAGGTGCTAAGCCCCAGGCCCAAACCCCTATTAGATGTAAAACCTATGTGGGATTGGTAACTAAGGTGGGGCCCAAGGTGGGGCTAACTCAGGGGAGGGCCTAGTTTACACATGAGTTTCAGTGATAGGTTTGGGACATCAGAGGCTCTTAGTGGGTTTAAGTCGCCTCTTTGTGACGATTTTAGGTCACGTGGGTGAGTCGCATGTGTGACTCACCCCTGATGCTGAAAAAGATGTAAAACCAGGGATTGGCTTTCTCTTCTTTGGAGCTCTTACCCACAGCCGTGGTGGTGCAGGTGACTCTGGGCCAGCCCTTGTTACGAGCTCCCGGGCCAAACCTAGATGTTGGTAACTATGAATTGTATCGGGTCTGTCTGATTGTTTAAGAGCTCTCACTCTTGGTGGTGTTTGGAGACTCCCAGGCAGCTGTAGCTAAGAAGCCCTCCAGCTCATAAATCCAGATGTTGAGACTTTGTTAAACTCTGGTAACTACGTATTGGGATTTGAATCAGACAAGGTCTATCTGTTGATGTTTGTACTTTGTATTTTGTTCCGAAGTTCAGGGTGCTGGTCTTTCCCCCTGAACTAAGTGAATGATATTTGTATGCTGAAATTAAAGTAAGCTTGTCAACCCCTTAACCTTGCTTTCCTTAGTTAAGCAGATCAAAAGAACATGTGCTTTTGCAGGGTGCTGGTAGCGTGCTTATTATTGGGCTTCTGTTGGTCTTTCACCCCCACAACAGCTGCTAGCCAGATTGTTGAAACATAGGCATCACTCCCTCACTCTTAGATGAGAAGTCAAATGTCCTGCATGAAAATGCTTTCATGGTTCCCTCAGCACCTAAGGCCATCTAAAGGGCTATGTCTTTATAAACCTAGCACTCCAAAATTTCTCTAGCTTTCAGCATATTTCATCATAGATACTCTCTCTCTCTCTCTCTCTCTCTCTCTCTCTATGTATATATGTATATATACATATATATACATATTATATATACATACATATACACATATACATATATACACATACATATGTATGATAGACAATAGACCTTTAGAAGTCCAGGCAAATTTCCTCCCCTTATTCAAAAGGGTACCTGAAATTCCACTAATGGATTCCTGCCACAGAAAGGGCAATCCAAGTGGAACTGCCAACTCACTTGACATGCCAAGTAAACTGTCAAAAAAAAATAGCAAAGAAAGTCAAATACTTGGGTATTGGCAAATATTTGGATAAGCAAAACTTACTCTATGAAGTTGCAGGGCATGTTGTTCTCATAATAAAGCAAACAGTCTAGGTCTGTTTGACTGCAAAAAGAAAAAAAAAGATGAATATCAGCTGTTCTTCACACCTTCATTTTCTTTAGTACCATCTCCACTTCTTCTTACAGCATATTAGGGACTGAAATGTTAGAGTCCAAATGTAAGCACTACACAGCCACTGATGAAGAAGATAATTTGCTACAGAAATTTTGGGAAAGTTTTCCATTTTTCCTGTTTGTTGTCCTACTTTCTGTTTTATTGTTCATCTTCAAATGATCTAATTAGGTTTCATGCCTTGCTTTCTGTACATTATTTTTTTCTTTCCTTCTTCTACTCACTTTAAAAAAATGAAGAATCTCTTCATAATCTTCCATCATCTTTATCTGTAAAGTCTTGAAAATGAATCCATATTTTAACCCACTGTTGTACTTGGCAACCATGTCTATCTGCTTGAGAGATAAAGTGTTTGATGTCTGAGGGAGTTCCTAGGCGTTTCTGTTCTTTTTTTGTGGTGATTGCTTTACATCAGTTAAACTCTATAACAAGAGGCAATCTTCTCTGTTGATTATCTTCTCCTTTATGTATTCCATATCCTTCACCATCAGTAACTTATTTAAATAGATCAGACTGTAGTTGTTTTAATTGCATGTTATATTTTATCTTTATAACTTTTAATGTGATATTGACTCTAATATTTTCTTTAATAAAGAACTGATCTGACTGTACATCTTCAGCAGTAACTCCCACATTGGTAATACAACTAAAGTCCCTTTAAATTTCAAAATATGTCTTACAACCAAACTGAACTATTTAGCATAGGGACATCTCAATGAAGAAATTTTCTTTACCAACGCATATAGGCAGAGAGAATTCCTACAATTCATTGAGAGTTCCTATTACCAGTGAAATATGCAGAGTATGTGTTGCCAATGTGAATTATGTGTATGTGCGCATTGTTGTTGTTTAGTCATTTTCAAGATTTTTCAGAATTTTCCTGACCCCTTTTGGGGTCTTCTTGGTAGAGAGACTGGAGTGGTTTGCCATTTCCTTCTCCAGCTCATTTTACAAATGAGGAAACTGAGGCAAATAATTACTTGCTCAGGTTCTGACAGCTAGTAAGTGTCAAGAGGTCAGATTTGAACTCAGGAAGAGGAGTCTTCCTGAATCTAAGCCCCAAACTCTATTCACCGCTCCACAAGGATATATGCACGCAGGTGTGTCTACATGCAGTTCAAAGGGAAGTGTGAGTAGATATGTTTGGAATCGCAGTCACCAGTCTCCAAGGAAGACTTTGATTATTGTCTGGAAAGCAGTAAGAGATTAAGGTCTTGAGGCTGTCTCATTCTGCTCTCTTTGGAGAAGGTATAAGAGACTAAAATACATATTTCTGCCTCCTAATTAGTCTAGGGGAAATTGCTTTAGATTCAAGTCACTTTCCTGGTTGCTATCCTTTACTGGGGAAAGAGTAACCAAAGTTATATCCAAAGAATTGACTCCCTTACTACTATGCTAGTTAAACAAAGGCCATCATGATGGTAAATAGAGAATAAACTCATTGATCCAAGCTAATAGCAAATAGAAATTAGAAAAGTTATAGAGATTAGACAATACAAAGTGAATGAGTTCTACCACTGGGAGTAAGATAGTTCCAGTGACCAAAAGAAAGAGAGAGTTCCTGAAATCACCCAAGGGGGAAGTTCCCTGAAATCTCTAGTAAGTCAGCTAGAAAACAAAGGATGTGTTCAAGACACCAGCTTCTGCACATGTCTGTTTCTTCCCAAAGTCTTTCTATCCCTACAGGGCCTCTGTCTGAAGAAAGCCTGGGACCACAAGTATCCTCTCTAGGAGAGAGGAAGACAGAAAAGAAAAAAATCTCTCCTTTCCCAAAGTCTGACGCTAACTCCATCCTTTACACAGGCGCTGAATATCAAGTAAGCCTTCTCTCCACCAATTCAGAAAACATGCCAGGCCTGAATTCTAGGTGGTTTTTTTCCCCCTCAATCTAGATCTAGACGTATAGTCACACTCACATATATGATATATATATATATATGCATATATATATATATGTATATATATATATATAGTACGATATGGAGCTATAATTTTATTGCTATAGGGAACTACCAATAATGAAATCCGTCTGCTAATATGCACTGGTATCCATATATCCACCAATTTTATATGTGTATATACACATATGAATATATGTGTGTGTGTATGCTGTTCAGTCATGGCTGGCTCTTCATAGGGTTTTCTCAGCAAAGATATTGTAGTGGATTGCTATTTCCTTCTCCAGCTCATTTTACAATTTGAGCAAACAGGGTTAAGTAACTTGCCCAGGGCCACACAGCTAGTGTCTGAAGCTGTATTTGAACTCAGGTCTTCCTGACTCCAAGCCCAGTACTCTATCCACTGCACCACCTAGCTGCCCTGTATGTGTGGATAGACAAACAGAGAGATAGACAGAATATACACACAGAGATATACATATGTATATATATATATATATATGTATATATATATATAAAATTTATATGTACATATATCTGTATTGTATATGTGTATATATGTATACATATAAATCAATATATGCACATACATATATATGTGTATATCCAGACATGATCTCATTGGTGTAAAGAACTCTTGATAGAGATTAAATTAATATTTATTAAGTAACAGTATATGATTAACTTACAATAGGGTATCTAGCTGGCACTGAGACATTAGTAGTTCCAAATTATATATCCTTTACAGTAATTTAACGCATGCTTAATGAGGTTTTACTGTAGTTGTTCTATTAAACATTTAATTTTGGGATTTTTCCTCTGAATATAATGCATGTGTCATTCATTATTCTCAGTCACTTCCTGAGATCTATTTCTTATTTATTAAAATCTAATTCCTCATAGCCTGAACTCTCTCAATACATTTTTCTCTTTCTACAGTTTCTCCCCCTGTTGCTGTCTCCAGATATAGTGGCTTGCCTTCAGTGCTACAAGGAGTTATATGGAATAGAAACAGAGTCCATATAAATTTTATTCATCTCAGTACAAATTCTTTTTCCTCTCTCAGTTATTTTGTTCTCTTGCAGAGTCTCAAATTCCCTTGTCTGGAATATCCATCTTTTGCCCTTCACATTTTTAGTAACACAAGCTATTTAAACAGAATCTCAAGCTCTCACTTTTCTCTGGGGATGTGACAAATATTCTATTTGTATGAGCTTTGTATCCAAATATTCACTTCATTATTTCATTCATCTGAGTCTTGCTCTGTGGGAAAAATATGAATAACAAATAATTATACACAATGCAGGCCTCATCCTGAGAATGCAAAGATAGTGAATTTTATGAAGTAATTTACTTTTTGTTCCAGCATTCACAGATATAGGGAACAATAACATTTTCTTCAGGATAACAAATTTGCAATCCCCCAAAAGAAAAATCATGTATTATTCCAAGTACAAGTTAACCTCCAATTTGGGATCTCATTTTCTGAAAGGAACTTATGAACTGATTCCAAACCAAGCATTCAGTTAAGTGACAAGCTTACTATTCTGGTAGTTAGAAAACCTGTATTCTTACCTTCACTCTATAATTAACTGGTTTGATGTCAGACAAGTGACTTGAATCATTTTTAATTCAGCTCCCCAATCTGAAAGGCAGTCAGGCTTTCTCATAGGAGTCTTATAGAGATGAAAACATATGAGATACTTTGGAGTACTTAGGGAAATTGGATTTAAGTAAACTAGCATTATTATTTCTTAAAGCTTTACTCAATACTTCATGATGGTGTGAAAGGAACTGTAAATTCTTAGAATGACAGATTTCAGATTTTGAAAAGACTTCAAAGAACATCTAATCAAATCCCCATTTTACAGAAGAACAAACAAAGCCCCAGAAGGATTGAATGACCATCTGAAGGTGCAAAGGTAGTAAGTGGCACATCTAAAATTTGAATCTAGGTTCTCGGTTTTATAGTATAAGAACGTTGGTGAAAACAATTTTGCTAATATTTCAAAAGATTAGCAAAAAGATTGGCTAATATTTCAAAAGGGATATTGGTCTATAGTATTATTTCTCTGCTTTGTCTCTCCCTGGTTCAGGTATCAAGAACATATTTGTATCATAGAGAGAAATCAGAAGGATCTCAGTAAATGTTGGTTTTCTGAAAGTTTGACAAAATTTACTTGTAAACCCATGTGGTCCTGGAGTTTTTTTCCTCTGGGATTTCATTTATTGCTTATTCAATTTCTTTTCCTGATAATGAGTTAATTTTTTTTGTGAATCTAGCTATTTTGTACTTTTATAAGTATTCATCCCATTTCCCCAAGATATTTTTGTTAGCATATAACTGGACAAAATAGTTTGATAACTTCTTTTATTTCCTTGTCAGTTACTGTGAATTATTCATTTTCCTATTTGATATGAATAATTTGGTTGTCTTCTCTTTTTAAAAATCAAATTAGCTCCCTGTTTATCTGTTTTATTGTTGTTTTCTTAATTACAAGATCGATTAACATGCCAGAGTTGTCTGCTTTTTAAATGATGGGCTTTCATCGCTCATTTTCTTTGTACTCTTCTTCCACATCATCCTCTCACAACATCATCATTTTATCAATACTCATCTCATTCTTGGCCCCAAGACTGTCCACATCAATATATTCTGGTTGCTTCTAACCTACACCTCAGTCTGTACAGATGATTCTACCATCCAGGCAAGTTCCACCAATATACCAAGTGATATTTCAACACCAACTCTGGAGTAGCATTCAACATAGCAGCACCCACATACCTATTTTCATCACTTTATCCAGGTTGACAATGATTTTTTTCAGGTCACATTATTTTGCTACAGTTCATTGATCCGTTACCCAGTTGTTTGAAAGGAAAGATTTCCAACCTGAAAGTTACAACTTTTCTTAAGTGGTTTATCCTGGATCACTGCTCTCACCCAGGAAGTATGGGTCACAGTACTGGGTGAGTTCCTCCTAGACTACTAGTAAGTCACTATGCATTTGGGGGCAGCTGAAGCTAGGGTAGTCACTTAGTGAGCACAAGTAGAGTCAGGTGCATCTCTGGACTGCTTTTCCAAATCAAATCAAATTAAATACACTGATTAAGTTAATATGTATGATGATCCTCTATTCCCTGTGAAATGTAGAAAGAAGAGTACCACTCAGATGACATACAAAAATCAAAGCTAATAGATCAAAGTTCTGGTGGAGCTCACTAAGACCAGCTCTAGAGAGCCCATTGTCAAATTTTCAGTGTGAGCATTTACACCTTAGAAATCAGCAGTCATTACAACGCAGGACTTGATTTATTGTCTTGTTGATTGTCTAGACTTAAGAAAGTGCTAAAAATGCAGATTAGACTTAAAAGTTTTCATGCATTCTTCCCCTCCACACATACAACACCTCAGTTGTTAAACATTTACTGGCGCACCCATCTATTGCTCAATAAACTGCTGCAGTTTAGTCCAAGTGCAGTAGAAGGCTCAGAGAATGATGTCATCACTGGAATGAAAGCCTGGTTACTGAAGGCTAATGATAATAATAATAATCAGCATTGACAGATTGCTTTTAGTTTTGCAGTCTTTTATATCCATTATCTCTGAGCCTCCTAATACCATTATGGTAAGTCCAGAACTCACTTCCCCCCCACACACACACACTCACTCACTGCTTGGAATCAAAGAAGAGAGAAGAGTGGATTTGGGAAATGAATAGGAGTTAGAAATTAAAACGTGGAATTGGGATCCCTGAACCCCAGCTTGAAATTTAGGAATGGCTTTTGACCAAGAGTAGAATACGCATAATACACATAGTAAAATATATTAGCTGGCAGACTTGCAAATATTATCAAGAGGGCTTTAAATTTGAAGATAAAGGGAGAATTTATAACAGTTCATTTGCAGATTCCAGAGAGCAACACAGCTCTCACACTGGGAATTTTCCTAATTAAAATAAATTTCTAACACAACAAAGCATTCAAGAAGGACCTTCCTACCTTTGCAACAATGCCAAGTGTCATCCTAGCCTGCTTGACTGTTGGCAGTCAGGATCCTGGGACCCCTGACACAAATAGATCCCTAGAGCAGGGGAATGGCTCACAGGGAGTATTTTCAGGAAGGCAGCACCCTGACCTCAACACTTCTAGTCATCACAGCCTTTGTCTTGGTACAAATATACCAACTTCCAGGTAGCAAGTAGCACTTCAAGGGTATAATCAGCACAATTCATTTCAAATTAATAAGCACCGAAGTATCTCCTCTGACAAAGGCACTCTCTCAGGCACTAAAGATACAACGACAAAAATGGAACAATTTTTGCCTTCAAGATACATTAACAAATCCCTTCATGTTTCTCTGATGAAGCACCTTCACCCCTAAAGGGAAGACAAATTGGAGCATATATATAAACGCTGCATATGAAGGACATACACCCAGTGTTTCTGACTTGAGCTGTTTTTTCCTTCACTCTCTCTCCACATCCTCAAACTACTAGACACACACAGCACAGCCAGTCTCTTAAAATGTTCATTTCAAGTTAAATGCTCAAATGCTTAGACTTAGTACGATACTGTCTGTAAGTATTCGTGCAATCATTCTATATCTCATCCCACCTGGAAATCTGTTTCACTTCATCTTTTTGAGGGTTCTGCTGCCCTAGAATTTTTAGAGTCATTTTTTAAAGGTATTTGGAGGGGTTTGGGAAAGAGCTCAGGTGAATCTCTGTCTTTAGTCTGCCATTTTGGCTCCTCTTCCTCTCCCATTACCTCATCCTGTCTGAATTGGGAAGCTTCAGCATGGTGGAATCATTCCAGAGGAATCTCTAATGCACAGTGATTATAAACCTCCACTGGTCATTTGACAAGAAATATAAATCTCTGGACATGCACTCAAAGCTTTTTGAGCTTGTTAGGGTATAGAAGAACCTGCATTTCACTCACATGGCCTTAAAGAATACAGAAAACTATGTTACAGCTTTGGAAATAGAAATTAGGAGATGCTCATCTCTACAGCAACCAGAAAATCATTAGTTTTAACAGTCAGCTTGAAATTCTCTTGGGCAAGTGGCTAACATGATACTTTGAGAATAGAAATGTCTTCATACCTTAGCTATGAAGAATTCAAATAAATGTAAAAATAGTTGTTAGCTTCCATACTTATATACAATGAATTTTCCCAGCAGGGGATGTCACCTGCCACAGTACTGGAGTAGTCAGGGACAGTGGTAGATGGGAAAAAAAAACATTTTCCATCCAGCTAGAGTTAAAAAAAACCTAAAAAACAAAAAACTCTGCCAACACATCACAAAGCTGTCCTGTATCTCTCTGAGATATTGTAATAGTTATTCAAAGACCTTTCATAATAATGGAAAATCAATCACAACTTCATCAAAATAGATTTTATCCTTGAAGTCTCTCTCCCTGCTAAGATGAACTCTTAGGAACTCATGATAATAAAACCTGATCAATTCAGACTCCATTAATTGGGAATTTGGAATCATTAAGAGGAGCTAAGGTTTACCTTTGTGGAAAACAAAGTACTTTCAAGGACTTGCAAAGAACTATATAATTTAAATGCATTATTTATTCTTACTACTTTAATGATAAGGCAAGTCTATTAAGACTTTTTTACTAGGCCATCTAATCCTAGGTATGTTTCTATACTTTTTATCCTTTTTTGAATATTCAAGAATTCACATTTAATTCAAGAAAAATATTACATTTACCATTATATCTCTCAGCTTTGCGCATAGCAGGTATTAAGTAAATTTTCACTTAGTTAAATGTGGCTTAACTTTCACTAATCCAGATTGACTATCTACCCCCCTCCCCCAGTACAAATTAGTGAGGTTTTGCTATATTTTCCAGATACCTAGACTGTTGAAAAGCAAGGTCAATTTGATTACAACCCTACCCTGTCCATAGGAATCAAATGAAGCTACAATCCCATGAAGACAATGTTAACTCAGGTTCACCCTATTCTAATCACACTCCTCCCCTTCCCCCTACTCTGGAGTATTCCAATAAACTTGTAATAGCACAAAAACTTGGCTCTGATTCTAGAAACTAAAGTCCAAGAGGGCACAGTTTCAAAATCTGTTTCTATAAATCTCATTTATTCCATTTTCTCTCTAGCTTTTCATACTTAACATCATTAACTGCTTGGTGTTAATTAAGGTGAGCTATAAATTCTTCACTTAGATTTTACCATAGAATCCTCAAGTTGGAAGCAACCTCCCAGGTCAGATCCAATATTCCTTTTAAAATAAATAGAAACCTTTTTCTATGGTATGTCTAACACAAAATCATCCAGATTTGGCTTTAAGAATTTCAGTGATGGGGATCTCACTACTTTGCCAAAGGTTTTACCATAATGCTTTCATCTGTAGAATTTCTGCCCTAGGGTATGTCTATCCTTATTTGCAACTGTCTCATCTGACAGATATATATACCGAGAGCATCCCAAGTTCTGGAGCCATGATTAAAACAACTCTGCTATTGTTCCTGATAAGGATATCTCATTTTACCCTCCTATGGCCTACTGACCATTTCTATAATAACCCTGACCAATGTTCCCTTCCCTGACCATCTCTTCTGCCATGTGTTTTGTGTCTACCCCTGTTAGAATATAAGTTCCCTCAGGGCAGGCACAATCTTGTATCCTTAGAGCTTAGCACAGTGCTAATCACAGTGAACACTTAATGAATACTTTCTCATTTATCCATTGTAAAATACCTTGTTCCATTATATGATTCTTCCAATTGTTAGACAGTCCTTTGAAATATTTGAAATATTACCTCAAAGATTTGTGTAGCCCTTAAGACTTAGGAGTCCTTACTTGAACTCCCATTTTCACTGATGAATCAGGTCTCCAGAGCAAGCCTCATGACTATATCTCCCCCTCTGGGTTCCAGAGATATCCCTGAGGGATTGGGGAATTCTGTCTTTAACACTATCAGCTTGAGACCCCATTCTGGTGTGTTCTCCAAGTATCCATCACCAATGATTAGCACCTTATATTCATTTAGCCAACTAGTGTCAATTAGTTTTTTCAAAGAGATATTTATTGAGAAGACATATGAACAGATGTATAAACTGTTTCCCCAAAACTAAGGCTACATTCTCCCCTATGCCACCCTAGTCTATGGAGATAGTGGTCTCAGACTTAAGGTTTGCAATAAAAAATTAATTCCCCAACCTCACCCCCCCAGTCCACTTTTAAATTCAGACTAGCTACTGAATGAATCCTTGTCTCACCTACTGCTAAACTTGGTGCTGCTAGGCTGAGTACTAAAGGTTGTTCTTTGGGGACTTTGCTTTTCAGTCTCGCATAGACTTTAGCTCCCAGACTTCTGAAGACACATCATTCTGACCTTTGTTTCCATTACTCCTTCACCTACTAGAGATAAGCCACAGTAGAAACCAATCAACCACCAACAACAACCAAAAAAAAAAAAGCAAGATCAGGGCCATGAGCTACTAGGATATATTACTGTGACCCAGTGGGGAAATAAAGGTCTGAGACTTCTCTGTCTGCATTGATAACCTTCATCTGTTCTTGACTCTTCACTGGTTCACATCCAGGGAGGAATGAGGATGAAACCTCACTGTGGTCATCTAATAGGGCCTATTGAATTTACAGCCAATCAAAAAGGCTCCTCTTCCCCACCAGGTAAGCAGACGTGAACCAGTTCAGAATATCTGGGCATGCTCCAAATCATTGAGCAAGGCCTTTCTATTACAAATTGTCATACCTTTCCATAAGCAGGCTTGTGGCCTTTTTCCATGAGAGGATCGTATGAGCTGAGTACACTGTGCCTACTCACCAGACACACTTTTCACTCAGAAAATTAGCTTCCTAACCCAGAAGGAAACCTGGTTCTTACAGAGCTTCTCAGATTATTCTAAGGGGATTGAGGTCAATTGATAGTCAACCTCTCAACTTCATGTGAGAAACCAAATTAATTTGGCTTGTTGCCTGCAAACCAGCTAAAGCTAAGGGAGAATTTGTGGCACTTGGCTCTTTCCCTATTACACTAAGCTCCTCTCCTCCTATTGTGTAGGTCTACACTCAGGATGGGTTTAATGTCATCAAATTCTTCTGGGCCGCTACAACAATGCAGGGGTACTCACATTTTTCTCCAGGGATCCTTGAAATTCAAAGAGCATTCTACTGTAAGTCCAGAAAAAGAAAATCTCCAGGTGCCCTTTCCCACGTGGGGCACACCAAGATCATCTGAGTTACATTCCTCACTAAGACAATCAAGATAACTTCAAAAGAAAACAAACTCAGAAAAGCCCTCCAGGAGGTGTAGGGCTCCCGCACCCCAAAAACTGATTAAGTACTTTGGGTTGACTCCTCAGAGTTTAATAAAGCAAACTTTATTTGGAAGCAAACCCTATGTGTTTAAAAGCATTAGAAAAACAAGACTGTTTATCGGCTGGGCTAACACATTTGCAAGATTATAAGATCATAAAGGTGATCACATTTTAGCAATCTCCTGATTTGGATTGCTAACTAATTTAACAATAGCAATAGTTAATAACAAAGATTGGAAAGGTAATTTCATACTTTCAGAAATATATTCTATGGAAATCCATGAATTGTATCTATACTAGTACATTTTACTTCTCCCTAGGCTCAGGAAAGATGACCAGTTGTCACCAAAAGAGAAACAGAGAAAGGCTTAGAAAGAGTAGTCAATGTGAAATAATGGAAAGACAATTGAATTTGGAGTCAGACTACATGGGTTCTCTTCTCTTACTTACTTCCTGTGTGACTTTGGGCAAATCCCTCCCCATCTTCTGGAAAGTGGTAGGTTGGGCAAGATGGTACCTAAAGTCATTTTTTTATCTCTTAAATTCTATGATCCTCTTTTAAAATCTTTCTATTGTAACAGTGTGTTTACATATTTGGCATGAGAGATTTATATGTGCAATATCCAGTGTTAAATGTGATGAAAACTAAGTCAAGGTATTCATTCATTCAGCAATCATTTATCAAGTACCTACTATGTGCTAGATACTGTGCTAGATGCTAGGCATAAAAAGAAAAAAAATCTCCTTAAGGAGCTTACATTCTACTAGGGGAAAGCAGCATGAATGCAAATATATAGAAAAAATATAGAAATACATATTTCCACATATAGAAAATGTATATAAAAATATACAGTGCAATATGTATTACACATACATTGAAAATATACATTCAAAGTAATGCTGGTGAGGGGAGAACACTAATAACTGGGGAGATAAGGAAAGCCCTCCTGTACTAGGTGGTATTCAATCTCTGCTTTGAAGGAAGCTAGGGATTCAGGAGGCGACTAGGTGGCACAGTGGATGGAGTGCTAGGCTTAGAGTCAGGAAGACCTGAGTTCAAATACAGCCTCAGAGACTTAGTAACTGGGTAAGCCTGTTTGTCTCAGTTTCTTCATCTGTAAAATGAGCTGGAGAAGGAAATGGCAAGCAAGCCACTCCAGTATCATGGCCAAGAAAACCCCAAATGGGGTCATGAAGAGTCACAAATGACTGAAGCCCATTTCAGGCATAAGGAGAGCTCTTGCAAAGGCACAGAAATGGGACATGGATTTTCATGTATAGCATCGGTTCGGCTGGATGTAGAGTGCGTGAGGAGAAGTGATAGGTCAATCACGAAAGACGGGCTGCAATCAGACTGAGAAAGGACTTTAAATGCCAAAGAGAGAGATCTGAATTTTATCCTAGAGACATGGAGTCACCAAAGCTTCTTAGGCAAGGAGGTGACATGGTCATATCTGCACTTTAGGAAAATCAACTATGCAAAGGTGTGGAGAATGGATTAGAGAGGTGTGTACTCCAAGACCAGCTCTACCAGCAATTACTGAACATTTTAACACTAAAGATGATCTAAAGTAAATGCACGTACATTTTTGCAGATGATATCATTTGGAGAAACAACAATTACTCAGGACTGTAGAGCACTTTAAGATAGTACAAACACTTTCCTCATAACAACCCAATTAGGTTAAGTATTATTGAGCTCACTTTACATGGGAGGAAACTCAGACTTCTAAAAGATGTCTGAAGTCACAACAAGTTCTAGGTTAGAGCTGGAGCCCAAATTCAGGTTTTCCAACTCCAAAAAGAATAGCAATTTTTTTTCCCATATGCTGTTC
This sequence comes from Phalanger gymnotis, assembly GCA_028646595.1. Classification (NCBI taxonomy): domain Eukaryota; kingdom Metazoa; phylum Chordata; class Mammalia; order Diprotodontia; family Phalangeridae; genus Phalanger; species Phalanger gymnotis. Next base: position 107,276,222 of record CM053627.1, read on the forward strand.
CTTTCTGCATGCTACAATGACTAATTATTAATTATGTAAGCAATCCCTAAAAATCTCACAATAGAAAGTCTATTCCAAGACTAATAAAAGTGTTTCCATGCTTAGGACACTATAGTATTTCCTATGTCAACCAGCACTGTGCTGTAACACAAAAATGATCCATTAGAAATTGACATCCTTTTTATATGTTATTGCAGAATCATGAAGGAAAGCTGTAATGTTGGAATGCTGTGACACCTTAACATACCGTCAAAATACTAGCAATATCTTCGATAACCACCGCTATAGATATTTTCTCTGAGGGCATATTAGGATATCAATAATAAGGGAAAGAAGATGTTACCAGGGGTGGGGAACCTGTGGCCTTGAGGCCACATAGGGCCCTCTAAGTCCTCAAATTCGGCCCTTTGACTGAATCCAAACTTCACAGAACAAATCCCCTTAATAAAAAGATTTGTTCAGTAAAACTTGGACTCAGTCAAAAGGTCAAACCCAAGGACCTAGAAGGCTCCCCATCCCTGGGTTAGCCCATCATGGAGGAAATACACAATAGATAAAATTACAAACCAGGACAAGAAACTTTGCTATTCCATGTTTTTGTTTCTGTTTGTTTGCTTCCTTGCTCTGTTTTGGTGGTTTCAAGCCTTACAAGTAAACATCAATTACATGGTAAAGAAAGTGCTTGAATTCTTACATTTTTCAAGCCATATACATCCTCCATCTTTTCCCCACCATTTACTCCACAAGCAACCTGATACCACACACCCAGAAACAAATGATAAATTAATTAAGCTAGCAGAAAACTAGAAGGAAAAGGAAGAGAAATCATAAACCATACCGGAAACACACCAAGAACCGAGAAACCCTGAACGCCTGCATGCAAAGCCCTCAAGGGTGAAAAAATTAACTGAACCAAAATAAAGCTACTCTAGCTGTCAGTATTTCTAGCCTTCAATGCAATGGGGGAAAGGGTCTCTCTGGTTGTCTCCATTTTTCTTAGAAATAAAAATAACAAAGTGGAAGAAACTGTTAAGCCTCAGGAGCTGCCAATTATCTCTGAGCCACCCCCTACCCCCACCCCAGGAGCTATCGTACTTAAATTTTGCATAGTACTTATCCCTTGCTATATGTGTCATCCAGGCTTCAGTCCTTTAGTCCACTCCCACTCCCATTCCTCATCTCTTACTTCCTGTGTGTGTGTGTGTGTGTGTGTGTGTGTGTGTGTGTGTGTGTGTGTGTGTGTGTGTGTTTCCATGTGTCTCTCTCTTTCCCTCTCTCTCCAGCAGGAGCAAGGGTGAGTGTCCTACTCTGGTTCCTGCCCTGCCCTGCTGTTGGTTTGTTTGGGGGTTTTTTGTTTTGTTTTGCTTTTTAACTACCTCCTTCCTCTGGCTGTCTCTTCCTCTCTTTGCTTTGTTCCTCGCCTACTGGTAAGTTCAACAAACACTTTTTCAAGCAACCTTAAAAGTTGTGAGGTTGAGGGTGGTGGGGAGACATGCATCGCCCAAACAGCTCAACTTGGAGATTGACAGTGAACTGCTGAAGCCCTTTCCATTGTTTTATTTGTGTTTAATAATATGCTCCTCAGTAAAGCATGGGGGGTGGGGGTGGAGAAGCCTTTAATCTTCTGCCAAAGTGGCAGTAAAAAATTTTCAGTCTGAAGGATGAAAAAAATTGTCAATATAATAGAGTTTATACAAGAGAAAGATTTGGAATACTTTTTTTGCCACCAGTAATTAATTAGAAGATCAATATTTGCTAAGAAAGGGACAATTAAAAAGGAACACAGAAATTTTCCTAAACTAGGCTTCTTCCTGCTGTTGCCAGACTACTTTTTAGGAAATGAGGAGCCCTGAGTGTTCAGTGATTCATTACTCCTATTTAAAAGCAAATATAATGTGAAAATCCAAAGGGCTTATAATAGATTTACTATATGGAATTAGAGTAATCTTTACACCTGAAAAGTACAGGGCGAATTCATATACAAGTTCCACTGGCCCAAACCCAGACGTTGTGTGCACAGGCTACTATTTATATTTATTATTTGTAGAATCTGAGTAAATTTGGATCTGATTTCGGCCAAGGAGGACTTCTTTAAAGTACACACATATGTAGATGAATATGTTAACTAATCATTTTTAATGTACATATTTGAACTTGTTAATTCTTCCCATTTGGAATTTAATTTTTAAAAATAATGTTCTCCTTCCAAGGTTTTCAAGGATGAAGTGTTAACTAAATACCAAACCTCCTTTTAGAAGAGCTTAAAATAACTTCTGGCTGGACAGAGGGTGCCATGTGTCTTTCTGTTTGCTGGTGTGGGGAGAGGCAGAAGCTATATATAGATGGATGTGTGTACCCTACGGGGATCAAATTAAAAACGCCTGTGACTAAGAAGGTGAATTATAAATTATAAAATTATAAATTATAAAACTGATTGAGAGAAGCCTGGCTAGACAGAAATGGTGTAAAGAAAGGAGAATTTACTTTTTGTCAGTATTTAGCAGATGCTGGCAGGTTGCATCGTTAAACTCTGCCTTGGAGGGAGGAGGAGAGAGGGACTTGTCTAAACTGAAGAACATTTTCTGTTTCTTGTTAAAATCTTGGCATTGAATACACTGGTGAGAGGAAGGGTTAGAGATTCTGCATCTATCTCATACAGCACGTATACTTACATTATTCCACTCAACATATTATCATTAGCAAAACACTAAGAGCCTAAAACGGGGCCTCTTTTTGTAAGAGTAACCAATTTTATCGTTAAAGATAAATGGATCATTAGGTATTGATTAAACTGATGTCAACAGGAGCCTAAATGCTGGCTTAGGTTAAAGTTACTACAGTTTAATGAAATATATGTAACAGGTGCCAATGCTATTTAGTCTGCAGTACTTGACAGGACACAGATGGAGAAAATCATACACTCCAAGGCTTACCAGGACTGATCTTTGCCCAGTGATTTGAATAATAATAAGAGTCAACATTTATATAAAACTTAATGAGTTATAAAGTTCTTTTACATCATTCGGTCCCCATAGCAACTTTAGAAGGTCAGTACTTATTATTAATAATTATCATTATTATTATAAAGATTATTTTAAGTTATTATTAATCCCTTTTTGCAAGTTCAGAAACCAAGACTCAGAGAGGTTAAATGACTTTCTATGGTCACACAGTAAATATCAAAGGCAGAAAGCCAGGACTTGGGTCTTCTGTCAGGAATGGAACTTGAGTCACTTCTGACTGCAAATTCAGAGGTTTTTCCTTTAAACCACTGTGCTCTCAGGTTTCTAGCTTTTGGATAGAATGTAAAACAACACATATCTTTGTTTCTAAAATCTAAATTGAGAATTCCAACTTGTTCCTAAAAGAGCATAATAGATAATTCTCCTTGTTGTTTGTAGTAAAGCAAATTCTTTAAAACAATATTTAATGACCCTGTTAGCATCATTTTATCAACCACCTTACTTGGTATTCACTCAAATGCAATCATAGTAACATCAGTGTGGACACTCCTGCCAATGATGCAAATGACAAATCATCTGTGCCTGCTCATCTCATGTAATGGTTGACCATGTTCTCCCCAAAGCTTGCTATTGGAGGAGTGTTCTCATTGTTCTAAAACAAAAACACCTTTACTTTCTCTTCATATCATAAGAATACTAGTGAAGCACACAAGGTGCCAGTTATTTCTTGATCTCACCACATGACTAGCACATCTCTCTTCTTTCTATTATATATTTTTGTCATCCTTTATTCTAGTTTTTCTTTTAGCTCTTTATGTCCTGTGTGTTACAATCTGACACACACATGCATTTATACATACATACATACATACATACCCACGTGTCTCTTCATTGTCTTTTGAGTGATACTCATTTTTAATTCTTCAGAGACTGTAGTGTTCTATGGACTGCCACCATGTGACCTGGGTAGAATATTAGTATTGAAAAAATAGTGCTTAGTTTCTGGGGAAAGTTTTAGGGTACTTAATGGAGCATCACAGTTTCCTAAAGAAGATTCAACCAATTCTCCTTGTCCTCTTTAATTCTCATCCCAACTTCTTGTTCATTTATTTTGTCTATCCAAGATATGTGTGTACATGTATATGTATGTATATGTGTGTATATGCACATATATATACATATAAAGATAGAGACACTGGTGGATGAGTTCTAGAATTTCTCTATCTGACTATGTCATGCTCAAAAATTCAAATAGATGAGTGGTCTCATCAATTTGAAAATTCCCTCCAGTAATACAGATCTTGACCAAACCATGCCTTCCCAACCTGTGACTTTTACCTGTATTCTCCCAAAAGTTCACCACAAGGGATCCATCCAATGGTCTGTGGGTCTTCTTCCCTTCCTCCCAATATTTCAAGGTACTCATGGAACGTGTTGGCTGTCCACTTGTCATATCTCAATCTTGTTAAGTGACCAATCCATCTTCTTTTCCTATCACATAATTCCTTTATGACTTTCTTCACTCCTATTCTTTTTCATTTTCCTGTTGGTTATATATTGTAGCCTGCTCATAGTCACCATGTGCTTCTCCATTGCTCTCTATGCAAGTTATATCTTTAGCTCTTTGTAGGTAATGGTGTTCCATGTCTTGTTTCCATAGCCACTAAAATGTTAGTATTGAAAAAATAAGACTTTATTTTCATGCAAAGCTTGAAGTCAGTAAAAGAGTTCTACAGTTTCCAAAAGCAATTTAGCTTTCTCTCCTCCTCCACTTTGACATTCTGGGCCCAGATTGCCCATTCATACTCTCTATCCCAGATATAAATATATGTATAAAATATGTATGTATTTATGTATGTATGTGTATATACACACATGTATATATGTATATACTTACACATATATCTATATGTACATATATACACACATATAGATATAGATAATACACACACTGTTGGATAAACTCTATAAAGTATTCATCCAAATGCATGTTGAAATCTGTGTGATAAACTTTCTTCATTCACTTGTCCTTTCCTGCACTGATGAATAAGCCAAATCTTTTGAGTGATTACAGATTTCTTCCGGGAGTCTCTACAATTTCATGGGACTTGATGATATTATCACAATGTCATCTGCAAAAAGGAGTATCTGGAAGACCATATCATCCACAGGGAATCTCTTTTCTCAAAGCTCTGTGCTTAGTCTCTGCCATCACAGGGGTGACTACCCATGAAGAACATATAGTTCCTTGTCCTTGTTTTATGCCTCAACTGATGTTTGTTATTATTGTGGACGTGTTCTACCATAGAATATTTCTTATGATAGCCTACTTGTTCTCTGTTTCATTAAGAATGCCCTTGCAGATGATTTTCACAAAGTTTTTATATAGATGGGAAAGTAACCACATAGGGAAGCAGCTGTTGATGTTCTCTTGCTCACCTTGGTGAGGGGTAGGGCATTGATAAGTTTAGAAAAATTTCCCCCTTACCTTTGGTACTTTCTCCTCCCTCAGATATTTGTGACTCAAATATAGTCCCCCAATTTTGCCCTCTCCAACAGAGATCTTCTCCTTGTACACTTGGTCTAACCTACCTGCTTTTTCTGTCTTTGTTCTTTTTAATGCCGTTTTATAAGCATATCCAGGACTGTGACATTACAGTACAGATGTGGTGGCTCTATTATCTTCGATGATGAAAACAGTTCCATACACAGTATACAAATCCTTGCAGATCTTTTCCATTTTTTAAAATATTTGTTGTCCTCCATTCAATTTCCTCTCTTGGGAGGATTTTGTTTAATTGTGTCTCCCATGAAGTTTATTTAAATTGGTTTTACCCTTCACTGCCTTTTTCTATGTTATGAAATGATGCTATTCTTGCATAACGATGCATCATCTTACATTATCCTGTTATGTAAGATCTTACAAATAAATCTGTATTCTAAAAAGGTGTTACCTATGGCTGCCATTGATCAAGTCGGATGTTTCTGACTAAGATGCTTTTTAGGCACTTTTGAGCTTCTTGTTATAGCAATTGATTTATATTGATTAAACTTCTGTGTGAAATTGTTGTAATCTATCTGTATCCTTTCAATCAATTAAACATTTATGAAATGCTTACTATGTGTCAGGTACTGTACTAAGTGCTGGAGATATAAAAAGAGGCAAAAAGATGGTCTCTGACCTTAAGGAGCTTATAATCTGATTTCTTCCAATCATACTCCATTTTCATGATCTTGATCAAATGGGTTGAGGTTTTTGTTGTTTTAATTGCATACAACATCTTTTTTTCCTTTTTTAATTCTTTCTTCTACCTTTGTGTTAATTTTAATCTTTGCTCTAACAAATAAGTGTTCTGACCATATACAGCCGGATTCTTATAGAATGAATCCCATAGCCAAGCACAATGCATGTGCCAATGGTCTCTGCTGTTTGGGAGGCTGAATTTGGTGGATTGCTTGAGTTCAAGAGTTCTAAGCTGCTGCAGGACTAAGCTAGTCAAGTGTCCTCACTAGGTCTGGCACCAATATGGTGAGCCTTAAGGAACAGAGGGCCACCAGACTTCCTAAGAGCAAATGGGCCCAGATCACAAAAACATAACAGATTAAAGCTTCTATGCCAAACAGGCCTGTGAATAGTTGCTGCATTTTCAGCCTGAGAGAGAGATACTCAGTTTAAAAAAAAATGAACTCTGCAACAATGAGTCATTTCTGTTCTGTTACAATATAGCAAGTTTCATTTTTTGTGATATTATTCAGTATTCATCATGTCTAAGACATTCCAAAAATTTTCTTAAATGAAGTATTTTTGATAATAGTCATAAGATTCTGTGTAGCATAAAAATTTCTGGCTTCTCATATTTATTCCCACTACATATCTTGAAATACGTTTCTCATTCTCCTCACCTATTCTTACTGTTGCACTGAGGTCACTAAGCATTAAAGTTTGTCTGTTTGTTTGTTTGACTGGATCTGTGATTATATTGGTGTAGAGAACTCCCAAAGAGGAAGTTTCTATCAATGTAGGTCAGTACCCCCTTTGCAACTTATATTCTTAGAGGATTACTGTATCAGTAAGAGTATAAGTGACTTGCCCAGGATCACAGATCTAGTATATATCAAAGGCAAATCTTCTGGTCTCTTAGACTGGCTAGCTATGTACTATGTCACTTCCTCATCAAGGTATACATAGATTTAAGTCAGAGCGTCCTCATCAAATTGTTCATAGAATTTCTCTACCTCTTCATCCTCTGCAACAGATGTTGGTACATAAGCTGCAATTATTTTCTTGATGGTCTTTCGGTAAAAATTTCTTCAATACAAGCTGACCAAATGTTTCCTGAAATTATGTTTCTTATTGTCCTTAGTTCACAATAAAAGTAATTTAATTAACTCCTTTATTTGGCTCTCTAAGGAGAAGCTGTGAGCCATCCTTCTATTGGCTGAAATTCCCTTTTTTCCTTTGGTTTCATTTATAGCAAGAATATCAGGATTGATATTAATGTATGTTCACTTGGTCATTGGAAAAAGAGCTCACGTTTAGTATATCAACAGCTAAGTTAATGTTTATGCAGTCTAAAACTGTGATTCTCAGTGCCTTCTGCCTTCTTTTCCACCACTCTACTACCCTCTCTGCAAAAGCAGAAGGGGACCACACAAGCCCGAGGCTCTTTTGTGTTTGTCTTTGTTTCATGGGTTGCCATGGTCAAAGAATGAATCACAAAGTGACCCTCTACTTACTGGTACCGTACCTCTCCATACCTAGCTTGGACAGTCCTCTGAAACCAGGCTCTGTCCATTGCCAGGATTACACTTCAAGCCTTTCCGGCCTGGCTGAACTTGCCGGAGCTTGAGCTCTGCTGGCATAGACTTCAGAAACCAGGATCATTTCCACACCACAATGAGTCATTACAATAGGATTTTGGGAATACTGTTCAGGGCAGAATTGCATTTTTATTATCTAAGGATCAGTGCTGCAGCTATGATCCATATTGTAATTTGGCAAAAGACCCGTCTTACATATTAAGAGTCCTGCATTAAACCAAATTCCATGTTTTCTGTTAGATTGAGAGATTATCTGGTAACTTTATTATAGTATCTGAAGCATAGAATTCATGGTATAGTTGAAAGAGACCCGCATATGAAGTCAGAGGACTTGTGATAAAGCCACAGCTCCGTTGTTTATTTACCTATGAGATGCTAAGTTAAGGTCACTTCATCCCAATGGAGATCATTTTCTTCATCTATAGAATGAAGGAGTTGGGCCAGATGATCTCCGTGATCACCTCTGTCTCTAGATCCCAAGATAAACTGTGACCTGATGAGACATGTAGACTACAGGAGTTCAGGATCAATCGGGCTGCCTTGGGAGGGAATGAAATCCTTGTCACTTGAAGTCTTCAAGAAAAGTCTTGACCATGGGGTATATTATAGAGGTGACCCTTGTTCAGATATGATTTGGTCTGGTTGATCTTTGAAGTCAATCAGTCAACAAGCATTTATTAAGGGTGTAGTATATGCCTGGCACTGTGCTAATTATTGGGGACAATAGAAAACCAAAAGAGCAGTTCCTCTTCTCAAGATGCTCATGTCTCATGGGGAAGATAACATGCAAACAGCTATGTACAACAAGCTATATATAGGATAAATTGGAGACCAACAGAGGAAATACACTAGCATTAAGAAGGATCTGGAAAGGCCTTTTGTAGAAGATCAGACTTTGGCTGAGACTTGGAGGAAGCAAGGAGACTAAGACTAAAAGGGAGAGAATTCTGCCAGTGAAAATGCACAGTCAGGAGATGTAGGGTCTTGTTCAAGGAATGAGAAGGATGATGTCACTAGATAGCAGAATGCATGATGGGGTGGAAGGTATAAGAAGATTGGAAAGGGGTAAGGACACAGGTTAGGAAGGACTCTGAATGCCAAACAGAGGATCACTGGGAGGTGATAAGGAGCCACTGTAGTTTATTGAATAGGCAGCTGACATGGTCAGTCTGGAACTTTAAGAGGATCAGTTTGGCAGCTGAGTGGAGAATGGACTGGATTGAGCAAAGGCTATTCAATAATTCAGGAGTGAGGTGATGAGATCCTTTCCTAGGGTAGTGGCAGTATTAGAGGAGAAAGCAATGTTACAAAGGTAGAATTGAAAGGACTTCAAAACAGATTGGACATGGGGAGGAAAGGAGAGAGACAAAGACAGAAAGAGAATGATATGAAAGTTTAGGAACACCTTGGTTTTGAGCCTGAAAGACTAGAATGATGGTCATGGCTTCCATGGTAATAGGAAAGTTAGGGAGGGAAGGAGGGTTGAAGGGGAAAGATGATGAGATTGGTTTTATACATATTGTATTTAAAACATCTATGGAGCATCCAGTTCAAGATGTCTAGTATGCAGTTGGTGACATTCAAGACGGAGGTTAGGAGACAGGTTAGGGCTGGGTAAGTAGATCTTTGAATCATCAGCATAAAGATGATAATTAATTAATTCCACAACAGCTGATGAGATCCCTAAGTGAAATGGTATGTAGAGCCTAGAACAAGTCTCTTTCAATTCAATAATTTGGGGTATGTTATGTGGTGCAGCTAGCTCAAGTCTGATTATATTTTTAAAATTTTGCTACATAAGCCACTGAAAAGCTTTTTTTCTCACATTAGAGTGATGGACTTGGAGTCAACAAATCCTGAGCTCCAATCTTGCCCCAGACATTATGAGCTGTGCCAAATAATCTCTCTGAGTCTCAGTTTCTTTATTTTGAAATGAGAGGGTGGACTTGTTAAGCTTTAAGGCTTCTTCTAGCTTTAAATCTGTGATCCTATAATTATAAGCAGTCTTGAAATCGAAAAAATCTCTAAAAATCAAGATGGATTGTTGTCTCAACGTACCAAAACTAAAGTATTTAAACTAAAAAATTGAGTGAGTATTGCCTAGTTATGCCATGGAGTTTAATGTCCTCAATCATACAGTGCCTCCTTTCCTCCATTCTCCTTGCAATAAGGAAGTCAAGAGCCTTAGAAAGAGCTCAGAGTTCAAAGGGACATCATCAGCTCTCTAGTCCAACCTACATCTGAAAAAAGAATCTCTATTACAACATACCTGAAAAGTCATTATCTAGCCTTTCCTTGAAGGATCCCAATGTAGAGGAACCCACCATTTTCCAAGGCAATACATTTCTCTTTGGGATAGCTTTAATTGTTAGGAATTTTTTCCCTGAGATCAAGCCTAAACTTCTATCTTTACAACTTCCATCCATTGTTCTTAGCTCTGCTTTCTGGTTCCACACAGGACAGGTATAATTTCTCTTTCTCATGACAGCCTTTCGAATATTTGAAGATTGTCCAGTCATGTCCTTCTTGAGTCTCCTCTTCTTTAGGCTAAATATCCCCAGTTTCCACAACAAAACCTTTCAAGGAATGGACCTAAATCCCTTCACTATCCTGTTGTCCAGAATTAAACACAGTATTTCAGATGACCAAGGCAGAGGACTACGAGACCATCATGGGAAGTTATGCTTTTTTAAGGCTTTTTTTTGACTGCCATATCACGTATTGCTTCATATTGAGCTTGTAACACACTAAAACAATTTATTGTTTTATCCAAATATTTTTGAAACTGCTAGTTTTCTGGGCAAGGACATATGGGAGCCAACTTGAACCAGCCCATATAAGTTAAGTGTTAAATTTTCAGTGTGAGCATTACATCTCAGAAATTGGCAAACATAACAAATCAGGACTTGATTTGTAGCTTTTGTTGATTGTCCAGAATTAAGGAAGTAATGGAGAAAATGTTATTAATGCAGATTAAATTTTAAAGTGTGTCATGAGTACTTTTTTCCATAGAGAGGTAGTTGTTAAACATTAAACCATTGTTAAACATTGGCCTATAACCATGGCCACTCACATTTTATACTTGTGAAATTGCTTTTCCTAGTCCAAATGTAAGATTTTACATTTATCTTCATTGCATTTTATCTTAATGGACTCACGCCAGTGTTCTAGCCTGTCGTGATCTTTTGACTCTGTCAACCAATATGTTAGCCATCCTTCCCAGATTTGTGTCATGTGCAAATTTGTTAAACATGCCATCTATGCCTTTATCCAAGTCATTAAAAAAAAATGTCAGACAGCACAGGATGAAAAACAGATCCCCAGATACACCACTAGAGACCCTCCATTTTGATACCAAACTGTTATTGACCACACTTCAACCAGTTCTGAATCTATATAATTTTATCATTGCATAGCCCACATCTTTCCATCTTCTCCATAAGAACAGTATCCTATTAACATCAATAGTATACTAAATAGTATTAGTAGTATATTATTATCAAGTGTTTTGCTAAAAGCTACATGAACTATATTAATAACATTATTCTCATCTACCAGTTTAGTAGATGGTAGATGTTTTAAAAGATGTTTTAAAAAATGAAAATAAGGTACATCTGGCATGGCCTACTCCTTTGTAAAAATATATATATTTATAATTTATATCTTTAGCTTTCATATTGCCAAGATTTCCCCCTATAGCTCTCCCTCTCCCCCAAAGCCGTCCCTTAATAACAGAATTTTTAAAAAGAAAAAAAAACAAAAAAAATCAATCTATTGAAAAAATTTGACATTATATGCAATATTCTATGCCTGTAGACTGCCGCCACCCCCCACCGCTGCAAAGAAATAGGGGAGAAGCCTCTAGGATCTCTTCTTACAACACTCATTTTCAACTATTTTTTGCTCTTTCCATTTACATTGTCATAAGAAATGTGTATATTGTTTCCTTGGCTATACTTCACTTTCCATCAGCTTATCTAAAGATTTCCTTGCTTTTCTATATTAATCATATTATTCATTTCTCATAGCATAATAATATTCTATTATTATGCAGGACAATTTGTTTAGTTAATCCATGATTGATGGGAATCTCTCTGTTGCTTCAACTAATTCTTTCATGGAATAGATTTTAATCCCTTCAGTATCCTGGTGCCTAGAAGCAAACATAGTATTTCAGATGGCCAGGGCAAAGTACAGTGAGACTATCAGTTCCTTATTCTTGGAATTTATATTTTTCTTAAAGTAGTATGAGAATAAATTTCGGGTTTTTTGGTTGCCATATCACATGTTGACTCTTACTGAGTTTGTAGCACACCAAAATGCCCAAATATTTTTAAATACCCTCAAACTATGTCTCTCCTACAAAAAGTAGCACTATAAATATTTTAGTGGATATGAAGCCTTTCTCTTTGTAAGTGAATTCCTTGGGGTATATGTCTAGCAATGGAATCCCTTAGTCAATAGTTATGGACATGTTAGCCACTTCATTTGTATAATTCCAAATTGCTTTCCAAAATGATTGTACTAATTCACTGATCCACCAAGACATTAATGTGCTCGTCTTTCCACAACTCCTCCAACACTGACTCTTTCCATCTTTTGTCATTGTCATTTTGTCAAGACAGTTCAGAAAAAGAACAGCAGAGCCACACAAAGATAGCAGTTTATAAAACTTTATCACTCACAAAAGGAGGAAAAAAATAAATGTGAACAGGGAACACCCTAGGCGTATAGCTCCCATTGCCTTCTGCCAAGGGTAATACACAGTGGAATGACTTCCTGACATGGAGCCTTGCATTGGTTTTCATACTCATGTCAAAAGCACATTGCCCCACTGGGCTCAAACCTATATAGACTTTTATACAGAGTCAGCTGCACTAATGGAAGACTGCCAAGTTATCCATAGAGGAAGATAACAGTATAATTGGGACTAGTGAAATGAGGGTATTTTCTAAATTGCCTAATAAGGAGTGAGGAATGAGAGAAAGGGACAGGGAACAACAACTCTAATTGTGCCATCCAGCAAGAGGTAATGCCCAGTCATGAGGTTTATTACCTCTACCATACTTGCATCCTGGAGGCTAGAGCCATACCAGTCAAACTGGTTTTCATTGGTTCATAGTCATCTTTGCCAGTCTGTTAAGTGTGATGAGGTGAAACCTCAGGGTTATTTTAATTTTGATTTCTCTTATTATTAGTGATTTGGAGAATTCTTTCATATGGTTGTTAATAGTTTGCAATTCTTCTTTTGAGAAGCATGAATTGTTGTTTCTGTGCAATTATGTCTTCCCTTTATAGTTCTTTACCAACTATTTCTTTAACGAACTTTTCTGGGATTTTCCCAGGCATCAACTTCAAGTTCATTGGCCTGCAGTGGGCAGAATCTATTCTCTTCCCTTTTTTGAAAATGGAGGCAACATTTACTTTTCTCTAGTACTGTACTACCATTCCTTTCTCCTCAATCTGTCAAATACTATTTATGATGGGGTCATTAGCTCTTTTACTATACAATTTATTATTATTATTAGCTGTTTTATTATTCAGTTTTTACTTGGGATAGTTGACTTGAGTTCACCAAGGGTAGTTAGGTATTCTCTTATTAATTCCATCTTGATCTTAGTTATCAACTTCCCATTAGCCATTTTTGTGCTGTACTTTTCACTCCAAAAGCGTTTCTTCTTGACAAAGAAAATGGAAGTACTGAGCTCTCTTGGTTGCCAGTTATCAATACCCTATCTACTCCAAACAATGGTCCTATTTTTTTCTTTGGTGCAACAACAATGTTGCTAGCAGCTACTGTGGCTATGTAAGGCCAATAACACCAGGACACAGGAGGGCTGCTAGCATAGGTTCTTTGATCTGCTTTTCTAAGGAAGGCAACTTTAAGGGATTTACAATCTTACTTTAATTAAACATACATATATCATTCACTTAGTTCAGGGGAAAAAGTCAGCACTCTGAACTTCAGAGAAAACACAAACAGAAATTACAAGCAGAAATTATATAAACAGAACAAGTAACACAAATCAGCAGATAGGGCTTCTGTCTGTCCATAGCAGTACATACATATGTAGTTACCAGAGAGAGAAGCACCAACATCTGGGTTTTCAAAGCCATGGGGGCTCCTTAACAGCTACCCAGAGTCTCGTCTGACCAAATTACAGGAATGCTCTTCCAACGAGCGAGCCCTCTAAGCAAAATGCTAACTTCTGAGTATATATACATGCTTCTTCAGGGTCATAGGGCATCACAATCATGTGACTCAAACTCATGTGACAGATTTGCTTGTGACTTAAGCAGGTCATCAACAACTCTTGATTCAATCAAAGATTCTTGATTCAAACAAAAGCAACACTCAATCAAAGGCACTTGATTGCCTAGTTCTGAGAAGCACTCCAAAAGAAAAAACAGCAAAAAAATCCCACTTTGCTTGCCATTACATTTGGCCATCCATTTTCCCCTAATATTGCTGAAAGAAGTCCTTTTGGTGGGCCTGAATTCATTGGTAGTCTAAGTATTCCAGACACTATATTTACAGTGCCATACCATGAGCTTTTCTATTCAACCTCTGTTGCCTGCCCAAAGTGTATGTCTTTTTAAAATTTAAATTAGAAGCTAGGTGTGTTGACTTGTATCAATAATCCATGATACTAAGGAGACAGAGGCCAATGGATCACTTGAATTCAGGAATTCTTAGCTACAGTGGGCTAAAGCCCATCAGATGTCTACACTCTATCTGGAATCCATATGGTGACCCCTTGAGAGTATGTGGAAAGGAGTGGGGTGTGTGTGGATCAGGTTATCTGAAGAGGAGAGAACTGGCCCCTGAATATATCTTTCCTCCCTGTCTTCTACTCATACCTCTTGCTCAGAGAGCCATTCTTCCTAATAGGTATTAAGAAAAGAGGGGGAAAGCAGGTCAGCCAAATTAATCACACATCAACCAAGTGTGACAGTCTACGCAATTTTGCCTACCTCTAGACTCCTACATTTTTGGTGAAGGGAGGGAGTCATTTCTGCCTTTCTTCATTATGCAAGGATCTATTATATCATTGGTTGTATAACCATAACTAACAGAAAAATAAGGTTTTGTTCCAGCACACTAACATGGGGAGAGTCCTCCTCATCTTTTGGGTCCTACTGCTTTCTCCCAGCAATAATCATCAGACACAAAGCAGAGACCTAGGATCAAGTCTCCAAAGTACCACTCACAGGAATCTCACCTTTCCCTCCCTGTTTCCCTAACCACAAAAAAAAAAAAACCCTTAAGCATGAGGGTTAGAGCTCTCCCTCTCTTAGTGTGACTGCACCTGTACTAGGACTGTCCTTTGCACCCCAGTCTCCCACAACCACCACCCTCCCACCCATTTCCCACTCTTTTCTTCCACTACGTTTGCCCAAAGTGAAAATCTGATTAGAGGGTAATTAAAACAAAATAAACAAAAGAGCAGTCTGTACCTCAGGAGATGGCCTTTTTGAGTTCCTGTGACGCAAAAGAAATCTAGCCAGTAAACCCCAAGTTAATGAGGCAGCTTTTAGCCAACAAAATGTACCTTCTTTTGGGCAGAATACCCTCAGGTGAAGAGAGGGAGAGGGAGACGGAGACTGGAAGTATAGGAACATATTTTGAACACACCTGTCCCCAAAGGAGACAGCAAATTTAGGATCAATCATTCAATCAACCAATCAGTTTGTCCATCCTGTTGATAAGCCTTTCCTTAGATGACATAAAGTTTATTACTTGATTTATAAAGTTTATTATAAACTCAACTTCCAAGACCATAAGAACTGCCAGTTGTCACTCCATTAGCATTCCCTTCAAATACCCAGGGCCAGGTATTAGTTTATAGCTTGTTTATATGTCTGTTTGCATGTTGTCTCCTGGGTATTTGAAGGGAATGCTAATGGAGTGACAACTGGCAGTTCTTATGGTCTTGGAAGTTGAGTTTGTAATAAACTTTATAAATCAAGTAATACTATGTTGTCTCCTCCTTTAGATTGTGAGCTCCTTGAGGGCAGGAGTCTTTTGCCTCTTTTAGTATTCCTAGCTCTTAGCACAGGGTCTGACACTTAGTAGACACTTAAATAAATTGATCGATTGATTGAATGATTAATCCTAAATTTACTGTCTCCTTCGGGGACAAGTGTGTTCAAAGCATGTTCCTATACTTCCAGTCTCCATCTCCCTCTCCCTCTCTTCACCTGAGGGTGCTCTGCCCAAAAGAAGGTACATTTTGTTGGCTAAAAGCTGCCTCATTAACTTGGGGTTTACTGCCTAGATTTCTTTATCAAAGCCCAAGCCTTAAACCCAGTTCACTCTGGAGCTCAGAGATTTGACAACAATAGGTCCCTGCCAGCCTAGCACAGAGTGAATGTAAATAGTAAATAGTAACCGTTTCCCTTTTAGCCAGCAACACAGAGGGTCTTCTCGTCCCAGTTTGATTTTTTTTTTTTGGAGGGGGGATTACAAGGGCCATCCCTTGACTCACTTCTTAAAGAGGCCTATTCATTGAATTAGCATTTCCTTACTCAAAGTGAGAAACTGAAAAGACCTTGGTGCAAAAGGGTGTCCCATTGCCTCCTGGGCCATTTCCAGTCATCCTGATGAGTATCAGGCCACTGGACCCAGATGGTTCCAGAGGAGAAAGTGAGACTGGTGACCTTGCACAGCCCTCCCTTACTCAAATCAAAGTCAACTGCAAGTCATGTCATCATTCCCTGATGTCAACAACACAACTCATATTTCCATACACCCCTTTCTTCTGAAAGACTCCTTCGTATTACACATTCTCCCATACTTTTTGTGACCTTTGGATTTTACTCTATACTGTAATGTTGATCCTTAACTTTCCTCCTTGCCCTCATTTCACATTCATCATAAAGACTGCCATAAAGCCTACTCTAAGACTCCTACCCAGATTTTGTATAGATGGAAGGGGGGGAAAGGGAATGCTGCCCCACCTCCAAAAAAATCCCAAACTCAGGACTAATACTTATTTGATACATTTAAACCAAAAGCAAAAAAGAAATTGTCCTTGCAACATTTGTTTTTACATTTTAGAACATGCCCACTGTTTGAAAATGATCAAACTATAGTGCTCACATTTGCAGGGATGTGCTGGTAAATGTTTAACAACTGGCTCTGAAAAAAAAGTATGAACACTCTTCTGAGTTTAATCTGTATTATTAACATTTCCCTCATTAATTTCTTAAGCATAGAAATCAACAAAACAATAAATCAATCCCTGGTTTGTAGCATTTATACGTTTCCAAGGTGTAAATGCTCACACTAAAAATTTAACAATTGGCTCTGGCAAGCTGTACAAGCTGGGTCTGACGCACCCTTGAGTGGCCAAAGCTGCAATATTTTCATATAAAATTTTTGCTTTATTTCTTCTTTCAACTTTTGTGTTGGAATAAAATATGGCAAAGCCCATCATTATTGCTATTATTATTATTGATTTTCATGCCAGTTAGACCAATTAAATCATAGAATTTTAGAGTCAGAAGAAATCTTAGGCAAAGGAAATACTCTCTGTGAAACGGTTTACTGCAGATAAAATAAACTTTATGTAAGCTACTATTATTGTCTAGTTCAACCCCTTCACTTTATATATGGAAACTGAGGCTGAGAGAGGACTGATTAGTGACTTGCCCAAGGTCATACAGCCAGTGTTAGAGCTGGGACTAGGACTTTGGTTTTCTGACCCACCTGGAGCTCTTTCTACTACACTATAGATGGCTATTTTGATTGGTACTTCTGTCAAGCTTTGAGATTTTATGATTCTATTTCTAAATATTATACTTTCCAAATAGTGATTATTTTAAAATTACACACAAGGAGAAGGCTGCCTGATATAAATTATGATTTTAGTTCCAATTTTTTATGTTTAATACTACAATTGAGAAATTTTTTCCCAATTATATTTGCAATATTAATAAAATTTGTACAATATGAAAAAAACATAATTCGGGTGTGTGGGGGCGGGTATTTACAGAGCTATTCTCCTCCCAGGTTATGTACTAGGTGAGAAAATGAGAACCCTAAACTAAAACTTCTCAGACTGATCCACCGTGAGTCAAATGTCGATGTGAACATAGGAAAAAATAGATTATAATTATGCTTGCAGTGTCCATAATAGAGAAGAGCACTTAACTCTCTCCCTACTCCCCAGCTCCAAAGTGTGGGAAGGAAGAAGTTAAGGGAGGGTGAGGAAAGAGAACGGAGGTTGGAAATCCTGTGTTGATAGAGTGCCTTTAAAGGGAAAAATGGCTTTGAAAAACATTCTTTCCACTCCAATTCTAATAACAGAAGTTTGTGAATGTGAGTCCTGTTTAGACAATGGGCCTGTAATAGCCATCTGTTTTGGATATGTGTGATAAATCCATTCCAAATCAGCATTGCTCTATCCCATTCATGTACAGTTGGGAGAATGACATTAAACCTCATTATGTTTGACACCAGATACTAGACCAGGCATGGAGAGTAACCAGCACACAGATCTGTCTGCTGAACAACAGCCACCCCCTTCTGCAGAGAGCAATACTCCGTTGTTATCTCATCAGAATGGCCTGGATAAACACACGGAGCAGAATTCAGAGTCTAGTTCTCAGGTACCTGAGAAAGAAGCAAGTGCTGTCCCTGAAAACATGGGGAGTGATATTTCCGAAGAGCTCAATCGGCAGCTGGAAGACATTATAAAGACCTATGGATCTGCCTCCAGCCTAGTGGGGAAAGAGAGCAGTGTGAGAGATAAAGACAAGTCTGAGAAGGCAGAACCCTTCAACCATGAGGAAGGGGAATATGAAGATGCAAATGATGACAATGAAAAAGAACCAACAGCTGCTGGAGAAGTCCCCACATCTGCAGGCAGGGAGCTGTTCAGCAACAAGGAACAAAAACTGGAAAAGAAAATCCTAAAAGGACTAGGCAAGTAATGATATAACTAACACCGGGACTTTCTTTAATTCATTTCTGATCATGAGTAATAGCAACAACTAACATCTATATAGCACTTCAAGGCTTTGCAAAGTACATACATTATCTCACTGGATCCACACAGCAACCTTAAGAGGTAGGCATTACGATTATCTTCGTTTGCAAAATGAAGAACGTAAATCTGAGAGAGGTTAAGTGACTTGCCCAGGGTCATACAGCTAGTAAATGTCCAAGACAAGAATCTAACTCAGTTTTTATTGACTCCAAGTCCAGGGCTCTTTCCAGTATACCACTTCTACTTTGGGTCTTCACAAAGTCCCAAGATCAAGTATAAACATGACTCACCCTAGGTAATGCCACTGTGTGGAAATTTGTTTCTACACCAAAAATTCAATCCATTTCAACAAACATAAGCATCTACTGTGAATGGGCAATGCCTTATGCTGGGTCCTGGAAATATAAAGGCAAAAGCGGGGCAGCTAGGTGGCACAGTGGGTAGAGCACCGACCCTGGAGTAAGGAGGACATGAGTTCAAATCCAGACTCAGACACTTGACATATTTACTAGCTGTGTGACCTTGGGCAAGTCACTTAACTCCAATTGCCCTGCCCCCCCCAAAAAAAAGTTAAAAAAAATAAAGGCAAAAGCAAGGTAGTCCCTGCCTTTAAGGAGTTTACATACTACTGGGGGGCAGGGGGAACAGGGAAGATACAATTTGAACAGAAATAAGTAAATACAAAGTATAGAAAAATTGTGTAAAGTAATTTTAGGAAGTAGAGAGTGCTGATGAGTAGAGATGTCTGAAAAAACTTCACAACACAGACCATGGGTTATCCTACAAGAAAGAAGTATAGAGGGATTTCCTTCAGGACATTCAAGATACAGCCATGGAGGTGAGGAGTCAGAGGGCAGGAATGTACAGGGAACACTAAAAGGCCAGACTAGAACAGAGATTGAGGAAAGGGAAGTAATAGGAAACAGGACTGAAAAGGTAGAAAGCATACATATAAAATGTAAAGGATTTTGAATGTCAGCTAAGGAGTTTGTATTTTATTCTAGAGGCAATCAAGAGCCACTAAGGGTTTTTGAGTATGGTAGGAATATCAGCTTGGCAGATTTGGGGGATATATTGGACAGGGAAGAGTTTGGAGGTAGAAAAAACAAGTAGGAGGCCATTGCAGTAGTTCAGGTGGGAAGTGATAAAAGCCTGGACTAGAGAGGAGAGACTATGTGACAGAGAGCAGGGGATGGGTACAAGACATGTCATAGAGGCAGAATTAGATACGTGGAATAAGGGAGAAGGAAGAGTCAAGGATAACCCAGAAGTCTGAAACTTGAGTGATTTGGAAGTATGGCAATGCTCTCAACAGAAACAGAAAGATCAGTATGAGGAGTCGGTGTTTTCTGGTAGAAAGAGTACTACATTTGGAGTCAGAACCTGAGTTCAAATCCTGGTTCTACTTACTATAACTTATACACTTACTATAACTTATATATAACATATATATGTATATATAACTATAACTTATATAAACTTAGATGATTCATTTGTTCTCTCTGGGTCTTAGTTTTCTCATCAGTCAAATAAATGAGTTGAACTACATGGTCTCTAAAGTATTCTTTCAACTCTAAGCCCCATGATCCAGTTTGGGGAAGATTTATAGTTGGAGTTAAGACTTTAACTAGGTGCCTAAAAAGGGAACAGGACTGAATTAGGTGGCTAGGATGGTGCCAGGAAGGGGTGGCATCCCAAGCAAGATTTGGTAAAGGCCCAGAGGCAGGAACTTACCTGGTATATTTGAGGAACAGTGAGGAAACACTCTGGCTACATGAAAGGGTTCATAATGAGGACAGAGGTGATAAACTTGCAAAGGAGTTTGAATTTCATAGGCAATGGTTCGTGTTGGGAGTTTCTGAAGTGGGAAATGACCTGATAATAATAATGGTTTAAGATTAATTTGTCAGTAATGCAGGATAGATAAGGAGTCTGTAAGTTCCTTGAGGTCAGGGACTGATTGGAGTGTCTTGCTTAATCAAAGATTACTGAATGAATGACTGCCTAACAAAATGATTACCATGGAGATGCTAAGGGAGAAATGCCACCTATAAAGGTCCCCAGTTTTCTCTAATACACAAAATAAGCCTTCGCTTAACTATGAGCTTCCTTCTATAAAATCAGCTTGTAGACCATTGCAATAATCTAGACACGTGGTAAATATAGGAAACAAAAGCAAAATTGATCATTTGTAGGGAAAAAAATTATTTTCCCATGCATTTATAATAATACCAATGGAGAAAGAGCTTAATCATACAGTTATTAATTTTTAAAGTGTTCATTTCAAACATAATTATCTTGTAATTGATTTTGGCATTTTAAAAAATGGAACATAGATACAGCAGAACATAGGTGGGTGACAGAATATAATTTTATTTTATGAGGTGACTAATCCTATCATTCAACAACAGCCCCAAAGCACACTAAATGTTAGCTTTCCATCAATTAGAATGCATATATGCATATTTGCAAAATTATATACATAGTATGCAAAATTTATATATATATATATATATATATATATATATATATATGCAGAAAAACTTTAGCATCAGAAAGGATGGCACAAAGAAGAAATGGGAGATTGGGATTCCTAGATTCTATTAACTTTTCAACCAAATAATAGTGACACCCCAGGCAAACTCCTTTAAATCTGTTAGCTTCACTTTGTTTATTGATCCATTGGGATCCAAGAGCAGAAAGCATTAGATAAGTTGAAAAGTAATTCTGCACTGTCATGGAACATCACTATGAGGTGATAAACAACACTACCAGTTGACAGTTTAAGAAAGGCTAAATGACTTATTAAAGTAACCACGCCTCAGCACAGTTGATCCATCCCTCGTAAGAGATTAGGATTAAAATAACTGAGATAAGACCTAAAAAAAATCCAACAGGTTCAAAAGTTCAAGGTTAAATTCAAGATCCTTTTGGTGTAACTGGCAGAGATTCAAAAAGCACTCTAGCATTTGGTCATCCCATTCACAGCTGCTTTCTCCTTTTTCCCCCACTCTCTATGCAAACCAGAATAGTAAAGGTTTTCTTATGTATGCCTGATATTTTCAAAAGGACATAGCAGCACTATAGATCATTAACAAAACTTATCCTAGAGGACTGAATTCAGTAATCTCTGATTTAGGAAATTAGAACTTTGGTATGAAATCTCCAAAATTTAGTTCTCCAAAATTGATTATGTTTGCTTTTGCATAGGGAAATTAGAAAAATATATGGTGGGAGTGGTGAAAAGGGAGAAGGAGGAAGAGAAAGGGAAAGAACAATGACTGGATTTTAGTGTGGTCATTTCTTCTTTCTGTTCATTTTTATTGCTCATCTTTACCAAAACCTTCTAATTTCCAAACTGTCAGAATAAATTATAAGAGGAAAACCCATCTAGCTCCATTTTGCCACAAGGCACAGGAATTTAGTTATATGTGATCTTTTAAGAAAGGTGTTGAGTTGGGAAAACCTGGGTTCAAATCCAGCTCCTGACACTTAGTATTTGTGATCGCAGTAAGGGAGTTACTTAAAATTTTAAGCCTCAGTTTCATCTTCAGTATCACCAGTAGTTGAGACTCAAAGCCATTAATATATGCAAAGTACTTTGTAAACTTTAAAGCAGATAGTCTAAGTATACTTCTTCCAGCCCCAAATCCCCTTTAGACTTGCAAATAAGTATTTGCTTATTTATCTACTACTTTCAGTACCTACTATTTGTTCCTAGGCCTGACAGACAGACTCCAGTGGGGGACTCAGAAGCATAATAATAAAAGTAAAAGCTCACATTTGCAAAGAGCTGTTAAGGTTTACAAAGCACTTTCCTCCCAATAATCCCGGGAGGCTGGCATTGCAGGTGTTGTTATCTCCATCTGAAAGATGCGGAAACTGAGCCTCCAAGTGGTAAGGAGACTAGCCTGGGGGTCACACAAGGAAATGTCTGAGCCGTTATTAGAAGCTCCATCCGTCTTGATGCTAAGCATGACACAAAAGTCCCTGCCCTCAAAAAGCTTTCAGTTTTGCTGGAAAAACTAGACTGACACATCGGAAACAACAGTGAACAATATAAGCAATACATAAATTCCATGATACAAACTATAAGCCCTGTAGATGATCAGAAAGAGATCTGTGAAACCTGGGCTGCTCTAGTTAAGAAAAGTTTTATGAGGGAGTCGGGTCTTGAGCTATCTAGAAAAGTCTTGATGTTTCTCCTCAACCCCTCAACAAGTCATATTTATTCTCTCCTCTGTTTTGGCAACAGAGTGGGCAATATAGTAGTGTCTTGTCAAATAGCATGATGCTTATTTTATTCTTTTTTTTTTTTAACAAAAGAGGCATTTTTGTTCCTTTCTTCTCTCCCCTCCTCCTTTCTCAAAACTAGACTTTACAAGATTTTTAATAAGTTTTTTCTTTGCAGTTCCAAACACTTAATTATCAAGAACTTAAAAGCAACAAACATCTACACAGTGGCTCTTTTTCTTGTGCAGCTAACCTAGCAAGGAATCCTGAAGTTGCTTCTTTTGTTAAATTTAATGTCAAAGCATAAAGTTTGGTGAAATGGGAAGAATCCTAGAGCTGGAAGGAAGAAGACCTAGATTTTATTCCTAGATCTATAATTATTTAGCTGTGTGATTTTGAACAAGTCACTTCTTTCTAGACCTTAGTTTACTCATCCATAAAATGAGGCAGTTAGAGAAGATTGTCTCCAACTCCTCTCAAAAAATTAATTAGATAGCAGAATAAAGAATATTATACAGGCATTGTGGAACAGTGGATAGAGAATTGGCTTCAGACTCAAGAAAACCTGGGTTTTTCTCTGACATCTATTGGGGTATGACCTCCCCCCATTTCTCCTCTTAGTGCCCCACTCACTGGGTTTCTTAACCTGTGACGTGAACTTTTTCAAAAATATTTTGGTAACTTTCAACATAATTGATTACCTTTATAATCCAATGTGTGTTATTTTATTCATTTAAAAACATTCTAAGAAGGGATCCGCAGGCTTCACAATACTGGCAAAGGGGTTCAAGACATAAAAAAGGATGTAAGAACCCCTGCTCTAAGATTATTAATTACAGAGCAAGGACTAATAATCTTCACTGATAGAGCTTCCTCACTGAGACTTCCCTACCCCAGGGAAATCACAGGTATGATCCAATGTCCAACATGAAGATCATTAGATCAATAAAAACGTATTAAAAAATAAAGAACATGAAACTACCGGAGACACAAAGCTGTGCAAATATAGACCATAAATAGCAAAGCCTAAAAGCATAAATTTGGAAATTCAAGTTTGATAGAAAAATTTTAAGTTAACTCTAATCATAAAATCCTATAAAATAAATAAATCCTAATCTAATGAAATAAACAAATATAATAAAATAAATCTAATCATAAAATTAATAACTTTTTAAAATCAAGTAAAAATCAACACCAAAAAAGTTTAAAAGTATGAAAAACCCTCTAAAATTTTTTCTCGACTCTTCTTAGGAGGGTTAAAAGTATTCACAGTAAGAACCATAAAAAGTTACAAGAATCCTAGACCAATCTAGTTCAACCCCCTGACTTTACAGGTGAGAAAACTAATTCCCAAAGAGGTGGGGATTGGGGTGGAGCAGGGAGACAAGAAGGGAAGGAAAGAAGAGAAAAGCAAATTTATAAGATTTGGTAAAGCTAAATAAACGATCCTTGAACTTGTTATGAATAATCATTCTCAGGCTAGAAGTTTAAACAGCTCCCAGACCACTTGTGTACAGCTGGTTTGCTCATCTTAATTTAAGATTTTTTTCTTTGATGTAAAAATAATCTCTTAATATTCCACAGCTCCCTCAGACTACATCTGCGCAGTCCCCACAGCCATATGTGGGCCGTTGTTATTCTTGCTGCGCAGGTGGCTGTGCTCCCTTTTATACTCACTATATAAACTGAACATTTCACAGTATGGGGACCATATGCCCACCACATGCCTTACCAAGACTGAACACAAAAGAGACGCAGATTTCTTTTGAATGACACTTTGGGGAGAATTCAGTTAGTACTCTCCTTTTAAGCAATTCCCTGCATAAAAGTAGGTTTTCCCTTTTGTGTCCATTCCTCTGTTTCCTAAACTACCCTTGCTTCCCCCTTTGCTGTAATTATAGCCTTTCTGGAAAGACAGACAAGTCCCTTTGTGTGATCACCCTAGGCCACAATAATCCCACATAACATCCCAGTGCCAGGGAAACCTGAAGCAGCAGAAACAACACAAACTCTTTCCCTTAGCAAAGTCATATCCTCTACACCCACCCTCTGTCTGGCTGAGTCTTTCATAGTTTTCTGTGGTTATTGCTCAGAAAGATCAGTCCCGAAGAAGACTTTATTTTTAAAGGGTGGATAAGTGCATCTAAATATTAGGCTTTAAAACTAAAGAAAGAATGTGGTTGATATATGGGAAGAGGAAAAATATTACAAAATATTACAATGCACCAAGAGGGAAATTACTGATTTTTGATAACTGTCACCTCCTGGAAGGTTATGCTGTCATCCAATTCAATCCAATCCAATACATTCCAACAAGCAATAATTTATCTATTTAGTGCCAAGCAAGTCACTGGAGAGAGGAGGAAAACAGCCTAGACCCTGTTCTCAAGGACCGTAAATTCTACCAAGGGGATACCAATGTAAATAGATCAGTATATAAATCATCATTTGTGGGAAGGAGGGGGAGAACACTAACAGCTAAGAGAATCAGAGAAGGCTTCCTGTAGGAGAAGACACAAAAGCTGAACCTTGATTGAAGCTGGAGGCTCTAAGAGATAGAGAAAAGGAAGAATGCTTTCCAGGTACAGGGCACAGCCTATGCATTGTCAAGGAGTCTGGAACTGACACATTGATTTTGGGGAACAAAAAGGGCTAATTTTGTAGGAGAGCAAAGCAATGTGTAATAATCCTAGAAAGGCAGGAAGTAAGGAAACAAGCATTTACGAAGCACCTATTACCTGCACTCTGTGCCAAGCACAGAGATGATAAGTATCATCGTGTTTGATCCTCGCAATTACCCTGCAAAGTAGGTGCAATTATCATCTCCATTTTATAGTTGAGAAAACTGGATCAGCAGAAGTTAAATGACTTACTCAGAGTCACACAGCTATTGAGTGTTTGAAACCATTTTTGAACTCATTTCTTCCTGAACCCGAGGCCAGCTCTATCCAGCGAACCACCTAGCCACCACTAGGTAGGCTAGAGCCATTCTGACACTATGACTGCTTATCTCATTTGATCATAACAGTGTATGGACTGGTAAAATATAGGAGTATGATAGTAAAACATAGGAGTACAGTAGTAAAAATATAAGAATATAGTAGGAGGAGGGAGCAGTTTGTAGGTTTTAGAAAGAAGAATACATGGCGCCTGTTTTTTAGCCTGGTAAACATTTTCTATGGAGCTGTTGGGTAAGCACTGAATTCGAGTACAGTGTTAACGTAGAGGAAAGGATCTCAGGAGTCATCTTGTCCAACTCCTTCATTTTATACATGAGGGAATTGAGTCTAACTTGGCCTGGGCTGATCAGGTAAAATTTGAATTCAGATCTTCAGAGTTGAAATCCTGTGCGCTCTCCACTATGCTGTGTTGTTTTCTTGATTAGCCTGTTTTTTATGGCTATAAGGACAGCTAGATGGCTCTGTGGATAGAGTGCTTTGGCAGGACCTGAGTTCAGATGTAACCTCACACACTAGCTGTGTGAACTGGCCAAGTCACTTACCCCTGTTTGCCTCAGTTTCATCATCTGTCAAATCAGCTGAAGAAGGAAATGGCAAACCACTCCAGTGTCTTTGCCAAGAAAATCCCATGGTTGGTCCATGGGGTCATGAAGAATCGGACACAACTAAACAGCCCAACAATGATATGCTTAAAAGGAAATTTTTTGTTCATTTGTTTTTCATTCTAGACCTGTGCTGTTATGGCAGAGGAAAATCCCTCGGAGGAATTCTACAATTTATAGTCTTGGTGATTTGCCTAGAGCACTGAGAAATTAAGTGACTGGCCCTGGGTCACGTGGCAAGTAGAAAGGAAGGAAATAAGCATTTATTAAGCATGTGCTAAATTATGGTGCCAGGTACTGTGTTAAGCACTTTACAAATATTCTGTCATTTAATCCTCATAACAACCCAGGGAGGTAAGTGCTTATATTATTCCCACTTTACGGTTAAGGAAAATGAGGCAAACAAAGGTTAAGTAACATGCCTAATGGTCACACAGCTAAAGGGTATCTGAGACAAGACTTGAACCCAGGTCTTCCTGCCCCTAAGGCCAGATAATCTATCTATTACAACTCTGTTTTTATGGTCATGAGATTATTATCATTGCTGTTAGCAGCTGTAGCAGTAGCAGCAAGTGCTAATAATTTATATTTATATAACACCTTTATGGTTAACAAAGTGCTTCTGCTATCTTGTAAATGTTCATTTTGCTTACAGATGGGAGCAGAGGAAGACAAAATATATGGCTCACACAAATCCATCCTCAATATCAGAAAAAAAATTATTCCAAGTACAGGGTCTACAAATGATGAGCCAATAGCGTATTGGAAGGGGTCAAAAAAAACCTGTTTTCTACATCTATGTAATTTTGGGCAAATGACTTCACTTCTCTGAGGCTCAGGCTCTTCATTTATTAAATGATTTCTAATGCCCTTTCCAGCTCTGTACTCTATAATTCTATGGATTGACAAAATTTTTTTAAAGGAATTCAAATTTTGTTTTGTTTTGTTTTGTTTTTTACTTCTACAGTATGAGACTAGGATGGTCTAGTTAAATTCAGACAAACCTAGTGGTTCTGCCACTAATTAATTACATGACTTTGAGTAGTCATTAGACCTTTCTTTTAAAAAAAACTTATTCTATTTTGTTTTATTTTTTAATTAGTAAGTGTATTTTCTCTCCTTTTCAGAAAAACCAAACC
Source organism: Phalanger gymnotis (assembly GCA_028646595.1). NCBI lineage: Eukaryota > Metazoa > Chordata > Mammalia > Diprotodontia > Phalangeridae > Phalanger > Phalanger gymnotis. The sequence continues at coordinate 107,303,934 of CM053627.1, forward strand.
TTCGTAACAAATATGTGTAGTCAAGCAAAATGAATTCTTGCATTGGCCATGTCCGAAAATGTATGTCTCATTGTGTGTCTTCAATGCTTCACATGACTCAGGTCATGGGTAACATGTTTCATCATTAATTCTCTGGAATCATGGTTGGTCACTGAACTGATCAGAGTGCTCATGTCTTCCAAAATTGTTTGTCTTTACAATATTTTTGTTATTGTATAAATTTTTTTTTGTTTCTGGTCACTTCACTCTGTGGCATCTCTGAGACCATCTTTTTTATCATCAGCACACTTACTGTTTGTTATCATTCAGTCATTTTTCAGTGATGTCAGAGTCTCCATGACCCCATTTGGTGTTATCTTGGTAAAAATACTAGAATGGTTTGCCATTTCCTTCTCCAGCTCATTTTACAGTTGAGGAAACTGAGGCAAACAGGGTTAGGTGACTTGCCCAAGGTCTCATGGCTAGTAAGTGTCTGAGGCCAGATTTGATACCAGTATTACATAATTTATATATCACAATTAGTTCATTAATTCTTCAATTGATTGGAACTCCTTTAGTTTCCAGTTTTGTGCCACTGTAAAAAAAGAAGGAGTTGTTATAAATATTTTTGTACATATAGGTATTTTTCCTCTTTCTCTTATCACTTTGGGATATAGGCCTAGTAGGATTATCATTGGATCAAATAATATGAATAGTTCACTAAAATTTTCAGTTTCTTCATCGGTAAAAGAAAGTTGAAGAAGATAATCTCTAAGGTCCTGCTATCTGTAACTTTCTATAATTTTGTGACTTATCTGTCTTTGCAAGAAAGCAATATGGAAAGGATATATATATACATATATGTATAACATATATATGTATATATATAAAGAGAGAGAGAGAGAGAAACAGGGTATGACAAAGATTAATGTTTTAAAGCAAATTTTCTTAAGAAAAGAATGTCCTATGAGACAGTGTGGTAGAGGTGGAGGCAGAGATGTAGTGGAAAGAATGCTGGATTTGGAGCCAGAGTCATTGAGTTCAAGTCCCACCTTTAACACTTTCCAGCTCTGTGACCATGGACACATGTCACCTCTCTGTGCTTTAGTTTCCTTATCTGTAAAAATGAAAGGTTTTAATTTAAATCTAAGTTCCCTTCTAGCTCAGACTTTATGGTTAGCAAGGAATATACCTTGATAGCCAATGGCTATTATCTAGACCAGGGCTGTCCAAAATACGGCCCGAGGGCCACATGCAGCCCATGGTGAGATTTTATGTGGCCCGCCTCTGGGTTTTAATTTTCATGAGCGAAAAAAATAAAATAATAATTTGCATGGAATGTATATTAGATTTTTTAAATTCCATTGCTAATAAGTAATCTCATTGATGTTAATTTTCTTTGAACTGTCTACTCATTGTTCTTAGTTCTGCCCTCTGAGACTCAGCAAAAAATATATTCACTGATATTCTACTACAGAACAAGAAACAGGTCAGGGATCACTGAACAGAAGAGAGGTGGCACCTTTAACAGAGAAAATGGCTTGTTATGGCCCTAGAGAAGTTATAAACTGAGCCCAGAAAGAGTACAGGGAGGCAGAAGGCTCTGGCATTAATGGATTTCTATGACAATATGTTGTTAAATTTAACTGACTCTCCAAAATTCAGGACACACTTTTGAGCCTAATCGGCACTCTTAACATTCTCTCTATCCCTTTCTTAAGACAACAAAATAATAAATTAAGCCCTGATTTAACAATTGTTCTGGCCAGTAATGAAAGCTGGCTCCAGTGCATCCCTGGGTTTATAATATGCAGAACTAGAGGGACCAGGTTAGGACCCAGAAAAGAGAAATCTGGGAGCTTGCTCAAGGAGCTAGCCTCTATGGAATGAGGTAAAGGGGAGCTCCAGGTTTCCTTCTGGCATGATTGTCCAGTCCAATTCGCTAGAAGGGTAAGGGTCATAGGGATCTAAGGAAGATAATCTATGTTATTACCTAGTTTCCTTTGCTTTGTCTTTCAGAAATAAGACATGTTTGTCAGGGTACAGAGGATGAAGAATTCCAACAGTTAAATTTCAAGAACTAATTTCATAGACCCAGAACCTTGCCCTAGTTAAATTAGGTACCTTCCTAACAAAATCAACCAATCAACAAATATTTATTAAGGCCAATTCCATGCCTGGCAATGCTGGCTGTGCCGGTCAGCCTCATATCTACTTTACACGCAGGATACTGAAAGTAATTGTTTCTAGATATCACAACCTAGAATTTTTAATATTTCAAAATTATTTCAATTGTGCATAGTATAATAAATCATATCCTATTAACACATATAATGAAACACATATCACAAAAGAGTGATGTGGATACACAAGGAACTCATAGACTAACTTTAATTTTTGAAAGATAATACGCTAAAAATGGCAACAAGAGGGCTAGTAGCTGGAGAGGAATACAGAAGCATGTAAGAATCCTATAAGAATGTCATCCTGTAAGAATACCACCAAGAATACTCAAATGCAGGATAACCTGAGGATGGGATATACTAAGGGAAACAAAAAGAGATCAGGGAGTAAAAAATGAAGCTCACAGAAGGATGGGACCACTTGAAATAGATGATCATAGAGAGAAAAAGAAAAGGTACAACTCCCAATTTTTGTTTATTCTTTTAAATTCTCTTTCAGGGAGAATAATCTTTTGATTTTAAAGGACATTTTAAATATGGCTATTAGCAAGGCAAATTTTAGATAAGTAGAGAAATCTAAATATGTTGGGCTCCAGAGGGCAGAACTAAGAACACAAGCAAAATACTATTGGAGAGCACACAGCTTCCATTTTCAAGTTCACATCACTAGACCCATATGAACCATAGTCCAG
>CM053627.1:107306887-107359984 GCA_028646595.1 Phalanger gymnotis
CTCTCTCTCTCTCTCTCTCTCTCTCTCTCTCTCTCTCTCTCTCTCTCTCTCTCTCTCTCTCTCTCTCTCTCTCTCTCTCTCTCTCTCTCTCTCTCTCTTTCTCTCTCTCTCTCTCTCCCCCTCTCTCTCTTTCTCTCTCGCGAATCTGTCTGATTCAGGATTAGAAAGTCCTTGTCAGTCCGGTTTAATTTTTGATTGCCCAACTAAACCCATTCAGCATAATTTTCTAGGATTGCCCTTTCAACAAATGGTCAAGGGCTTTCTAGATTTGAACTTTTTCTTCACCTTTCTCAACTCTGAGGTCCTTTGTAGTCTCCCATGAAAACAGACAGAAAGAGGGAGAAGCAAAGGACAAAAATTCTAAGTAGCTCTGCCCTCAATACTTTGTTCCAGGTTCCTCCTTTTATTGTATATACAGCTTGCAAAAAGCTTTGAGCCTTCTTTGTGAGTTGATTTTTTTAACCCAAATTAGTATACTTTACTGAATGTACTCTTAAATTTCATCTAATTATAGGTTATATCTTGTTGAGGTCTTAGAGCCTGATTCTGTAATTTTCAATTCATTTTTTGTATGCATTAATCAAGTCAAGTCAACAAGCATTTATTAAGGACTCTATGTGCCAGGCACTAGGCTTAGCACTGTGGGGGAAGGGAGGAGGGGCAAGAAATCTCCAGTCATCCTGATCTATATTTTGCCACTGGACCCAGATGGCTCCAGAGGAGAAAATGAGGCTGGTGACTTTGAACAGCCCTCCCTCAATTAAATCCAATTTACTTGCATATCATGGCATCATCTTCCTGATGTCATGGTTCTCTTTGAGAATGAAGGACAAACAACAGCACTGGAGATTTAAAAGAAGACAAACAAATAGTCCCTGCTCTCAAGAAGCTCACAGTTTGTTGGGAAGGACAACATGGAAACAGGTTATCTAGAAATAATCCATTGTATCCTTATGCCACTTTTCCTTTAAAAAATGAAATGCTTTTATGATTTCTTTTTGTAGGGCTTCAATTTATATTCAAAGCAGTGTATATTCAGACCAATTAAATCCATCTCCATCAAAAGTGGCATAGAATCTTATCCAATTCCTATGAAGATCGTACACAAAGATGATTGTTAGAATACACAGTACTCAAAAGAGTACTGGCTATGGAGTTAAAGAACATGGGTTTAAATTCAGTCTCTGAGACTTACTATGTGACCTTGGTCAAGTCACTTAAGCTCCATTGGCCTCAGTTTCCACAACTATAAAATGATAGGATTTGACTAGATGGCCTCTGAGCTCCCTTCTGGCCCTAGATCAATGATAATTCCAGAGGTGACTGGAAATGGGGATTAAAATTTAAATTGGAAGTGAACAACTAACTAACTGTGAGCCTGATTCCAGCATGAAATAAGTCAGTTAACAAACATGTAATGAACATCTACTACTTTCAAGGCACTATAGTTAAAGAAATTGAATACGAAAAGTTCATACTTACATAGGGTCATCATGGTCTCTTGTTCACTAGTCCTTATTCATTCATTCTTTAAGGGGGGAAAATGCATTAAGCCGCTCCTGGATATAGAGCTTAGTGCTTAGTGCTGATTTATTCCAGTTTGTTTTCTAAAACGTATCTTTTTGCCCTATCTAAGGCAAAGAAGCCACCCTACTGATGCAAAATCTGAACAGACTGCCAACAGCTGAGGAAAAACTTGAAGTTTTATTCAAGAAGTATGCTGAATTGGTCAGTACATCCTTTGCTAGCTTCTTTGTGGAACAAAGATTATTTAATATAATAATTATTAATCAATTTAATATTTTAAAATTAGTTTAATAATTATTAACCTGATAATTACTTGATTTAATAATCCATTTAATTTTGCTTTTGTTTGTTTTTATATGTGCCAGTGATTTCATCTGTGTGGAGAACTCTTGGTATGGAAACTCCCTTCATGAAAATTGTCAATTAATCTATGATTTAAGGTCTTAGTTGCTTAGGTCACTAAGGGGTTAAGGACTGGCCCCTGTAAGCACTATGTAAGTGTCAGAGTCAAGACTTGAATCGAGGTCTTCCCTACTCTAAGGCAGATCTTCCTTCTATAATTGTTATAGCTGGGTAAAGGAGAGCCAGGGCAACATAAATTCCTTGTGTGCCTGGTGGGAAGAACACTGTGCTTTTAGATTCAGAGGACCAGGGTTCAAATTTTAGCTCTTCCACTTGCTACTTGTGTGATCTTGGACAAGTCATATTACTCCCCCAGGCCTCTATTTTCTCATCAGCAAAATGGACTAGGCAATTTTGGGGGAATTCCTCAACCTAGAGGTCCTAAGATCCTCCCGCAGAGTTATTCCTCCCACCTTGTTCCATTTGGATGGAGGTCAATAAATCAAGAGGCAAAGATAAAAGGTAGAAAGGATAAATAGTATCAGCTAATGGGCAAAGACAGACAGACAGATAGATAAATAGATAGATGATAGATAAATAGACAGATAGATAGATGGATGAATGGAAGGGTGGATGGATAGATAGAAGGATAGATGGATAGATAGATGATAGATAGATAGATAGATAGATAGATAGATAGATAGATAGATAGATAGATAGATAGATAGATTATACATAGATACATAGTGTCTAATTTTACATAGCTAGGGCAATATTATAGGAGGCAAAAGGACACTGTTGTGAGACTGCCCAACCACCATCCTTATTTGGGAGGCTGAAAAACAGAGACAAGATATCAGGAGATTTGGGATGAGGAGAATCATGTTAACCTTGGGATCGTATTCATAACTTTGATTTACTTGATTCCTAACTTTGCTGTCTCTGGTGTTGCCAAAGATCTGGCTCTTTACCTTTGGGGATGTTTCCCTATAATTAATCTCTACAAACCATCTTGGTGGTGCAGAGGGTATAAGACTTCAATTTCTAGTCAATCTCATCAGAATATTCAGGAGAGGTAAGAGGTCTGCCAGACAACGGAAGCCTCTTTCAAGATAGAAACTGTAGACTTGTTGAATAAAATACTGACTGAGGGTCTGTCTATTTATACAACCTTATAGCTTGCTTTCTTTGACCTCTAAGCTTACTTTTTCTGGGGAGAAGCTATTTCCCTCTAAACTCATAGCACACAAGTTTTATCCATTTTCTCCACAAACTTTAAGGACCATTCCATCTCTCAAGCCTTTTAGCCTTTGTTTTAAACAACCTGTACCCCTTCAGTTGTTCAGCTGAAATCAGCCACCCATAGCCAAAGGGCATGCATATTTTCTCAAATCTATGACTCAGATCACATCTGCGATCCCAAAACAGATATCACTTTACTCTAGTCAGACGACTCATTTTCAGTTTCATTTCTGTCTGTGGTTTTTTGTTTGTTTAATTCTTCCTACTCATTTGTGTTAGAGAGGCAAAGACATGAGAGTAAGGCCTACATGTCTGCACAATACCAAAACTGCTTTCAGTGACCAGGCAAGCTAATAGCCTGCCACCATTAGGCTACAGCCATTGCCACTACTTTTTTTGCTCTCATGTAATAATTATACACTTAAAAACATTGTTGGGAGAAAAGGCCATTGGCTTCACCAGACTGCCAAAGGGATCCATGACACACACAAAAAAGATTAAAAACCTCTGCTCTGGTACAGCTGCCTTTTTGATGGATAAATAAATTAATGGGGGAGTAGGGAAATGGGGTAAAGAAGTAACTTCTAGTAAAGACACTTCCTCTACCAAGGCAGAGCTGCGGTTGCTCTGCAAAATGGTCTTAGAGAGTTACCTAGTGACTAAGAAGTTAAGTGATTTGCCCAGGGTCACATAACCAGTTTTCATCAGAAGCATGATTTAACCAGGTTTTCCTGACTTCAAAACTGGGCTTCTATCTACTATGATACATTGCCTCTAATAGATGAATACATACCCTCTACAAAATCTCTGAAAAGTGTCCATACAAACTCTCTTCATGCATTTCCAATGATAGCAAATTCAATTCCTTATAAGGCAGCTTTTTTTTTTTAAAGCAGGCTCTAATTGTTAGGAAGTTCTTTACATCTAGCAAAGATCTACTAACTAATTAATATCCACCATCTACTGAAATTTTATCATTAGGTACAGGAATATAGGAGACCTATGGTTTAGTTTCAGGTCTAAATGTCCCACACAGCTAGAAATATGCAAGAAGCTACTTAAGGGAGCTAAGACTTAAGAGCTAAAAGGGATCTCAGAGGTCACCTAGAGGTCACTCTTACATTTTACAGATATGGAAACTGAGACCCACAGAGGAAAAGTGATCTGCCCAGGGTCATACAGGCAAGCCAAGATTCAAAACTAGTTCTGATTCTAAAACCAGTGCCCTTTCTATTGTACTATACTGACCAGAAAAGCTTTTGTCCAGCTTACCTAAAATCTTGTCCATGGGGCCAAAGCCTTCCAGAGTCCTTTGTATTTGTTCAATAACCTGCAAGCAGTCAGATCTTGACAAGATTTTCCAAATTAACTCAATACATCATTTGATACTCAGTGATTTCAAAGCAAAAGGGAAGCTCAGAAAAAATATTGTTCAGCAGTTGTCATTTTTAACAACATCCCACCCAAATGAAGCTTTGATCATAGATTGCTGGTATTTCAGTCACTACCTACAGAAATCATATTAGAAAACTGGCTAAATGGGTGATCTGGAACTGAAAAACTGTACTATCTCATTGTCTTAATTACTCATAGCCAATCCTCTACTCCCTAATTTAGATGACAATATTAACAAGTGTCCAGTCATTTTGGTTGTGCCTGAGTTTCTGTGATCCCTAGCACAGTGAATAGAGTGCAAGGCCTGGAATCAAGAAGATACAAATTCCTGAGTTCAACTCTGACCTCAGACACCTACTAGCTGCTTTGACCCTGAAGAAATCACTTAATCTTATCTGCCTCGGTTTCCTCATCTGTAAAATGAGCTGGAGAAGGAAATGACAAATCACTATAGTATCTTTGTCAAGAAAACCCCAAATGGGGTCACAAAGAGTAATGACTAAAAAATAACCAAAAAGCAACATAACAAATATCAGAATTTGTGGGGTTAACATAAAACATTTTCATTGAAGTCCTATTCTTGAGGCAAAGATCATTTTGACCTTGGAGACATGTCTGAGGATGGACATAGTGGGCTAAGATATCAGCTCATCGCTAGAAGGCTGGCCATTAGCTGAGTTTTTTTTTTTTTTGCCAAAGCAACTAATGAAACAGGAAGAAATATAAAAGAACCTTTAGTCTTTTGCATCCCCTTCTACATCTTCAGTGATGATGGCTGACCAGGAAGAAATTAAGCAGAAGGTGCTAAAAATCTCAGTTTTTAAGTCCATGACAAACACTAATTCAGCTCTCGGTACTTTTTATTTTCATCTCTGCCCGATGAAAGAAGTGATCTACTATTAGAGAAATTGAATCATAGCCGTAGTGACATTCTTGTTATCAACAAAAGCAGAAGACATAAAAAAAAACTATAGCCATAAAGAAATTTAGCCTGCATGGTATCCTTGGAGATCCAAATAAACAACAGGCAGAGAATCTGTTTCCTCATTGCCTTGAAGGAAACAAAAAAACATGGGTTAGTTGAATTTTGTAGTTTTGTCTTTTTAAGATTATGATGTATATAAGAAAGCGATAAATTGGAATTCCGGTATCTAAGGAAAATCCATTTGTTGGGGTGGGCAGAAGAGTCATATCTAATCAAGTACAGTTGTACCAAAAGAAAGAGCAGCCTCACCCACAGAAAACCTGACCCAAACCTCCTTGGCATAGTCCCCTTGACCCTCTTAATCCACAGGAGGCAGCAGCAGGCAGGGAATAGGGAAGAAGGACTAGGCCCTATAGCAATAGGACCACTGGGCCTAGTGACCTTAGACCAGGCAAGGCAGTGGAGGTGGTAATGTCAACTGGTAGGGCCCTGCCAAGGACAGTGGACAAGAGGGCCACTGCGGGGAAACAAGAATGCTGTCTAGATAACAGCTACACTTAGTGCCCTGGAAACAAAGCTCTAGTTACATGACAAGAGTTATGTCCTCACATAAAAACAAAGCAATCACAGTAAAGATAATTATATCTTGCACAAACATCCATTGCAGAGGATGAAGTAGAAAAATTCTATGAAGAATTTGATAAGATCTTCCAGACTAGCTTAATATAAACTTCAATATTTGGTGACTTCAAATAAAAATAGGAAAAAGAAAAATATTGTTCAGTACAAAATTACTAAAGAAGCTAAGTGCTTGTAGACTGTTCAAAAACTTCACACTCATTTCCAAGAGAAATTTAACAAATGTAAAACAATCACCACAATGAGGAAGTCTAAAGAGCCCACAAACCATGTAAGCCAGAAAACACTTAACTTTTTTTAATCATTCAAAGAACTATGGCAGCCAAGAGAAACACCAATTTGGAGTACATGCTGATATGCAAAGGGCTACCCCAAAAATGGTGGAAGATTATGAACTGTATCATTTCAAAAGACAGGGGGAAAAAGCCAAAGAGAAAATGAGCCTGCAAAGAAATTGGCATTTGTTCCATTACTGCCAAATTATCCAAAGAGCATTTATAGATAAATCAGTGGGAATACAACAGAGATACAAAAATAGAACAGATTTGCTGACACAGCAAAATGATGTATTTTCATCAGAAGCAAAAGCAGGACCACAGTAGTTGGGCTCTACCTATTCTCAATCTACAATATGAAGTAGATTTAGGACTTAAGAAGCTAAAATCAAGAAGAGTGGTTGGATTTGACTGTGTACTGTGAACTTATTGAAGAAATCTTACAGAAGAAATCTATGCCAGAAGTAACACAATTTTAAAGGCCCTTTGGGTCAGTTTTCAAGATTTCCCAAGGAGAGGAAAATATCAAAAGAATAAAAAGATGAAAAGGGTCATGAGTGGTGTTCTTAGAAAAAAAAATCAACTGAGAAGATGTCAGCAACTTTCATGTCTATTTTTAGTTATCTATAAAATTCTTCATGAGAATGGTCCATGTATAGTACACACTGAAGAAATTCTTATTGAAAAGGTAAAAAGGGAACAACTTTCTATAGCAGATTCTATGTTTATAGCTATATAACTGAGAGATGTAAAGATTATAATATCTTGATATGTTTAGTGTTTATTGATTTCAGGAAAGCATTTGACTCACGAAAGCAAAATGCAGCCTCGAAGGCTTCCCTCATGTGAGTTGTTTGATCAAAATCATATACGAATTCATGACAGACATGATAATACAGATAACTCAGTTCAATAATATGCTGAATTTTGACAAGTGGAATGTTAAAAGGTGTTCACCAGTGTCATAGCAGATGCTTTGCATGAGAGCCAAATAAGCCAATGATTTCCTATTTATAATGAGGCAGTCTGAATATTCCTATTCCTAGACGATATCATACTAATTTAGTCAAGTTCTAGAACACTACAAAGCTTCATCAGAGAAGTATGCTGTACTTAAAACAATGTAGTTTTAAAAAATACACTTTTCTTCCATTATGACAAGCAGCTCTGTAGTCATTCAGATGAATCAGTCAGATAATATGTGTATCTGAGACAAACACTATAGACGGACAATGAACTTGGCTAGAATGCATTTGATAAATTCTGTGGTGCTTTCAATCCCAAACTGCCCATTGCAGCAAAAGTTTATCTCTTTAACACTAATATTCTCTCAATGATGCTATATATCTATGAATCATAGAACACTGTGAACTCAGAAGAATTTAAATTATACATGAATCAAAGGGAGATTAAAAATATATGGTATGTATAAGTAGGCTATGACATGTTGCCATCGATGTCATATAGGGAAGCCAAGCAAAAGTCATTATTGAAAAATTTATGACCAGGCAAAAAGGTAGGTCAGTCATGTAGCACTAATGAGGGACAGCCTAAGTAGTACACTGATATCCTTGAGATATTAAAGAAACACATACCTTGTTTTGATCTTGTGGATGTTTCATAGGGAATCGTAGAAAAGAAAAAGACAGAATGAGAAGGTATAAAGGAGTTGTGATCTACTTTGAGGAAGTTTCTATACCAATGAATCATGAATCTAACAAACCATAGACAACTTTCCCTAATTCAGAGTATAAATCATACAATTCAGGAGTGTGTTCCTTTCTGCACAGTTTGAATCCTCTTAACATTTCTGGTTTTGTTCATTCATAATTACAGATAAATAACATACAGCACACAGCTGAATTAAGAAATTATTCAGGAGACTATTTCAAATTTCTTGAATTTGAATGAGGTTAAAACACCATCTGTTTACTCTGAAATTCTGCCTCAAAACCATCAGATGGGCAAAGATGACAAAAAGAAAAAAAACAATTGTTAGAGAGGCTGAAGGAAGATAGGCGCACTAATGCACTTTTGGGGGAGCAGTGAATTGGTCCAACAATTCTAGAAAGCAATTTGGAGCTATACTCAAAGAGTCACTAAACTGCATATTCTTTAACTTAACAACAGCATCATTAAGTAGACATATACCTCCCCCCCCCAAAAAAAAACCCCTCAAAGACAGAAGGAAAGGATCCATAGGTATTCAGAGCAGCATTCTTTATGGTAGCAAGGAATAAGAAACAAAGTGTGTATCCATCAACTGGGGAGTGGCTAAATAAATTAAGTTTGAAATATTATTATACAATTAGAAATGATGAAAGGAATAAATTCAGAGAAACCTTGGAGGACTTGCAGAACCAGGGAAACATTTTTACAGAGACTACAGTAATGTAAAGGAAGAGATCTTTGAAAGACTTAAGGACGTTAATCAATATGACTTCAAAAGACTAAGTAAGCATGTTTCCTACTTCTTGTCAAAGAGGTGATAGACTTGAGGTGCAGAATGAGATTTTCATTATCAAATAAAGCCAATGGGCACATTTGTCTTACTTGACTATACTTATTTCTTATAAAGGAAAATTTCTATAGGGGGAAAGAGAAGTTGTGAGGTAAGAGAGTTGATAGAGATAATGATGAAATTTTTTGAAAAGAACATTAAAGACATTTTAAAACACACAGAAAAGAACAGGTCAGGGGAGGAATTTGAAAAGAGACAAATATCAAAGTAATGCTGTTACTATGGCATTAAATTTAATATGTGTTTATAAAACCAACTACCTATAATGAAGTTCACGGTTTTATCTTTTTTTCTGTTCTTTGTATATTTGTTTATGTTTATTGATGTTTTATAAGTTCATTAAAAAAAAACAAAAAAAAACCCTTACCACATTTCATGGGTCTGTAAGACCAAAATATTCATCAGTATACTACAATTCATTTGCTGATTGTTCAAATTGGCAGAGAGATCATGCACACCTGGAAGATACCCTACACAAGGAAGGTTATTTGTCTCCTAGCAGAAGTGCCCGAGGCACTGGTCCTAGATAGGGTCCTGGTGGCTAGAGGGTCTGAGGACTTGATGGTTATGAAGGACTAAAACACTGTTGTTTTTCTCATATAGTTTGGTGAAGAAGGGGAGAATAGACCATGCTTCCATGTGGTACAATACATTCTTAAATGAGGGAGTTCCAAATCCAGATCCTGAGAGAGTTTGGAATTAGAGGCCCTTTTCTCTCACTGGTTCAGTGATGGAAAAGGAATGAGGAAGTGCAGGAGCAGGGTCTTGGGGACCTCTTTTAACCTGAATGCTCAGTGGCCATGCAAAGCTGAAATACTATTGTTTTCTCAGTAGTGGTGGGCAGACTAGATCCCTGCTCCCCATGTGGCAGCTGGCTCCACCCATTTGGTCCCAATTCCCAGAGTATTCAATGGTAATGGAGCACTGAGATGTCACTTTTAGATGGTTGCTTCAAATGGTTAAGTGATACAGTGCCAAGCAAATATTCCCTCCACAATTGGCAGTAATATTCAAGAGAGGAGGTTTCCAAATCCCTGAGAGGGTTACAGCAATACTGTGATGGTGGCAACACAGTGGATACGGGGGCCCTACTGAGCTGCGGATTCCAAGGTAAGCAGGACCCTAGACCTAGTGTGTGAGCAGGACTGCGGCTGGGGCATCTGCAATCATTTGTTAGGTGATGACAGCTCCACTCCTGCTCTGTCTCATCATATTTATTAAGCTTAGATCCTAGGGCACTGCTTCCTCATCAATGTAATAAGAGATTGGAGCTCTCAGTGTCCTTTCCAGTATTAAACATTTAGTTTCTTTCTCAAAAGGAAAAAATAAAAAGGTTTTACAGATGAAAAGTCAATATATCTATCTTGATCATGTATATACAGGTTATCCCAAAAGTCTTAGTGCAGTTAACTGGATTTTAGCAATAAGATTGTGCCCACTTTTAAATGGATTTTGGTGTTTGGTCTATTGTATATGCTGATAGCACAAGGGGAGAAAAAGTGACTCAAATCATGCAGTAAACTGCACTAAGACTTTTAGGACACCCTGTACTCTAGAATGCTAGACCCAAGGGCATTTAAAATATTTCTAAAAGTCCATGACTATTCAAAAACACTTGTCTAATTTAATCAAAATTATTTACCATCATTAAGGACTCTAAGCACAGGTTTGGAATATTAAAAGCAAAGTAGTTTTTACCTCCCTCCTTTCATTACAGAGGTGGGGGATTATATATGTGGAATACTTCATATAGTGTTAGACACGGTTGATGTGTTACTTGCTTTATTTTCCCTCTTTCTTTTAAATTCTTTATTGCAAGTGACAACTTCCTAGGTATAGAGAAGAGGAATATATTTAAAAATAAGGGTAATATAAAAACAAAAGCTAGCAATAAAATTATTTTTTAAAAATCAATTTTGAACTAAAAGAACAGTGTATCCAACAACAGAGAAGAGAGTTGTCATTCTCAGACCAATCAAAATAGCTTTCATAGTGAATTTCAGTGTAGAATTGGAATCCTATAATACAAGAAAACATTACATGGTCAAAGGGTAAACTCTGACCCTTTTCTCCTACTCATATAAGGATCTTCTACATAGTCACTGAAGTAAATCCACAGAGTTTCTAAGTTTTTAGTCCTCTAAAGGAAATGTCCAAATTGTTTCTCTGAAGATTAAAAAAAAAACTTTCAGAGATTAAAAAAAATAGTCACCAAAAGCTAAGAATAAGCACAAGAAATTTTAGCTCAACTGTAATCAAATTACATCTGTCTAAGAACTGGATTACATAACGAAAGGGCCTTATCTACCTTCATAAATGAGAATTTTGCACAAGAAACCATATAACAACCATATAACCATATAATAACCATATAACATTTTCTAATTGTTCCTCTATTAAGATATCAATTTCAATAGCAATTCATCATGTGTATGTGTCTAATTTTTCTCTAGGCTAACTCCCCCTGATTTGACATTAGTGGAAATTGTTCAAAAGTATGAGTGCAGAATATGACAGCGTGTATCTCCCTAGCTTATTCCGTAAGGATGACTGTGACTTTTTTTTTTGTTTGTTTTGTTTTGTCATTTTAATGGTTGGAACCTCAAAGGAATTACTGTGACACATTCAGTAAAACAAAAGCCAATATTTCTCATATGATGAACACTATGGCATTTGCCAGAGTACAATGTATCTATAAGCCAAAAGGATTAGTCTAGGCTTTGACTGTCCATAAAAGCTACTCTCCGAATGGGAGGACTTACTAGCTAACAGAGTCAAAACTAGGACAGGCCCGCAAGGCCTTTGTTCTGAGTACAAAGGTGGGGAAAGCCTGCTTCTTCCTACCCCACCCCACCCACTACTACCATCTGTGTACCTCACAGCCTTCTCTCCCTCGACAATCTCCAGGAAGGGTTAAGGGATGAGAGTCATAGGCTACCGGGGGTGGAGAGTTACTCATCCCAGTTATGACTGCTCTGCCTTGTACCCTCACTGAGTGGGGAAGGGTAGAAGAAGACAGACTTTGAAAGTGAGGGGCTATAAGAGGTCAGCAAAGAAAGAAGATAAGATGGGCTGCTCCTCGCCCAGTTACTACACAGCACTGGCTGTGGTCCTGGGATGTGGAATGAGGAGAGATGATGAGAAGAGTTGCCCCCTAATCAGACTGCTACAATGGCACCCCCATTCCTCCAACTGTTTTGCCCCAGGTGGAAAAATTCCCAGTTGTACCTCTGTTAGCTAGTCTTCCACTATGGTGTCTAGGGATGTTACCACCTGGAAGATTGCCTACAGGGCATTGCAGTTTATTCTGAAGGGACTCTAGTTCAAGTCGAGGGATAGAAATAGCCCCACAAAAACCAAAACAAACCCAAAACATTAGCTTGACTGTTCCTTTCTAGCAGCTGTGCTAACCTGGGCAGCTGAGCACATTTATTCCTTTAGCTTCTAGAAGAGGCTGGGTCCCCATTCTCTTTTCCTCTGGAGAGGTAGTTCCAAGGCAAAGCACAGCAAAATAAAAACCACACTGCCACCCAACGGCTGTCTCGGTAGCTTTGGGGAAAACCTGACAATGTTCAGGTGATAGTGTACGTTGGTTCCATGTGTACTGCACCATCTCTTCCTCTGGCCCCCCTCCAAGAAAAAAAGAAAGCAGAACAAGAAAGAAGATTTTATGCTTCAGTTACTATGAGGTTTTTTCCCCACTTTCCTCCTTTTTCCCATGGTTGCAAAAAAGGGTCATTTTGAGGAACGAGGCAAAAATAATAACTCAAAAGCAAAGCAAAAAAAGAAAGAAAGAAGAACCAGAAGAATGGAATACATATAAACTACAAATATATGAGAAGAAAAGTGAATTCGAATGAATTCAATGATCCTCATACGGATTTAATGGGAGTGACTGAAAAATTGTTATGTTATGTTATACACTGAAATGTTGTTTGGAGACTTACTAATCAAGTTTCATTGGTTGTATTGAAGTTTGCTATTAATCTTTTCTTAATTTTTTTGCTACTAATCTTTTAATAAAATGTTAAAAGTAATAGCTTATATTTATACATCGTTGTAAAGTTCATCATGAATATTACATATATCACCTCATTTGACCATCACAAATGAGGATCAACTATCTTGTAAGGTGGATGCTACTACTGTATCCATTTGACAGATGAGGAAACTGGCTCTCAGGAGACCCCAACTAGCCCAGGGTCACACATTGAACAGATGTCTGAGATGGGATTTGAACCCATGACTTCCTGACTCTAGTCAGTCTACTATGCTGCCTTTCAAAAAAAAAAAGTAAATATGATTCTGGGAGGTGACCTTCTAACAATTATGTCACCATCTGAGCTCTGAGATCTGGCATCATCATTCTAAGAAAGTCCCCCTGCTTTAAGACTGGAGTCATGATACAAAAGACCAATAAAGATAAAGCATTCAAATAGCAACTCAAAGCAGGAAGGGATGAGAAATTAAGAAAGAAGATTGGTTATCTTGTGGGTTCCTGTAATTATTTCTGAGGCTAATGAAAAGGTGAGGAGATTGGATATAGGCACAGATGGGGTCGAGTCCATAAGCATTTCTTAGAAACCAATTCCAAGGGATTTTTAAAAAAATCTTTCATCTTCTGCACTGCTTATCTCCCCCACAAGAGAATTCATGCTCTTTCCACCCTCCCTCATGCACATGCAGCTGGAAGAGCACCGGGCGGAGCAGAAGCAGCTGAAGCACCTGCAGAAGAGACAGGCCCAGATCATCAAGGAGAAGGACCAGTTGCAGAGTGAGCACAGCAAAGCCATCCTGGCCCGGAGTAAGCTGGAAAGTCTGTGCCGTGAGCTTCAAAGGCACAACAAAACTCTCAAGGTAAGCAGGCTGTTCTGGGGGAAATGCCACCCTCTCTTTCAATTCTCTGAATGAGGAACACCCAAGTGCACAATGCGTACATTCTGGAGCCCCCTGGGCTTTCTGCCACCGTTTTGAGCCCGCTTTTTTTTTCTGGCAAGCCCCAGAACTGGGGTACTAGTGACCCCTACTGGTATCTAGCTGTTACCAGCTCTCCTCCCCCAAATCTGGCTTTCTGAGCTCCTGCCTGCAGGAGACAGAGATCGAGGATGGTCTTTTTGCCTTTTCCCTGCTCCTTAAAAACTAACCTCAAGCAAAAAAAAAAAAAAGTTTCACTAGTTAGCACTCAAGTATTGAAGTACTACTTAACTCTAAAAGGAAGCTACTGAGGGTTAAAATGATGAACTTAGACATTATAAGATTAAAGAGCTCCTATCTTAGTCCTATTTGTATGTTTCAGAAGTTAAGTATTTACGAGTTTTTTTCCTTTTTGTTTTTGGAATTTTGCTGTTCTGGAATTTATTACTTCTCTTGAAAAAAACAAAAGAATCCAATTTCCCCCTCCTCCCAACCAATATAATGTAAGCTTCTAGAGAGAAGGAACTGTTTAGTTTTTCTTTATATCTCTGGGCCTAAAGCAGTGCCTAGCACACTTAATAAATGGTTGCTTTTTAACTGATTTTCGTGTAATTTAAACCTTTTGGGGGATTCCTATTGTAAATGCTGAAAGTTTTTGGTTCCTTGAAATTTTGTGCTTGGATTGGACTGAAAGTTGCCCCTTTAAAGTAGCCGAGAAGCAACATGACGTATCTATTGGGAATAGCGCTGGAGTTAGGAGTCAGGTGATGTGCAGTGACAAATATTATTAAGTGTCTACTATATGCCACGTGCTGTGGATGCACAGTTGTCCTCCTAGACCCTCACTTCCTCTCTTAGTCCTAAAGGTAAACATTCTAGAGGCAGGGTAGGTAGAGGGGGCAAAAGGTATAAATTAGACCCATCCTAACCTAGACAGAAAGCTTTTTCATCTCAGAGGGTCTTCCAGAACTATTGATATGCCATTAATATGGCGGCCTCCATATTAATAATTTTCTAGTTTTGGTTAAGATTATTTGGGCTTTAGTTTGCTCATCTAGAGGATGAGGGGGTTGAATTCCATGGCTTCTCAGATTCCTTTCAGCTCTAAAACTATGGTCCCACGAACTGTTTCCCACAGACTCATATCTTATTTGATTCCCCCACATCAACCCTATGAGGTTGATGGAGTAGGTATTATTATCCCTGTTATACAGTAGAGAAAATGGAGGCCTAGAAAAGTGAAGCGACTTACCCAGGGTCAGAGAGCAAGGAAGTAGCCAACCTATGACACAAACCTACGCAATAATAATAATAGTTATAATGACTAGCATTTGTATAATGTTTTGAGGTTACTTTACATGTAATATTTCACTTGTTCCTCACAACAACCCTGTGAGGTAGTGCTTTTATTATCCCCATTTTACAGATGAGGAAACTGAGGCATATCAGTAAAGTGATTTGTCCAAGGTCACATAGCTAAGTGTGCAAGGCAGGATTTGAACTCAAGCCTTCCTGACTCCCAGTCCAGAATTCTATTTACTACTCCACCTCATTGCACATCTCTTGACTCCTAACTCCAGCGCTATTACCAATATAAACATTATGTTGCTTCTCAGCTATTTTAAAGTGGCAACCTTCAGTCCTATCCATGCACAAAATTTCAAAGAACCAAAAACTTTCAGCATTTACAATGAGAATCCCCCAACAGGTTTAAATTACATGAAAAATTATAGACAAGGTAATTGACAAGGTAATGTTACAGTAAGTGCTAGAATAGTCATTCTGTAGATGGGCATACATAAAGGATTGGGAAAACATGGGAGCTCTTCAGACAATAATTCCTACTAAAAATAGTGGAGTGATCACTTCACTTGTCGTATGTGTTTTCACTAATTATGGCGTAAGCCTTCAGCAGTGTGGTTAATTTGATTACACACAGACACTGGCTCTGTTCAGTGCTGGCAAGATACTGCTCTCTAATAGATAATACTTCCCACTTCTACAATACTCCTTTTCAGCTAAGGATCCTGAAGCATTTGACAAACATTAATTAATTAAATACCAATGTTCCTATGAGGTATGCATTATTACCCATGCTCACAAGGGGATAAACTGAGACAGGGGGAGATTAAAAGACTTTCCTAAATGTGCAAGCTTTAGACACAAAAACAGACGCAAACTGAGGGCCCTAATACCTTGACCTCTTCTTTAATCAAGAGATCACATTTGTTCTCTGGGAAATGGGGAATCCAGTGTGATGAGCATCTCTAATTCTCAGGTTACCTCATTGCCAGGAGTGCTGGTTTCGGTAACATTCAAAGCTGGTATCATTGCAAAGGCTATGTTGAGGAAAATAATAAACATGGACTGGGGAGAGGGAATAGGTGTGGGAAGTCTTTGTAACTTGAGAATTGTATTCACTAGCAGTAGTCTGATGTGTTTATCTATATGCTCTTGTTTAATTTTTAATTTAACATTTAAGGACCTTGGTTTTTAGAGCTAAGAGGGTCCTAAGAGATCATCTATCCCAATCTCTCTTTTTACAGATGATGAAACAGGCTCAGGGAGGAGAAATGTTTTGCCAAAATTTCCAAAAGTAATTAGTAGCAGAGTCCAAACTAGGTCTTCTGACACCAAACCTGGGCCCCTTTGCAGAATTCCTGACTATTTCATTGTTTTAGCAAAGCAGCAGCTGGAATAAAATAAAATTTTAATTTGAGTTGAAAATAAAGAATAAAGAGATTTGAAGATATGGCAGATAAGCTATATGGATTGATATAGAGAGGAAGGAACACTATTTGCCATGACCACACGCTAGCTGTTACCACATGCTTATAATTCTAGGAGGCTGGAGAAGGTAGAGGTAGGGAATGTCAACGTGTATTGCTTATAACCATCTAAAGTTGTTTCTACCACTCCAGGCGGAAATATGACCTTTTGTCTTCAATGGATCAAAGAGCCCTTCCTTTCATATATGTATATATGTATATACAGACATATATGCATATATATGATATGGGATAGTTTTCAAGAAATATCACAATATACTTCTAAGGAATAAAACTGCAACTGAGATTGGTAAAGATTTGACTAATAGAGGCACTTCGAGGATATCTGCTTTGATGAAAAACTGACTTTTACAATTATAGGTCATAAAGTTTTAGAGCTTCAAGGGAATTTAGGAATCGTCTAAGTATACCCCTCACCGCCACCTCATTAATTTAAACCAGTGAATCAGAAGCAAAGATTCTTAACCCGGGGCCCCCAGACTCCTCCACAGTAGAGAGTTTTTATTTTTAAATTTTTATTTTTATTGATCTCTAACTGAAATTTAACATTTTCTTCAATTATTTAAAAACATGATTCTGAGAAGGAGTCCATAGACTTCATCAGACTGCTCAGGAGGCCATGACACAAAATAGGTTAGGAACGCTTGATCTAAAATATTTGAAGGTGCTAGAGAAAGTCTGTTCCTGTAAGCATTTTAGATATTTTCTCTTGCAATTTTGTTTACGTTTTTAATTTCCATGTTCTATGAAGACTTTGTTTAATAACAACGAAATACTTCAGCTCAACTAGTAGTGAAATAATAGCAATTTCCAAATCAGTGGAGTCAAGAGTTAAGCTTTCTTTTACTTGCTTTTCTTTACCTGTTGGCAAAGTATCCTCTGCAGAATTCCAGCATTGTCACATCATGATTCAAGACTAAACACTGCGTCATAAAATGGACAAAAGAGGAGTCATGAGCCATGGAGTCTAGTGCTGGCTCCTCCCCAGTTTGTATGTCTGTGAGCCAGTCAGTTAAGCTTTCTGGGCCTCTGTCTTCTCATCTTTAAAAGAAATTGTTAGGGTCTCTTCTATCTCTAACATTCTTTCTATCTGGGTTTGCTTCATGCCGTGAAGATTTCCCTTTCCCTTTCTACCATGGGCTAGCAAAGCAATAAAAGACTCTTATTTGTGGTTTTTACATCCCTTTCAGGGAGAGAACACAGAATAATGAAAACCACATTGGATCAGAAGACAGGAGATAGTTTTAGCCCCAGCTTGGATAGTGAGGAGTGGCGAGACCTTGAGGAAATTGTTTAAACCCTTTTTGGTCTCCATTTCATAATCAATAAGATAAAGGGGCTGGACTAAATGATCTCTAAAATACTTTGATCTTTCTTTGTATCCCCATTGCTTATCATAGTGCACATAGTAGCTTCATAAATGCTTGTTGACTAAATAACACCCTATGATAACAGTGTCTTATGATCATAGGATCATCAAGTTAGAATTAGGAGGGACCTCAAAGGCCACCTAATTCAAATCCTTCATTTTACACTAACAGATACTGAGGTCTAGGGATTTTAAGTAACATGTCAGAATTTGGGGATTTGAACCCAGGTCCTTTGACCCCAAGTCTTGATTCTCTTTCCACTGTGCCTTGCCAACATAGTTGGTCCTGATTCTAAGTTGATCAGAATTTCCCCTGTACCCATTCCTATTCAGTTCTGCATTAACCTATACAGAGTTAATATTAATAATCATTTTCAAATAATGGGCTCTTAAAAATCACATGTAGATCACAAAGACTAGTATATCCCTATTTCTTTTGTAGAGTTGACTCCTCAAGGCTAAGCCAGTATAGTCTCTCCTAACCCTCCATAATACCCCCAAAATAGGACCATGCACACAAATGTCATTTAATACATACACACATACATTTCTTTTATATACATATGTGCATATATACTTTTTAAATTCTTAAATAATAATTCATATTACTTTTGCACACTTAAAGAGATCTATAGTTTTGTCAGTGTAAAATCCCATCCTCCTTCTACCAGTGTAGATGGTGACCCCTCTACACTTGAGCAGATAGCCTTGGGAATTGCTGTGACTAGAAAATTCATCATCCTGTGACCAACTTGGTGACAAGTCTCATCAAACCAACTACTCTGATCCTTGGACATAGCTCCACTAGAATAGCCTTCCTTAGGGACTTTCATGAATGATAAGTCATATTAGGGTGATAGAAGACATTAAAAGAAAATTTCAGAGAGACGGAATAATTACTATGCCTATTGACACAGTAACTTCCTTTGCAAAGTGCTACATTTTTTGCGTTAGCAGGCTGAACTGGCTAGAGCTAGGGAAGGGTTCCTCGCTAGCAGGCTGATACCTATAATAAATTGTTTTCCCACTTCTTTGTATCACTTTGGTCTTTACCTAGTAGGTAAAAAGTGGGGTAACCCTAATGGAAAGCTGAGAGGCTTTAGCAAGAGGTCCTGCTCTTTCTTAGGCTCTGTCTGCTTTATGTGGGCCAGGCTGTCACGCGATACTTCCAGCTGCTTTCTTGAAAACCACTGGAAGACACAGGCTTTTAGGAAGTCTGTAATCTATGCTCAGCCATCCATGTAAGTCTAATAGAACAAACCAGACCCACGTTAGAACTGTTACTATTTTCAAGTGCATATTTCATGACACGAAAGAACTATTTTTACATTCTCCTAGTCTCCTGTATTCAAAGTTTTGGTATTGTCTTTGAAACTTCATTTTCTTTCAACTCTCATGTCCAACTGGTTACTAGGTCCTGTTGATTCAAAACATGTTCCATTTCCCTTACATCTAGTAACATATTAGATGTTACATACATGTTATTAAAGCACATATTAATATATTATAAGGGCATTAGAGACACAAAACAGTATCTAAGATAGAAAATTGCTTCCCACAAGGAGTACAAAGGAAGGCTTTACATAGAAGATGGCATATGAGTTGGACTTTAAAGCATGAGCAGAAATTAAAAGGTAGAGGGAGCAGGAGAAAACCATAGGCATAGGAAATAGTGTGAGCAACTCTGAAGAGGTAGGAAAACCAAAGTATCTTTTGGGGATAACAAGTCCAATTTAACTGGAGCATAGAGTGTGTATGGAGGAGAATGTCGAGATAAGACTAGAAAGGTAAATGTTTGTTAAATGACTGGTCCGTGCTAGGTTGTAGAGAGCCTTGAATGTCAAACAAAAAGTTAGAACTTTATTTTGTGGGCAATAGGGAGTCATGAAGGATTTTTAAGAGAGAAGTGATATAACCAGATGTATATGTATATGTATATGTGTATGTATATGTATATGTATATGTATATGTATATGTATATGTATATGTATATGTATATGTATATGTATATGTATATGTATATGTATATGTATATGTATATGTATATGTATATGTACATGTATATGGCTATGTATGAAGATTAGTCTGGAAGGAGTAGGAAGTACAGAGAGAAAGGAGAAAATGGAGGTGGGGAGACCTAGTAGATCATTGTTATAGTCCAGGTAGGTTATATTGAGAACTTGTCCTAGGATGGTAGCAATGGGAATAGGAGAAGGGATGGATGAGAGCTGTTATGGAGGTAGAATCAACAGGACCTAGTAACCAGTTGGACATGAGAGTTGAAAGAAAATGAAGTTTCAAAGACAATACCAAAACTTTGAATACAGGAGACTAGGAGAATGTAATATTCCTAGAAGAAATAGTAAAGTCAGAAAGAGGAGCAAGTTTTGGAAGAAAGATGGAAAAGTATGATTTGGCCTATGTTTCTTTTTAGGTACCGGAAGTTCATTTTTTTTTTATGATGCTGCTCTTTGTTAGTTCTCTTCCTATCTCTCTAACCATTATTCAGTTCTCTTTGCTGGTTCAACAGTCTTCTGCCCTCACTTAACCTGTGGGGTTCCCCAGAGGAGTTCCCCAGAGCTCAATCTAGGGTCTCTATATTCTCTATATATACATGTTCTTTCAGTGATCTCATCAGCTTCCAAGGGTTCAAGTATTATCTCTATGCAGATAATTCCTACATTTACATTTATCCATCCTTAATCCCCAACATTGTCAATTGCCTGCTGGATACCACCTTGATGTCCCATTAGCACCTCAAATTTAACGCATCCAAAATGGAATTATTTTCCTTCCAAAAAATCTATGCACCTTCGCCACACTTCCCCATTTCTGTTAAGGGCAATCTTTTCAATGATCCAAGTTCAAAGCCTCAGAATCGTCCTGGACTCTTCTCTCTTCCTCACCTTACTCCCAGCCAATCAGCTACCAAGACTTGTCAGTTCTATTCCCACAGTATCTCTCTAATCTCGTCCCTTCCCTTCTCAACTCACATAGCCACCACTTAGTTCAAATTCTTATTACTCTCACATGAATGAGCCTAAGAGCCTTCTCATTGGTCTCCCTGCTGCCAGTCTCTTTCCTTCTCTAATCCCTCTCCACATAACTGACGAAATAATTTCCTGCAACACACAACTACCATGTTATGCCCATGCACAAAAGCTTTTGGTGGTTTCCTATTGTCTACAGGATAAAATTCAAATGCTTCCCCTGGCATTTAAAGCCCTTCACAGTCTGGCTTCCACCTACATTTCCAGACTTATTGCCTACCATTTCTCTTCCCAGACCAATGAGATTCCTGGCCATTTCCTGGACTTGATATTCTATCTCTTGCCTCCTCACAAGCCATTCCTCCATGTCTGGAATGCACTCTCTCCAAATCTTCATCGGTCAGAATCATCATCTTACTTCCGGGCTCAGTTCAGGTGTCACGACCTTCTCTATGAAGTATCCTCTATTCCTCCCTAGTTCTTCATGGCCTCCTCCCCCTCCTCCTCAATTTCCTTTATATTATACTAACTTTTGTACATGCCATGTCTAAGAGTAGAATGTAAGCTCCTTAAGGGCAAGGATGGTTTGAGATTTTTTTCCTCATGTCTCCAGAACTTCCACAGTGGATGAAATGAAACAAAATGCCCTGTGAATTATAAAATGCTCATATTCTCAAACTGTGACTTTATCAGTTTGAGAGTTCCCTCCAACAATACTAATCGCAGCCTATCCATGCCAGCCCATCATATGTGACTCTTATCCATAGTAAGGATGAGGCATAACTACTGTTGTTTACAGAATTCTCCTGCCCTCCCCATGCCATCTACACACACACACACACACACACACACACACACACACACACACACACACACACACACACACACACTGCAAAAAAAAAGTTCTTCAGGACTTAATTTGAACTTGTTAGGCACTTTTGTTGGAGAGTTCTGTACTATACCGTTTTTTACTTTCCACTGATGAATGCATAAAATGTCCTTGTATATTATAAATTAATCAACCAGACTATAAAGGAACTTTTCAATGTCTATATGCGATTTGCCAGCTGTGTAAGTGTCTCTATCTTTATTTTTACATGGAAATATTAAACCCTTTTACTCTAAAAGAATGAGAATAAGACTCACAAAGCAAACAGCACTCCATATAGATGTGTGGGAAATTTTGGTATATTGTTAGTGGTTCTGAGTGAATAGAGAGTTTTGATTTAGAACAAAAAAGGGAAAAGAAATGACATTATGAAAGTTAATTTCCAATTCTACCATGCTAACAAATTGAAAGAAGGGAAAATTAGATGTTTCTTTTAGAGTTCTAGAAGGGTTTGAAATTTATCATTGCATCCAGAATCAGAATTTTGCAGTGAACGTGTCAATTACTCTGTGCGACTCATGACTGCTCTTTCCAACAAAAGCTCACTATCCGGCAGGTTTGCTGAGACTAGTGCCACTGCTCAGTAACTATTTTAGTTCATCTTGTTTCTGATCTTTTAGGGAACCTTTTTCTTAATAAAGAGGAGAATGTACTATTTACCAGGGTGTACTTATGACTCTTCAATATATTAGTAGGCTGTTGATGTGTCTTGGTGGCTATACAGGGGTGCAAGGCCATTTTTCCACCTTCTTACAGCAAGCCACAGGAGTGGATGATTTGAACCATCTCTTTTAACTCCTGGCAAGGAAGTGACCTTTGTTTCAGCTAAACACTGTCAGATGAGAAGAACTGGGTATTGTGGGCTTGGTAGAAATTGCTGCAGCTCATTCAAACGCTCAGCTGGAGCCTAGTCATCTTTCAGATAGGCCTATTCATAAGTAACTATTAGATACAAGGTGTTCATAGCATCTGTTTCCAGGAACTATTCACCCATCATTGATATTTGTGTGTTGGCCTGTATATCCCTTAGATATTTACTTCATGGTTAAGCAGTATGATTTAGAACAGAACTCAAAACCTCTTATACACATGTCTGATTATTCTTTCTCTTCACCCTGTTACTGATCTTCGGCCTGAAGAGATTTTGTAAATCTGGGGGCAGTAGAGTTACTGAAACTCTTAAACTCAAACGCTGTTCTTCTTTTCAACAGGAGGAAACTCTCCAGAGGGCACGTGAGGAAGATGAGAAAAGGAAAGAGATCACGAGTCATTTTCAGGGCACGCTGAGTGACATTCAGGCTCAGATTGAGCAACAGAGTGAAAGAAACATGACGCTGTGCCAAGAGAACACAGAGCTAGCAGAGAAACTGAAAAGCATCATTGATCAATACGAACTCAGAGAAGAGGTGAGAAGTGTATCAAGTCACACAGAAACTGGGGCACTGCGCCACTGGGGTAGATAGATGGCACAGTGGATAGAACGCTGAACTTGGAGTCAAAAACCTGAGTTCAAATCCTACCTTAGAGGTGTACTAATTGTGTGACCCTAGGCAAGTCACTTAACTTCTTTGGCCTCAGTTTCCTCATCTGTAAAATGGGGATAATAATAGCACCTACCTCCACAAAGTTGTTGTGAGGATCAAATGAGATAACATATGTAACGTGCTTTGCAAACCTTAAAGTGTTCTGTAAATACTAGTTATAATTAGCTAAGGAAATTGGGGGAATAAGGTTTTGACCTGCTCTTTAATAGGCTAATATTTAGCAGCTTTTTTTATAAACCAAAAGGATCACAGATAACATTATTAAATCACTAATTTGGAAGGGTTTAAGTTCATCCGAATTTATATCCTTACAGTAGCTAGAAAGAAATAAAAAGTCAAATGAAGTTATATAACATAAACCACAGCTTTCCCTTTGGAAGATAGCCCAATACTGCTGGAAAAGGAAGGGGGTTGATTTTAGCAACCTCCT
Source organism: Phalanger gymnotis (assembly GCA_028646595.1). Lineage (NCBI taxonomy): Eukaryota > Metazoa > Chordata > Mammalia > Diprotodontia > Phalangeridae > Phalanger > Phalanger gymnotis. Next base: position 107,330,679 of record CM053627.1, read on the forward strand.
CTTTCTTCTTGAGTAGATTCATAATTCCATCAATGTGTATGCTCCCTTCAATGATGTAGATTGCAGCCCATGTCATCCTGTACATTTCATATCCTATGTTTTTCCATAAATCCTGGCACAGAAAACCTCCCTAATGGAATGAAAGCTACCATCTGGCTTTTTTTTTAGTATCATCAAGGTACCAATCCATGCCACTCAGACTATCCTTCCATAATGTTCCATTCTCATTGCATAAGTGACCCAATTCTTTTTCGGGTCATATGGTTCCTCAATAATGTCTTTTGTATCACTTTTTGAATGTAGGTTGTTGGTGGTGATATATTATAGTCAGCTTATGCCTGCCGTATATCTTTTTCATTGTCTTTACTTTTTTTTGTAATTTTAAGTCTTTTGAAATTATGATATTCCATGACTCAAAGACATATAGTATATTCCTAGGAGATAGGGAAGGGGAAGGAGGAGGGGAAACTTTCTTTATTTGTGTTTTGGTCTGTATCTGGCCTTCATCAGTGAAAGAAACACCTCAAGTGGAAATTGCCTCTACTAATAGACAATTTGTCTTGGAGACTTGCATGGTGCACTTAAAATTGAAGTGACATGTCTATGGCTCACACAGTCAATGTGTGCCTAAGGCAGATCTTAAATCTAGGTCTCCCTTACTCCAAGGCAGGACCTCTATCCACTACACTATGCTACCTCTCTATCAGAAGAATAGTGGTATTAAGAAATACAATGGCAAATAGTTTAGAACCATTGAAAGTAATGACCATTTTACAAATAGAATCTAACCCTATGACTTCCTTTGGGTTCAACTTCTCTATCTGCACTGCCTATCCAAGAAATAGATGATGGATAGATAGATAGACAGACAGACAAATTCAACATATAATTGTGTCACAATTTAAGCACTATGCATTTTCCATCCATTGTTTTTCAAGTGTGAATGGTTCAATCAATCTTTTCAGTATTTTTGTGGATTTCACTAAAGGAGGTTTGTAGCATTCTGCAACACAAGGATGGCAATTAGAATATTGTCATTTCTCAATAGAAACATGTGAAGAAATGAGTTTTGTAATAATGCTTTTAAGAGAACAGTCACATGGTAAGATAACAATGACAATTTTGTCATACTACCTTCTAGTCCACAAATTTCAATCCAGCTCCAGGAGTGTCTGTATAGACTGATAGATGGGAAAATGATAAGTGAAAGGAAGAATAATCATATACAATCAAAAATTAGAATTGAAAAGAACCTTTAATCTAACCTTCTTTTACAGATGAGATCCCAAAATGTCTTGTTCAAAGTCAGTTAATGTGAGAGGCAGAATTTAAAGCCAGTTACCCAGAAATATTCCAAACCAGCAATAACCTGGGACCACTTTGATCTATCTGAGGCACACTCCACTATAGAACCATCCTCTGCTCCCAGGGTTGAGTTAAAATTAAACCAACCTCTGAATATGGCAAGAGCAGAAGAATATTTATCTCCGCATTTTCACCCTGTTCCTTAGCCCTCAGTTATTCAGTGTTGGGTCATTAGGATGCAGTTTAGTCTAGTATTGGAATTGACCATCTTGTGATCACAGGGCCACACGCAGCTCTTCAGTGATTTATGTACGTTCCTTGAAGCCAGCATTGGTAGGCTCTAAATCACTGAAATTCTTTAAGCAAAGACTGGAAGACCAATGGTTATTAAGCAGCTAGGTGGTACAATAGATAGAGTACTGATCCTGGAGTCAAGAAGGCCTGAGTTCTCATCCACCTAGAAACCATGTAACCTTGGGCAAGTCACTGAACCTCTGTTTGCCTCCATTTCCTAAGTGTAGAATAAAGATAATCATAGCACCTAACTAGTCCCAGGGTTGTTGTGAACATCAAGTAAGACAATATTTGTAAAGCACTTAGCATAGTCTGTAGTACACATTGGCGTTACATAAATGCTAGCAATAATTACTATTATTAATTATTGTCCAAGGTCTTAGAGAAGGAATTCTGTTTCAACTGTGGGTTGGAATACATGGCCTCTGAGCTCCTTTCCAACTCTGAAATTTGGCGATTCTGTGAAAAAAAGTCACCATTACAACCTATCCAGATGCCAAGACTAAAAGTAATAACATTAATCCTACAACATAGACATCCTAGTGCTTCATTATAAACATTTGTCAATTAGAGTCAGTGTACTAAATGAAATAAGTATTACAGTTTTGAAAAATCATCGTCGTAAATCTTCATCAATCATCTTGTAGAATTCTGCCTTCTCCTCTGGGTCAGACAGATTAAGAGTCAGGAGGTGTATGTCTGTCCCTAACTAGCCGTATGACCTGGGGAAAGTCACTTAGTATAGGGCTTAATTTCCTTAGCTATGTAGAGAGGGGATTGTAGTAGATTATCTCAAAGATCTTTTCCATTTATAATGATCCTCTGCTTCTCAGATACCCGCCCTCTTTAATATAGTAGATGATTTAACAACATTAGGGAAAATAATAGGAAAGAAAAAGTGGATTTCCACTTTGAGCTCCTCCAATGTTATTGGACACCTCTACTTAATAGACTTACTATGTTAAAATGCAGGAATTATGTAAATTATTATTTAAAATGCAAGGAATATTACAAAGGGACCACAATGCAATGTTCAGCAACTCTGGGAAGCAAATTGAGGAGATTTTACCTACAATGGAACTCACAAGTTTCAAGCCAACAGGGCACAGTGGGAGGTCCCTAAGTATAGTAGAAATAGCACTGTCCCTGGAGTTGGAGGACCTGGATTCCAATCCTGTCCCCGGTACTTATGATCTTTCTGACCTAGAGGAATTCATTTCACTTTCTAGAGCTTCAGTTTGCTCATCTGTAAAATGCCCTAGGGGTTGGATTAGATGTCCTCTGTAGTTCCTTTCAGTTCTAGATCCATGATTCTAGCCACATGAAGACATAATGCCCAACACGGGGAATTTTTGCTACCACCAATGACAGTTCCTTTCCATTTCCAGAAGAGGGAGCTATATACACTTTTCTTGATCTCTGAAGTTCTATTCTTTTGACATTGAATCCTTTTTTTTTGTCATGGAACCTCAAACAGAAGGCAAATGGATTTTGTGTTGATAGGAATATTATCTGACAATTCTCAGGCTGTCATAAATAAATCTTTTTTTTTCTTTCTTTCACATGTGTGCTTTGTTCTTCTCCAGCATCTGGATAAAATATTTAAGCACCGGGAACTCCAGCAGAAGCTGGTGGATGCGAAACTTGAACAAGCTCAAGAAATGATGAAGGAAGCAGAGGAGCGACACCAGCGAGAAAAGGAATATGTACTTATCAATTTAAATATCTGCCTGCTATACTTTAATCCCATGTCACAGAGAAACTCCTAAGGCCCTTGTGTTCATGAATAGTCATAGAGGGAGAGAGTTCCATTATGAAATGCAAATGGAAACAACAGCTTCCTCATCCTACCCACTCCCAACTGCGGGAAAGTCCAAATTTTGTCTAAAGAAACGCCTTGGTAGATAATCAAAGAGTCTAGGGAGTATCTATAATCTACACTACTGTTTCCCCTAAATTTTAATTGATGTCCTTTGGTTTTTACAGCAGTCATTTCCTTGTTGTATTACCTGGTGAACACTATTGAGCTCTCCTGTGCAACAAAGACAAACGTTTAAGTTAAATTAACTTGCCCAGGAGTTGCCTTCATTTTTCATATACAGAATTCAATATTTGCAGTCTTTACCAAAAAGAAAGAGTCACCTTTCCTGATGTGTCCCCTGGAATCAATATTGGTCTTTATCTTTCATTTGACTTCAGCTGACTTTTAGAAACAAACATTCCAACTGTGTTCTAGGGAAAGTATTAGCATCTTCATACACTACATCCATATATACAGTATAGTATATATAGTATACATCCATATATATAGTATAGTATATATAGTATAGTACATAGTATAGTATAGTATATATAGTATAGTATAGTATAGGACATAGATGGAGAGAGAGAGACAGAGAAAGGGAGGAGAGCATCCTTTAATTTTTTGATATTCTATCAGGTTATAGGCTCCCGAGGGGCAGGGACCATGTTGTATTTAATCTTTGTATCCCAGCTCCTAACATAGTACCTTGCACATAATAGGCACCTATTAACAATTTGCTGAACTAAGAAGTCAAATAAATAGTCATTTATTAAAAACCTAATATATTCATCATTGTGTGGGTTACTGTGGAGAAGTCAAAAGAAAGAGGTACATAGTCTCTGACTTTTAGAAATTTACACTGTGGTTCTAGAAGCCTAATCATCCATATACATGAAATAACTTGGGAGCAGTATAAGGCATTTATGTACTTAAATGCTTAAATGAGGTTTGATATCCCCCAAAATGCTGTAGGTATTTAGAGAAAGGAAGTATCAATGTAGGTTAATTTATCCAGGGAAGCATTGGTAAAGGTTAAGCTTGAGATAAGCTTTGAAGGAGATGTTTAGAATTAGGATTGGTAGAGACAAAGAGTAAGAACTATCTCAATGTGGGGGAGAGTCACAAGTAAGGAAATAAAAGAAAGAATTTGGATGGCCTGTGTATTAGTAAGGAAACTGGCAGCCCCACAGGCTACACATTGGTCTAGGAGGATAACCCAATAATCCAGGGGGTCAGATGTATATATGCTATAACTAGCAAGAAACAGCCTGCCCTTCTAGTTCTTTTTGAGCCGCAGGGGTTTCTCAGCTCCTGCCTTTGGTCTACATGGTGGAGGGAGCAGTACGTTCACACCTGCCAATGACATTCTTACAGATGTCAATGTCTCTCATGCTGATAATTGTCAAAGCATCAGGAAAACAGACCTCCTGTTACTAGCATAACTGCCTCTCTATTATCAATTAAAACTACCACATGAGGCAAAGGTAACTCAAGTATTCTAGGCCATCTGATAGCTCAACAACACTGAGGAATACTAATAGGAAGATCTTCTAGGTAAACTAGAATAGCATTAGAAAGAAAGTAGTAAGTTACTCAACTTCTCTTCTGCTGGCTTTGTAGATCACAGTAATACACCTCATTCTTTCTCTGCAGCCCTTTCCAAAGGTAGCCAACTGACCCAGCTTTCTATATTAATTTGAGGGTGGTGGAGGGAAACATCAGACACATCATCCCCTTATCTCTACACATTTCCTGCTTCTTGCCTTGGCCTTTTTTCTGCACTAAAACCCAGAAATCAAGAAAGCAAAGCCACCATGCAACTAACTTGTCACTATTAGAGTACGGAAAGGGCCAGATATTCTGCACTAGGATACTCCATTGTCTACTTAATTTGTTTAGAGAATGGGACTTAAATATTGAGTCTTCTCAGCTGTATTAGGAGTCTTCAAACAGAGGATGGAGAGTCATCAATTAGGAATATTAGGAAGGAGAGTCATTGTGTAAAAAGGCTGAACTATATGGGGATTTAATTCAATCCAAGTATTTATTTAATACTTGCTATGTGCCAAATACCATGTAAGGCATTTAAGATACAAATATGAAAAAATTTAAATAGTCTGCCCTCAATAAACTTACATTCTACTGGATTTGATATTTCATAATCTGGAAGGTTGTATTTCTATTTTTTCTTCCATGAAATCTAATCGAGTCATCATCAAAACCACAATACACATTCCAGCTTTTATAAATTATTATTTCATATATATCTCACATTCTTTTAGATGCCTGAAGCTTTTAAAGAGAGCTAATAGGCAAGAAAAGTACTAAGATTTACATATTAGCCGCAAAAATAAAGTCATTCAAAAGAGTTTTTTACTGTAATATGTTCTCATCTCTTGGATACTCTTTTCACACAGTTACTGAACCAAGCAGCTGAGTGGAAGCTTCAGACTAAGATGCTGAAAGAACAAGAGACAGTCCTGCAGGCCCAGGTGAAGTATAATGAATTAGTTGCATTTATTTGTTTCCAGGTCATGGTCCTAAGATCCAATGCATGGAATGCTAAATTCTTTATATTGGGCAGGAATAAGGGGGAAAATTGCTATGTAAAAACATAGCAAAGGAAGACCTAGAACATTATCTTTAAGCAGGAGAATTCTACTCAACTATGTGACTCATTCTGTATGCCCTCCTCCTTACAAATTATGGAACCACAACTGTCAAGATAAAACCAGTGTCCAAACAGACATTCCTGAGCTCACATTTTCCTCTCTCTCTCCCCTCCTCTATTAATTTTTGAAGGTAAGAATAAAACACAGTCTAAGTTTAGATTTGCCATTTACAAACATAAATATTCAAAATCTCTCCCACACATGTTTTATTTCTTTTATTTTAAATATGTCCATATATCAAACAAGGGTCTATCATTGGGTTAGTGCAGAAGTTTCCTCTACCTAGAAGATCCTGCATATAACACAGTACATGTCTTCAAGAGTTCTGAGGCTCAGAAAACTTAAGTAACTTGCCCAGCATCACACAGCTAGTAAGGGCTAGAGGCAGACTTGAATTTGGTTGCTTTTGACCTCATTTTTTTTAAAAGAGAAGGAAAAAACAAGAATTTAGCCAACTCTCAAATATTTGTCCTGTTGAAAGTGAGCAAAGTCAATGATGAGTTCAAAACATTTAATAATTAGTTTCTGTTTGACTATGGGACATCATAATACTTAGACTGGAATAAGAATGTGGCTCAGTCTGCAAATTCACACTTCAGAACAAGCAATGATGCCCCAAAGAGAAGATATGAAAAAATCTAGGAAACTGGACAGCTTCCTCATTTCTCTACATGCTCTATTCCTTATTCCAAACTGAGATGTGAGTTTTAATACTGATAAGATACGGCAGTGACCTTTATTACCTCATCTCACTGTCACTCTGGTTTACATCTTTATTTTATTCAATTAGACAAAAAACTTAGTGCTTGAATTTGAATCCCAGTTTTGCTACTCACTTATCTTATGTCCTTGGGCAAGTCACTCTGTGCCTCAGTTTCCCTATATAAAAAATGAAGGCATTGGGCTCAATGGCTTGTAAAGTCCTTTCAAGCTCTACATTTATGGTCTTACAATCTATAATCTGCCTAGGCCTGATTTCCTCATCTACAAAATGAGGGCAGGAGGAGTTGCACCCAAGGGCTTCTAAGGTCTCTCTCCCAGCTCTAAATCTATGACTGTGTGATCTTAATTTGTGCAAAGCTCTATCGTAGGCACTTGAGATATAAAGATGAAGAGCAAAAGCAAAAACAACCATCTCTAACCTTAAGGAGTTTGTAATACAACAGAGAGGAGATGTGAAGGATTGGGGGGGGCAAGAAGAAGTAAGCACTTATATAGCACTTACTATGTACTAGGCACTATCTAAGAGCATTTTACAAATACTGTCTCATTGGATTCTTACCACCCTTGGAGGTAGGTGCTATTGTTAATCTTCATCTTACAGTTGAGGAAACCGATACAATCAGAAGTGAAGTGATTTGTCCAGGTTACAGAGCTAGTAAGTGTCTGAGGTCATGTATCAACTCAGATCTTCCTGATTCCAGGCCTAGCAGGCTCTATCCACTTTGACAATACCATACAGTATAATACATAAATTATTTGCAAGGCGGAACGAATAGAAGCTAAATAGAGATTGATGAAATATATTCTACAAAAATTTGAGGAAGCAAAAATTGCTTTCATCTGGGGGGTGGAGTGAGGTAGGACAATGAAAGGTTTAGTGGAGTAGGTGGTCCCTTTGCTGGACATTGAAAGAGGAAGTTTTCAATAGGCAGAGACAGGGACCGAGGAAGTACCTACAATGGTTTATATGTCCCAGAATGAACAGAGGCAGGAGATAGTGAATGATGACACCGGAGAAGCATTAGCAGTCTTTCCACGAGAGAAGAGTCGATGACACATTCAAATGGAAGAGACTTTCCCCTGGAATCCTTCAAGCCAAGGCTGTGGCCTCCCTAGTGTTTCAAGGAGAAATGCCCCAATTATTATGGGATGCTTCGGGAATAAATCAGCAGGAGGTGAGAAAGTCAGAAGGCTTCCAAACTTAGCAGAGTTAATGCAAGAAATGCATAAATCCATTTGCATATAGTAAAGAACTACTTATTTATGAAAGGCTGAATAAATCTTTTATGGATAATGTTCTTTTGGGGGAGGCAGGAAGCAATCATGAACTTTCCCCTTCTAGTGTGATTTATTCTATATTCTATTATTTAAAAAAAACCACAAAAGTAGACTTGTTCTAAAATCTTCTTATAGTCTATCTTGTTTCACTTCATGCTCTCCCTACTGCTCCCCACAATGTACTTCCCCATAATGCAAGGGTATTTCCAGAAGCCTCTTATGCAGCCACTTTTATTTAATCTCATCCTTCCTCATCTTCTGACTTTCTATATCCCCAAATTTGAACATCAAGAAATTAGCCATTACTTAGTCCACCAAAAAGACAGAACAGAACTTCTCAAATCCCTAAATTCAACAGGAAGTTTAAAAGGATTCTAAAATGGCAAATACTATGCAACCAGAATGTTTGTTTGTTTGTTTTAATCACATAACAAAGTTAAATAGGTGAGATTTTTTAAAAAAGCTTATTTTGTATAGCACTGGAAATTCCTGATTCAATTTAAAACCAATTTTTAAAGGCTTCCAACAGACTTAGGGATTGTCTGAATCACAGACTATTAGCACTAGAATGGAACTTAGAGATGCCCTGAGCTGGTGTCTGCATTAGACCCCAAAGCATGGCTGTGTTATTGTCCTAGACCTTCATTTTTCAATCATTCAGAATGAAAGGACATAATCAATGGCTTAAAAAAGATCAGTGGAACACAATTGTCAGTTAAAGACACAGTTTTAGTAAGGTCACAATCAGCAATTCAACCGGGAGGAACATTGACAGATTCGGAATGCCAACATTTTCAACCAAACAACATACCTACTCAACACTATCAAAGGGGAAGGAAGATTCAGAAAATCAATGATTGAAGCCGTGTAACTTACACAGCTTGTGAAATCAGGCCTTCTATGGACCATGATTCCCACCTCAGTCGGGGAATTTAGCTATGGAGTTAGTTAAAAAGGAGAATACCATACACCTCACAGCAGTCGCTTCTGCTGATGGTCACTGGTCTTGTTTCTAAGATTAAGCCTATAGGTCTTTGGACACAGATCCTAAATACAGAATCGTTCTTTACATTCTTTAAATGCTTTTAAACTTTTAATTGTTAAAATGAATTAGATTCAGTCATTGTTATTTCTAAATGAAAGAGTACTTTAAAACAAAGCTAATCTCAGAGTCTGGCCCAGAGATATATCTACCAGGGAGATTATTATAATGGAGAACCTTGTTCAGGTAAAGGTTGGACTTGATGTTTTCCAAGGTCCCTTCCAACTCTGAATTGCTATGGTTGTATTAGGATTTAAATTGACATAGTTAGGAAGGATTAGAGTTCATATTTCTTTTTGTATAGCTATCTTGTATTTATCCTCTCCTTGCCAAGGTCCCTGAGGGCAGAGCCTTTCTTACTTTTTGATCTGTGTCTCCAGTGCCTGTCACATAATAGGCATTCAATAAATGCTGTTCATTGATTAATCGATATCCGTTGGGAATCCTGCACAGCCCCAGCCTGGTACTATGCATGCAATAAGTACTCAATAAATGAGTTGAACTAGATTTCATTGAACAGTGACCTAGGCTGAGTCTATAAGGGTTCCCAGAGCTTCAAATCTTTCTAGAACAATGTGATATGTAACCATAATAATTTTTCTTCCCAAATAATAAGCCATAGCATAGTGTTTTGATCTTAAATCACTCTGAATGTGACTCCTATAACAGATCCCCTCTCTCCTGTGTTTGCAGCTTACTCTCTATTCTGAGAGGTTTGAAGAGTTCCAGAATACGCTGACAAAAAGCAATGAGGTATTTGCCACTTTCAAGCAGGAAATGGATAAAGTGAGTACCACTTATCATCCAGACTGTACTGGTATTTTACATTTTGACAACCAATTCCTCTCTGGACTCATTCATCTCTGGCTATGACGCTGCAGTGCCTCTCACAGAATCATGAAATGTTTATAGATTTGGAAGAGATCATGGCTGTATTTTTTATTGGTAAGTTTGTGGTAAAATAGTCTCAGCAACTGTCCAAAGAAAAAGAAAATGATTCATTCTCACTTGTTTTCTTGGTATGGAGAGAGAATAGAAAGGAAAGGTAAACTTTCTCTTTACTGTTTGCTGAGAGTTAAAGAAAAGGCGGCTCTGTGATCTGTAGTAATTTGATAAGCACTGGAGTTAAAAGGAGCTATTCTCCTAAACTGCAAACTATCCCTTAGAATTTAATTACCACTTGACTTTTTTTTAAATGTAAATAATTGCTTTAATTCTCCATTTCAGAACTGTGGAATTTTAGAGTGGGAACAAACCTTGGAAATCATTTAGCCCAAATCCCACCACTTCACAGATGGGGAAACTAAGGTCCCAAGGGTACAGCTAATTAGTAATGAGTTTGGACTATAACCCAGATCTCCTACCTCCCAGTCTAGTCACTAGATCCTTCTAGTCTAGATCAGCACATTATTTCCCTTACTTCTTCAACATAAAACTAGTCCCTATTTGTAGGTGAGTCTGCCAGAAATGTTTATCCATGTGTATTTCATTTTGCTTTTTAAAAACTAATTTTATCAACTTTTTAAAATAATTTTAGCAGTTATTTCCTGATATACATCCCTGATGTCAAATCTTCTCTTGCAACAAAGAAAAAGTTATATTGCTATACTTTTACAAGGAGTAAAGTCCCCTTTCCATTCATTCCCTTCATAATATAGTCAGTATCAGAACTATGCTTGGAAAATAGCATATGCCAACTCATAAATATAAGAAGCATTTAAGAATAGATTTCATAAGTCAGCATGAGAAACATGTACATATATAACATGCACAGATACATAAATATTATTTGTGGGCAGTCTAGACCTATAATTTTATCAGTGTAGGAAGTGCCTGATATAGAAAATACCTCTGTTGATACAATCAAATGAGGCACTGAGAAGTTGACTTGCTTATGGAAAGAACTTAAACCAAAGTCTTCCTTATTCCAAGGTTGGTCTCCCATCTACCATGTGCTCTGCTTTGCAGCTCTAGAACTGGAAGAGACCTTAATGACCATCTAGGTCAATTCCTTCATTTTACATATAAGAGAAATGAAGCCCAGAGAAGTTAATAGATTTGCCCAAGGTTGCATAGATAGTAAGTAGCAAAGCTGAGATTTAAGCTGCAGCTCAGTGCTCCTTTCTTCTTTAATATGCATATGATTTTTATATACACATATATATGCATTTAGTACATACACACACATATATATAGCATTATATATAGCACAAATATAATATGAAATATATAAGGTACAAATATACAATACGACATATATAATTTATATGTATATATACAAGTAATTCTGACATAACACAACACATGTCCTCCCAAAAAGCATGGCGCTAAGCAAAATTGAACAAGAAAAACCACAGAGCTTATGGTGAAAATGGAGTTGGGGCATGCTGTTCAAAAACTTCCTTAGTGATACATTTTTAAAAAAGATAGGAACTTAATTTTAAAAGTGGTAGCACAGTTTTATACATGTTAAACGGTTAAGAAATACATAATGGCCACATCCACATACAGCTGGGCCTTGACTGGCCTTGTACCCTGAGCTGCACAAAGCTAGGCAGGCACCACAACTCCCAACCTCCGGACTAAGGTCATGATGGAAGGGGTGGTTCAGAACAGGCCTTCTCTGCTCATAGATCCTACTGCACCAGAAGATGTACAATAAATATGTCACCTTTACCTTGACAAAGACCTGAAGTTTGCTTAAGGAAGTGGGCATCATAAGGGTTGTGGCTTGTGAGTTATAGTGATGTCATACAGTTTTCTGAATTCTCTCCCTGTTTCTCAACAAAGGAATCACACAAAAGCAAACTCAAAATTTGAATTATAAACAGAATGTTCTCTAATACAGCAATCAAGTTGGAACAAATTAACATTTTTGAAATATTTATAGTTGAACTATGTATATATGTATACTACAGAGTGAATATTAAGAAGCTTTACCAAAGCCAATTTCACATTAGGAATTAGTTCTCCCTTTCCACAGTGATTGATCTATTAAAAAATAAAATAACAACACCACCAACAAACAGAATTATCATAAAAAAAGTCAAGGACTAGAGATGGCTTCACTTTTCACCAAAGTTAGAAAGTGCAGACAAAAAGAATTTTATATCACACATGACAGTGTAGGTAAAGTGATTTAAAATGAAAATATTGCTCATGATCGAGACTGATCCATCCTTATTGCTAATTTGATTCCATAAATTATTTCCTTTTCTAAGTATGAGCAAGAAGCTCTGGTCTTAAATCGGAGAAATGCATTTACACTGTAGAGAGGACTACTCTACTGAGGGTTGAATTTTCATTTACAGTTATTGTCAATAATGATTTTTTTTAGTTGTAAACCTGTATATATGAGAAACAAAGCGAATGTTTAACCAAAGTACAGAGCAGCCAGAGTTCACACTGGAAGCCAGAGAAAATTTACCTAAATGTGTCGAGTATATTTCACTTACATGTAACTTCTAAATGAATTTTTATTCATTTCCCCTCACTGGGTTTCAGTTTCCTTAACTCTTAAATGAAGGGGTTGGACGGAATGGTCTAAGGACATAGAGTTCAAAATCCTTTGCCTGTCTCTGAAATACTGCTCAATACGGTGGTAGATATTTTGATAAATGCAAGAGTAGTATTAGCCTTTGTATGAATCTTCTGAACCTATGAAGGAAAGGACAAGAAGAATAACACCTAGTAAGATGAAATTTAACAGAGATAAATTTATACTTGGATCCCAAAAGTCAACCTCACATAGAGGTTCTCTCTCAAAGAGAAGGGATCTATTGCTAGATAATAGCAGTTAGTCTGGGAAAAGATGTAAGGGATTCACTTGACTGAAAGTTCATAAGAAGTCGATGATGTGATACAGCGACCAAACAAAGGTAATCCAAACTTAAAGTTGCACTACTCTATACTAGAAGAAAGAACAAGCAGGTCTAAAGCTATATATTAGGAACTCAAGTGTGAAGAAGGCATAGGGGTACAGGGAAAAACTAGATTTGAAGACGTGTCGGAATCTGAAGGGCAGCTGGGTAGCACAGTGGATGGACTTCCAGACCTTTTAAAGTCAAGGAGACTCATTTCCTGAGTTCAAATCTGGCCTCAGACACAAGTTTGTAGCCCTAGGCAAGTCATTTAACCCTGTTTGTCTCTGTTTCATCATCTGTAAAATGAGCTAGAGAAAGAAACGGCGAAACCACTCCATTATCTTTGCCAAGAAAACACCAAATGAGGTCACAAAGAGTTGATCATGACTGAACAACAATCTAGGCTCTTCCATTGACTACTTCTGTGACCCTAGGCGAGCTACTTAACCTCTATAGGCTTGTTTCCCCATATATAAAATGGAGGTTGGACTTGACAATGTTTAAGGCCTCTTCCAACTCTAGCATTCTGACATTCCTAAATCTTCACTCTTTGCTATAGAAAATTCATTTGTCCTAATAGCTGGTAATAAAAGTATCTCTTTTTTAAAGGGAGGAAGGAGAAGATGGCTACTAGTCTTAGGTGCATCAATTTCTTATACTCTTGTGATTTTAATAGAGGCAGCTGAGTGCCACAAGGAAATAGAATGTGGGACCTGGAGTCAGGATGACTTAAGTTCCAATTTTACCTCAGATGTTTTTAGCTGTGTGATCCTGGGCAAATCACTTACCCTCTGCCTCAAGCTCCTCATTTCTACAGTATAGATGATAATAGCACCTAAATTCCAAGATTGTTGTAAAGATAAATTAAGATAATATTTGAATAGTGCTTTGCAAACTGTAAAGCATTATATAAATGCTAGCTATCATCATTATCATCATCATTATTATAGACGACGAAGAAAATGAAAAAGCTGGAAAAGGATACAGCCACATGGAAATCAAGATTTGAAAACTGTAACAAAGCACTCCTGGACATGATTGAAGAGGTGAGAAAATTCTGTCGCAGCTTTTCTAGGTTTCAGCCAAAACAGCCATGCTAAGGTGAGGCCTGCAACATAATGGCAAAAGTTATCGTCTGTGAAAAAATAGCCAGGCTCTTCAGGGACTTGTCATATTAAAATATAGCCAATGATAATACACAAAAAATGACCTAGAATTGGACCAGGGATTGTAAGTAGGTTTGTGACCCTAATTTACATGCTTTTTCTTCATTCAAAAGCCTGTCGCAGGAGAATGCCATCATTTTAACTTACTACTCTCTCCTTGATAGGAGACACCTGCTTGAATACAAGATGTGCATGGCTGGCTCTTTCAGAAGAGCATCTTATACACCTCTCCCCATCCCTTGCCCTCTCTTTCCCTTTCCTCTTCCAAGTACATACCATGTTGCTGAGCAGAGGAAGGAGAGGTGATCAGTCAGCATAAATATGTAATAGTTTTCTCTAAGAACAAAACTGCATTTGTCCAAGTATAAGTTTATCACTGTTATATAGTGGATTACAAGTGGATAATTGGACATTGGACATTGGAGACATGAAGATGTGATTTCAAATCCTGCCTCAAAAGTAGGCATGGAACCCGTGGCAAGTCATTTATCTTCTTTTAGCCTCAGTGTCCTCATCTGTAAAATGCGGATAATAATGATAACAGTCAAGTCATAGGACTGTTCTGAGGATCAAATAAGATAATATAATGTAAAGCACTTTGCAAACTTTAAAAAAGCTGTATAAAAATAGCAATTATTAATTACTAGCTGCTATTGTTATTATTACTATTATTATTGTATCAAAAGCTATGCCAATTATGGGGTCTTATATCACCTTATTCACTACTAAACAACAGAGTTATTCTGTTACTCCTTTCTTCAAGGAAATTCCTCCTGTAGTATTGATCAGAGTTCTTGCTTTCCCCTTCCAACCCAATTCTGCTGCTTTTTGATTTCAGAATCTCCAAATGAGAAGCATGAAGTTGCCTCGTCTCTTTTTTTTCCTAAAAAGCAGCAGAGTGATTGGGGTTCCAGCAGAGCTGGATGCGTGTTGCAAAAAAAAAAAAAGTAATCTTGCCTAGATTTCTAGTCCAGCTATCTCCACTCATTTTCTTTGAACAATCTTCGAAGATAAGATTTTGTTTCTTTCAAGAGATAATCTTCTCACTTTTTCTTTCTATCCTATTGTTGTTTTTCTTCTCTTTTCTAAAATCACAGAAAGCAGCGAGGACTAAAGAATACGAGTGCTTTGTGATGAAAATTGGAAGGCTAGAGAACCTCTGTAGAGCTCTGCATGAGGAGAGGAATGAGCTGTACAAAAAAATTAAAGAAGCCAAAATCCCAGAAAAAGAAGAAAATGAGGACACCTCAGAAGAAGAACCTGAAACAAATGACCCAGCTGGTGGAACAGCTGACGCACACGTAGCCAGTACTGATGAAAATGTGCTGAGGAATCTGGCAACAGCTTTCGTGGTGACCCATCATGTGGAGGTTCCTCATGACCAATCCTGTGAAAACACAGAGCTGGAGATACATAATCCTCAAGTTTTCAGTCCAAGTTGTTCCCTAGCCCAACCAAATCCTCCATCTAAGTCTGAGGAATATGGGGAGGCCACACCACCACCAAAGACTGACAATCAGTCTCCCTTACCAAAGGAAGTTTTCCAAAGTCAGTCCTTAAAGCCTATGGCAATGATCGATAGTCACCCCTTCCAAGCACCAGCAGAAGCAGGCAGTCAAACCCTCTCACCGACTGGAAAGGATCCAAGCCAGCCCCAACAAATTGCAGCGAATGTTGATGGTCCACCCCCACAACCAACCCAAGAGGCTAACAGTCAGTCCTTACAGCCTACAGCAAGTGACCAATGTCCGCTTGTACTGCCTGTTTGTGAGGCCAACAGTCAGCCCCCATCATCTGCATCAGAGGGTCAAAGGCAAACTTCACAGTGTCCAGTACAGTCTTCCAATGTGGCACTAATGCCTAAGCCAGACACTGATGTAGAGGAAGTCGATTAAAGGCCACTTTCTGGCTGACCTCTGTGAAGTTTGCATTTTGACTTCTACTAGTTGATTTCTTTAATAGGCATAAAAGGGTGGAAATGGGAGGGAGGATGTAAGGCAAAAGTTAATTAATTTCAATGGTCTTCAAATCTTCGTGCTATACACCTGCATTTTAATGCCATTTATAATTAATCACTGATTTGGAGCCTTTCTAGGAAATAAGGGTTAATGGCCTGATATTAAGGCAACAAAACATGGCAAAATGATACCACCTTACCCTTGGAAAGATATTTGATGTGATTTTTAAATCAACAGTAGAATTTTGTTTAAGAAACTTCACTTGACTATAATCCATGCAGTTTGTTTCCCTGAATCATTATAATGAACACTGTCAATAGTGTTGGTGGTTTCAGTATTTTTTAAAAAGATTTGGTCATTATGGCAACAGAGCACACATTTCAAAAATAGTTGGTCACACATCTCTCAACACGTTATTTGTCAACCCCTCCCTGGCACTCTCCCTCCTGTCTAACCCACACAACACTTATGTTCCGGTAAAAAAAATTACATTTTTGCATTAAGCGCTACATTGCATTAAGCACTGTCTTCTGTCAGTTTTCAGCAGAAATAGACTCTAAACATGGATGGGCTTTCAGGTTTTTAGAGTGCTAGACAAAAATGCAATTAAACCACAGGTGCATCAGTATGATGCAATCCATTGAACCAAAAATCAAAGTGAAATCAAAGCATTTGCTGACAACAGTATTCCCATGACAGTGAAGAGCAGGGATTCAAACAACTTTCAGTCTTCTAGTGGTACAACAGGCCATTTAAATCTTTCTTTGCCAAATTCTACACAAATATATATATTATATAAGCTATATATATATATATATATATGCAATATAACCTCACAATTGGAAGAGACCTCAAAGGTCCTCTAGTACAACTCACATCTGATGTGTGAATTCCTGCTATGATACCTTGACAAATGGACATCTAGCCTCCAAATGAAGACCTTCAAAAAATGAAAAATTCATCAAATTAACCCATCTACTTTTGAATAGCTCTGAAAATGGGCAAGTTTTCCTTATGTGGAGATAAAATTTGTCTCCTACTAACTCCCACCCACTGACCCTCCTTTTTCCCTTTGAGGCCAAGCGGAAAAAAAAATGTAATCCCTTTTTCCTATGATAGCCCTTTAAATGCTTGAGGGCTACTGATATTATGTCCCCTCGATCATCTCTTCTTTGGGATAAATGACTCTGTTACATTAAACCAGTCTTTGTTTGGCATAGTTTTGAGTCTTCTCATAGTCATAGTAATGCTCTTCTGAAGTAGTTTGTCAATGTCCTTTATGAAATCTACCATGAAGAACCCAAGATTCGAGAAATGGGTTGAGATGGCAGACTACAACAGAACTAACCCCTTCTTCCTTTTGTATGCAGCACTTTTCTTAATTTGGCCTTGACTGAGTGTCATATCTTACTATTGACCTATATTGAGCTTTTATTCTACCAAAATCCCCTTATCCTTTTCAAGTGAATTGTCATGTAGCACAAGCATAATTTTTAAAAGATGATCTTGAAGTTTTAAATATTGTGAGTAGTGGCCAAATTCGAGTCAACATTTTTATAGTCTCAGAGATAGATGCTGGATATCAAAAAGAATTCTATCCAGAGAGATTAGCAAATATAAATACATATTAGGAAGAATCTCTAACTGTTTGGCTTTCTTCACAGGAATGCTAATTGCTATCATTTTTCTCACATTAATAGCTACCATCTGTATGGTTAAGTCAAGAGCCGGCAATAAAGACTTGGGTCACATCAGTACAGCATAGGAAGAGATAGTGAGGAAACGAGATGGGTTGGTGTGCTAAGAAATGTAGTGAGGACTAAGCATAAAAGTAAAGAATCGAGCAACATACTTTCAGCAGGTAATAAAGTGCTACTTTCATTTCCCGAAGTTATACAGGGTATATAAACTAAAGAAGTCTTCAGGCCCATTTAAGGTGTGAGCAATCACTCATGTAGCTGCCTTCTCACTGCCATCAGCTTTCTCTCTTATAGCTCTGGCCTCTCTCGTGGGGTGTCAAGACACTCTGATTTTCTGGACATGAAGGGTTGAAGTAAGAAAAGGAATTTCAGAGATGGGAACATGGGTAGATCTTGCTCTTTTCTGCTGCATTGTTTCAAATCTTCTGTTGTGATCAGAAGGCAAGTTTTGATTCTTCTCAGCCCTTGGTCTAGCCTCATTTATATCTATTACATTCTCCTTCATAGGCATCCAAATATCCTTTTTAACTTTACCTGTCTTCTCCACTTTCCACAAAAAAAGGGAGGCAAGAGAAAGGTAAAAGAGATGAAGTTTCTGCTTGGCATAAATGTTATAATAATAATAGATGACGGACAGAAAGCAGAATTACTCAACTCTTCTTTTGCATCTGTTTTCTCTACCAAGAAGAATTACCTTCAAACTGTACAATATAGAATAAAAATAGTCAAAAGGTAAGTTCAAAGGGAAAGCCAATAGTAAATGAGGAAGCAGTTAATGAGCATCTACTAGCTTTCAAGAGAGCACCGGACGATAGTACTATTGACCTGAAACCGCTGAATGATTGGCCCCAAAGAATGGTAATGAACAGATTAACATCATCTTGGAAACAAGCCTCCAGTGGAGTGCCCCAGAGATTCCTCTATTCTCTTCAATATTCTTATCAATAACTGATTAAGAAATAGATGGTAAGCTTCCCAAATTTATGGATGACATGAAATTTGGAAGGATAACTATCACATTGAACAATAGATTCAGGTTAAAAAAGCTATTGATAGGTTAGAATGATGGGTTAAGCTTAATAACATGACATTTAATAAAAATAACTGTAAAGTCTTTTATTTGATATAAAAAAAATCAATGGCTAAGAATGAGGCAGATGTGACTAGACTACAGTTCATGTGAATAACATTTGAACTACAAGCTCAATGTGTAGTCAATGGTATAATATGGCAGTACAAAAAAATGATGAAACTTTAAGCTGTTCAGAATAGGGGAGATTTTATTCCCTCTATATTCTTCTCTAGTCATACTGGATCTTGGGCAATATTCAGTTCCATGGGATGTATTTTAGTAAAAACATTAATAATCTGAGCTTCATTTCCCTTATTTGTAAAATGGAAGAGCTGAACCAGATAACTTCTAAGGTTTCTTCCAGCCCTCCCTAAATATACGACTCTATAACAATATTATACTGGCATATATCCAGAGGAAAACAACCATAAAGAAGAAACCTGAAACTATGTCACATAATTACCAGTTGATTAAATTAGGAATATTTGGCCTAATTTCAATATGTAGAACTGTGCAGAGTAGGGAAGGGTGACAGTCATCTTTGAGTATTTTAAAAGTTATCATTTGAAAGAAGAATTAGACTTGTTTTATTTGGACCCAGAGGGCAAAATTAAGAGCAATGAGTAGAAGTTTTAGAGAGGCAGATTTTATCTCAAGGTAAAGAAAAACTTTCTAACAATGAGGATTGTCCAAAAATGAAATAGCCTGCCTCAACAGTTAGTGTGTTCTTCATGCAGCCAACACTCAGAGGCTGGATGACTAAAAGACATATATACATATATAGTATACATATACATACACACATACATACGTATACATATATGTACATACGTACATATACACACGTGTATGTATATATATACACACACACACACATATATGTATATATGTGTGTGTGTGTGACTATGAGACTTCTAGGATTTTTCCAACTCTGACACTGTATCCTGAAAATCTTCTGCTTCTTGCTAAATTCCATCCTTTGCAGCAAGAAATTAGACTGAGCCCACATCACAATAAACACTGAGTGAAAACTATTTTTATTTTAAACTTCATATTCATGCAGAGCTTTAGTAAAAGAGCAGAACCTGTGCCAAGCCAATAGAGCCTCTCCCCCAAGGAATTCTCTACTAGCCAAAAGAACAACAGAAAACACAGGGCCACGTCCAAAATTCTTGGGGAAAGGGGTAAGAATCCAGGAGAAAAGCCAGGAGGCTAGGTTTCATGTAAACCAAGTAAAACTTTGGAACCTCTTTATTTCATTGTCATCAGCTGTTCTATTTAGGACAAGAATAGTTCATAATTTAAAAAAAAATAAGATCTACTAATCCCTCCTAAAGGATACTCACATGTGGGGGGCAGGGAGGAAGACTGGATTCTCTTCCATTAATTCAGTAAATAGCTATTCATCCTGGTAAGTGATTAGATACAATGTCAATTCAATTCAACAAGCATTTTTAAGTACCTACCTTGTTTAAGGCACTGTGTTAGGTGCTGGGGATACAAAGAGAAAAAAGAAACAGTTCCTGGTCTCAAAGAGTTTATGTGTACATGCAGCAATCTTCAACAGGATTGGTAAGCACTGTATACAGTGTGTCCTAAATAAACCATGAAGATACTGATTGGCATAAGTGCTATACTGAAAAACAATCAGGGAAAATCATGTTACTATTTGGGAATAGTTGTGTTTTGAGGGCTTAAGTTGTTATGAAAACAATAGAGTCACCAGCCAGATTCAAAATGTTACTGCCAATTTAGGGATTTTGATTGTTCCAATAACTCACAGCAGAGTATTCAATTTAAAAGTTAAGGAGGAGCTCAGTTCCAAAAGTTTATAGACTCAGAATTCCCAAATACTGGAGGAAATTATGTAAACACAATAAAGTTATAATCTAAGTGAATAGGAAGAAGAGGAGGCAAGAAGGAAGCCAAAATCCAGACAAAGGAATATTACCACTCCAAAAGTTCATTTGACTTCATCCAAGAGGGATTTGTCAATTTAAAGTTTTATCAACAAATTATTTCATTAACATCCAGGTACTAGGCAAGAGTTTCAAATAATGTAAGTTCCTTGGTATTTACAGAGCATAATACAGTCTTTGGAAGGATTATTTTTATATTCAAAGCATGTTTTATTACAGTTGTTCGTTTTGGAGTTTGGCCTTGATAATTATAACAATAATTCTGAAGAGCTGAAAGAAGAAGGAATTTATATTCTTTTATAAAGTTCATTTAATTGTGTCTACAGACTCCAAGTCTATGTTGGAGCAGAAATACAGCTGTTAGAGTTTTCTAAATTAAATTACTATAATTTATGTATCTATTAAAAGTTAATCCCCTCCCCAATTCTTTTTTCCTTTGGTGATGATAGTTCTTTTCTATATCTTTTTTCTGTGTTTCAGTCTTTGACATCAAAAACATACCTAATGCACATTCCTCTTGACCTCAATTATGGGCTGATTGCTTTTCTTAGAGTAGAGCTATATTTATACAACATTTTCAGAACATAAGAATTGAAAGGTGTGTGTATGTATGTGTGTGTGCATATGTACATGTGTTTGTGCACAAAAAAAGTGAAACTCTTGGCCCAAGAACTTATCCCCAGGGTCAAGCATCTAGGCTCCAGTGATAAGCTCAATCCCACTGGCTCCACAGAAATAAGATGAAGGGACTGAGGAGAATAAAACAAATCTCTCACTGGGCCTTAGGAGTTGCCTGATCCTGAAGTCTGATGAGATGGGAAGGAAGATGCTGAACATTGCTAAAGAATCATATCTTCACTTCTCATTTCCTTCTTGTGATTCCCCTCTGATAATGATTTGATGAAAGCTACCATTTAGAGACCTCTTTAACTATTCTGAAGCCCATGTCAAATACTATAGAACAAGATAGAGCATATCCTTAGATTAGAGTAGACGTACCATTCAAGCATTTACTATACCGTATGTTAGGCACTATGCAAAATGTTGGTAATACAAGCAAAAAGAAAGACAGTGCCTGCCCTCAAAGAGCCTACATTCTAGTGAGGAAAGATTACATATGAAAAGGAGCTGGAAAAGAAGAGTAGTCCTGAGACTAGGGCTAAATTAGATTAGAAGTGAGTACGGCTGGTATACTTCCCCAAATGGAGGGCCAAGGGAGGCCACAGGAGTGGATATGTTACCAGCCATCAGTAGGAAGGCTGCTGGGGTGGAAGTAGAAAAGTCCAAGTTGTTGGAGAGTGAACTATTTTAGAAATTAGAAATAAACTTCTAAAGACAAATTTAATTGAGGAAAGGTGGGTTAGGAAGAGCTCTGACCTAGAGACAAAAAAGTCATGTGGATAGAGACCTTGGAGTCCCATCAGGTTGCTACTGATGAGATCACTGAAGGGATGGGCTAAGGAGGAGCTGAGGAGCCTGTGGAGCTATCACACAAGGTTGGGAGAGGAAACATACCATCTAGCAGCTTCCTATTTTAACTAACTATTCTTGCTAACTAAGTGCTAAGATCTTTTGTTTCTACCTCTAAATTTCAGTACCCTGGGACAAATCTCTTGCTTCTCCGCCACAGCTACACCTCTGTTTGTATCACTAAATACAAATCGCCAATTTTTTTCTGACCTTAAAAGGTCCTTACAACAAGGCTTCTCCAGGGAGAGGAAGAAATAGGTATATCCCAAGAACCACACAATGTTAGAGCTGGTAAGGACCTTACAGATTGTCTTGTCCAACTTCCTCATTTCACAGGAAATTGAGGCCTAAAGAGGTGGAGTGAGTTGCCTAAGATCACATAGCTAATAAAGGACAGGGATTCAAATCCGATTATTTTGACTTCAAATCTAGGACTCTGTCTATCTCTTAAAAAGAACCTCTTTATTCAGAGTTGGTAGAGGGAAGAGATCATTTCATCATACAGGCAGGATCTTTCTTTCTCTCTCTCTCTCTCTCTCTCTCTCTCTCTCTCTCTCTCTCTTTCTCTCTCTCTCTTCCTCCCTCCCTCCCTCCCTCCCTTCCTCCATCCCCTCTTCCTTAATTGCCACCCTTCCTCTCTCTCCCTGATTCTCTTTCACTTTTTCTCTGTCTCTCTGTCTCTTCTCATATATTGACTACTCTTGGCTCCATATTATTGCCAGAGCAATATTCCTAGCACGCTTCCTACTCCATGGCAAAAACTGAAAAGTAGAGTATTCCTCCAACGATGCCATTTACAAACCATCCATACCTATGTATCATGTGAGACTCTTGTCAATGGGCTCCTATAAGTCCACCACAGTGGGCTCACTCAACCTAATGGGAACTTTTATTGCCTTTTCTCCATTTTTCAAAGGCCTCAATGGACCATGCAAGCTAATGGACCACACAGGCTATCAGGTATCCTTCATTCTCATCATATGACCAACCCATCTTGTGTTTTGATTGTATATTTCTTTGGTAACATCCTTTACCATGAATCTCTTTCACAGTTTCTTATTGCATACATGACATTCTGCAAATATCCATCATCAGCCTCTCTATTGTCCTCTAAATGATGCTCATTTTAAGTTCTCCTTAGATACTAATGTTGCATGACTTGCAGACTGATGAAGGGACTAACACAATGGGCCTTTGTTTTAGGGAAAAGTTTGGGGTCTTTAGAAGAGCTTTGCAATTTCCCAAAGGCAATCTATCCCTCTCTCCACCCCCTATTTAATTAATTTAAATGGTTGTCCATTTGTAGTATCTGTCCAAGATACATATGTGTGTGTATACACACTGACATATATATATATATATATATCTCAATGTGTATGTGGGTATGCATTGGTTACTATCTGAATCTATATCCTGTATACACACACACAGATGGAAAAGCTTTATTTGTATTTCTTCCCTAACGCTCATTTCAAAATACTTTGAGAAGACAACTGTTTCATCCTAAGAATATGGAAAGAAAGTCAATACCCATATCTTTAACACTAGGCTGTTCTTTGAACCATATTATAGAGAGATAAAGATGCATAGTCAGCATAAAGAAGCAACCTTTTGAAAAATGAAGTCTTTTTAAAAAATATTTCCAGAGCAGAATTACCCCAGGGAAAGGTCAACAATGGCAAGCAAGTAGGAAAAAAAAATGTAGTCCAAAAACAGCTTTACCATACACCTTCTTGAACAAAAAATTAAATGTCGTATTTAGGTTGAAAAAAATTTCAGTGTTAATGGCCAATTGAAAAATGCTGAGACAAAAAAAAAACATTTCTAGAGCTTCTCAAATTAGTCACTTTGATATTTGGGTAGATCTGTATCACTGCCTCCATTAGTTATTCAACCCTTGTGTCTCAAGCTATCATCTTATAGTTCTCCTTCTGTTCACAGCCAGGCTCTAAGAAAAGCTGTCTCCATTCATTGGTTCTGCTTCTTCACCTCCCACTCAAGTCTTAACCCTGTTCAACATACCATTTAACCCCTCCACTTGACTGAAACTATTCTTTCCCAGGTTCTCAGCAAACTTTTAATTGCTAAATTCCATGGCCTTATCTCAGTTTTCATCTTTCCCAATCCTTCTCTAATTTTTGACATTGTTGACCAATTCAATTTAATTCAATCAACATTTACTAAGTGCCTACCATTTAAAAGACCCTGGAGAAACAAAAGACAAAATACAAGTAGTCCCCCAACCTCAAAGTGTTGCTATAAATTCCCATCTATCCCCATGGGCCTCTGAAACTCAACAGCATCCAAAACAGAATTCATTATCTTTTCCTCCCAACCCACCCAACCCAACCCTTCTCTAAACTTCTCTATTGCTATTTTTTAAATATTTTATTTTTTCCAATTACATGTAAAAAAAATTATATATACATATATACATATTTTAATTTTGAGTTACAAGTCCTCTCCCTCCTTTTCTCTTTCCCCTCTCCTCTCCTCTGATGGATAAGGCAAGCAATTTGATGTAGGTTATATATGTAAAGTCATGCAAAACATTTCCATATTTGTCATGTTGTAGAAAAAGACACAGGCCAAAACAACGATAACAACAAACTGATAAAATAAAGCTCGAAAATAATTTGTTTTCATCTGCATGCAGACTCCCACAGTTCTTTCTCTGGAGGTGAATAGCATTTTTCATAAATCCTTTGGAACTGTGTCAGATCATTGTATTTCTTCTGAGAATAGTTGCTCATTTTATAATGTTGTTATTACTGTGTACAATGTTCCCTGGTTCTCCTCACTTCATTTTGCATCAGTTCATATGAGCCTGCCCAGGTTTTTCTGAAAGCATCACTTCTTATAGCACAATAACATTCCATCACAATTATATACCAATATTATATACCATATTGTTCAGCCGTTCCTCAATTGATGGAGATGCCCTAAATTTCCAATTCCTTGCCACGAGAAAAAGATGCTACAAATATTTTTGTACAAATAGATCCTTTTCCTTTTTTTATTTCTTTGTGATACGGACCCAGTAGTGATATTGCTGGATCAAAGGGAATGCAGTTTTATATCCCTTTGGGCATAGTTCCAAATTGCTCTCCAGAATGGTTGCATTACTTCACAAATCTACCAACAGTGTATTAGTGTCCCAATTTTCCCACATCTATTTCATCACTTGTAATTTTCTTTTTCCTGTCATATTAGCCAATCTGATAGGTGCGAGGTGGCCTCAGAATCTTATAATTTGTATTTCTTTTTGTGATAGATATGTCTTTATTATTTAATATTTTTAGTTTTCCACATTGATTTCTACAAGATTTTGTTCCAAATTTTCTCCCCATTTCTACCCTCCCCCCACCGCAAGACAGCATATATTCTTATTGCCCCTTTCCCCAGTCTGCTCTCCCTTCTGTCACCCCACTCCCCTTCCCCTTATCCCCTTTCCCCTTACTTTCTTGTACGGCAAGACAGATTTCTATACCCCATTGCCTGTATATCTTATTTCCCAGTTGCACGTAAAAAAAAAACAACTTTTTTTGAGCATTTGTTTTTAGAACTTTGAGTTCCAAATTCTCTCCCTTCTTCCCTCCCCACCCATCCTTCTTGAGAAGGTAAGCAATTCAACATAGGCCACACGTGTATCATTATGCAAAACACTTACATAACAGTCATGTTGTGAAAGACTAACTATATTTCTCTCCATCCTATCCTGTCCCCCTTTATTCAATTTTCTCCCTTGACTCTGTCCTTTTTCAAAAGTGTTTGCTTTTGATTACCTCCTCCCCTAACTGCCCTCCCTTCTATCATCCCCCCCTCTCTTATCCCCTTTCCTGTACGGTAAGATACCCAACTGAGTGTGTACGTTATTCCTTCCTTAAGTCAAATCCGATGAGAGCAAGATTCATTCGTTCCTTGCCCCCTCTTCCCTTCCAATAGAACTGCTTTTTTTTGCCACTTCTATGTGAGATAATTTACCCCATTCTATCTCTCCCTTTCTCATTCTCCCAATATATTTCTCTCTCACCCTTCAATTTTTTTTTAGACATTATCCCTCCATATTCAACTCACTCTGTGCCTTCTGTCTATATATATATGTATATTCCCTTCTACTACCCTAATACTGAGAAAGGTTTCATGAGTTACAAATATCATCTTTCCATGTAGGAATGTAAACAAAATGGTTCAACTTTAGTAAGTCCCTTATGATTTCTCTCTCCTGTTTACCTTTTCATGTTTCTCTTGATTCTTATATTTGAAAGTCAAATTTTCTATTCGGCTCTGATCTTTTCAAGAAAGCTTGAAAGTCCTCTATTTTATTGAAAATCTGTATTTTGCCCTACAGTATTATACTCAGTTTTGCTGGGAAGGTAATTCTTGTTTTTAATCCTAGCTCCTTTGACCTCTGGAATATCATATCCCAAGCCCTTCAATCCCTTAATGTAGAAGCTGCTAGATCTTGTGTTATCCTGATTGTGTTTCCACAATACTCAAATTGTTTCTTTCTGGTTGCTTGTAATATTTTCTCCTTGAACTGGGCACTCTGGAATTTGGCTACAATATTTCTAGGAATTTTCTTATTGTGATCTTTTTGAGGAGGCGATCAGTGGATTCTTTCAATTTCTATTTTACCCTCTGATTCTAGAATATCAAGGCAGTTTTCCTTGATAATTTCTTGAAAGATGATGTCTAGGCTCTCTTTTTGATCATGGCTTTCAGGTAGTCCAATAATTTTAAAATTAGCTCTCCTGGATCTATTCTCAAGGTCAGTGGTTTTTTCCCAATGAGATATTTCACATTGTCTTCCATTTTCTCATTCTTTTGGTTCTGTTTTATAATTTCTTGATTTCTCATAAATTCACTAGCTTCTACTTGCTCCATTCCAATTTTTTTTGTTTTTTTGGCAGGGCAATTGGGGTTAAGTGACTTGCCCAAGGTCACACAGCTAGTACGTGCGTCAAGGCTGGATTTGAACTCAGGTCCTCCTGACTCCAGGGCCGGTGCTCTACTCACTGTGCCACCTAGCTGCCCCCATTCTAATTTTTAAGGTAGTATTTTCTTCAGTGGTCTTTTCGACCTCCTTTTCCATTTGCTAATTCTGCTTTTTAACTCATTGGCTTTTTGGAGCTCTTTTGCCATTTGGGTTAGTCTATTTTTTAAGGTGTTATTTTCTTCAGTATTTTTTGGGTCTCTTTTAGCAAGTCATTTGTTTTGATTTTTTGTCATGATTTTCTTGCATCACTCTCATTTCTCTTCCCAATTTTTTCTCTACTTCTCTTACTTGCTTTTCCAAATCCTTTTTGAGCTCTTCATGGCCCGACACCAATTCATATTTTTCTTGGAGGCTTCTGATGTAAGCTCTTTGACTTTGTTGACTTCTTCTGGCTGTAGGTTTTGATCTTCTTTGTCACCAAAAAAAGATTCTATAGTCTGAGTATGAGTCCTTTTATGCTGCTTGCTCATATTCCCAGCCAACTTCTTGACCCTTGAGCTTTTTGTCAGGGTATGACTTCTTTCAGAGTGAAGAGTGCTTTGTCCCAAGCTTCATGGGCCTTGCACTGCTGTTTTCAGAGCTACTTCTATTCTGAGGTGGTATGATACTCCTCTCCTGGCCTGTGCTCTGGACTGTGAGTGCAAGCACTCCTTTCTGCCATGTAGCTACCAGGAGGATTCCCTCTCCACAGTCACTACAAGCTCTGCTCTTCCTCCCTCAAGAACCAACAATAACCAGGACCATGACCCAGATCCAAGCATGGAAAAGCAAGAGAACCATGCCTCTGTGCCAGCAAAGTGCTCCCTGTACTCCAGCTCTGATCCTCTGCTTGATTCCTCCCACCTTGTGGGCCAGGAACTCCAGAAGCAGCTGACACTGGAGCTCTGGAAGCAGTCACAGGAGCTTCCTGCTGTTGCTGCCATTGTGCCACCTCTGCTGCCCTGGGGCTGGGACTGGACCATGCACTTCTCTTACTCAGATCCAGAAGTTTTCCCACTTACATGCTCCATGATCTTTGGCGTTTTGGGGTTGAGAAGTCTGGTAACTGTTATAGCTCAGTGATTCATGGCCTTAAGGCCTCCTTTGCCCAATATCCTCCACCCTGGTCTGTCCTGGAACAGCCCACACTGGGCTGTGCTCCGCTTCTAGTATGGTGCAATAGACCCTTCCCAGGGACCATCTAGGCCATCCTGGGCTGGAGACCTGCTTTCCTCTGTTATTTCGTGGATTCTGTAGCTCTATAATTTGTTCAGAGCCATTTTTTACAGGTGTTTGGAGGTATTTAGGGGAGAGCGTAAGCAAGTCCCTGTTTTCCAGCCATCTTGGCTCTGCCCCTAATTTGTATTTCTTTAATCAATTTAATTTGCATTTCTCTGATCAATAGTAATTTAGAGCATTTTTTCATATGACTATAGATAGTTTTGATTTCTTCTTCTGAAAACTGCCTGTTCATATCCTTTGACCATTTATCAACTAGGGAATGACTTACAGTCTTATAAATTTGATTCCCTTCTCTATATTTAAGAAATAAGGCCTTTATCAGAGAAACTTGCTATAAATTGCACCCCCTCCTGCCCCCCCCCAGTTTTCTGCTTTCCTTCTAGTCTTAGTTACATTGGTTTTGTTTCTGCAAAACCTTTTTAATTTAACATAGTCAAAATTATCCATTTTACATCTCATAATGTTCTCTATAACTTATTTGGTCATAAATTTTATCTTTATCCCTAGGTCTGACAGGCAAATTATTCCATGCTCCCTAATTTGCTTATGATATCACCCTTTAAATCTCAATCATGCAATTCACTCTGCTATCCACTTCTGTCTTTTTTATTACTTTATTTAATTTAATATATTTAGTTTTCAGCACTGATTTTCACAGGAGTGTGAATTACAAATTTTCTCCCCATTTCTACCCTCCCCCCCCACTCCAAGATGGCATATATTCTGGTTGCCCTGTTCCCCAGTCAGCCCTCCCTTCTGTCACCCCACTCCCCTCCCATCCCCTTTCCTCTTCCTTTCTTGTAGGGCAAGATAAATTTCT
>CM053627.1:107360484-107393889 GCA_028646595.1 Phalanger gymnotis
CAGAGCTATTACAACTAGCTCTGCCACACCAGCACTTCTCCTTCCCCAAGAACCCCCAACCTGGACTGGACTTAGATCTTCAGCAGGCTCTGCACTCCTGCTCTGATCCACCACTTAATTCCTCCCACCAAGTGGGCCTGGGGCCAGAAGCAACTGCAGCTGTAGTTCTGTAGCTGCCCCACCTCCACTGCCCCCAGGGTGGTGGCTGAACTGGGAACTCTATCAGCCTGTCCCCAGCAGCTTTTCCCACTAACCTTCTCTGTTGTCTTTGGTGTTCGTGGGTTGAGAAGTCTGGTAACTACTGCAGCTCACTGATTCAGGGCGCTAGGGCCTGTTCTGCCCAACTCCTGGTTTTGTTGGTCCACATGGCCCATGCTGGAGTCTGCTCTGTTCCACTCCCAGCTCAGTGCACGACAGACCTCACCCAGCAACCATCCAGGCTGTCCTGGGCTGGAGCCCTGCTTCCCTCTGCTATTTTGTGGGTTCTGCAGTTCTAGAATTGGTTCAGAGCCATTTTCCAAAGATTTTTGGAGGGACTTGGTGGGGAGCTCATGTTAGTCCCTGCTTTCCAGCCACCATCTTGGCTCTGCCCCCCCCCACTTTTGTCTTATAAGTGAGTTCATTCCATTCACATTCACAGCTCTGCATACTATGTATTTCCCTCCATCCTACTTTTTCCCCATTTATCTCTCTCTCTCTCTCTCTCTCTCTCTCTCTCTCTCTCTGTCTCTCTCTCTCTCTCTTTCTCTTCCCCACCCCCTCTACTGTCACCCAAGCCTTCTTCGAAAGTGGTTTACTTCTGCCCACTGCCTCCCCTAATCGTCCCTCCCTTCTATCAGGCCCCTTCATTTATCTTCCTCCCCTCCTACTTCCCTGTAGGATAAGAGAGATTTCTATACTGATTATTTATGTTATTCCGTCTTTACCAATTCTGATGAAAATAAGTTTCAAGCATTATTCACCACCACCACCGTCTTCTCCTCCACTGTATAAGGCACTCTTTTGTGCCTCTTTTATGTGAGATAATTTACCCCATTCTGCCCCTCCCTTTTTCTATGGCATCTCTCTTTCTGATTCTTTAATTTTATTTTTTTAGATATCATCCCATCATAGTCAACTCACACCTACACCTCTGTCCTTCTAACTGTTCTAATAATGATAAAATTCTTAGGAGTTACAAGTATCATCTTCCCATGTAGGAATGCAAACAGTTTAACCCTATTGAATCCATTACGATTTCTCTTTCCTGTTTATGTTTTTATGCTTCTCTTGAGTCTTGTATTTGAAAGTCAAATTTTCTATTCGGCTCTGGTATTTTCAGCAGGAATGCTTGAAAGTCTTCTATTTCATTAAATATCCATTATTTTTCCTCTCAAGGATTATACTCAGTTTTGCTGGGTAGGTGATGCTTGGTCATAATCTTTTGCCCTCCAGAATATCATATTCTAAGTCCTCTGATCATTTAATGTAGAAGCTGCTAAATCTTGTGTGATCCTGACTATGGATCTATGATATTTGAATTGTTTCTTTCTCACTGCTTGCAATATTTTCTCCTTGATCTTAGAGCTCTGGAATTTGACTATAATATTCCTAGGAGTTTTCATTCTGAGATCTCTTTCAGGAGATGATCGGTGGATTCTTTCCATTTTTATTTTTACCTCTGGTTCTATGATATCAGGGCAGTTTTCCTTGATAATTTCTTGAAATACGATATCTAGGCTCTTTTTTTGATTATGGCTTTCAGGTAATCAAATAATTCTTCAATTATCTTTCTTTGATCTATTTTCCAGGTTAGTTGTTTTTGTGATGTGATATTTCACATTCTCTTCAATTTTTTTCATTCTTTTTATTCTGTTTTATTTTTTCTTGATGTCTCATGGAGTCATTAGCTTCCATTTGTCCAATTCTACTTTTTAAGGAGTTCTCTTCAGTGGATTTTTGTGCCCCTTTTACCATTTGGACTATTCTGCTTTTTAAAATGTTACTTTCTTCAGTATTTTTTTTTGTGCCTCCCTTACCAAGCTGTTAATTCTTTTTTCTTGGTTGTCTTACATTTCCTTCTTTCCCCAATTTTTCCTATACCTCTCTTATCTGATTTTTAAAATCTTT
Source organism: Phalanger gymnotis (assembly GCA_028646595.1). Taxonomy (NCBI): domain Eukaryota; kingdom Metazoa; phylum Chordata; class Mammalia; order Diprotodontia; family Phalangeridae; genus Phalanger; species Phalanger gymnotis. The sequence continues at coordinate 107,362,594 of CM053627.1, forward strand.
TTTGAGGTCTTCCAGGAATTGGGGGGGGGGCTGAGATCAATTCACATTTTTCCTTAAGGCTTTACATGTAGCTGTTTGACATTGTTTTCTTCGTCTGAGTTTGTGTTTTGATCTTCTCTGTCTCCATAGTAACTTTCTATGGCCAGATCCTTTTTTGTTGTTTGCTCATTTTTCCAGTCTATTTCTTGACCTGTGCTCTGGTCTGTGAGGAATTATAAGCACTCTTTTCTACCCTAGAACTACTGTACTCCAGAACCACATATGGGCAATGCAACAGCATCCAGCACTCAGTGCAAGCAAAGGGTTCCTTGTACTCTCCTACCGACTGGTTGTCAGACCCCTTACTGTCTATGGGCTGAGAGCTCCAGAAGCCACTGCTACTGCCAATTCAGTCATCCTCAAGGCCTGTTGCTGCCTTTCCTGGGTATACCTGCGCTCCACTCTCATTGCAATGAGATGGAACTTTCCTGCCAACTTTCTAAGTAGTCTTGGATTGGAAAATCATTTCATCTTGTTTTTCTTGTTGGTTCTACCACTTTTGAATTCATTTCAAGGCATTATTTTAACATTGTTTGAAGGGGAATTTGGGAGAGCTAAGGTGAGTCCTTGCCTTTACTCCACCATCTTGGCCATGCCCTTTCTCTATTACTATTGAGGGCTCCTCTATCCTCCTAACCATCTTCATTTGCAAACTCCAGCCTCAGAATCATCCCCAATTTTTCACTCTCCCTCTCCCTATATCAAATCAGTTGATGAGTCTTGTCAGCTCTATTTTCCCAACATCTCTTGTGTCTAACCCCTTCTTGATATTCATATGATCGCCACTCTAGTCAAGTCCCTCTCCACATATCACTTGAACTATTGTAGTAAGCATAATTTCCATTCCCTCCCCTCTGTAATTTACGTTACACAGAGCTGCCAAAAAAATCTTCCTCAAGCAAATCTATTTTTAGGTAAGTGTAGTTGAATTTAGCTTTCTCTTTCCTCTAATTGGCTTACATTTACTTATCTGCATACACGATGTATTTCCTAATAGAATGTAGTTTTTCTGAGTGCATCTTTGTATTCTCAGCACTTAGCATAGTGCCATGGACATAGTAGGTGCTTAATAAATGCCTTTTGAGTTGGTCAGATAACAACTAATCCATAATTTCTTATCCTAGGGATTTTTGTTCATGTCTTTCCATAAAAGGATTATAGAATATCTATTAAATATACTGAAAACTTTTCTTTGAGTCTTTTAATATTTCGTGAATGCCAGTGTAACAATAGGTTGTCTGTTATCTCTCCTTTCAACACATAACTAGCCCATATTCTTTTCCACTTACCACGTTTTATACCTCTTCTCGCATTTAAGCTGTTGCTGATAAGATGGTGAAACCTACTTATACTTACTATGAATCTTTTCTTTGAACTTTGGGTGAAATGAAACTTTGATTTGTTTAAAATAATGATGTTTCTGAATTCACAGTCCTACAGCATCCATGGGAGATTGCTGATGCTTAAAAAGAAAGGTGAGCTTTTGATATAGCAAGTTGCTTGGGATTCTTGAAAAGGGCTGCTCAATTTCCTAAATGCAAAGCAACTCACATTCCTCTTCTTACTGAATTCAAAGGCCAAGTCATTGTCCTTCTGCAATGTCCAAGATACATCTATAGATGGATTAACTAAATGGTTGCCCATGCGTCGATATGACGTAATCTGGACAATATGCAGTTTTCATCCCATATGGTTTTTCCCATATGGTTATGCAGTTGATTGCTTTTGAAAGATCCCATGGAATTGAGTGAGGAAGTGCTATAGTACTCTAGCACTTGACACAACCAGTAGATTTAATGCAAACAGGAGCATCTAGGGAAGTTATTTCCCATAACTTCCATGAACACTTCATACAGCATGTAAGAATCATAGATTTAGAGCTGGAAGTGATCTTAGAAATGATAGTACAATCTTCGCCCCTCATTTTAAAGATGAAGAAAAACTTTATGATTTGTTAATGTCACAGATTTAGAGCTGAAAGGGACTTGAGAGGCTACCTAATTCAATCCTTTCATTTTACAAATAAGAAGGCTGAGGCCTAGAGAGATTGAGTGACTTGCCCAAGGTCACAAAGAAAGTATATGGCAGGTCTAGGATTTGAATCCATGTCCTCTGATTCTAAACCCAGCACTCTTTCTACTCTACTGTGTTCCTTTATTAGCAAGCAACAAAGCTGAGATTTGAACCAGGTCCCTCAACTACAAAATCAGCAATCTGTCCACTTCGTGACTCTTCTTCCACGACACCAGCAAACACCATGTGGGAATATTTGTTTCCCTGTTTTATTCTTTGAATGATATTGATAATAAGAAAATGATAACATAATTGTCTCTGTGGTTGCATCTATCAGGGAATCTTGCAAGGCTTTTAAAAATTTATTTTCTCTTATCCTGAACTTGACAAACATCATAAACATTTGAAAATACAAAGAACATAAAGAGATTACAAGTGAAACTGCAAATCTATATTATGTACAGCTTGTTTTTCGAGCATTTAATAAATTCAACACTTTAGCTCCAAAGCTGTTCAACTTGTCTCTTTCTTCCTCTAAACTTCCTTATGTTTCCTTCTGTGCATTTTCAAAATGTTTCATCGATGCTCTTTTCTACCTTTTCTTTTTGGCAGCACTATTGATAGTCCTTCTCTTTTTACTCCCCAACAATAAAAAACATTCTTTTATGAAAAATAGGCATAGTCAAGCAAAAAAAAATTCATATGTTGGCCATGTCTGAAATATGTCTCATTTTACATCACTAGTCCATCACTTCTCTGTCAAGAAGTGGAAAACATGCTTCACCATCATCTGTCTTCAAGAGTCAGGATTGGTCATTGAATTGATTAGAGTTCTTAAGTCTTTCAAAGTTGTTTTTCTTTGCAGTGGCATAGTTATTCTATAAAATCTTAGGATTTTATAGGATCTTAGTATATTGATGAGGGAGATCTTGTTGGAAGGGAACTGTATATTGTTTCATCAAGTCAAGTGCTTTTTCTACACTCAACTGAGATCTTATATTTTTCTCTAAGACAATTAGGTAATAAGGATCATAGATTTCAATCTCTAAGGGAGGTCATCTAGTCCAACCCAAATCATTTGCAAAGTTTGCCTATTCCACACCCGAAAGAGGTCAAAGAAAAAGGAAAAGGACCCATAAGTACAAAAATATTTACAGCAGCTCCTTTAAGAGTAGTAAAAAAAAATGAAAACTAAGGGGAACAACTACCTATTGGAGAATGGATAAACAAATCATGGTCTATGAATATAGTGAATAATTTATACAACATAAACACTGTAAATACAAATAACTTTTAAAGACTTAAGTACTCTGATCAATGCAAATGATTAACCATGATTCTAGAGATGAGGTATGCATGCTACCTACATCCTGACAGATGGTAGACTCAAGATGCACAATGAGACATATATTTTTTGGACATGGCCAATGTGGGAATTTGTTTTACTTGATTATGCATATTTATTACACATGTTTTTAGCATTTGGGGTTTGTTGGTTTGTTTTTGCAATGGAGGGAAGTGAAGAGGAAAAAGGAAAAAATGCATGATACCAAAAAAAAAATTGAAAAAAAAGCCTGCCTGTTCTTATCACATTTTCATTAAGGCTAACTTTGATGTATGCTTAGACTGCTCTTATATTTTACAGATAGGAAGTAGGCATATGGGTCATTAGTTCCTAATGTCTTCTCAATTGCCTTTATTTAGCTAATAATACAATCTGTGATCTTTTGCATTTTTTTTAAAAAAATCTTCTCTTTGAGAGAGGTGGAAAATCGGTCCCTGAATGCTCTTAAAATTATGTAGCCTGGAGCATGAATTTCTTCTTTATACATTGATCAGGTCCAGTCATTCTTTCCAGTTTTATCATCTCATATCATTTCTACTTCTCTACATTGGGTTTTGATGCATCAAGATCTAAATATGGTAGTTCCAGTGTCATCAGTATAAGTATAGAATAATGTAGTTCCCTTTCACATTGGTCATACAGTGCTTTCAGTTTCACCTACAAATTGTCTCAGGATGACCTGATTTTGTTGGATCTCAGGCCATGCTTTCTGAGAGCTTGTATTCTCTTCCACTATTTTTCATTGTTTTGTGAGACAATACTGCTTGTAATCAAACATCATTCTCCTCCACAATGTTTCACAAATCACCTTTTTTAGGCTGAGTGCTACCCTTGGCTGCCATGTCTCTCAACTTGGCAAGAATCAGTCAATCAAAAGACTGGTAATTACCTTACAGAGGAAATGCACCTCCCGAGATGTTGGTACTCTGGTGACAAATTTCCCTTTGTCTTTTCTAGATGTAGTTTTGAATACAGGGTAGCCATTAACTATTAGCAAGAATTACAATTCCCTCTCCCTGGTTTTTTGGTGAGGCCAGGAGATTAATATTCCTAACTCCTTTTCCTTCCTTCTTCTAGATGTTTTTGGAAGAAGCCTTAGATAATTTGAATAATTGTGCCAACATGTCCACGGAGACATAAGGAAGAATGGAAGTATAATCAAGAATAAAATGGGTACTCGTTTGAGTCCCTAGTCTGACACAAGCAGAAGACATACTGTCTAGGTAGTCAAGTGGGAAAATATGAATAGACTCCTACTTGAAACACAGGAGAGAAAACTGGTGAAGGGCAAGGAAAAACTGTAACAATTGTTCCTTGGCGGCAGCATGGTACAGTAGAAATAGTACTGGATTTGGATTTGGAATCAGATGATATGTTTTCAAATCCTTACTCTGCTACTTACTAGATCACCCTGGGCTAGTCACTTAACTTCTCTGTGACTCAGTTTCCTCATCTGTAAAAGAAAGGGGTTAGAGTAGTTAGCTTCTAAAGTCTCTTCCAGATCTCAATCTATGGCCCTGTGATCTATGAACTCTTCTTGACAGACCTATTGTATTTGAGATCTAAGGCTATGAGAACTAGGTTACAAAACTAGACTTCAAGTCAATAAGCCAAGAAGCATTCCTCTGTGCCAGGCACTGTGCTAAGTGCAGGGAATATGAACACAAGCAAAAAGCAAGATAAGTCTCTTCCCTCGACAAGTTTACATTTTAATGGAGGAACACATAAAAAGAAGCCAAAAAGGAGATAGGTATGAGAGAAGGTACTCTCAAGGAGGCATAGTGAAAAAAGAAATCCAAAGAGTCAGGAATGGAGCCTGGAGAGACATGAAGGAGCCAACCTGACTGATCTGGGCACGTTCCTTGAAATCAAGATTCCGGGAGGAGCTGACCAATTTAAGGAAGGGGATGCAGGGGTGGAAGGATCTTCTGGGGTGAGAAGGCCCCAAGACCCTTGTGAAGTTCCAGCATGAGAAGACTGCTATGGCATAGTGGAGAAAGAAGCCTCAGGAAAGGAGCCTGAAGAAGATCGATTCAGAAGTGCTTATAGTATTTTCTTTTTTTGCTATAAATATTCTTGGTAGAGATAAGACTCAAGAGTGTTTATATATATAATATGATATATGTATGTATGTGTATAATTGGAAATATATCTTGCATTATATATGTGTATATATATGTATGTATGTATACATATATGTGTGTATATATATACATATGTATGTATATATATATATACATACACACATACACACACACACACACACACATATCCTGGATGACTTACACAGATTTCCTTGTAAACATACTGTAAATAACTAAAGTGGTCAAACATTAAGAACATTTGGTAAGTACAGAGAGGGCAGTCAGGTAGCACTTGTTGGCCTTGTAGTCAAGAAGACTAATATTCCTGAGTTCAAATCGAGCCTCAGACACTTATTAGCTGCGTGACTCTGGGCAAGTCATTTAATCCTGTTTGCCTCAGTTTCCTCATCTGTAAAAAAGAGCTGGAGAAAATAAACCACTCCATTATCTTCACCAAGCAAACCCCAAATGGGTTGTAAAGAATTGGACATGACTAAAACTATTGGAAAATAATAACAATTGGGAGCAGAAAAATAGTTAAAACCTTTAGGCAAATCCAAGTGAACTTACATAGGAAAAAAATGTGCTGAGACTGAGATGAGGAAGAAATATGAATTTAAAAATTAGCAATATGCAAAGGTACAAGGCATAAAAGAAATCACAAGGTGAGTAAGTGGTATTTTTAACAAAAATTTCGAAGAGACTCATAGTATTAGTTCTGTGTTTCTTTAGGCAAGCAGGTGCAAAGTAGCAATAGTGGATAGAGTGCTGGATAGGAAATGAGAAAGACCAGAGGTAGAATCCTATCTCTCATGTCACTTGACCATGGGCAAGTCAGCTGACCTCTCTGATCTTCAGTTTCCATATCTATTAAATGAAGATAAAATATTTAATTTATTCCTCAAAAGGTAGTTGTACAAGATCAAATGAGATAATTTATATGAAGCACTTTGCAAGCTCTGAATCATCTTATAAATATCAGTTATTAAGTGATATTCACTGTCAGATGTAAGATATATGTATAATATAGAATTGATAAAAATGTTGTGAACCTGACCCTCTCCCCACCAAAAAACACTTTTTCTATCACTATGAAAAGCAATAGAGATCAGAAAAAGTCCTCATTATAAGAAAAACATGAAAGAAAGAATTTCATATGTGCAGACTTGGTATGACAGGGATCTCATTTATTTTGCATTATCTGAAGTCTTGAATTAAGAAATTAACAGGCTGGAGTATACCAGGCATGTTGGCTGTCTGCATTTATTGGCACTGATGAGGTGTGATGTGACAGCCCAGGCCTGTTAACACATTGTAAATAAAACACCCAGATCCTAGGAAAAGCTAAGAGCTTATAGCATGAACTAAGGAGATTCCTAGACAGGGAAAACTTCTTACAGTAAAGGGAGGAAAGATGAAAGAAAGGTAGCAGATGTGAACAGCCATAGCCTAGGATCAGGAAAGAGTTACAAAAGGAAAGTCAACCCATAGATAAGATTAAAATCTCAACAGGCACAGTTTTGCTGCTATATCCTATTGCCTGCAATGGAATGGGAAGCACTATCATCTACAACCATTGCCACCAGTTTCCTTCTCTGTCTTTTGAAGTATTTTCCTTCATGAAAGTGCACTTGTTTTGAATAGAATTCATTTTATAGCAAACTTTACAGGAACGTGACCACTTCTAACATCTTACATAACTCATTCAAACCCAAGGACATTATTTCCATAGAAATTTGTCAGATAGGCAATTGTATCATATTTTGAGAGCAAGAGTTTTTCATGTTTACATTTGAATCCTCTGGACTTTGTGTGAACACAGAGTAAACACAATAAATGTTTGTCAATTGATTGATGTTCACCTTTCCCCACCCTTCCCCAGGCAGACAACTTTTACTCTCTTGGTAGAGAATTGCTCAACCTCATACCCATCCATTCATCCTCCTACTTATTGGTGCCTCCCTCCCCCATGCATTAATTCTGTGTGTGTATGTAGATGTAAAACTGACCTGTACATGTTATTTCACAGAGGGAATATAAGTGGCTTCGAGGGCAGGATGTGCTTCATTTTTGTCTTTGCATAGTCAGCACCTAGCACAGTGCTTAACATATGATAAGCACTGAAAGGCATGCTGATTGCTCTTGTATCCAAAATCAGTTTCAGTCCTGAAGGGAATCACCTTGGGCTATTTAACCTAGTGTAGTAAAGAGAAACCTAGTCTGGAAATGAGAACAAAGATTTTATTCCAACTCTGCCACTAATTGTGTGACCTTGGGCAGGACATCGCATCTTTCTTGGGCTTCATTTTTCTCATCTGAAAAAAAAAATAAGGAGTTCACACTACTTAGGATGTGAAGGGTAGAGGAGAAGGAAGAGTCCAGGAGATTTGGAATTGATTAACCTGAGTAACTGGGAGAATGATGGTGCCATCAAAAGAAACAGAGAAGTTGGGAGAAGCACAATTTGGAAGGAAAATGAAGAATTCCACTTCAGATATGTTTTTTGTAGAGCTAGTGATATGTCCTATCCTTACTTTCCTATCCTTTGTTGTCTGATCCAGGTGTGGAAAATCCCTACTCAGGCCTATCGATAATTTATTTCAAGAAAACAAAGTCTAGGACCATCTTAACTCTTCCTTTATCTCCTCAGTCAAGTGAGCAGTTCTGATAGATAAGAAATTGGAAGAATAGAACACTAAGAGCAGTGATGATATTCATTTGATTGCTGTTGAATCTGTTTTATCTCCCATACCAAACCCTTTCCCGTACCTTTGTTTTTTAGTCATTTTCACTGGTGCCTGACTCTTCATGACCCCTTTTGGGATTTTCTTGGCAAACATACCAGAATGTTTTGCCATTTTCTTCTCCAGCTCGTTTTTACAGACGGGGAAACTGAGGCAAACAGGGTAAAGTGACTTGCCCAGGGTCACACAGCTAGTGTCTGAGGCCAGATTTGAACTCAGGTCTTCCTAATTCCAGGGCTGGCATGACTGTGCCACCCATCTGCCCTTTCCCATAACTAGCATAGTACTTCATATGCAGCAGGCATAATAATAAATATTTATTGAGTTATATTATTGCAGTTATGACCCATATTCCCTGTGTAGTACACAATAACTTTTTAACTAAAGGTAAACTATCAGGGTTTTTTTTTAAGGAAACAAGTAAAATAATTGTATGCATGATTTTTAACAATACCACTCAACTATGCTTCAGAACCTTAACTAGAATGAAGTAAAGGGACTTTGCCTCAGGCCAGGAAGGAAAGAAAAGGAGGGAAGGAGGGAAGGTAGGAAAGAAGGAAGGAAGGAGAGAAGGAAGGAAGGAAGGAAGGAAGGAAGGAAGGAAGGAAGGAAGGAAGGAAGGAAGGAAGGAAGGAAGGAAGGAAGGAAGGAAGGAAGGAAGGAAATAAAGAAGGAAGGAAGGAAATAAAGAAGGAAGGAAGTGAGGGAAGGAGGGAGGGAAAAAAAAGGAAGCGAAGGGAAGTGAAGGCAAGGCAAGGCAAAAGTTACTATAGCACAACCTATTCTCAATGATGCCTTTTTTATGGGGACCACTGCTTACTTACCTATCCCTTTAATAAGATGTACTAGGATATCACCAGGAATCTAAGATCATAATCCTATAATTTGCCATCTCCACTGCATCCTGACTCTTTGTGACTACTGCTCACTTATCTTACTTATTTTCTCTTCCTAAATTTACAAGTGCAAAATGATAATAATAAGGAGATAATAATAGCACCTACCCCCAGGGTTATTGTGAGGATCAAATGAGATAATTTTTGTTAAAAAAGAAAAAACAGCACAGTGTCTGGCACATAGTAGGTACTATAAAAATGCTTATTCCTTTCCCCTTCTCTGTATGTTCACCAGTTATCCCTTCCATAACATGTCCTAGGATTCCACCAGGAACCTAAGTCAAGCTCAGTCATGTAGCTTGCGGTTTCTACTCTTTTCTTTCTTTAAAATAAATTTTATTTGACATATTGACAAGTCCAGGCAATCAAAAACATAAACAAAAATTTAGGGAGAAAATAAGTAAATGAAAACCAAGGAAACCTCAAATTTTCTATAATTTACTGCTCATTAACCAAATCCCAAAATATTTTGCTTTAAGAGAGTAGGGCATCCATTGTCCTTATCCTTAATATTCTTTATAATGTGCATAATATGAATTTATTTCTCTTGGGTCATTTCGTCTGTATCTACATGGTCATAGTTACCATGTATATTATTTGTTTGCTCCTGCTTTCTTCATTCTGTATCACTTTATGTAAAACTTCCCTCTCTTAAAACAATTCTCCTTTTGGCTTCCCTCCCTCTCAGGTCCTGGTCACTGGAATCCTATTTGGTGGTACCTTTCCTGAGTTTTGTACTGAGATTTCTGTCACCTATTCTCTACCAAATGTGTGCCCCAAAACAGGCAGAAATTTTCTCACATTAGCAGTAATGGGACTACAAAAAGAACCCTAAAGCCAGAAGACCTGGGTTCTTTCTGATCAGGCTTGAATAATGGACCAGATTGAATTATATTTAATAGATATGATGTAAAGTCCTATATTTGGATTTTATAAAAAAAAAGTCTGGGATTTTAGTGAATTATACATTCAAGATGACTAGACAATGTAGTAAATCAAGAATGATAAGACAACATCAGGTAGCATTAAAAGAAGTTAGTTCCTAGTCTGACACTAGAAAGTTTCTGGTGCCATTGTCAATGCCTGGTACCCTGGTCAATCCCTGGTACCCTGGTCAATCCACATTTGAAGTATCATGTTCAGTTCAGTTTCATTGGTCTTTTCAAAATGTAACTCTTTGTTTTGTTTATGAATTCAATTTTGGGAATGGGGGAAGGAGGTGAGGAAGTTCAATTCTACTAACCCTATAATACCTTTACAAAGAACACCTTCCTATTGATTCAATGACTCAGAATTGTACCTGATAACGACTTATCATTTGCAAGTCAATTTTTCCTAATTTTATTTCTTTTTTTTAAATTTATGCTCTATTTTTTCTTCTCTCTATTTCCCCATCGTTGGAAAAAACAATAAAAGCAAAACCTTCTAACAAATATGCATATTCAGGCAAAACAAATTTTCACATTGTCCATGTCCAAAAAATATATATCTCATTTTGCATTCTGAGACCTTTCTTTTAGAAGATGAGTGGCATATTTCATCATCAGACTTCTGGAATCACAGTTAACCAATGTGTTAATAAGATTATGGAAAGACTTGGAAATATTATGGGGAATTAAAAATATATATTTCATCTTTCTATATTATTCCAACTTTATCTGATCAAAAGATATTGGAGTGAAGCCTGATTTCCTTTCACTTTCCATAAATCATGTTCCAGTTTCTTCTGTTTTTTTTTGTGATGGGTAAATAAATCCTGTGTAATCCATATGGAAGATGTTCCCTTTATCGATCAGATTGTGGGGTTTAGTGACAATGATTCTGGGAGAACTGAATCTTATATTTTTCTATGGGGATCTAACAAATTCTATTGATCCATAATCTGTTCTTTGCTCTTACTAGATCAGAAAAATTGTCTTGAACAATTCGTTTGCATTTCTTCAGGTAATTTGATGGTTGTCAGATTACCCACAAACCTTGCCTTTTAGTCATATTATCTTTCAGGTTATTTAGCCTTTTTTTCTAGTTGACTAGTGGTCTTATTTTTCTGTCACTTGTTGATTAGCCATTCAGACTGAAAATTTTAATTCAAATTAATTGTACTTCTCCATTTTACTATTTTTTTAACCAATTTATCATGCTCTGTTTTCACTTATGCTAGATTTCTCATTATGGATAGATACCATATCTTTCTTAATCAATGTCATATCCTTCTCTAGAAATATCATATCTTCCTTCTTTTCTTTTAAAATGTTTATTATCCAGTTTAAAATGTCTCATTTAGTTCTGTCTTCATTTCTTGTGTTTTTGATGAATTTAATATATTGTTTCTACTATCTTTCCTCCAGAATCTTCTGATCAATTGTAATTGAAAAGTAATTGATGGTTTTGTTGTCCTTGTTTTTCTTGTCTGAGAGACTGTCCTTTTTTTGAGATCCTGTGTTCTCTTTCATTTCTCTTTTTTTCCTTTTTTACTTATTTATTTGGTGTGGTTTTTTTTTTTATCTATTCACACAGGGGAGATTGAGAAACTGGGTACTTTGTAATCTCTGACTCCACACACTTGCCAGAAATCTCTCTCTTTTTTGAAATTAGAACATCTGCCTTTTTCTAGTCTTTGCCTTTTCTGCACAAATGGACGAATTAATTATTTTATATGTACTTATTAAATGCTTACTATGTGCCAGGCACTGTGTTAAATGCTAGAGATAAAAATATGAAAAGCAAGTCAGTCTTTGCCCTCAAGGAACTTATATAGTATATATATAAGAGATTTAAAGCCAAGGAGGAGTCTTTTGGTCTTGGGAATCAGAAGGATGGTTTTGAATAGGGCAACTGACTGACATCTTTTCCAAGAATAATGATGTTAATTTTATTTTAATTCTTATTGATGCCTTGATGATTGCTTTGGTCTTCATATCATATTCATTTCCAAACATAACTTCCCCCCAACTAGTGGGCCTTTACTTAAGCAAAAAAAAATTCGATATCCAATATCAAGACCAAAAAGAAGCCTAAAAAGTTAAAAAAAAAGAAAGAAAAAGAAAACATAAGGAATTCAATGGAGTGAAACTGTTTACATCTTTATGTGAGAAGATGATACTTATAATTCTTAAAAATTGTACCACTGTATTGTACTATTGTACAGCTAGAAGGAATATACATAGACACAGGGTACGGGTATAAGGTAAATTAGAAAGAATGACAAAAATAATTAAAGGATGAATACTTACAAAAATATAAAATACCTAGATTAACAGATAACAAAATAGAATGCCTAAATAACCCCATCTTAGAAAAAGAAATCAAACAAGCCATCAACTAGTTCCTAAGAAAACATTCCCAGGGCCAGATGGGTTCACAAGTTCACAAACATTTAAGGAATAATTAATTCCAATACTACATAAACTATTTGGAAAAATAAGCAAAGAAGGAATCCTACCAAACTCCTTTTATGACACAAATATGGCGCTGATACCTAAACCAGGAAAAGCCAAAAGAAAGAAAATTATAGACCAACTTCCGTAATGAATATTGATGCAAACATTTTGAACAAAATACTAGCAAGGCAATTACAGAAATATATCACAAGGATCATACACTATGACCAGGTGGGATTTATACCAGGAATGCAGTGTTCAATATTTGGAAAACTATCAACTTAATTGACCATATCAATAACAGAACCAGCAGAAAGCATATGGTTATTTCAATAGATGCTGAAAAAGCTTCTCACAAAATGTCCCTAAAGTCTGGACACATAGGAAATCTCATTAACATCTCATGAATTATTTCACCAAAGATTCTGTGTTGTTCAGCGACTTCTTTTTCTGGGTATGCTAAAAAAGAAAGTATAGTCAATGAAAATCACAGAGGTAACACACTTGATTGAACACATAAAGAGTGAATGTGCTAAAATGGAGGCCAATGTGGGGTTATTCCATCGAGTTCATGTGAATTTTGCAAAGCACATCAATCTTTGCATCATAAAAGATGGAAATCATATTAAAGATGTTATTTTTTAATATTCCAATTAAATAAAATGTTGTTGAAAATTTTCATTTCTTAAAAATATATATTTTTGCCTATGTGTCCAAACTTTAGGGATACACTGTACAGCACCCATTCCTATTAAAAACACTATGATGCACACTAAATGCATAGGAGTAGCATAGAAATAACAAGAGCATAGGAACAAAGGGAGCTTTCCTTAAAATGATAAGCAGTATCTATCTAAAATTATAAGCAAGCATTATTTGTAATGGAGATAAGCTAGAAGCCTTCCCAATAAGATCACAGGTGAAGCAAGGATGCTCATTATCACCACCATTATTCAATACAGTACTAGAAATGTTAGTCAAAGCAATAAGAAACGAAAAAGAAATTGAAGGAATTAGAATAGGCAATGGGTAAAAAAAACTATCACTCTTTGAAGATGATATGATGGTATACTTAGAGAACCCTAGAGAATCAACTAAAAAACTACTTGATGACAACTTTAGCAAAATTGCAGGATATAAAATAAATTGTTACAAATCATTAGCATTTCTAAATGTTACTAACGAAGTCCAGCAGCAAGAAATAGAAAGAGAAATTCCATTTAAAATAATTGTACACAATATAAAATACTTGGGGGTCAGCCTGCCAAGACAAACTCAAGAACCATATGAGTACAACTATAAAACTCTTTTCACAGAAATAGTCAGATCTAAACAATTGGAATAATAGCAATTGCTCATGGGCAGGCCAAGCCAATATAATAAAAATGATAATTCTACCTAAATTAATCTATTTATTCAGTTCCATACCAAACTACCACAAAATTATTTTATAGAGCTAGAAAAATAACAACAAAATTCATCTGGAAGAAAAAACTGTCAAGAATATCAAGGGGATGAATGAAAAAAATATAAAGAAAAGTGTCCTAGCAACACTCGATCTTGTACTGTATTATAAAACAGTAATCATCAAAACTATCTTGTACTAGCTAAGAAATAGAGTAGTGGCTCAGTAGAATAGATTAGGCATACAAGACACACTAATTAATCCCCATAGTGTGACCACATCCAGATGAAGAACTGATGGACTCTGAATGCAGATCAAGGGATACTTTTTTCACTTTATTCTTTGTTGTGCTTTTCTTTTACCTTCTGATCTGTTTCTTCTTTAACAACTGTGATTAATCTAGAAATATGTTTTATATGATAGCACATGTATAACCTATATCAAATTGCCTACCATTTTAGGAAGAAGGATGTGGAGGGAGGAAGGGAAAAAAATTTGAAACACAAAATCTTGTAAAAGTGAATGCTAAAAATCTTCTTGACATGTAATGGGGGGGGGATAAAATGCTATTTTAGAAAAATAAAAAATCTAAACAAAAACTCCCTATATTACATGGTTTTTAATATTCCCCCTTTCTCCCTAACCTTAGTTCATTTGAGATTTTGGTCTCCAAACATTATTCTAACAGAACTATGCCTCACTTCACTTTTGTATTCATTCTCCCTTGCTTTCTTCTTCTGTAAACATCTTCTCAAGTTAATCAATGATTTCTTTGTGCATCTACAGTATTTGTTTTAGATAACTTCCACTTTTCCTGCTCCTTATAATCATCTCTCTTGAACTCTTCAGAATTTAATTTTTAGATACTTCCTATTCCTGCTGGACTCTCTTCCCATATAGGATTTTAGTCCATAGACTCCTATCCATTCTTTTTCTGAACCCTTTGGAAACTGTTCCCCCAAATCTAGAATACATACCAGACTGTGCCCATTTTTCTTCTTTGTGTGTGTGTGTGTGTGTGTGTGTGTGTGTGTGTGTAAAGATGGAGTGGTCAATTCCCTCCAAGATTCTCACTATTTCCATTAGTTCTTCTTCATTAGAAAGATTCTTTGTCCTTAGTCAAGTAGACTATCATTGAAGTACAAGATGTTGGAGGGGTAAGAGACATATTAATTCAGTCTCTTCATTTTACCAATCAGTATGCTAAGAATGAGAAAGGGAACCCAATCCATCCAAGTTCACATGGGTAATTAGTAGCGGAGGTGGAATAAAAACTCAGATACTAGTAACACTTTGTGAAATTTTAAATGCTCTCCCTAATAAAGACTAGACACGGAACGGGGTAGAATGACAATTATGTGAGAAGGGTGGCTGAAGCATAGTTCCTAACAGGGTTTATGATAATAATAGTTCACATGTATGACAGGATTTAGAGCTAGAAAGGCTGTTAAAGTTCATTTAGTATGCCCTGCATTTTGTTTTTTACATATGATGAAACTAAAGCCCATAGACATCAGGTGACTTACTTGAGTCTATGTGGGTAGTAAATAGCACAGCTGGGACTGATACTGAGGTGACTCTCAGTTAGATTGACTCCCAATTCATACTACCTTGTGGATCTCTAGGATTTACAATATAGGCACGCTCCTTCTAACCAAAGTAACTTTTCCAAGAGCAGAGTTCAAAGCACTCACCGTTTCTGTTAGTCAATCAGTCAAATGGAAACTAGCCCCCAAATAGAAGATTTTTTGAGCCAAAAGCCAAGGGAACAGTAAATGTCCAGTTTGTACTTTAGATGGTGAGTCAGCAGGCAGAAAGCCAAAGTTGATTACTAAGCCAATAACTGAGTCAGTCATGTCCAATGATTCATTTTTAGCACAGATTTTTGCTGCAATAAAACCATCTCCCAAAATATACACTATTGATTATCTCCTAATGTCCTATCTGAAACAGCTGACTATACCTCAGTCCATTATTAAGGAACTGATTATGAAATCCTCTGCTTTGGACTGGAAGAGGTTTAAAGTAATCCCTACAGTAGGGCAAGTAGATTTGACTTAAAGATGGCTTTCTAAAAACAAATTAATTGCCTTCCATAGGCACTAAGTTGGGGTGAAGCTAGTCTCAAATGGCTTTTATGAGGCTCTAGACAAAAGCGAGAGGGGAGAGAAGGAAGGAGCTTAAAATTTTAACTGCTAACTTGGTTGTGTTAAAATGCTTTAAATAATCTCATCTCTCAATTTAAATCCTCTTGCTCAGTTTTTTATGGTTATCTGTGTAATGGAAATCCACAACCAAAGATTAGCTCTTCTGTAAGACACAATTATTTAGCTGGTTCTCTAGGTTCTCTAAGTATACCGTCATATCATCTTCAAAGAGTGATAGTTTTGTTTACTCATTGCTTATTATAATTCCTTTATTTTTTTTCTCTTATTGCTTTGGCTAACATTTCTAGTACCATATTAAATAATAGAGGTGATAATGGGCATTCTTGCTTCACCTGTGATCTTATTGGGAAGGCTTCTAATTTATCCCTATTACAGATAATGCTTGCTAATGATTTTAGATAAGTATTGCTTATCATTTTAAGGAATGCTCCCTTTATTCCTATGCTCTCTAGTGTTTTTAATAGGTATGAATGCTGTATTTTATCAGAAGCTTTTTCAGCATCTATTGAGATAATCATGCTTTCTGTTGTTGGTTTTGTTATTGATATGGCCAATTATGTTGATAGTTTTCCTAATATTGAACCTTGCATTCCTGGTATAAATCCCACCTGGTCATAGTGTATGATCCTTGTGATATATTTCTGTAATCATCTTGCTAGTATTTTGTTCAAAATGTTTGCATCAGTATTCATTAGGGAAAGTGGTCCATAATTTTCTTTCTCTGTTTTACTTTTCCTGGTTTAGGTATCAGCACCATATTTGTGTCATAAAAGGAATTTAGTAGGACTCCTTCATCTACTTTTTCAAATAGTTTATATAGTATTGAGATTGATTGTTCTTTAAATGTTTGATAGAATTCACTTGCGAATCCATCTGGTCCTGGGGATTTTTTTCTTAGGAAGTTAGTTGATGGCTTGTTCAATTTCTTTTTCTAAGATGGAGTTTTTTAGGCATTTTATTTTCTTATCTATTAATCTAGAGTAATTTATACTTTTGTAGATATTCATCCATTTCATTTAGATTGTCAAATTTGTTGGAATATAATTGGGCAAAAAAGCTCCTAACAATTATCTTAATTTCCTCTTCATTGGTAGTGAATTCACCCCTTTCATTTTTGATACTAGTAATAATGTTTTTTTTTCCTTTTTTAAATCAAATTAACCAATGGTTTATCTATTTTACTGGGGATTTTTCCTCCACAAGACCAGCTTCTAGTTTTATTTATTAGTTCAATAGTTTTCTTGCTTTCAATTTTATTAATTTCTCCTTTGATTTTCAGGATTTCCAATTTGGTGTTTAGTTAGGGGTTTTTAATTTGTTCTTTTTCTAGATTTTTAGTTGCATATCCAATTCTTTGATCTGCTTTTTCTCTATTTTATTGATGTAAGCAATTTAGAAATATAAATTTTCCTCTAAGTACCACTTTGGCTGCATCCCAAACATTTTGGTATGTTGTCGCATTGCTGTCATTTTCACTAATGAAACTATTGATTGTTTCTATGATTTGTTCTTTGACCCATTTTTTTAGGATTTATTTCTTAGGATTAGATTGTTTAATTTCTGATTAATTTTTAATCTCGCCATTGTCCATTATTGAATGTCATTTTTATTACATTATGATCTGAAAAGGATGCATTAACTATTTCTGCTTTTCTGCACTTGGTTGTGAGGTTTTTATGTCCTAATACAATACATGGTCAGTTTTTGTGTAGGTGCCACGTATTGCTGAAAGAAAGGTATATTCCTTTCTATTCCCATTCAATTTTCACCAGAAATCTGTCATACCTAACTTTTCCAGAATTCTATTCACCTCCTTAACTTCTTTGTTGTTTATCTTTTGGTTAGATTTATCTAGTTCTGAGAGGGGAAATTTAAGGTCCCCCACTAGTACAGTTTTATTTCCTCCTGTAACTCAATCAACTTTTCCTTCAAAAATTTAGAAGCTATACCATTTGGCATATACATATATATATATATATGTATACATATATATGTATATATATATGATGACTTCATTGTCTATGGTAACTTTCAGCAAGATAAAGTTTCTTTCCTTATGCCTTTTAATTAGATCTATTTTTGCTTTTACTTTGTCTGAGATCATGATTGTTACCCTTGCTTTCTTTGCTTCACCTGAAACAATAGATTTTCCTCTAGTCCTTTACCTTTACCCTGTGTATATCTCTCTGTTTCAAAGGCATTTCTTGTAAATAACATACTGTAGGATTCTGGTTTTTAATTCATTCTGCTATCCACTTCTGTTTTATGGATGAGTTCATCCCATTCATATTTGTAGTTATGATAACTGTGAATTTCTCTCCATGCTATTTTTCCCTTGTTTATCCCTCTCTCTGTCTTACCCCCCCCCCTTTTCCTTCTCACAAGTGTTTTACTTCTGGTCACCACTTTCCCCAGTCTTCCTTCCCTTTTATCAATCCCCCTCCCCCTTCTATTATCCCTTTCCTTTTTTACTTCCTTATAGGGTAAGATAGATTTCTATATCAAATTGAGGTGTATGTTATTCCCTCTTTGAGCCAGTTTTGATGAGAGTAAGGTTTATGTTTTGCCTACCACCCCATCCCCCATCTTCCCTTCTATTACAGTAGCTTGTTTAAGCCTCTTGTATGTGGGATGATTTATCCCATTCAATTGCTCCCTTCCTTCTTCCAGTACAATTTTCTTTCTCGCCCCTTTATTTTGTTTTTTGGGGTCTCATCCCATCAAAGTCATTTTATTTCTGCACCCTCTCTCTACATATACTCCTTCTAATTGCTCTTATAGTAATAAAGAGTTACAAATATTATCTTGCCACATAGAAATATAAACAGTTTCACCTTATCGAATTTCTTATGTTTTCTTTCTTGGGTTTTCTTTTTTTTACCTTTTCATGTTTCCCCTGAGTCTTGTATTTGGAGGTCAAATTTTTTATTCAGCTCTGGTCTTTTAATTAGGACTGCTTAAAAGTCCTCTGTTTCATTAAATGTCTATTTTTCCCCCTGAAAGATTATGGGAGTTAAAGGCATTTTCCCGCTTTTTGTAGAGACCTAGGTATAACCTAAATTCCGGTGTTCCCAGGAGAAATACTGAATGGGGTCATGAGCCAAAGAGAGTATTTACAAAAAATATATTTTCAAGACTGAACTCAGTCCACAGGAACTCAATCTTTTGGTCAAGACCATGGCTTACATGATTTTCAGAGTACTTTCCTCACAAAAGCCTGAGAAGTAGGCAGTTCAAGTATTATTCTTTCAGTCTCTTAACTTGATAATGGCACAGATTCACCAAATACCAGACTTCATAGCCTCATGCTCCCTATTCCCATTTCTATTCCAAAGAATCAGAACATTGGTGCTCACTACTACAAATTTTCAGCTCCTAGTTGGCAATTTGTGGTCCTGTGAGATCCAGATGGTTCTTCTAGTATCTATCAGCCTTGTTATATGATTCATCCCCAGTGTCTCTTTATATGACTCACCTGGCCTATAGAATTCTCTACTTGTCATGAAATCACCATAAAGATTGCATACATCATTCTTTTATGTGATGCATAGCCACAGTCTATGTTCTTTACTATGGATCAACATTTGATGCATCATGTAGCTCTGCCAAGTGGAACACTTTTGCCCCAATTTTATTGGTGCTTTATCCTCAATCAATTCTATTTAGATGTGCTTATGCCTTCTTGTCTATTCCTTATCCATGCTATCATCCGGCAACAGAGGTATAAGTATTATTCCCATTTTACATATGAGGCAACAGGAGCTCATAAAATAAACTAAGGTAGTTTTAGAGTTGGGAGGAACCTTAGAGAGCATTTGGCCTACCACCACCACCTCCCTCTTCATTTTACAGATAAGGACACTGAGGCCCAGGGAGGTTAAGTTCCTTGCTTGGGTCAGCATGTAGCAGAGCCTAGATTTGTATTCAGGCCCTCTGATTCCTAACACTCTTTCCCCTATGCTGCAATACCTGAATTGTAATTCAGGGCTTCTGATTTCAAGTATAAGACAAACATCTTTGCTAAAATGATAGGATTTCCTACCAGCCCTGCTTTTTCCCTCAATACTCATTGGGACTTAAGCTTTTGCAAAAACTAAACCAAACCAAAAAGAAGAAGAAGAAGAAGAGGAGGAGGAAGAGGACGAGGAGGAGGAGGAGGAGGAGGAGGAGAAGGAGGAAGAAGAAGAAGAAGAAGAAGAAGCAAAAAGGCCTATATGGTTTTCTACTATTTTGTCTTATGCTGTGTCTGACAGAGTATATAAAAGATGTGGCAAGTGTCAGCTTTGATTCTAACCTAATGGTTAGGAGGCTGGGCTGGGCTAATTTTGGAATCCTACCTGGAATTCCAAGGGAATGACCACAAATATAATCTTGCCACAGGCTTGAGATTATCTGGACACAGCCCTGCATGAGGCTCCTCTCCGTACAGCTAAATACTTTCACAAGGTTAACAACTCACACTAGTACTGCAAGAGGAAACAGCCTGTTTTGTCTCTGCCTACAGGCTGCTGCTCCAGATCAAATCTGCTAGGTGGCCCCTGCCTATTTTTCACAAGTGGATTTAGCTGCATAGAGTTTTCAGCCTCATGGTCCAGGGCCCCTTAGAAACTCCGAGACTGTCTTTGATGAGGGACTGACAAGCAGCAGCTGCAGCTACACTGATAACCTGTTTTGTACTTCTCCCTGCCCAAAAGAGATGCTTTGTATTGATAATTTGCATTCCTGGCTGCCCCAACTCATTGCCATAGCATTGTAGCCAGCTTCAGGAACCTAGAGAATGAGAGCGCCACCTGCTGTAACACCAAGAAGATTTCAGTGTTCAAGCAAGTGCAATTTAACTCAATTTGTTCTGTCTCTCAGGAGTTGCCGTTTGTATCAGCAACCCAAGGCAAGCCCTCTTGTGCTAGCTGCAAGGATTGTTAGCCCTGGAAATCAGCAAGAAAGTCTATTCTAGACCGAAAAGCTAAAGTCAATAGCAGATTGGAGATGGGCTGTATTCCACAGGAGCAACAAATGTGTGAACTCTCAGATGTCTGCATTGAAAAGGCAATTGAATTTAAGCCATATAAGGTTATATCTATCAATTAACAGAAACATATTCAAGGATCCAGGCACCAATTCACTCTACACACAGCACTCCCCAAATTTTATAGCACTCAGGAGCAGTAGGGGGAGGCCAGAACCAGATCTCCCATCTGGCACCTGTCATTATCCCAGCTGCTACCAAATGAAGTGCCCAACACCCTACCCTCCCCCTCCAATTTTCTCCATGTATAAATTCTGTTACCTGTGCAAACAGCTCAAATAAATACCATTTTGAACGTTTTCAAGCTGGAAGATAGTCAGCATCAACTAAATAAACTATTGGGTTAGGAATCCAAAGATCAACCCTGGCACAGTCCATTGATGTATGTTCATTGCGAGACAGCTACATATAACAGTAGTTTATAGGGAGATGTGGTGCCCACAATGAACTAGACCTATAGACAAATATTTGCAAAAACTTCTAAGCCAATGATGCCATAAAAGGCTACTAGATAAAGATAGCTAGAAAGGGGGGGGGGATATTTTTAAAATGAATTACATCATGTGTAAAATTAGGATAACTGAGGTAACTTATACTAGGGAAAATTCGAGACTCTTGCTTCTTTAATGATAATATTAGAGTTAGTGTAACACAGATGTCATATGGCCAGAGTTTTTGATACACATTTTCAAAGAATACCAGAACTTCATACTTGAAAGGGACACCACAGTAGGCATCATGGGCAATGGGAAAGAAGGGGAGGAATAGGGAATGGAAGGAAATAGGGAAGAAGAAGGAAGGAAGGAAGGAAGGAAGGAAGGAAGGAAGGAAGGAAGGAAGGAAGGAAGGAAGGAAGGAAGGAAGGAAGGAAGGAAGGAAGGAAGGAAGGAAGGAAGGAAGGAAGGAAGGAGGGAGGGAGGGAGGAAAGGAAAGAAGGAAGGAGGAAAAGAAAATCTACTTTTATTTTCATTCCCTTTTGTAATATAGCACAGTATTGCTAATGTTTGGAGTTACTGATTTTGATCATTTTGGCCAATTTTGATCATTGTTGTTAATATAATAGAATAGAAAAAACAATGAACTTTGACTCTAAAGGCCTGTGTTGAAGCCCTTGTTCAGCTACTCACTACCTATATGATCTTGGGCAAGACTCTTCCCATCTCTGGTCATCAGTTTCTTACCTGTAAAATGAGGCAGTTGACTTAGTTAGGTGGTCATTGAGGTCTTCTAGTTCTAAATCTATAATCTTATAACCAGATGATCTCTAAGCTTCCTTCAGGTTATAAATCCTATGATCCAGGATTTTTTTTTGTTTTTCTAGCCTTCAATTTCCCCATCTTTTTTGTTTGTTTGAGGTCCTACATTTACAAGTAACCCCATCTTTTGCAGATTGACTTTCAAAATAGAAAAAAGTCCTTGACATGAGTCATTCAGCACATGGACACCTAGATCTGTGAATACGTTAATGAACAGGTACACTTAGAGTTCTAAATCTATGGAATTCAGATGATTGCTAGGTTCTACACATTCCTATTTGGGGAATAGTTTGGGGAATAGGAGAACAAGTGGATGACTAGGAAAATAAGAACACCTCACATTCCTCTTTGAAAATCTTCTGTTAAACTCCAGACCAGCCCTAGCTCTGGATTCCTGTTAGTGTTCCCAACTGTCACCAGAACAGCTGTCCAATAGACTGCTTGCAGACCAGTGCCTCCCTTTGGAAGTATTGAACAGCTGACGAGTACTGCCAAGAGTTAAGAGTTTGACCTACATAAATCTCTCCTCTTCCTCCTATCCACTTTCTCCATTAGAGCTGGAAAAGAATTTGCCTATGAATTATACAAGCAACTTTTTTAAAGCCTAGTCATAGTGTTTGTTATAATTATGATATATGACACATATATATGTACATATGTAGAAATAATTCTCCACTCAAGTCCTCTTTAATGATCATGATGGCCTGGAGATAACACTGGAGTCTAGAAGCAAAATGCAAGGCTGGGCATGCCCTAACAATCTGAAAATGTTTTAAGTATAAACTCTATGACAAATTGTGTTATCAGTTATCTGAAGAGAAGCCTGACCAAGTTTGGAGAAGCTCAGCACCAAAAGCTAGAGCAGCAGGTGACAAATACTCTTGATCATATCTGGATTACTAGGTAAATCTATCTAAAGTGTGTAAGGGTTAAAATCAGGACATTTGGTCATCTCCAGACTTGTGGCATCCCTCTTACTTGCCAAGATTTTTTTAAAAATTACTTAAAGCAGGCCATCAAACATATCTTCCAGTTCTTTCAGTAGCCTAGGATGTTATTTGTGTGAATAGCTAGGTGTTCTCTTACATCTCCTCTTTTATCTTGGGCTTCAAAATCCTATTATTTGTGTTCTATTCTTTCTGGTTTAAACATCATTCTGCTTGACAGAGAAAATAGTACAAATAGGAGCTGAGTGGCTCTATCTCCTTTCTATCATTACAATTGTCCTAGCTGTGCTGAGCAGCAATTCTTTATCACAGATTCTAGGTCACTTCCTACCAATGTTCCCATCACTTCCATTTCAACAAGTCTTATGTTGCCTTATCCGTCAGAAACAGAAACAGTAAATCAGCTCCTCTTTTTTTCCAAATTTTGCAGAATGAAATCTTCGGGGAGTCAAGTCAAGAATATGGAAGCTGCATTTTTTGCAGCACCAAAGAACTGGAAACAAAATAGGTGCCCATCAATTAGGAGATGGCTAAACAAATTGTGCTGAGTGATATAATAGAATATTACTATACTACTGAAATAATAAATATGGTGAATACAGAGAAATTTAAGAAGTTTAATAATGAATTGATGCAAAAGGAAATTAACACAGGTCCAAAAACTATATATATATATATATATATGTATATATATATGTATATATAAAATGAATGCAACAATGTCAATGAAAAATCAACTAAATAATGGAAACTGACTGCTATGAAACTATAATGATCAAGATTGATCTCCCAAAAGAAATAATGAAAAGACACCTCCCTGTGATTCTTTGGAGAGGTGTTAGTCTTTGGCTAGGAAACTCTGCCTTTAATATCAGACTTTTTCAACTTGTAGGTTAGTTTTGCTGAACTTCAGTTTCTTCTCTTCCTTTACTTTATTATACATGATGGTTCTCTGGGAGTAAGACGGGAACGAGATGCATTAAAAAATGCAGGTGATGCAGAAACAAAATATATCAACAAAAATTTGTTCTTTTAAAAACAATATATCATCACTCTGCCTTTGGTAGAGAGAGCTCCAGGCCATGCCTACATGGTTTAAATCTCCCCTCATTACTATACTGTGCCTCTATGATAAAGTAGCAATGGTTAGTTACTGAAGTAGAAATGATGGGAATCTCAGGAAGAAGTAACTTGCATGATAATAGATGAAAAGAATGAAAGTATCAGGCTTTCATTTTGTTTATTGTCTCTGCCAAGGAAAATGATACCCAGATGGAGAATACAACAAAAATATTTAATAAGAAATTGAAACCCAAGATAAGTTAGATGGTAAAAGAATACCTAACTGCCCTAAATGATTTCAAATCACCAACACCAACTGAACCACATCCTGGCATACCAAAGGATATGTATGTGACTGCTAAAGCAGTATCAATGATCCTTTAAAAAAAATCATGGAGAACAAGAGAGGAGCCATGGGAATGGGCAAATGTTGTAAGGTTTTTTATGAAGTGAAGAAAATAGAATTTTCATACCTTAAACCAGAAAGCCTTTGATTCTTGGCAAATCATATGACATATTGATAAAAATATAGGTTATGAGTACTATAAATCAATATAGGCTTTCATCAGTGATCAATTGATTGTTCTGAATATATTTCATTTCCTTTTCTGATAGGACTACTAAACTATTAAATCAAACGAATGTTATACATACTACTGCTAGAATTTCAGCAAAATATCTAATAAAGTTACAATATCTTTGTGGATAAGATGGATAGAATGTAGTCTTGATGATACTGCAATTGAGAAAATTTTGAAATAGTTAAACAACTATAAGTTCAGGCTCTTGGAAAGACCCTTAGTGTTGCGTTATTCATTATTCTATTTTATTCATTTTATTAAAGACTTTGACAAAGGCATTGTAAGCAGACTGCTTACTGGATTGCTTATAAATAACATACGAAAGCCATAACAATGGTTCTGTGTACCATATTTGAATATTGAATCTCTCCCATGTGGACATAGGAGTAATGGGAAAGATTGCAGAAGTGGAGTAATTGAGATTGTGGCAAGATTGTTCTGCAGACACCATTGTTTTCCCTCCTTAGTTATTAGTGAATAAGCATTTATCAAGTGCCTACTATGTGCCAGGCATTGTACTAAGCACTATGGATAAAAAGAAAAGCAAAAGAGAGTCCCTTTGTCCCAACCAGTTTAACGACGGAGCTTTAAAAAAGACACATTATGTGAATCCACAATTCTGGGACCAGATTTTAGACAAGATTGAATGAATTTGCTAAATGCTGAGGAGACAAATAGAAAATGAAGATGACTAGTTACCATTCTTGAGAAATAATATTAAAAAAATGGACCCTAAAAACCCATTCAAGGTCAGTCTGGGATTTCGGACTAAAACTTGGCAAATGCTTCCCCACCCCCACCTTCTACGGTAAATTAAAATAGTCCTTGAAGTAGATAAATGCTCAATAATGATCTTCTGTACAGCCAGCTTATCTCCCTAGGAAAGAAGCAAATGTTTTCAAGGCCAGACAGGTTGAAACACAAAGATATATGCAAGGACAAAGAAATCTATCCCTACCATAGGGAAGTAGGAAATAATGCTATCTATGTATTCTGTAGCTTGAAATATATGTGCTAATGTGGACATATACACTACAAATCAGTTTGTTGGGCGGGGTGCCTCCCTCCTTCTGGCTCACCTTTTTGCCATTTATACTTGTTTTCAGAAGGGTGATTTTGAGTTGTTGGTGTGGCGGTTTTTCCCCCCTTTTATTTCTGTAGCTCAGAGAGGAGCTCAAAGGATTCTTTCTCTCCTTATCCTATACCTTCTCTACCTGCTTCACTGACCCCAATACCACCAAGGCTGAGTAGTTCAGAAACTCTTGTTTTGGCCAAACCTGGAGGTCCAATGCACCCCAGCAAGAATAACCCAACAAGACACTGGGGAAAGTCTGTTATTACTTCTTCCAACCTTCCTAGAGATACTCTAACTGCCTCTACTCCTAGTTCTAATATTCTATCTCTCTATGTAGATCTTTTCTCTCCCTCTGGAACCTTAGCCCTCTCTATCTTTCTTCTGTGTATGTCTTCTCTGTTTGTGGTGTATGAGTTACTATTAGCCTTAACCTCTAAAATGACTAATGAAAAGTAATTATTTGATTGAGCTACTTCACAATCACTAGTTGTGTGACCCTGAGCAAGTCACTTAACCTCTGCCTCAGTTTACTTATCTGTAAAATGGGGATGAAAATAGCACCTCCCCCCATGGTTTTCGTGAGGATCACATGAGATACTAATAAAGTGCTTAGCACATAGTAAGTTTTATATATACATATCTATGTATATATGTATGTAAGAGAACTATTATTAGCTTTTCTCATTTTCTGAACAATGATTTGCCCATTTTCTGTAAGCTAGAATTTTACATGATTAATGTATTTTAATTCCATACGCTTGGTAAAATTACTCTCCCATCTTCAAACAGAACTGTGCGTGAACTATTGGTAGTAATCTACCAAGCCAGAATGTTATCAAAACTAAAAAAGTCCAATTCGGAACTCAAGGAAATGTGTAAATGAAGCATATAAGTGACAGGAGTCTCAATACCAACACAGATGGTTTGCTTATTAAATGTGAAGAACACATGAAATTAGTAGGTATAGCTAACATTTAAGATAATAGAACAGGGATTTAAAAGAAAATCTCAGCCAGCTACAATAATGGATCATATCTAAGAAAAGGAAATTTCCTAGGAACAAATGTAAAGTCCCATATTTGGGCTCTAAAAGTCAATTATACACAAATATAGGATGGGAGAGGCACAGTTATACAACAGTTTGTGTGTATATTAGATGTAAGTTTTAACAGATTACAAACTCAATATGAGTCAACAACATGAAACAGTATTTCCTTAAAATTTTAAGGGGGCGGGCAGTCATGATCTGTGATTTCATCTGTACCAGGAACTCTGGGTATGGGGATCCCTTCCACCAATTCAGAGGAGTAACTTCTCTATTACAGACAGTTTTGGAGTTGCCTGGAGCACTAAAAGGTCAAAGGATTTGCTCTTAGTCACTCGGGAAATATGACAGGGGCTAGACTCAAGCCTTGAATCTTTCCTGACTCCAAGACTAGATCTCTAACACCCTAAATTGACAGTATAGAGTGTTGAAGGTTGTGGTCTTCACTTGGTCAGACAATATCTGGAGTACTCTATTCAATTCTGAGTACCCTTTTTGGGTGAGAACATTGACACACTGAAAAGCATTCAGCAGAATTCCAGGATGGTGAGAGAACTGAAGACGATACTACATCAGCTGAAGGAAATGAGGATATTTAAGCTTCAGGAGGTAGAATGATAGTGTGCTGACTTTGAGTCAAAGGACCTGGGTATATAACCAATTCTGCCACTTAGTATCTGTATGACCTGGGGCAAGTAAGTCACTTAACCTATCTTGGCCACAGTTTCTTATTTGCAATATAAGTGGCTTGGATTAGACAGCCTCAAAAATCTCTTTTAGCTTTAAATCTATGATCCTAAAACTTTCCAAGGAGGTGATCACCATCCTCAAGTATTTGAAGTGTTGTCATTGTGGTAGGATTAGACTTATTTCGTTTGGCTCCAGAGAGCATTGAGAGCAATGGGCAGAAACTACAGAAAGAACATTTTGGAACCATATAAGGAAAAAAAAAAACCTAACAATTGAAACTGTCGCAAGATGAAATAGGCTACCTTATGAGGTAATGAGTTCTCCCATTAATGGAGATAATGGACCAGAGGTTGGATAACCCCTTGTTCAGAGACATAGTAGACAGTCTACCTTTTCAGGTACAGGTTGGACTGGATGACCTTGGAGGTTCCTTTCCACTCTGATTTTCATGATTCTATAAGATGTTTTTGACGAAAGTAAAAAAAAAAAAAACAAAAAAAGAGAAAACTAATCAATTCCTATTTCCTTTCATCTTTTCTCCCCCTGGAGTAGTCTTTACACCAGAAAAGATAAATTAGATATAGCTTAGGTGGCCTTGTACAGTAAGGGAAAATATAGGTGAGGTGACAAGACCATGAGGAGATATCCTATTTATTTCCAAAGATTTGTGATTTCATCAATATAGGTAATTCTTCTATCCAGAATGCAAATCTTTCATCTGCCTCAACTCTGCCCTCATGTCCCCAAGACGTACACATAATTACATTCTTTAGTGTATCGTTTCAATAAGTTGCTGTAATCAAAAAAAAAATTCATCACTTGTTACCCATTCATTAGTAATGAGCCTCTCTGTGCCATTAGTATAAGGCTCATATAACAATCAATGATCAAAGACTTACTCAAAATCTTTTCAGTTTGGTAGGATTTGTCCACCACTGGCAAAGCTTTGAGAACTTAAGATCAACCTCATGCTGCAATGAGGCACTGGGGAGGAATTCAGCAAACATTTATTAAGCACCTATTTTAAACCATAATATTGTGCTAGGCACTAAGGATACAAAAACAAAAAGAAGGAAAAAAAAAACTCTGCTGTCATGGAGCATGCCTAAACAAATTATTCTCTAGGATTCAAAAAAAAAAACCTTGCACATATGATCAGAGAAGCAATGCCAATTATCTTTGACATATGTGATTGGAGAATAGTTCACAAGATTTTGAGCTAGAAGAGAACTTAGAGGTCATCTACCTGGGCTTTTTAACATTTTGTGTGTGTGTGTGTCAGAGACCTTTTTGGCAGTCTAGTGAGGTCTACGAATGCCATCTTAAATGTGTAAAATAAAATACATTGGATTACAAAGGAAACCAATAACACTGAGACATAGTTATCAAAATATCTAAAAAAATAAAAAAAGTTTACAGACCCCAGGTTAAGAATCCCTGATCTAGTCCAACCTAAGATGAGAACTTAAATGAAGCCAAGACAGGGGAAGTAACTAAGACTGGGGAAAAACAAACGTACTGATTTGATTTACATAAAGTTTTTTTTTTAAATAGAAATAGATTCTAGTGACTTACAGCTTCAAGCTGATTTTCAGCAAAAGCAACATTTATTCTCTAGGCAGGACTTTAAATTGGCACCATGATAATGTAATCACATCCAACTGTCTTTGTCACACTTTTCCTGTTTAGCAGCTTTAAGGACATGACTCACCCAGACCCAAAACTGTACTGTTAATAAGGATCAAATCAGGAAGTATTCCAAAGTTCTAGTGACCTCACAGCTCCTATCACCACAGGTGAGCAGTAAACAATCATCTACCAGAATGTATGAATATCCTGACTCTAAAGACTTCCTGAAATGCAAGCAATTAATGGATTTAATGAACCAAGACCCAACCCCAAGATATAGTCTCCACAGACTTAATCCTACATGGGATATTTCTGCCATCATAAAGGTCAATTAGTTTTGTGATCAGATATTCTCAAAGATATAAGGAGAAACATTCTGGACTAGGTTACAGGAAGTCTCAGAAGGGACTTGTGCATTTAACCAGCACAAGATAGAACATCCTAAGATCCAACAAATTGGAAGTTGAATGCATTTTTATGCTTGGATCTGGTTCTTCTTATAGGAGGCCAAGTCCCCAGTGCACTGACTGCCCCTCAAAAGAAATGACCTTTTATTAATTTGAGCCTGGGATTTACTTTGACATTTCTAAGAAAATCATTCAAATTGGTACTTGGGTCCCGTTCAGCTCTTAGGCATTATGTTTCCATGTAATTATATGTAATGGTATGGATCTGGAATAGTGGCACATGCTTATACACAGTAGAATCATAGAACTGGAAAAGATCTCGGAATTCAAATCCAACACTTATCTAAATGATAAGTCCCATATATAACATCACCAGGGATCGTTCAGTGTTGTGGAAAGGAGGGAATCTAATTACTTCTACCACTTTGTAGTAAGGAAAGTATAAAGAGAGGACAGAAGGCAAATTTTATATTTGTGTGTGTGTGTGTGTGTGTGTGTGTATCAAACACCCCAAAATAATGCTTATCTTGTAAACTTTGTTTAACTATACTTAAATAGAAAACACTTCTATTGGACCATCCTTCTGTAAGACCCGCCCCTCTGACAGGTGAGTTGCTCTTGGTGGCCTCCATTTTGTGTATAGGGACCCAAGACAGCCTCCCGACCCAGCTCCTGAACTCCAGAATTCAAAACTGTGCTTCTCCTGATGTCTCATCCTGGAACTTCCTTCAGTTCCGAGATATCCTCACCTTAGAATATCCAACTATCCCTGTGGCCTTCTCAACCTGGAATATCTTTCTACAAGCCCTTCTCCCTTTGGTGAGTTCCTTCTAGGGTCTCCATTTTGTGGAAGAGTTCAAGCCAGACTTCTTTCACTCCTTGACCCTATTCCTGACTGGATTTCAAAACTATGCCCCCATGGCAGGTGCCATCATCTCTCCCACTCTTAATTTTTCAGCTCCATTTTTGTGTTGTTTTATATATAAGCTCCTTGAGAGCAGGGACTGTCTTTTCTTCTACGTGTATTTTTATCCCTAGTACTTCTGTGCCTGTCACATAGGAAGCACTTCATAAATGTTTATTCCCTTCTTTTCTTCATTATCAGTATGGGTTCAACCCATAGTAAGAGACAAGGAGATGGTAGCCACGTACAGATACCACTCCAAAAGTCTCATAATGCTACAGATCATTATTTGAGGGTAGTGGGCTATGCAGTAGTCAATTAATTGGGGCAAAGTGTTTACATTTATACTGTACAAGGCAGTATGAATACAGTATTTGTTATTGTTGGTTTGGTGCATAGCCCTGGGGAGATGTAGGGACTTGTTTACCAAGGGTAATTCATCATTACACATTTCTTTTTTTTTTAATTTATTTTTAATATGTTTAGTTTTCAGCATCGATTTTCACAGGCGTTTGAATTACAAATTTTCTCCCCATTTCCACCTCCCCCAATCCAAGATGGCGTACACTCTGGTTGCCCTGTTCCCCAGTCTGCCCTCCC
>CM053627.1:107394389-107480579 GCA_028646595.1 Phalanger gymnotis
CAAGAACCCCCAACCTGGACTGGGCTTAAATCTTCAGCAGGCTCTTCACTCCTGCTCTGATCAGCCACTTAATTCCTCCCACCAGGTGGGCCTGGGGCCAGAAGCAACTGCAGCTGTAGTTCTAAAGCTGCCCCACCTCCTCTGCCCCAGGGCCGGTGGCCGAACCACAAACTCAGTCCCGCAGCTTTTCCCACTAACCTTCTCTGTTGTCTTTGCTCTTTGTGGGTTGTGAGGTCTGGTAAATGCCACAGCTCAGTAATTCAGGATGCTAGGGCACTCTCCGCTTGGCTCCTGGTCTGGTTGGTCCACGCCGTGCGCTGGGCTCAGCTCCTTTCCCCTCAGCTGGGGGCTGGGAGCTCCATGCAGGTCAGACCTTACCCAGAGACCATCCAGGCTGTCCTGGGCTGGAGCCCTGCCTCCCTCTGCCACTTTGTGGGTTCTGCAGCTCTAGAATTGGTTCAGAGCCATTGTTTTATAGGTTTTTGGAGGGACTTGGTGGGGAGCTCACGCCAGTCACTACTTTCCAGCTGCCATCTTGGCTCCGCCCCCCCATTACACATTTCTAAAAGCATTTTCTTCAATTTCGACAAACCAGTAGAGGGACCATAGTGGCTATGCAATTGATGGATGGTTGCCACAGAGTAGTTAGCAAGGAAATCTCCAACAAAATATAGTCTCTACTTTAAAACAAGCACCAGAGATAAGGAATTCATTACACCTCCTCCTCACTACCCCAAGACATCCCATTTCATGTTGGGGTAGATGAAATTCTTAGGATTTTTTAAAATAATATTTAGCTGAAATTTGCCCCACCTATAAAACAGAGGATGGAAAGAGACACAACTATGAACAGGAGGAGAGTCACTTACAAAACAAACGGTAAAGAGGATCACAAGATAAAAAATGGACAATTTTGATTACATAAAGCTGAGCTGAAAAGCTTTTGCACAAACAAAATCAATGCAGTTAAAATTAGAACGAAAACAATTAACTAGAAAAATATTCGAAGGCAATTTCTCTAATAAAGGTCTGATATTCAAAATATATAGGGAGACGGTGTATATCTACAGCATAGTGGAGAAAGTACTAGTCTTGAAGCCAGGAAGTCCTGGCTCTGACATATCTTGATCATGTGCAAGACTTAGCCTCTCAGTGCTCTAAGAAAGTCTAAGAAAATAAGTCACAGAAAAGGTGTAGACCTACCTTGGTAGGAGTTTCCTGTACCAATGAAATCATAGGTGCAGTCCCTATCTTATAAGGAATTGCTACAAATATATAAAAGTAAGAGTCATTCTCAAAAGATATATGGTCAAAGGAAATGAAAAGGCAGTTCTCATGGGAAGAAATCCAAGCTATCAATGCCTATATGAAAAAAAAGCATCAAATCATTAATAATAAGAAATGTAAATTAAAATAGTTCTGAGGTTCTACCTCACACCTATCAAATTAGTAAAGAAGTTAAAAAAGAAGGAAAGAAGGTGATGAGAGAGGACAGGCACACTAATGTACTGTTTGTGGAGTAGTGAATTGATCCAACCATTCTACAAAACAATTTGGAACTACATCCAAAAAGTCATTAAACTAGTACATATAATTTGACATAGCAATATCAATATAAGATATATGTATATATCTCAAAGAGGTAAAGGAAGGAAAGGATTCATATGTATACAGTTATTGCCACACTTTTTGTTGTAGCAAAGAAGTAGAAGCAAAGAAGGTACCTATGAATTGAAGAATGGCTGAACAAATGATGATCTATGAATTTTATAGAATATTATTAGACTATAAGAATTGATGAAAGGAATGAACTCAGAGAAACCTCAGAGGACTTACATGAATTGATGCGGAGTAAGCAAAAACAGAAGAATGATTTACAATGACCACAAAATTATAAGGGAAAACAAGTTTGAAGGACTTAAGAACTCTGATCAATGCACAAACCACGATTCTAAAGAACTGATGATGAAGCATGCCTACCACCTCTTGGTGAAGTGGTAATTCACTGTTAAGTGCAGAATGACATACATACTTCCAGACGTGACTAATGCAAATCTGATTTGATTAATTGTTACAATGAGGAAGGAAATTGGCGGGAAAAGCCCAGCAGAGAGGGTATAATGTTACTGATGCCCAAAATAAAAAGAAAAAAGAGAAAATATACAGAAGAGGACAGAAGGGAGTTCAGAAATGGATACAGGCAAATGGGTTCATGTCGGTACTCATTTATACTAAATTGTGTGTGTGTGTGTGTGTGTGTGTGTGTGTGTGTGTATAAAAAGCCCTATGTAATAGATTCATATTTTCATATACAATACTCTTTCTGGTCTCCTTTGCACATGGAAATGTGCATGTTACTCATGATTTTCTAGTTCTTAATTCAAAAAATAAAATAAAAAAAATCTGCCTCTACAATTTTCACCTGTTGGTCCTAGTTCTGCCCTCTGAAGCCAAAGAGAACAAGTCCAATCTTGCTCCTACAAGTTAACTTTTCAAAAAATAATATCATGTTTTCTTCTACTCTGTCTTTGACCAAATCTTCTCTTTATCAGGTTATGAATCCTCAGTTCCTTCAGTCTTCATAGGACATGGCAAACCTCCCTACATACACTGCATCATGTGTGTATACATATATATATATACATATATATATGTATATATACACATACACATACACACACACACACACACACACACACACACACACACACACACACACACACACACAGTGAGGCAGTCGGGATTAAGTGACTTGCCCAGAGTCACACAGCTAGTAAGTGTCATGTGTCTGAGGCTGGGTTTGAACTCAAGTCCTCCTGATTCTGGGACTGGTGCTCTATGGTGTGCCACCTAGCAGTCCCTAAATTGTATATATCTTGAGGATACAAACTGTATCATCTAATACACATTTAACACACTATAGTGGGCACTGAAGTATTTTTTTATATTGAATTTTAAAATGCAACACCCAAAATTGGTTACAATATTCCACATGTGGTCTGATGAGGGCTGAGTATAATGGGACTATCACCTCTTTCACAATAGGTCATATTATTTGTATTAACCCAGCCTAATTTATTATTGATTTCAGAATCTCAGAGTTGGAAGGGACCCCAGAAGTCACCAAACCAAAACATAGTAAAATCATAAATCCCACTTAAAAAACATGCTCAGTACATGGTCATTCAGCCTCAGCACAAAGATGCTCTCTTCCCACTTAGATATGGGAAGAGAAAAGAGAACAAGTGTTAATTAAGTGCCTACTATGTACCAACATGGTGCACAGCACACTTTACAAATATTATCTCATTTTTATCTTCAAAACCACTGTAGGATTTAGGTGCTTTTATTATCCCCATTTTACAGTTGAGGAAACTGAGGCAGACAGTGATTAAGTGACTTACCCATGGTCATACAGCTAATAAGTGTATATAAGGCCATATTTGGCCTCAAATCTTCCTGACTACAGGCCCAGCACTCTATCCATTTTGTCACTTAGACACAGAGCACTTGCTATATCCTGGGGCAATTCATAATTTTTTTTAGGTAGTTTAATTTTAAGAAGTCTTTTCCTTATAAACAACAAAATTAGACTAGGTACATCCTCCTAGGTCAACTAGGTGGTACAGTGGATAAAGCTCTGGGCTTGGAATCAGGAAGACTCATCTTCATGAGTTTACGACATCTACTAGCTATGTGACCCTGAACAAGTCACATAATCCTGTTTGCTTAAGTTTCCTTATCTGTAAAATGAGCTGGAGCAGGAAATGGCAAACTACTCCAGCATCTTTGCCAAGAAAATCCCAAACGAAGTCACAAAGGGTTGGACATGACTGAATCAACTGAACGACAACACTTCCTCCTAACAACACTGTCATACTTCAGCCAAGTTTAAGACAAAGTAGCTTTTAAAAGATGGGTAAAGAACTCCAAGGAGCAGTGATCCACTCTATCCATGCAAGTACTAAGGAGGCATCCTAAAGTTTAAATGGCAAGTTTACCTTAAATCAAGGTTGTGCTAGAGCCAGTTCCAACCAGCAAAAAAGCCCATTGTTAAATTTTCAGGATGAGTGTTCATACTTCAGAAAACTATAACGGATGCAAATCAGGGCTTGATTTATTGTGGTTTTTTTCCTAGACTTAATAAAGCATTAATACTGCAGACTAAATGTAAAAGTATACGTGCATAATTTTTTCTCCTGGAGCGCCTAGTTGTTAAACATTTATCAATACACCCCTGAATTGCTCTATAAATATTGCTTGAGCTCCGCAGCAGTGCAGTAGAGGGCTCAGGAAATGATGTCATCACCAGACTGAAGGTTTGCTGAGTGTAGGCTACCAATAATAATCATCTCTGGCACTTATACAGAGCTCCAAGGTTTGCAAAGTGCAGTACATCTATTTTCTCACTTCAGCCTCACAATACCCCAACCTTAAATCCTTTCTTACACTGACATCAACTTCTCACCAAGACCAACACAGCTCACATTCCCTGTGGATTTTAAGCAGACTTGGGTCTAGATAGAGCTAAGCAAAAACTATCACTTTGATCTATTCTTCCTTCTAGCTCCCTTTCCCTTTCATGGAGAGACTCTTGGCAGCATGGCATAGATGAGGCAACATGGTGTCATGGTATTAGACTTGACATCAGAGGACCAGGATTCAAATCCTGTCTCTTAATACCTGCATAACTCTGAGCAAGTCTCTTGACCTCTCTAGGACTCACTTTCCCTATCTATAAAATAAATGAGTTGGACTAGATGACTTCTAAAGTTCCTTCTAGTTCTAGACCTATGATCCTCAAGTCACTTGTCCACTCTCATGGTATCACCAGAAAGTGTCTCCTTGCCTCTGCATTCTGACTTCTGGCCTTAAAGACAACTGTTCTCAACAATGTCACTGACATCTTTCCTTTGACCAGCTTATCATTCTGGACCTCTCTATTGCCCCAGGTTACAAATGTGAACAAGTGACAGTGACATATAAAAATTTGTCAGCAGTCAAAGCAACACAATCACGAAATCCAAACCTGAAAATAATAATTATATAAGGAATCAGATTGAACATTCATAGTTTAGAAGACCACATGAATAAGTCAGAAAGATTTGGGGGCAAATCACCACTTGATGAAATCAGGAAAGATTTTACAGAAATGGGATTGTACATCATCTTGGAAGGAAAGGATGAAAGGTACTTGGTAGAGTTGCATTGATAAGACTTGAGGAAAGGTGCCTGAAGTGATGGAGCAACTGAGTGGTACAGTGCTTGGAGCACTGGGCCTAAAGTCAAGAAGACTCATTTTCCTGAGTTCAACTCTGACCTCAGATACTTACTAGCCTTGTGACCCTAGGCAAGTCACTTAACCCTGTTTGCCTTAGCTCTTAATCTATAAAATGAACTGGAGAAGGAATGGCAAACCATTCCAGTATCTTCGCCAAGAAAACCTCCAAAAGAAAACCACAAAGAGTTGGACACAACTGAACAATACAAATTTGAAGTAAAGATGTCAAATTCTGGAAAACTAAGTGAAAGTCTTATCAAAGACATTCAATTGAGAGGAACAGAAGAACTGTCAGTTAGCAATATTATCTGTGTGCCTTCTGGTTGCAGTAGGTCTGGTTGCAGACCTACTATGTGCTAAGAACTGGTTACTAAATAAGATTCAAAGTTCCCTAATACACTAATAGAATCTAACATAATAGGAGGGAGAATATACATGTAAATAACTATGAAATATGATAATACATATTAAAAGTATGAAGAAAATGATGTGAGGCCCCAAGAGGCAAAGTTCAGTACTAACTGGGGAGGGTTCCTAGGGAAAGCAGCATTTGTGTTGATCTTTAAAAGATGGGTTCAACAAGTGGGGCAGGGAAGCATACTCCAGGTACACAGTACAGGAAGAGCAAAGGAAAAAAGGCATGGATGGGAGTGGGGGACACAGGTGTGGGCAACAGGTAGATCAGTATGCCTAGAGCATTAGAGGATGTAGAGGAAAGTAGTATATGAGATGTGGATGGAAAAGTAGGGTAGCACCAGATTGTGGAGGGCCTTAAATGTTAGGTAAAAAACTATGAACTTGACTTGAGAGGCAGCTATGAGCAACTGAAGGGCTTTGGTCAGAAATGATGACTAGATCTAGGTATAATGTAGAAAAATCTCCTAATTGCATGTAAGATTTGGATAGAGGGAAGAATGGAGGAATGAAGACCTGTTAAACAAGCTATGTCCACCATTTTTAATCACATACTGCTATCAGCCAAAAATAATTTGAGCAGTCATGCTTGCTCTCTCTACATATATATATATGTGCATACACGTACATATGTGTATGCATATACATATATGTGTAACACACAAATATAATATACATATATAAATATACATATATTTATGTTTTATAAATGTATACGATAAGTTCAATTTATTTAATACTTGATTTTAATAGCTGATAGTTTTAAAAGATGTGTCATTAAGAGTATATCACTGGCTGCATTTACTAAAATGTTATACTCATTTTTTAACCCTAATCGAAAAGTTTTTGTCAAAAATTAGCTCAACTCTTCTAACAGCTTCCTTTCCCTTCTTTCCCAATATCATTAGTTATTCTTGAAAACTAATCCAAAGGCATTGTATTTTTATATATATTTTTTATAAATGGGTTAAAAACATACAGAAACTCTTCACCTGAAGGATTTTAATAGGTTAGAAAATTCTATATCCTTGTTTTTAAAGTATGTAGATATCTGTTTTTATAATCAACACATTTACAATCTTTTGGCAACAAAATCACATAAGAGTGGAAATATTTTCAAACAGCCTTTTTAAAAATGTTTTTTCCTATCATAAGTCTCATTGCTAAAACATTACCTTTGTCCAATAACCAAGAAATATAGAGAACTAGCATATAAATATATAATACTGAAACAGAGAACCAAAAGTTCATTCCTAGATGGTCAAATGTTATGAACAAATAATTCTCGAAAGAATTGCAAACTATTACCAACTGTATGAAAGATTTCTCCATGTCACTAATAATAATAGAAATGCATATAAAACAACTCTCAAGTTTTGCCTTATACACAGCAAACCAGTCATGATGACAAAAAATTGGAATAATCAGTGATGGAGGGTTTGTGGAAAGATATACATATTTGGAGCTGTGAATTGGTCAGATCATCTTTGAAGCAATTCGGAAATATGCTAAAAGTGACTAAAATAGCCATATTCTTTAATCAAAATCCTACTACTAGGATATAATTCAAGGATATCATAGATACAAATGTCCAATCTACACCCCCCAAAATTATAGAAGCATTTTTAATAGTAGCAAAGAACTGGAAACAAAATAGGTGCTGGGAATGACTAAACAGTTGGGGAATGGCTGAACAGATTGTGGTTTACAAATGTGATGGAATATTACTGAGCTATAAGGAACTGTAAATATGAATGATATATGAGACATAAGAATGAGAAGATGTAAGAATCAATGCAAACTAAGCAGAGACAGGAAAACAATAGGAATAATGATGACAATGTAAATGGAAATAACAACAAAATCAAAATTGAATAGTATATAAGTATAATGACCAAGCTTAACTGCAAAGCAGATCCTTCTCTCCTTTTTCAAAAGAGAGTGACTATGGATGTGGGACACTGCAGTATAGTGTTATACTTGATTTATGTATTGATTGGTTTTGTCGAACTGTTTTTCCTCCTTTTAAAAAAAAAATCTTTGTTATAAGGGATGACCTAATGAAAGAGGAAGAAAGAAGGGATATATTGAAAAAATGAAAGTGTCCAGGGCTATGCTTAATTCAGGCCAGCACCTTGTTAATTTAGGTTCAATAGTAGAATGAAATTGGACACTTGTAGGTCATTCAACAGTCAACAAAAAGATACTTCCTTAGCCATAATAGGGGAAGAATATTCAAAGACATCATGATGTAATTCAGCTGAGTAAAGTTCCCGGCCTCTGCGCTGCTCATAATGGTTAGTCAACTTAGGATGAGAGAGGTTAAAGCTCTTCATGGTTGTTTTGCATTCCGGCAATCAAACAGTGGTGCCCTGAGTGGTTTGTCTCCTGAGCCAATAAAATCTCAAAGAAAATCTCAACACCCTTAAGGAAAAACTAGCCTAAACTACAAATGGCAGGAGGTTAGAATATTGCTGCCACCATAAAAGATGATGTACAATCAAAAGATATTAATAAAAAATTTAATGTCACCTTAACCTTAAAGGAATAGATGTGTGCGTGTGTTTGTTTTACATAATCTACTCTGATAGTCACTTGTCCTCCCAGAAGAGATCAGCAAAATTTAGGACATTTAGATTTTGGTAAAAGAAAAATGCATGGTATCCTTTAGTTTTACAACCTATTTCAGCATTACTTCCAGAAGACAATCACCTAACTTCTTTTTATGAAGAAAATACTGCATACAAAATCTTTTGGGAAGGTAGATGGCACAGCGGATAGAGTGCTGGGCTTGCATTCAGGAAAATCTGAGTTCAAATCTGGCCTCAGACACTTAACTAGATATGTGACCCTAGGTAGTCACTTAACCCTTGTTTGCCTCAGTTTCCTTATCTGTAAAATGGGGATAATAATAGCACCTACTTCCCACTGTTGTGAGAATCAAATGACAGAAAAATTGTAAAGCACACAGCAGAGTGCCTGGCACATAGTAAACACTATATAAATATACCCTTTAACCCAACAATACCACTTATGAGGTCTCTTTGCCAGAGATTTTCTAAAAAGTGAAAAGGACCTCAATATACAAAAATATTTATAGCTGCTCTTTTTGTGGTATCAAAGAATTGAAAATTGAGGGGATGCCCATCAGTTGAGGAATGGCTGAATAAGTTGTGGTATATGATTGTGATAGAATACTATTGTGCTATAAGAAATGATGGGCAGGATGCTTTCAGAAAAACCTGGACTTACATGAACTGATGCAAAGCAAAGTGAGCAGAACCAGAACAGCAATATTGTACAATGACCCACTATGAATGACTTAAGCTATTCTCAGCAATACAATGATCCAAGACAATTCTTAAGGACTTATGATGAAAAATGCTATTCACTTCTAGAGAAAGAACTGATGGAGTCTGAAGCATACTGTTCTTAATTTTATTTTTCTTGGGTGTTTTGGGGTTTGTTTTTGTTTTTGTGGTCTGTGCAAATACATTTTGCATGACTATATATGTAAAACCTATATCAAATTGCTTGCCTTCTCAATTGGGGGGAGGAGGAAGAAGAGAGAATTTGGAATTCAAAAAATTTTAAAACATGTTAACTGTTTTTACATGTAAGGAAAAACCAAAAATATTTAATAAATGTTAGCTATTATTATTAGCTCTTATTTTAGGGATAAAACCTAGGGATGCTGTTTTGGTAATATTTGTCAAATATATAACATCATGGTAAAATTTTTGCTCTTTCTGAATCCTTGGATCTAACGGTTTTGCAGTGTATTGCACATTTTTTCTCATATCTTAGTTCAAATATATACTTTATTCTTTCTGGAACTTGTATCAGAAATTGGGGGCTCAGCTAAGTTTACAGATGGTAAAACCAGACAGGTGACTATTTCAGATACTAACAGACCTGTGATTTCATCCATTTCGAAGTTCATTCCGACAATCACTCAGTCTAGATGCATTTATGTGCCTTCTGCTTTCTCCACTTTGCATCAAGATGATATATATCTTTCTGAGTTCCTCTCTATTATTCATGTTTGTCATTTCTTACAGCACTGTAATGTTCCATTGCTTTCATGTATCATAATATGTTTAGCCATTCCCCAGTTGATGGGCATCCTCTTTGTTTTCAGTTCTAGTCTATTAAAAAAAAAGTACAGCTCCCAAATTTTTAACCGAATTTACTGAAAATTTCATTCCACAAAATATGAAAGAAACAAAAAAGGGCTACCATCTCCCACTTCTTTGAAAAGGTGGGGGTGTATGGGTGAAAATTGTGTGTAACAAATTTTTTTCCAATGTGTTTATTAGTTTTGCTTTTTTCTTCTTCCTCTTTTTAAAAAAGTCTTTGCTATGAAGAATGGCTTTCTGAGATAGGGCATGGGGGAAGGATACACAGAGAATTATAGGCAATGTAAAAACAAATGATATACATATAAATCTATTTTTAAAAAGCCATCTTCTATTTCCCAGCACCATACTAGGGGGTTGGAGATAAAAAATATAAAAATGACACAGTTCTTGACTTCTAGCAGCATATATTCTGTTGGGGAAGACAACATGTACATAAATGAGTATATACAGAATGTATAAAAAAATAAACATGGTAATTTTGATAGAGAGAGAACTAGCAGCTGGTGGGCAGATATCAGGAAAAGCTTCATAGAGAAGAAGGGGCTTGGGCCAAGTCTTGAAGGAAACAAGAGTCTAAGAGGTAGAGTTGATAATATAGAGTGCATTCCAGGCATGGGTAATAAATAGCAAATTGAAAGATGTGTAGATGGGAGGTGAAGGGTTGTGTATGAAGAAATGCAAGAAGGCCAGTTCGGCTGTACTGAAGAGTCTGAGAATGGCAGTAAAACATAAGGCCACTTTCTGGCCATTTCCAAACCACAACATCTGTACTCCCAGGGTCCCACTCAACACCCTCCCAACCCTTCATGTAACCTGAACTGCACCACTGGGATACTGGACTATTAAGTGAGTTTTCATCCTATCTTGCCCTGAATCAAGCCTCCCCTTCTGGGCTACTTCT
Source organism: Phalanger gymnotis (assembly GCA_028646595.1). NCBI lineage: Eukaryota > Metazoa > Chordata > Mammalia > Diprotodontia > Phalangeridae > Phalanger > Phalanger gymnotis. The sequence continues at coordinate 107,405,128 of CM053627.1, forward strand.
GAAACAACCTGCAATGCACACATCCCACTCCTAGCTTCCTAACTGCACTTTATATGTCCTCTTCCTCTATTAGTAAGCTCTTCAGGGCAGGGACTGTCTTGCTTGCTTTTGTATCCCCAGAACTCGACACAGTAACCCACACATAGTAAGAACTTAGCAACTGCATTTACCTTCATTCATTCACAAGTACGTTGGAGCCAGGTTGGGAAGAGATTTGAATGTCAATAAAGGAGTTTAGATTTGATTCTAGAGATTATAGGGAGCTATTGGAGTTTGCCAAAATGAAATGGTCAGACACGAATTTTAGGAAAATCCCTTTGACATGCGGAGAATGGATTGAAGGCTTGAGGCAGGGAGACCAGTTAGGAGGTTATTGCAATAATCCAGGTGAGAGGTGTTAAGGGTGTGAATTAGGGTGGTGGCTAAGTGAGTAGAGGGAATGATATGAAAGATGTTGTGACGGTAGAAACAATAAAATTTGGCATCTGACTTGGCGGTGGGGGGGTCTTTTGGGGGAGGGGAGAGTGAGGAGTCAAGAAAGACACCAAGGCTGCAAACTTAGAACTAGAAAGAAAGGTGATGCCTTTGATAGAATCAGGAAGCTCAGAAGAGAGGTGGGTTTAGGAAGAAAAAATAATGAAATTGTTATGCAAGCTTTGGCCCCTGTATGCTTACCTATCCTGAATACTCTAGACAAGGGAAGAAGAAAGAAGGGTGGGTAGGGAGTCTTAGTCAATAGCCATTGCACCAGAGCCTGTCTATGTTACAGCCTTTAGAGGATCTTGAGATCTTGTGTGGGTATACTGGGGGGGGGGGGAATCTATAGCTTGCTGATGCCTACAGTAGGTCATAGTTAAATTATAAGCAAGAAAAGGATGGAACGGAGTAGGGTTGGGGAATAATAGGTGGAGCTGTGTCGGAAACAAAGTTCGCAACTGAGTATACAGAGGAGGGTGGGGTGCAACCCATTCTTCCACCTTTTGATTGGCACATAGCATGGGTCCTAACATATGAGTATATGGCCACCACTTTGGAAATCTCTGTGTTAGACTATCGCAAAAATCCAGGCAGATGGTAAAGAAGAGGCAGTGAGAATAGAGAGAAGTCGGTAGATGGGAGAAGTACCTCAGATGTAAATTAATGAGACAAGAGAGGAAAAAGAGAATAGTCAAAGATAACATCAGGTTGTAAACACAGAACAGACCAGGAGGAGAGCAACCAGAGAAGAGCGACCAAGGTGGTGAAGGGCCACAAAATCGTAAGTTAGAAGCCCCAACTAGAAACGAAGTAAAGCAAAACAAAATAAAACTGGGTGTGTTTAACCTGGATCAGAGAAAGCATAATTACCATCTTGAAGTACCTGAAGGATTGTCATGTGGCAGAGGGATGAACCTTGTTCTGCTCACCCCCAGAAAGTAGAGCTAAGAGCAATTACTTCCTTAGCTGTCCTATCATGCTCCTGACTCATCTTGATGTTGCAATGGACTAAAACTTCCCCGACATCTTTTCACATGAACTTCTCTCTAGCTATAACTACATATCCTGCAGGTGAATTTTTTAATCCAAGAGAAATTCACATTTATGATTATTACATTTCATGTTGGTTCATTTCAGCCCACAGTTCTAACCTGTCAAGACCTTTCTGAATCCCAGTTCTGTTACCCAGTGTATTAACTATCCATCTCATCTTCTGCTTCAAATTTCATATGAATGTCATGCCTTTATCCAGATTACTAATAAAAATGGAGAAGAGAATAGGGCTAAGAACAGAGCCTGTCCACTATAGCCCTATTTTTCATTCCATTAATGATTACTATTTTGGATCAAGTAATTGGTAAGTCAAGTAGGTGAAATGCCATTTAGCTACACTATCATTATCATTTTCCATTTTGTCCACCATAAAAGACTTACATTTCTGTAACAATTTCACTATTTTCCTTTCCTTCTTTTCTTTCCCTTTTCTTTCCTTCACTTCCCTTTTTTGAAGATTGGCAGTCCCTATCTCACATAGGCTTTAAGTACAGGGGCTACTTATGGTTCTGGCCCTGCTCTGATCAGCATGGAAACTTTGACGTGCTCTGTTTCTGACCCAGACCAGTCCACCTCACCCTAGGCAACATGGTATCCCCTCATTCCCAAGGCTTCACCATATTAGTATCAGACTTAGTGCAGACAGTTAATCAGCTTAGCCTATTGCAAATCAAACCTCCTGGGCTCATGAGCTCTACCAGCCCCAACCCCAATGGTAGTAGGGATTACAGGCATGTGCCACTATGCCTGGCCCAAATTAACTTCTTGCCACTCATAAACTGAAGGAATTATTGCCATCATCTTCATTATGAAGGCAGAAAAGAGGGAGTTAAAATAATCTCTCATTCTTCTTAGTAATCTCACCAGCTCCCATGGATTACCCTATCATCTTAATGTAAATGAATATGTCCATGGGCTTTTCTTGGCAAAGATACTTGGGTAGTTTGCCATCCTTCTCCAGTGTAAGGCAGACAGAGGTTAAGTGACTTGCCCAGGGTCACATAGCTAGTGTCAGAGGCCACATTTGAACTCAGGTATTCCCAACTCTAAGCCCAGTGCTCTAGTCAATGAGTGAGCCATCTAACTGGTTCTAGATATAGCTGAATTACCTGGGTTCAAATCTTAGCTCTAATACTTAACTATGTGGCCTCAATTACTATATCTGGTTGGTTTTTTTTAAAATATGAGAGGTTCTAAGATCTAAATTAAATTATCCACCAAACTTCCAGTGAATGCTAGGCAATCACCACATTTCTTACTTAGATGTCAATCATTTGATTCCAAAGAATCACATCTTAATCTGTTCTCTCCCCATCTATAAACAATTTTGTGAACAGCAACATCATCCTTGGTAAAGACGATATTCCATATCTACCAAGCTTGTTTTTTATCTTGTTTCGTTCTCCCTGCTCATTCAATGGCAGAGCATCCTTTGAAGAGTTAGAAGCTTACCTCGGTGGACCGGACTGGAAATCTGACCTAGAACACTTTCAAAAAGAACATGCTGAGAACCTTACTTACCTAAGGGGATTTATCCAACTAGGCAGCTTATGTGTGTTTCTGGTGCAATAATAAATGAGCACATTTTACACAAGTCTCATAAATCAGCATATTATCAGATAAACCTTTCAACATGGAACTAAGAAAAATGAATAAAAAGCTGCTTTTCTTCCTTGATGCTTTAAATTCTATCAGAGGTTTTCAGTAACTAATTAACTTGAGATTATTTCCTAAACCAATCCAATGAAATACAGTAAGCATTTATTAAGCACCTACAATGTAAGAGACACTAGAGACATAAAGAGGAAACCAACCATCCCAGATCTCAAGGAGTTTGTATAGGGGTTAGGGGGTGGGAGAGGAGATACAACACATAAACAGATAAAACCAAGGATTCCAGTAGGTCATGGCACATGAACCAAGGATTTATCTTCAATTTTAGTCTCCTTAAAAGATATCATACCTTTTAAATTTTTAAGTCTAGCAATTTTGAATGAACTCCCTCAAGGAACTTAGGTGATTTTGTTCCATAGTTCTTGTCAAATTTTCCACAAATGCAAATCCAAATGTGAAATGTGAAAAGCATTCACTTTATGAATAACTATAAAGTTTTTAGTAACTGAAAATAGACAAATATGTTGAAGTGAATTTATCACCAGTTTTATAATGTTTTATACTCTGAAAGCTGTAATAAAGCATTATTACTTCCTACATTAACTGTCATAGAAGCATTTATGTTCAAAGAAAACAACTTTAAAATCAAAAGAATTAGAACCACAAGGCTTTATCCCTCCTACATAGAACATCAGATTAGACGTTTAGAAAATGACTAACATTCCAACACAAATCTTCAAAATGTTCATTTCCCCTGCACAAAAAGCACTACCTGTGTACTAATAAAACTATCATAATTAAAATCAGATGTAATAAAATTGAAATTTCCATTTCAGAAATTTTTCATCCCAATATCCTTCATAACTGTTCTTTGTTGATCCTCCAAACTCCTCCCTGCACTGAAACCATGGGTTCTCTCTCTCCTTTGATGACCTTGTGTAGTTAGCTACTCACCACCAATATGCAAATGACTCTCTAATACTGTATTTCTAGCTTTCCCAATAGCCTCTCAAACTCAGCATGGCCAAAACTAAATTCATTTCTCACCGCCCCGCCCCCACCTTCTCACTTCCCTCACCTTTACAAAAAACAAAACAAAAAAACAAACAAATCTGCCCCTTCTGTGGGATTATTCTTAAATCAGAATGGTACATTACACGTTATCTAGTCCAATCCTCTTCACCTTACATATGAGGAAAGAGACCCTGAGAAGTTAAATGATTTGAAGTCACAAATAGTAAGTAGGAAAACCAGGATTCAAACAAAAGTTGTCTGGCTTGAGTGACATTATTATCTAACATCCACTATGCCACATCCTGTTGATTGAGTTTCAGCCATCTCTAATATATGTTCCCCTTGTTCCACTTCCACTACAATTAGCTTCATTCAAATTTTCATCTCTTCTCACAGAGAATATTGTCACAGCTTTATAACTGGCCTTTCTGCCCCAGGTCTATCTCCTTGTAAAATCATCTACCACATCCCTGCCCTGCTAATCATCCAAATGTGCCAATCTGATGGCATTGTTCCTTAAAAACTTCCAGTGGGTCCCCATGGCCTACTAAGTATAAATGAATGATCTTGGCATTCTAAGTCCTCCACAATATGGCTCCCCCCTACCTTTATCTCATAGTCCTTTAATAAACTACATTCTAGCCAAACTGGGACCACTCAAGTACCCTCCCCTCTTCCCTGACTTCTCTTCTTGCCTCCTCCCACATCTACCTTTTATCCCATGCCTATAATGGATTCTTGCTCCCCACTTAAGTTTAAGCCTGTTGAAATCTCTCCTTTTCATTGAAGGCCTATGCCCTCCTCTTGCCACCCCCAACTTCAAATTTCTCCCTCTCATCATATTTCTTAAAGCATTTTACCTAGACCTCCTGTTTACATCTATCACACTCCCCTAAATCAGCTGTGTTCTTGTGTTTCACATAAAGTATTATAAGCTCCCTGAACTATGCCATATCCATGATATTCTCAGCTCCTTCACACATTGCCTTTCACATAGTAGACACTCAATATTTGATTCAAAATTGTTCAAAATAGATTCAAAAATACAAGCTTTATTAATTGAAATTTTATATTAATTTTAACAACAAAATTCACAAAGCTAGCATGTATAAGGATTGTAAAGTGCTTTACAATTATCTCGTTTGATCCTCACCAACCCTGGATCTGGGTACTATTATTATCCCCACCTTACAGGTGAAGAGCCTAAAGCAGACAGAGGTCAAGTGGCTTGCCCTGGGTCACACAGCTAGTAAATGTGAGGCCAAATTTGAACTCAGGACTTGCTGACTCCAGACGTAGCATTCTATCTACAGGGTGTTCCTAAAGTCTGAACACACAGTCAAAAATGCGTATTTTCAAGAAATGAAATGAATGAAATTTTCAACACCATTTTATTTAATTGGAATATTAACAAATAACACCTTCAAAATGATTTCCATCATTTGTGATGGTTGATGAGCTTTGCAAGATTCACGTGAACTCGATGCAGTAACTCCATATTGTCATCAATTTTGGCACATTCATTCTTTATGTATTCAATCATGTATATTGCATCTGTGATTTTCATTGGGTACACCTCCTTTAGCATACCCCAGAAAAAGTCAAGAGGTCTAAGGTCTGTTAATATACTCCAATAAAATGTTGAAAATTTCATTTTTGCCTATGTGACTTTAGGGACACCTTGTACTGTACCACATAGCTGCATAACAATCACTCAGGTATCAATATGTGCTGGACACTGTGTTAGGCTCTGGGAACATAAAGACATGAATGAAACAGTTCCTGCCCCTAAGGAGCTTACAGTCTAGTGAAAGAAACAGCAGGCATAAAAATTGGTGTACATAAATCATATGCAAGGTAATCTTGGGGGTAATGACATAACAGCGCCCCAGGAAATGCTTCTTGTAGGAAGGAGGTAACATTTGAGTTGTTTTGGCAGAAACCAGGGATTCCAAGAAGTGAAGGTAAGAAAGGAGTACATTTCTGGCATGGGAGACACAAAGAGAAAGGCATAGAGATGGGACATAGAATTTCATGGATAAGGAACAAGGGTGCCAGTTTGTTTGGACCAAAGAGTAATGTGAAATAAGGCTAGAAAGGTTTAAATGCCAAACAGAAGAGTTTGTATTTGATAACAGAGTTTGTATGTGTTGGATGAGGCTTAAGATAGGAAGACTTAAATAGGAGACTTTCAATAGTTCAAGTAGGAGATCATCTGAGTCTTAACTAGTGCAGTGGTGATGTGAGTGGAGAGAAGGGGACAGATGGGAGAGATGTTATGGAAACAGAAATGGTAATATGACAAATGACTGAATATCTTGGGGGAATGAATGAAAGATGGCACCAATATGGCAAACATGGATAACTGGTGGTATCCTTGACAGTGACAAGGTATGCTCAGAAGCAGGATGGGTTTAGGAAGAAAGACAATGCGTTGTTTTGTACATGCAACTGATAGCCACCTATGAAATCTCCAAAAACCTTTTAGAATTTGGAACACAGTTATAAAAGGGAAAATAATAGCCACAATGGTTTGCATTTGTACATTATTCCACAACACTTCACAATACACAGAGGTGGCATAATTTGTGGATAAAATAGAGGGTTTGGAGTCAGGAATAGCTGGGTTCAAATCTCATTTCTGACACTACTTGGTTGTGACCATGGGCAGGTCACTTAACCTCTTTAGGGCTCATGCTATTATCTAGAGCCTAGGATTTCTCAAAATTACAGACAGGTTATAATCTGTTTAGTGCTAAAGAATAGAACCTTCCTATATTCAGCTCATGTTACTACTCCCTCATTTTACAGATGTGGAAACTAAGGCCGAGATAAAGTAATTTGCCTAAGGTCATACAGTTAGTAAGAGGTACATTTGGCACTTAAACCTGAAAATTTTGATTCCAATACTAGGGATCTTTTTACAATACCATGCTGCTTCTCATGTAACATATCTGAAAACATGAGGAATTTTAGTAATGAGTCTGGGCCTTCGTTATTGTTCAGTCATTTTCAGTCATGTCCAACTCTTCATGACCCCCATTTGGAGTTTTCTTGGCAAAGATACTGGAGTGGTTTGCCATTTCCTTCTGCAGCTCATTTTACAGATGAGAAAACTGAGGCAAACAGGGTTAAGTGATTTGCCCGGGGCCACACAGCTAGTAAGTGTCTGCGGCCAGATTTGAACTCAGGAAAATTAGTCTTCCTGACTTTAGGCCTCGCTCTCTATCCACTGTTCCACCTAGTTGCCCTGAGTCTATAGCTACAAAATAGCAAAAGTTGATCAATATATCTATGTGTACACACACACACATGAAGCAGCATGGCACAGTAGATAGGCCTGCACTGGAGTTAGGAACCCCTGGGTTCCAATCTTTCCTCTAATATATACTAGCTGTGGGACCACAGACAGGTTACACTTAAATATTCAGTCTCCTAGGCAATTTTCTTAAACTATAAAACTAGGAGTTGCCAACCTGCTCCACGTAAGTTCACAATGAAATCACAGGCCTAATCACACGTTCACCAAAAAATACAAACATCTATGTATAGAAAGACATACATATTAGATCTTCACTAGACAAGTAAGCATCCACATGTGTAGACCCTTAATCTTGGACACTTTGATTCTACCTAGTACATTTTTAGATATTAAAATAACTAAACAGGTGGGAATGTAGTCAATGTACTCCTCAGTTTAATACCTTTCATGTGCCTTGCTCATCTAATTAGTTTTAGGAGGGATCAAAGTGAATTTACCTATTTGCCCAAGGAAGGTAATGATCCAGGACAAGTCTTAAAACTACTTTGTGGCTTCCAGTATTTTGTTACATTGAAGTGGGAAATATATAACTAATATTTCTTATACCACCAACGTGGGCCAGCTGTTTCTATACTTACCATAAAGGGGGTTTTCTTGAGTCACTTCCTAGCCTTGCAGGAAAAGTTTCATACATAGGTCTAGTTTAGTCAGAAGCTAAAGGAGTACGGGAATTCAGGCTTCCTCAGACTGTTTTAACCTACTTCAAGAAGGAAGATCTATTAATCACAGAACCTTTACGTACGTCAGTGGTTACTTACTACACAGAACTTCTAAACTCCTTTCTCCCTTTGCTAATTTATTCAGGGCAAACCTTATAAATAGGGAACTACCTACATGGTACATATGATCAGCGTGAACATAGTCCCCAACCCAGAAATATCTCCCCTGCCACCTACTGGTCATGGTGTATGAAACCACATCATTGTAGATTCCTTTCCTTGAGCCTGGAAGGCTTTTTGGTCTTGAAAAGCCCCTAATTTAAATGCACTTTGGAGGGGGCAGTTACAAACACTTCAGCAGGACTTGAAATGAAATATAATGGAAAGAACACTGGGAATCAAGGAACTTGGGTTCTAGTCTCAGTTTTACCAGCCTTGCAACCTTGGGCAAATCACTCAGTCTGTATTAGACAGTTTACAAATTTAGAAAATGATTTTGTTAGATAAAATCATTTAATGATCTCTGAAGTCCTTTCCACCTCTAACATTTTATTCCGTGTCACTGAGCTAAAAGCAAGGCTCCAAGGTCTACAAGAGTGGTATCAAACTCAAATAGAAACAGGGTCACCAGACCATGGAAGACTCCCTGCAGGCTACATATTAACTTAGAAAATCATCTATTAATATCATGTATGTTTTATTGTATTTTTATTTCTGTTAAATATTTTCCAATTACATTTTAATCTGGCTCAGCAGCACAGCAGGTGGCATGTTTGACACCTCTGGTCAACAGCATGGCCACGGCTGACAAACCAAAAGAGGGGAGATAGAGAGTAAAAGAGCCGGATAGAAAACCAGAAGCAATCTATATACTTCAGAATTTTGCTAAGTGCCTGTCTTAGCCTTATTCCCGCTCATCAATCAGCTGCCACTCCATGATCCTATAAGGGCTTCTTAGCATTAGAGGACTGATTAATGAGGCACAAATGAATTTGTATGAAAGCCCCTAAAAGTAAAGCATGTATGTAGCATTGATTTTCAAGCATGGTTTTCCAATATCTTACCTCAAGTGGTGTTACAAGAGCCCTCAAGCAAAATTAGTTTAAATTCACTTTAATTTTAAAAAGACTAACAATAGTTTCTTTGGGAACATGTGCATGCACACACATGTAAATTAAAAATCAGCACGTATTGAGTCAAATACTATTGAAAAATATAATACTAGAAGACATTGTGACTGCTAGTGAAGTGGAAAAAGATTCGTTTTGCTAAAGGTAGTAAAACTGGTGCAAACCCAACTGTGGGAGAGGCAGCCTAGCCTGGAACAATGGAAAGCAGAATGAATGTGGAGTCAGAAGACTTGCCTGAGTTTGAATGTCAGCTTTGCTACTTAAATGACTTATATGACCATAAAGAAATGACAACCTGTTTCTTCATCTATAAAGTGAAGAGGGTAAAATGAACTGATCTAAGGTCCCTTCCATAATCTAAGTGTATTTAATCCTATAACCTATTAGGACATTTCTGTTGTTAAAATCAGTTGAGAGAGAGAGCTTAAACCTATGCAGGGGGCATTAATTTCTCCTAGTCATTACACCTGAATTTTAGGTGTCTCTATTTGGTGAAGAGATGCCTGTTAAGGATAACTAATTTTTCATGGCACTCAAGTTATCATTTTCTTTCCTTTCCATACTTCTACGAGGTAGGTAGTACAAGAATAATACTAATTTTACAGGAAAGGGAACTGAGAATATGCAAGGTAGTGATTTTCCTGAAGTTGTATAGTTAATGAGTAGAAGAGCTGGGATAAGAACTTAACTTGACAATGAGAAAGATTTGGTATGATGAGTCATGGATAAACATACCAATTGGGGGAGGGGACGAGGAGTGTGGAGGGGAGTGAGTTTTTCAACCTATATATCATATGAGTTTGACTTCGATAAAGGACTCAATAAAGGATTACCGGAAGAAAGATTTGCAAATATTTAGAAATGGAAGATAGAGGCGGGGCAGGTTGGGGGAAGGGGTAATCAGAATCCGTGCTTGGGGTGGGGGAGGGGAGAGATGGGGAGAAAATCTGGAACTCAAAATCTTGTGGAAGTGCATGCTGAAAACTAAAAATAAATTAATAAAAAGGGGAAAAAAAGAAGGAAGCAGTATTCAGTAAGAGCCAGCGAGGGTTCACACCTCCCCCATCTCCCCCAAAAAGTGAAGCCAAACTAATCATATTTCCTTTCCTGACAAGGTTATACAAGAATAAATGGGGAATAAAATGAGCATACAATGCCTATATTTAAAAAAGAAAAAGCATTTGAAAGTTTCTAATGATACCCTTATTGATAAATCAATAACCCAGCTGAGTGGATTTGAAACTCTGTAATTAATGAATCAATGTCAACCTGGAGGAAAGTCTCTAGCAGAGTCTATGTGTCCTTGCCCCCATTCCCTACAATATTTTTAATGATGATTTAGATGAAGGAAGAGCTGGCATGGTTAGCAAATTTTCAGATGTTAAGTCTGAGTATACAGGATGGCAAGATGGACAAGAAAGGAACCCAAATAATTCCTATAGGTTAGAACAGTGAGTTGAATTTAATAAGATGCAATTATTTTAGGAAGAAATATAAAGTTTTGGTTAAAATAAAGTTGTCCATCTATAGGCTAGCAATAGCTCTTATGAAATGACCTGTTACTGATTTTAGTAGACTATTAGTTCAATACAGTATGCCACGGCAGCCCAATGCAATTTTAGACAGCATTAGTATCAATTTTTTTTGTTCTGACTTTGAACTCCATTGGTAGAGTAAGCTCCCTAGAGAAGAAACTCCCCCTAGAAATACAGATCAACAACTATTCTGTAACTTAACCTCAGACCTGGAGCTTGGAGAGATTAAGCGGCTTTTTCAGGATTGCCAGAGGGAAAATTTGAACCAAGATCATCTTGACTTCAAGGCCAGCCCTCTCTCTGCTCTGCCATGCTGACCTTTCATTTGGAAGAGAAGTGTTCAAGCTCAGAAAAATGACTATACTCTGCTCTAGTCATTTCACATCTAGAGCACTATGCTCAGTTCTGACATTTTAGGAAACTGACAGCTGAAGCTTATCTAGAGGATATCCAAAATAATGCAAAGACTAGAGCCCACCACATATGGGGATTTGTTCAATGAACTAAGTATGCAATTTAGGCTTGTGAGGTGGTTTAGGAGATATGATAACTGTCTTATTCGAAGGGCTGTCTTTCTGGTAGAGGGATTAGACTTTTTCTTCCTGGCCCCATAGGGTAAAACTTGGTGAAATGGGTAAAAGCTGCAGAAGTACACGTAGCTTGATATAAAGAAAAGTTTCTTAACAAGTGAAATCGTCCAAAAGTAGTATGAGCTAACTCAGAGGTACAGAGTTCCTCCTATCAAGGAGAGGCTGAACGATCACTTGTCAAGGACGGCAAGGGTATTCCTCTTGAGTTACAGATCACATTGGTTTAGAATTGGAAGAGACCTTGGAGTTCCCTTTATTTTACAGAAGAGGAAAGTGAGGCCTACAGAAGTGGCTTCACCAAGATCACATACACACAGCATGGATTTGAGGCAGGATTTAACATTGTTGTCACTCTACACCATATCCTTCCAACCATGTGTTTATACGTGAACTTCACTTTGTTTCTAAAACCAAAACTATTGTTTTCTTTTCTCAGAGATGCACAGCTAGTGGAAACAAGAGCTTAAAACAATCCAATTTCCTATTTTTATCAATTATACAAAGATTACTTTTTTTTTTAATGTGACAGAAGACCTGGTTAGGAAGATTTCTAAATGATAGAGGCTTCCAAGTACAAAATGAGTACCTTTGCCACTACTGAACTGTTGCTCTAACTACGCATTGCTTTCTTTTACACATTCAAGGCCATTATTTTTGTTAGGCTTCTATAGCTGCCCTAGTGCCTTTTACAACTCCTGACCAGTCTATTCCTAGTTGTTATTCATAGGAATTTCTTTACATCTGTTACTGTGAAAATATTTCCCTAAGTTTCTTTCTACCAAGGTCATCTTTGGCTTATCATCCAGAAAATTCAAGACTCTGCATGGTATCTCTCTCCACTATGTATCAAAAGAGTCATATAACAGATCTGCACCCACATCTTGTTCCTAATTTACTCACTTAGATCTCTGGCTTCATAAAAGGGCCTACGATTTTTTTCTAAGTATTTTTAAAGCACCAAATAAAACAGAACATGTTTTCAACATAGATCATTTTGTTCGCATAGGTGCTTAAGAGTAAAAATGTATGTGTCTCTTTCAAGACTTGTGCTTTTTTTCTTTACCTCTTCCATGAACTTAGCAGCAGTTCACCCTATCTTTTGCCTCTGATTTTGTTATATTCGGCAGGGGGCAAAAGGAAAAGATAAAAAGCAAGACAGAACTAAAATCTAAAGGTCCAAAAGGTAAAGCATTGAAGAGCAAGGTGAGAAGCCCAGTTTAGCAAAGTAAGTTTCTTTTAATAAGGTGGCAATAGGACAGTAGATCTAGCACTCTGCACGGAAGGAGGGAGGGAGGGAGGAAGGAAAGGAGGGAGTGCGGGAAGGACTTATTAAGCACCTACTATGTGCCAGACACTGTGCTAAGCACTTTACAAATATTATCTCACTTGATCCTCACAACTACCCTGGGAGGGAAGTGCTAGTGCTATTCCCATTTTACAGCTGAAAAAACTGGGGTTGTTGACTTGCCTAGGGCACACAGTAAATAAGTGTCTGAAGCTAGATTTGAACTCAGGTGTCCTTCGCTCCAGGTCCAGCATCCCATCCACTGTACCGCCTAGCTAGCTCCCTCCAAAGGGATCAGTATTGCAGTCTTGAAGAGTTAGGTTCAAGGCCTACTTCTCAAGACAGTAGCTGTGCAACCATGGGCAAATCATTTAACTGCCCAATTCCCTGGATAGCTAATAATATAAATTACACATGATTTGCTGATCTGCATGGGATTCTTAAGTCCTGACCTCCACCTCCCCACTCCAAAAAAATGAAGACTGTTGATTCTAATCAGCTCTTTCAATTTACAGATTCAATCATCTAATGACTTTGTGGTAGAACGAGTCAAACTTCCAGGCCTTGGTTTTTTTACCTGTGAAATTAGGATATAATATTTAATGTTCCCTGAGTTTTTTCTATGACATCTATAACCTATAAATAATTTAAATTACAAATGGAATGCTATAATTCTAAATTTCATGTTAAGATATGAAGTTAACTGCATGTGAAGAATTTAAAGCATCAGAGCCAGTCAACATGTTTTCCTCCAGGAAATGTTACAGTGATCAGTTTTATATTAATTCCCAGTAAAATACTTCTATAATAAACTAAATGAGATCACCCACTATTTGTCATTTTTTTTTTGAGAAGGCAGGGCATTGGGGTTAAGTAACTTGCCCAAGGTCACACAGCTAGTGTTTCACGTGTCTGAGGCTGGATATGAACTCAGGTCCTCCTGACTCCAGGGCCAGTGCTCTACTCACTGCATCACCTACCTGCCCCAGGTATTTGTCATTTTTGTTGGCTTAGAAATGATAAGCAAGTCCCCAAAAATGATAATTTTCTCCTCAGCAAATCCTAGTAGTTGTTACCAAGTGAATAGTGTTTCTTTGGGCTTAATTATATCTTACATTTGTTTAAGAACACTGGATTGAGTTAGGATACATGAATTCTAGACCTCATTCTGTCACCAATTAGCTATGTAACCTTAGGCCAGTCACTTCACCTGGACCTGGAAACCTTAAGTTTCCTCATTTGCGGAATAGTTACTGGTAGACCAGCTGACTTAAGTCACTTCCAAATTTAAAATCTGGAAGTGTCCTAGGTCAGCTGTTTGTTCATGTACGTATGTATGAACACACATATACATATATAAATGTGCATATATACATCTATGCCCACATTTTACATATCCATGTATATGTGTATATACTCATGCATATACACAATTTACATTCTCACGTACACTCATTTGCATATCTATAGCTTTCACACACATTAGGTCCAATAAGATTAACCAAGGTATGGCCAAATGAGGGAAGCAGGATTAGAATATAATTTAGTCCATTTCATGCTTTTCTATAAAAGTCTCTTATTGAAACTACAGCATAAGCATTAGCTAATCTACCTCTCTTTTACAAAACCTAGATCATGATATAATAGCACTAAAGATTTAAAGGCTAGGTAACTAAATACCTTCTACTAATCACTATTTGCTTAACTTACCTTTAGCTTTGCTTATCATTAGAGGAAAACCTTTCCTTTCCTGACATTTATCATGGAATTTTACATGAAGATTACATTCCTAATAATCACAACCTCAGTATCTAGAAACTCCAGATGAAGCATCCCTAACACACAAACTCTGTAGTGAATTAACAAGTAAAAAGCACTCTTGGAAACCAGCGGTGGAATAGAGAGAGGTCTCACAAACCCATTACCTTTCTTCCTATAAGATTCTAGACTGCTTTATGTGCTTGGTTGGGTTTGCTTAGGTGGCCAAGACATCTGAGGCAATTTGCTTCTTGAGGATAATACAACAAAAGGACTACAAGAAGCTTAATTACAGCTAAGTTCTCCTTTCTCTGCTTACAATGAAACTACACACAATCAAGTTCTTTCATTACAGGATGGTTGTTACACGGACAGGGACCAAAAAAACTGACAGGAAACCATAGAAACTCTTTTCTTCACACTTTTCTGATCAGATAACCTCCCTTGCTCAAAATTCTCATGCCAAAGAAAAAAAGACAGCACATTCACAGAAGCAACAATGTGAAGTTTTTGCCACTTTATTACTTTTTAATACAGACAGATCACAAACAGAAATCCTCTTACACCACACACAACAGTACCATAACCAAACATTTCAGTTTCATCAACATTCATTTGCTATATACATTGTCTTTCCTTTGTGAAAGTGCAATCCAAGACATCTTGACAAGAAACCTTCACTGACAAGAACACATTTCTGAGCTGGTTTTAATGGTGCCCATCCACTATATCTTCTCTCCATTGCCTGGCAAGAATAACAGTCAGCAGTAAATGGAAATCAACTGGGTTAGGCAACATCCTGCCGCAGGTATCCACACACTGAACAGTAGTAGCACTCCCCTCCCCCTCCCAGTACCCCACCCTCCCTCTCCACCCTTCCACTTCCAATCAAAATGACTGAAGGAGCCAGTTGATTAGATAAAAGAGATATGTAAACTGTGAGTCACTGATCTAAGCACAGCAGAATCCAGATAATAATTGAAATGAGGCTCTTGGACTAAATGAAGGATTGATTTCTGCAGGTCAGTTATTTTAGGTGGTCTGTCAAGTCCACATCAGTATATCTGTTAGTTCTAGTTATCCCAAAATTAATACGTCCAAATAGACTAGACCACCACATAAAAACATCCCCCCTCTTAAATAGAGCTGTTAGTAAGTGCTGGAAATTAAAGAAGTTTTTTGGTTATGTTTGAGGGTTGTCCTGTGTGTGTCTGGGGGATTTGGGGGAGGGGGGTGAGAGGGAGAAAGTATTTAAAAAAAAGTAACATTGGTATTCCACTTGGCTACATGATACAATTTCTACCTCAAGGTAAGGACTGCAAGTAGAGTGGCAAAGGTGGACTGAAAAGAAAAAAAAGATATGACATCAAAACCATTTTTTCACTGTACTGTGATTTACTAATGTACAGATTTTATGTGTTCATGATGCAACTATAAAAAACAAATAACAAAGGCCAAATGTTAAAGAAAAGAAGCAAAGTCATCTTATAAGTAATAGTGGCACTTAAAAGATGTTTCACTATAGAATGTCATCCTTCTCCACCTTCCCAAGAAACACAAACTGCATTTTCAGGTAATTCATGTCCCTTAGTGCTTTTTCTTCCCCCCCCCCATACCCTGCCTCCATAACCCTCTCACTCATCCCCTAAAAGGGTCATGTTTAGTGGACATATTTCTTATTCTTATCAATATTCTAATCAATGAAAAATAATTCACGCAACTTACTCATGAGAAAGTTAAGGAAAATTAGTTCAGTTGGTTGGCAAGACATTTACCAACATGCTCCTGTATCCCAGTTTTATTTTATATTCCAAAACAGCAGAATTTCCTTTTAGGCAGCAAGAGACAACTTGAAGGCCAATAGTATCTTTAAGATTCCAGAACAGTAGAATGTATTATCTTTTTGCCAAAAAGATAATAAACACATAAATTTGTCTACAAATAGACAATCCATATCATCCTGATTTCTTCACAGTGCCTTGCATATACGTGCTTAATAAATTTGTTGACTTGAATGGAATTCATTTTTAAAATAAAAGAGATTTTATCCAATTATAGTAAAAACTTGCCATATTGTTTTTCAAAGGTCTGGAAAAAAGAAAACATAAAGGAAAAAACATGGTTTTAGGGAGAATTTACTTAATATGTCCCACAGGAATATTATAAGCAGGTTTCACTGTAAACTCTTTGTTGGGAAAAGAAGTGCAGAAACTTTACTCTTTAGTCTCTGAAACAATGTCCAAATGATACTCTTAAGACAGTTCTTTGAAAATTATTAGGTTTCTGCACCTGATACACTCGACATTAAAACTGTTCACAATTATAACTTTGTCTCTTAAAGACAAATAATCACAGTCTGCTTTCCATAAACCTTTTTTGGTTCAATCAAATACTGGCAGACTAAGTACAGTCTTTGGCCTCTCACAAGCATTTCAAGTATTTTCCCCATAGTGAAACATTTTTCAGACCACCAAACTGGCTAAGCAAAACACATCTGGAATCAAATGGAGTTGATAGATAAAGGGCATTGGATAATGCCTTTGATCCTCCGATGCTGCTGCCTTTCCACTAAGTATCAAACATTGTGGTACACCTGCAACTCACTGGCAGTAAAGCCTCAAAAATGTTAAATGAAAATCCAAACTTGGTTCCTCTGGGAATATAAAACTGGTATGAACTGATTAAGCAATACAAAATGTTCAAATAAACCCTGACTGTAGTTTCCAATCAAGTGTGTGACAAGTGTATGTTCTTTGGGAATATTTACCTCAACACACCTAAAATGACCAAATCACTAAGGTCATACTTGAAATTAGTGAATTTTTTTTGTTTTGAAAAAGCACATTCTACATCAAAATTTATAGTTTTTGAAAGGGAGGGAAGGGGCTGCGGTTCCTTCTAAAGTCACTAACAGGCTTTTATAATTGAATTAGGAATCTTGAATGGAAGTCTGCATCTTAGAAAGACAAAAAAGCCAACTTTCTAAATGCTTAATATTTCTCTAGTAAAGCCAATGAGGTATTGCAAAAATCCTTAGAAGAATAACATTTTAGTGTATACCTCTTATTAATAGCAATAACTTCCCCATGTGAAAGGATAAACCCCAAATAGAAATATTAGCCCTTTTTTCTGTAACATCCTTTAAATATACCCTCTCCCACACTGAATCTGGTCAAATATGTGATTTTAGAAGGCTCAGCATTAACTAGGCAAGACATGGCTGTGACTCTTCAGAAAGTATGGCACTGACTCCTTATGAAGCTCACCAGCACTTTTAAGGATCATGGCTGTAAAGTTCATCTGCCAAACACCAGATGCCACCACTAGCTTGCAGCTGGTATAAACCTATATTTGTCAAGATAACACTACTGGTAAATTTCCCAACTTAAAAGCTTAAAAAGAGAATTTTAACCACACAGCTCTGCAGTCCTGCCTTCCTGAACCAGGGTGCATCAAGACAAGCCATTTAATATGCTCTCCAGGTCATGAGAAAACCTTGCCTAAAAATATTTGCTCCACAAACAGCTTCAAACAGATGTTTCATAACTTGGAACTTAATTCCGGTAGGAATCACTTGGCCTGACTGCTAAACTACAATACTGATGGAAACAGTACACCAGGGCCACTTCCAAATGATCTGTCAGTGAAGGTAAATTCCATGTCAATGTTTACTGCAAAGCACTATGCCAAGATGTAGACTCAAACACTGTTTTGCCTCCTGGCATAGATTTACATTCACATGTCACACAGTCTTCCCAAACCCCTGGGAAAATCTGAAAATAGATCAGCTGGAACTATCATCTTAGTAAGGGCTTCTTCCCACCTCCTCAAACTGCTGGACTCTACCATGTGATCAGTACCCACACCATCCCTTCCCTAAAATCTCCCCACCCTCCCTGTCATCTTTTAACTTAAAGCTCTATCAAAGACAATCAGTGATGGTGATCCCCCTCCCCCAAACTCACAAAGTTACTCACTAGGGCTCAGGCCCTGACCACTAACTAAACACTTAGGTGTCAAGGGAGGGTGCAGGGTCGGTCCCCAGTTTTAGTAACATCCACATACAAAGAATTCATCTTTAAATTAGAAAAGAAACCAATGTCAACAGAGTGTTTCCTATAAAAGATATGTAATAAAGTAGTAATACCCATAAAATAGCTATTACTAAAGCAAAGCTTTCGTCAATAAGCCTCCAGAACTTTGAAAGAAGAAAATGGCTTCACGAAGTGGTAGTCTAGGTTCCCACAATGTGGGCACTGCTGGACATTACTGTATTCTGAGAAATACTGCATTCCAATCCGTACATCTATGACTGGCTTCCCACAGTGCTTACAGTTCAGTCGGGCCTGTAAAGGCAAAGAGAAAGACGTGTAAATAAAAGCTTTCTGTGTTCTTCCGTTCCATAAAAAATAAAAATTAAAATAAATTGCAAGTGCTAGGTAACTGTGACCCACAAAACTACATGAGCAAACAGCTAAGCTAAGCTTACTTCCTCTGGAATGGAGGATATATACATTACCCATTCCTCACCCCCAAAAAACCACACAGGATATGAGAAATGAGTCATTCAATTCTGGAGAGTTTCATATTTGTATTTTTTTTTGTATTTTTAATGACTAAAGGGAAAATTAAGTTCTCCCAATTTCTTTTCTGGTGGCATACAATGCTGCTTGTTGACAAGCACACAGAATAGAATTGTGGGAATGGCAGAGTCAAATATTGGACAAGGTGCTATATTTGGGAGTCAAGAAGACCTAGGTTCAAATACCACCTAAGACACTTTCACAAGCTGTGTGACTTCGGGTAAATCATTCAACCTTTCTGTGCTTGTTTCCTCTTTTGTAAAATAATGACTTCTGAAATCTCTAAGTAAAAATCTATGATCCTATGACTATAAAGCTCTTAAATGAAAGATTGAAGCAACTTATCTGAATAATCTAGGACCTGCAAGTAACCTTCATGTAAGTATCTCAATAATGAAGACCTTCAATGAGGTGGACTCATAGTAAAAATGTTCATTGGCAAAAGCAACCAAAATAGATAGCCTGCCATAGCACTAATGTAACCATCTTTAAGACTTAACTTCCTGCAAACATACCTACGCCTCTGAATACTATTGAAAGAAAGGTTCTAAGAAAATGTTTCTATTTGTCCCTCTTCTTGTTTTTCATTCTCTCCCAAAACGTTATGGCTGTTTTTAAAAAATGCTTCACTTATAGGATGACTACCCTTCGCTTCACAAGTTAATAATGTATGAGGTTAGTAGAGTCTTCACGTAAAAGAGCTAATTAATAAGTGTAACAGTTTGGTAATTAGCTATTTTTCCTCTTCATTGGGGAAAAAGAAAAGGATAATCTGAGTTTAAATTGTAATTATAAAAGCTATTAAGCTATGAACAGCAGGGGCAACCTGAAGCTGTCATCTGTGCACTTAGGTTTTTAGCCTAAAAAAATCCCATTACCTTTCAGTAGGTCTAGTAGCCTGGGGTAGTAGAAAGAGCTCTTCTGAGAGCTGAGTTCTAATCCTTGCTCGGCCATGAACCAGTGATACAACTTCTATGACCAGTTTATATAACTGAGCAAATAAGTTTCCCTCAACAGATTTCAGTTTCCTCATGTATAAAATGAAGGGGTTGGCCTAAATGGAATCTAAGATTCCTCCCAACTCCAAAATTCTATGAGAAGGATAAAATTTTTTTTTATTTCTTTAAAGGTTACAAACAAATCTTCATTTCCTTTATCTCTCAATTCATAATTAGCCTTAAACTATTCCAAGCAGATGGCTACAATGGGATTTGAAACTAGGTTCTCTTAACTCCGTATTTATTGTTCTTCCCAATTACCCTTTAATTTCCTTAAACTTTAGTTTCACCTCTAAAAAGAGCTAGTGATTCCTCCCTTTCTCAACTAATAGAGAGTTGTTGTAAGGAAAGTACTATAAAACTATAAAAATATACCACAAGAACTAATATTACACCAAGATATTTCTTGAATAATCTTTAAGACAAAAAGCCAGGCACACTGTTAGATCCTGAGGATACAAAGACAAAAATGAAACAATTCCAGGCCTCAGGAGGCTTGCATCTTCTTAGGTGAGTCAGCATATACATGAGTTTTTATGAAATAGAGAAAGAGTTTAAACAGGATAGGAATTAACAGGTGAGGGAAACAGAAAAGGTCTCATGGAGAATGTGTCACTTGAGTAGAGTTTTTCAGGAAACAAGGAATTCTAAAAAGGGGAGGGGAAGTGAGAGTGCATTCCAGGCATGGGATTAATTAAATTAATAATACTAAGTACAATCCGAATGTCTATGATTACAGAGAAGCTGCAACGTCTAATTCCTTTGAGTTTTTTTTAATAATTTGCTCATCTACTAGGAACAGTTTAAGATTAATTAATTAGTTAGTTATGCCTGGTAACAGAGTTATTATGCTATGACCTTTCCAGATTTCTTACAGAGCCCCTGATTCTAAGGTTACTGTGGCTTCCCAGAGAAAACTCAGTAGAATCACTACCTCAGACCTCTTAAACTATTTATTTTAGGGTTAAAGTTCATCTGAGAAAGGAGTTTATCTCTCACGCTTCTCATGAACCTCTGAACTTTAGATTTAAGCTGAAGATCTTGCCAAGCTGGAACTCCCACAGATGTATGAGTCTATATTTTGATGAACAATTAACAGTAAAGGCATTTTCTTTTCAAAATCATTGTATTTCTTAGAAGAATGAGATTTGGTAATTAGTAAAAGGTTATGCAAAGTTACTTTAAAGAAAAGTTATATCTTGTATTTTATACGAAAATAAAACTTCTCTGTTCCCATTAAGTGGTAACTACTTGAAGACTGCTAATTAAATAGCAATTGCTTGTTTTCTTTTTCAAAAAGCATTAGAAATTACCAGAGATATTTCTAAGCAATCCAATCAAAAATTATTATGAATTATTTAAATTTATTCTACCACAGAAATCTTTCCCTCCTCTCTGGAGGATAGTGAATTGAAGGATTCCCCATAGGCATCAGAAACACACTGGAATGATTAGTATAAACTTCCATATCTCTTGGAAAACGTGAAAGCACCATCTTGCAAACTACTGAAGCTAATTCCTTGAATGGCAGAAACTAAAAACATTAAAATGGATACAGTAGGAAACAGAAAATTGATGCAACCTGTTGCTCTGTTCAAGAGGGATACCAACCTGACAACATGGAGAGGCTGCCAAAATGTCATAGGTGTACATGGTGCCCAGCTGATGCCAGCTTCCATCCCATCGAGACTTACACTTGATGCAGATTATTTTATGAACCCCCTCTAAGCAGTCTACACACACAGCATACAGATGCATAAGCCTCCCTGTAAATAAAAAATAAACAATTCTGAAGGCATTTATATCCTGAAGATTTTTTTTTTCTCTTACAAAATGAAAAGTGTTGCTCTTCTTTGTTCACCAACCAGCTACGGAGCAGATTCCTAAACGTCAGACTTCCATGGATTCAGGTAAAGATAAAATCAAAATATATTATATGCATCATGCGCTCCAAGAATGTCTTCTTGTTACTGGACAGCAAGCTGACAACCACATCAGCAGGCCACGTGCTTTGAGCAGGTACACAAAGTTAGGTTGGTTTTTCTCAATAGTGATGATAGGTTTAGGCTAAGCTAAGAACAGGCATTTCTAGGATAAAAACTTCAGTTTGGGGCTACTCACCTTCTCTGGAGAAAATTAACCTGACCATATAAAAAACCCAATACCTTGGATTCACTGGTCTAAGCAACTAAACTGAAATAGAGTGGCACAGTGGACGAAGTACTGGACTTAAGAGTCAGGAAAACCTGTGTTCAAATTCTCTCTCTGAAACTAACACTTATATGACCATAAAAAAGTCCCTTGACCTCCCTGAATCTCAGTCTCCTCATCTGTCAAATGAGGATAATAATACCAGTAGTATTTACTTTGCAGTTTTCATGTAGTGCTTTGGAGTTTGCAAAGTACTTTTCATGATTATCTTATTTTATCCTTACAACAATCCTATAAGGTAAATATTATTTACAAAGGGTAGTGGTCTAAGACTTGCCCAGTCATCAATGATCTAATTGTTGCCCTACAGTGAGCTGTACTGCTGTAAAAAAGGCCAACATTCGCTTTTGTACTCTTGGTCAAAATGCTAGCCTAGGGGCCAAAAGTTGTGGTGCAATCAACAAAACTCCTTATTGGGCATTTCCTTCTATACATTTTCTTCTTTCCTGACATAATTTTTAAGGATTCACAGGATCAATCAACAAGCATTTATTAAGTGTATGCTATATTTGAAGCACTGTTCTAGGTGCTGGGAATTAGGCTCATAGATTTACAACTAGAAGAGATCTTAGAAACCCTCTGGAATCATCCTCTCACGTTTTACAGATGAGGAAAACTGAGGCCCATGTTTTTTCATTGTAAACCTTAATTCAGTTTTTCTTCTACATGCTTTCTCCCTCTTCAATCCTAAATTTTAACTATTCAATTAGACCCTTTTGATGAATACAGCACTCTACATAAATGAGCACATCTGCATGGTAATGAATAATCTTGATTTTAATGCAGCTTCCTACATTTCAATCAATACATGTAGTCTGTATGCACTGTCAAGACCCATATCAATAAGAGAAAGATACATGTATGACCTAATACATGTAGGAGTAAGAAAAAAAAGTTCTTATTAAGGTCTTACTTTCAAGGAACTGGCTTTCTCATATGATAAAATAATCTAGATCTCTGCTATTACACTGCCATCTGCATCACAGGTAAAACAGTGATAGGATAAATACCTTCCTAGTAATTGGTATTAGAGAGCCAGGGTCCAAGACCCATTTGGCTTGATCCTGAATAACTTAGCATACATAGCAGGCAGTGTAATGAATGGCAAAATGCCAATATCCCATGTGCGTATGTTAAATAATCTGAGAAAAACCAATCAATCAAAAAGCATTTATTAAGAACATATATTCTGACAGGTGAAACAAATAATTAGATACACAAGAGACACAGAGCTCATCAAAGAAATCTCAGAGGAAAGACAGAGCCTGGTAGAGACATCAAAAAAAGCCTCTTGTAGAAAGTGGGGTTTCAGGCGAGACTTGAAGGCAGGAAAGTCCTTCAGTAGAGATGATGAGGGAGAGCATTTCAGGATTATGGAACAGCCATGTTTAAAAGAATTGAGATGAGAGACGGAGTGTCAAATGAAGAACAAGTAGGCCGGTGTATCAAGAGCACAGAATAAATGGAGAAGAATAAAGTGCAAGATCGTAAAGGTAGAAATGGTCCAGACTGTGAAGGCTTTAAATATCAAGTCCTTTAAAAAGGACCTTATTTTTTGATCCTAGAAGTAATGGAGAGCCACTGACATTGACTAAGCTGGAGGCAGGGGTGGGTGGAGAGGGTGGGTGACATGTACATGCCTTAGCTTTAGGAAAATCACTCTGGCAGGTGAGTGGAGGAAGAGATTGAAGCAGAGAGAGAGTTGAGGGAGGAAGTCCAATCAGAAGGCTATTTCAAAAATAAGAGACTAAACTAGGATGGTGACTTGTAGGAGTGGAGAAAAGTAGATGTATAGAAGAGTTAAGTAAGCTCTAGCTTTAGACAGAATATGTGGGACAAGTGAAACAAGAGTCTGGGAAACTGGTTTTAAACCTGGGTGACTCAGAGAATAGTAAGTAGTTCCCTCCATAGTAAATAGGGAAAATCAGAAGAGGGAAGTGTTTTGAGGGAAAGACAATAACTTCTGTTTTGGACATGATGATGTCTACATTTCTTAGCTAAAGGACATCCAGTTTGGGATGTCCAAAAGGCAGTTGGTCATAGAGGTCTATAGCTCAAGATAAAATGGGACTAGATAATATGGATCTAGGAATCACTGTATAAAATCATTGTATAAAGATGATAACTGAACTCAAGAGAGCTGATAATATTCCTGGCAGTCTAGAGCAAAAAGGGAAAAGGGCCCAGCACAGAGACTTGGGGGATATTGTTAGTGGGTGGGCCACTGCAAAAGAGTCAGACAGGTAGGAGGAAAACCTAGAGAAGAGAGTATCCAGGAAGAGAGTGTGATCAACAAGGTCAAATGCTACACAGAGGTCAAGAATGATGAGAACTGAGAAAAAGTCATTAGATTTGGCAACTGGAGAAAGCAATTTCAATTGGATGGCTAGATTGAAAGCCAAACTGCAGAGAATTCAGAAGAGATTTAGAAAAGCAGCCTTTCTCAAAGAGTTTGATTGAGAAGAGAAAGAGAGATGGAATGGCAGCAGGAATGGCAAGATCAAGAGAAGGATTTTTTTAAGGATGTGGAGGCAGCAGGAAAGGAGGCAGGAGATAAAAGACTGAAGTTAACAGAAAGAGTAGGCATGATAGTGGGAACAATCTGCTAGAAAAAGAGGGGATATGATCAAGGACTCATGAAGGGTTTGCCTTGTCCACTTCTTCAGAGATGAGTTAAGGGGAAGACATCTGAGTCATTGTGAAATGAAGGGGAAAGATCCCTGAAGATGCTTATGTGACATTAATTTTAGGCACCACAGGCACAATTTTGGTAATTTCCTACTATTCTCCAATTAATCACTAGTGGAGAAACTCTTCCAAGGCTGATTTAACTTTCTTTAAATAAATGAATAAACAAACAAATAAATAAATACATTGAATGAATGAATGAAAGGTTAAGTTAAATTTTTTATTCTAGGGAACATATGTAGAAATTTCTTTCTTAAGAAGACAACACCCTCCCTCCCCAAAAAAAGAAGGCAACAATACTACGACAAATTCTATTTTCAGTCTCTACATACAGAAAGATACTTTGATTTGCTAAAGTGTTTTTGAAAGTTTAGTTTAATTCAGTGGAAAAAATATGAGATTTGGAGTAAGAGGACCTAAATCTAAATCCTAGCTCTAGTTAAACTACCTGTGTGATTTTGGGCAAGTTATTTTACCTTCTTGGTTTCTGTTTCTCAATTTGTAAAATGAAGGCATGACACCAGAAATCTTCAAGGTCCCTTTGAGATCTGATATTATTTGATCCCAATAAGTCTGACCAATAAAGTAATAAACTAAGAACATTTCTACTCCTGATTTCTTGCACAACAATCTTCTAGATGTACCTCAAAATCAAATAACTCTACATATCCATAGATAGGTATACACCCACATATATATGAATACACACATGTATACAAACATCTGTTCAAAGAAAAATTCTAGATATGGATCTTTCTCAAACCTAAGAAGCCTGGACCATCTCCCGTCAGCTACAGTGAGTATTTTACAAGTGTTCACTTTGTTAATTATTATTTAACCAGCGACTATTTTTCTATTATATTTGTGATTATTTTTCTATCATATTTGTAACCAATTATTAAATTAGGATTGAGGGGTTTCCTTTCTATTTCTTCATTCAGGGACCAGATCCCTGTAGATAAGATAGTCTCTGAAGGGCATTACTAATAGATGAGATTGCCCAAATCCTCCTGATACGTATTCTGCAATCTTAGGCAAGACCCCACTCAACGAGAAGACTTTACAAACAGAATCAATTCTTGGTTATTAATTAATCTTGCTCTTACAGTCCTGCTATCATGGTCTAGGTTAACCCAGTTTATGAAGGAAAAAACCAACCAAAGTGGTCTGGGTAGAGATGGATTCTTTGTCCAGACCGTGGGAGGCAGCTCAGTGTCATGATCAAGCCACATTCTCAGCAGGAAGAGCTGAAGACTTTGAGCCCACCTCCTTATTAGTACGTCCACCCCCTCATTAAATGCTCACTAATCAAAGTTGATTTTCACATGTTAGGGGTACCTTCTTTTCCAAAGGTAGTTCATCATTTAAAGATCTCCATAGTTTGGTCTTTGGTTACCAAGAGAAATTGATGACTATCAATTTATTATGAGCTAGTCTAATTAAACTGATTCTCAGATTTTTCATTCATCTCAGCTGTTAAAAGGAAAAAGAATTTCACGGATATCTTACAGAATGGGAGGGTCCAGGGAGACTATGTTGTGGAATAAATAATTTCTAAAATGAACAAAATTCCCCAGAGATACCTATTACTGACTCACGGTGAAAAAAAAAATCACTGTCCAAAGTTCCAAATTCCTTATACCTAATTTGGGAACATGCCTTTTTTTCCTCTTTGAAGCAATAAACTTACTTTCATGTACTAGGCTCATAAAAGCTAGATAGCAGCTAAACTCACCTCCTTTACTGTTACAACCCTTCATGCCTATTAAGTGAAGACACCATCCTACTTTGGATAAGAGAATGCAGGATCTTAAAGGAATCTTTGTTGAGGTAAAACTGCCCAGTCTTCTTAAATGAACATTACAAGAGCAACTCTTGCATCACTAGGGAGAGCTACTGGGGGGCAGCTAGGTGGCACAGTGAGTACAGCACCGGCCCTGGAGTCAGGAAGACCTGAGTTCAAATCTGGCCTCAGACACTTGACACATGTACTAGCTGTGTGACCTTGGGCAAGTCACTTAACCCCAAATGCCCTGCCAAAAAAAGGGGGGGGGGAGCTACTGGATTAAAATTTGCTGTTTGGGGCCTAGAATCTTCTGATAAAGAAGTGAACCTAGGAGGTCTCTAATGTTTCTGATAGTGGAGTGCTTACTTGAAGCCTCATCATGATAGGTTAAGCAGAAGGAAGGGTCAACTAACAAGGCAAACGCTGAAGGTTCTAGGAGGTGGTGGTCACTCCAGGGGAGCAAACTTCAGAATTCTGAGCCATATGCCCATCCTAACCAGAAAGGCCTATAGGATTCAGGGAAGGGCATGTGCTAGCAGTCTCCAGTCATGGTTCTTTCCTCTAGTCCACAGGGGGCTACCACTCCAAGTCTTTTCTCTCCTTTCCTGATCATGGATGACCATGAACATTCCAAGTACATGCCCCAAGGGCTCTAGAGAGGAAGTCATATCAGGAAGCACACCTGGCAGCTAGAAGGCACAGTTGTAATAGCACTGGACCTGGAGGTAGGTAAAATTAAGTCCGAGTCTTGCCTCAAACATTTGGGGCTGGGCAAATCACTTAACCTTTCTGAGCCTCATCTCAACTTCCTCATTCTCTTTTCTCATCCCAATTAATCTCACTCAATTTTCTGATCTATAAAATGGCAATAATGATAACACTTTCCTCTAAGAATCACTCTTAGGGTTGAATGAGAGAACATGTAAAGAGCTTTGAAAACCTTAACACTCTTTTATAAATGCAAATTATTGCTATTCATAACAGCTTGATCCTAAGTCCCTGATGGTCAACAGCATGTTAAGCTCTTTTGACAGCAGAAAGGGCTGTGTCAGAAGGCAACAGACTTCTCTATCAATCCATGATTGTTTTGGAGATTAGAAATTTTGGCCTAGAAAAAGTCTCCAAATTTGCAGCCAGGTTGTAGAATACTCTGAGCAGAATAAGTACTCAAGAGTGTTTCAAATTTCTAGAAGCTACAGTTGGTATTCCAAGTGCACTTGGCACACTCTCTTAGGGATTCATGAACTTGTTTTTTAAAAACATATTTTGATAACTTTTTCTATAAATTTGGTTTCCTTTTTATTCCTATGTATTTTATTTTCTGCATTTAAAATACATTATTCTGAGAAGGGGTCCATGTGCTTCACCAGACTGCCCAAGGCGGTCTAGGACACAAAAAAGTTAAGAATCCCAACTCTTAATGGAAAATGTCCAAAGAGTTGGAAAAGGAATGTATGTTCCTTTCCTGAAGAAATAAAGAAGGTCCTCATTGGGGAAATCTTATCACATTCTAAAAACAAAAGAACATGTTTCTCAAAGTCAGGAGACAGATGGGAGCGGAGCTGAGTTGGGGGTGAAGGATGTAGAAGGGGAGGGGTGTAGAAAGGAAGGGGGAAAGGAAAGGACGAGAATTTCAATAAAGCAAAATTAATTCAAGCTATTGAAAACAATGCAGCTTAGAACAAAAGAATACTTATTTTGTGTTAGAATTTCAAATAAAGTATCTTAAAGCATACCATAAGAATACGGTGGTAAATGAAAGGATTTACACTGGCATCCTAGAATTACAATCTCATGGAAGTTAGAGGCCATCCTCCCAAAAAATGGTAACACGTGTGCTACTGGTAAGTTTGTGGGCACTAGACTTAACACTCTGACGTTTGAACAATGTTATCATAATTAGCTAACCTACTTTAAAGTCCTTGTGGTTCACTAATAACACCTTCATTTTTTCATAAACAGGTCTTGAAAAGGTTAAATGCCTGCAAAGAGCAAGCACTTAATATGTAATTGAATCTATTCAATAGCCAGTGAATTATGTCCTCCAACTGCCTTTCTGAACCCAAGTGTCCTTGCCCCCAGGGTTCTATATTTTCCTCTTATACGCAACAACCATCTTAGTGAGCTCATGAACCTTGACAACTTTAGCCACCAACCTGATACAGATGATTGCCAAATACTTACTTCCAGTATCTTCTGAGTTTCAGTCACTTATTTTTGACTACCTACCAGCACTGATCAATGTTTGGGTGTCTCATCAACATCTCAAACTAAACAAATCTTTCTTCCAAAATTAACCCTATTTTCCTTATTCTCCCATTTTTCCCTGCATCAGTGCAATCCTATCACTTAAACCTCCATAATTTCTCTTGTATACATTCCCTTCACTTTTTATTGTGCCACCACTATGGTCCAGTTCACACCCTCATTACTTCATGCCTGGCCTACTGCAATAACCTACTGGTTGGTCTCCCTGCCTCAGATCTCTCCTTGCTCTAGTCTGTCTGTCCTCTACTCAGCTGTCAAGCTGATCTTCCCAAAACACAAGTCTGATCATATCTCCCCCATTTGACAAATTCGAGTGATCAAATATAAAACTATTAAGCTTTTAACGCCCTTCATAACCTGGCCTTTTTCTACCTTGAAAAATCTTCTTATACCTCCTTCTCTCCACTAACTTGTGATCGAGTTGAAAACTGGTCTTCTTGCTGCTTCTTGTACAAAACACTCCTATCTCCTGACTCCAGGCATTTTTAGTTACTATCCCCTATATCTGGAACTCTCCCTTCTCCTCTCCATCTGCTGGCTTCTTTCAAGAATAAGCTAAAGTCTCACCTTCTACAAGAAGCCTTTCCTGGTGCTACTTAATCTTAGTGCCTTCCCTCTATCATTTCTAATTTATCCTACATGTATCTTATTTGGATATAATTTTTGCTGTATTGTTTCCTCATTAGACTGTGAGGTCAATGAAAGTAATTATTGCCTTTCTTTGTATGTCTGACACTTAGCACAGTGCCTGACGCAGTGTCTGGGTGCTTAATAAATAATTCTTGAAGACAACTTGACTTCTGTTGATGGTATTACACTTCTCTCTGTATCCTAGGCTAGAAATCTTGGAATCTGACTCCTTTTTTTTTGTCCCCTGCCATTAAGTCCTAAATTTCTTCTTTCAAAATGTTTCTAACGTTTATCCTTCACTTTCTATTCATACTTCCAACATGCTAATCTAGATACTAATCTACTTGCACCTCGATTAATGCACTGACCTCTTTATCTGCCTCCATTCTCTCTCCTTTCCACCAAGTCACCCTATACAGTGCTTGCTACTAGATTAACTTTCCTAAAATACCACTTTCATTATAGCACTCCTTTCAATGATGCCCCAACATCTGCAAGACATCCTAAGTCCTTAGCTTGTCATTCAAAACCTCCATAATCTGACCCCAACCTACCTTTCCAAGCTCAATGCTTCCACATGAACTGTCCATTTCAACCAAGTTTCCTGAAAATGGCTTGAATTTTCCCACATCTGTTCTTCTGCTCCCATTTCTCAATCTATCAACCTTTCTACCCAAAAATCCTACCTCCCATCAAAGGTTCAGTTCAAATCACGAGTTTAAGAAAAATCTTTCCCTAACTTAGCCTCAAGTCAAAGCAATCTTCATCTCTTCTGAATATGAATATTCTGAATATTACTTATGTCACATTTTTTTGCATTATCACTATTTCTTCATTAGTTGGAAACAGGAGCACATTACCTTAGATTTACATCTAGGAAGGACTTTGAGGGTGGTCTCATTCAATCCCTTCATTTAACAAATGCAGAAGCTGAAGCCCAGATAGTGAAGCCCAAAGTCACATGCTATAGTTCAAACTGAGTTTCTGACTATAAATCCCTTTCCATTGTACCACAAATTATATGTATCTGCTCTCTCCAAATATATTCTTATCTCCTTGGGGAGATGGGCCATTATTATAGTACCTGGTACATAAGATGCACTCAGTGAATATTTAATTGAATAAAAATCTGGGTTTAGCAAGAAAGGGTAGAAGTTGACCCAACCCATGTGCTCATGAGGTTACAGTCTCTCAATTTTTTTTTTGTCTAGGCCTTAATCCAATCCATTTTTGTGTTTTATTTGAAGTGGCAGTTCCTCAAATATAGAGAATTCCTTTGATTTTTCTGTTGAGGGCTAAAAAAACCAAAAGGTCTCTGCAGGTTACAAACAGTCAAAAGGAGCTTCTCTTAAGCCATTTTCTCAATAGTCTTTTAATAGTCCTTAAATTTTGTTATCCCTACTCCTCAAGCCATCCTTAAGACTACTTTACCAGACTTAAAAACCTCTTCAAGCCTTTCTAGCCCTCATCTTCCTCAATCTTGATACCATGATATGAAATGAAGAGCTTAAAGTAACTTATTATATATAAATTTCCAGGGACATCAACAGAAAAAAAAAATGCAACACCAGCTTATTTCCTACAAGCTGCAGAGTAAGCCATTCACTCATTCTTTGAAATCTTGCAGGATCAAAAGGGAATTGCTATACAACAGTAGCCTTGAAGGAAAGCTCTCTTTGTTGGAGAACACAAACACAAAATGACCTTCTTCACTAAGAAAATATCCCTGTGCTGGGAAGGATGACATTAAATTTTAAATATATTATTAAGTAAAGCTGAAATAACAAACATCCAAATGTTATCTAGTACCTGACTAGGAACAACATAGCAATATCTAGCTAAAATGAGACACAGAAAACCAATTCCTGGGCTTTAAGAAAGGCTTTAAAGCAGGCAAGGCGAACTAACACCTATACCTTGAAGGTGACAGGGAACATCATATTCAATTTCATCATGTCTTGATGGGCTTAAGAACAGGGTTCCATCCACTAGAGGAAACTGTTCAAAAACTGGGAGGGCCCGGTGGCAAAGGGCACAGTTTACAACATTTCTGTGGCTGGCACTAAGGGCAGCAAGAATGAATTTCCGTAGATCCTCCCCTTGGCCTACTTGGGCATCATCTTCCATCCTTACGTGGAAAGTGTTCAACTTGTGCCTGGGGATGTGAGCCAGGAGCTCTGAGAGATCAAGCCTCCTCAAAAATTGCACTGGAGCATCAAAATGCCCGCCTCTGTGTGCTGGCAAGCCAGCTGCCCCATAGTCAAAGTGGGCATTTCGGAACATGCTCGCTCCAGCCATATTCTTTTTGTGAGGCTCCAAGTGAATGGCATTCTTTAAAAATTCCCCAAGGTATCTCGAAGATCGGGGTCCACTGAAATGGGCTGGAGAGAGAATAGAGTACCCTGTAGGAGGAGACTGGCCAGGAGAACCACAGGGAGAGCGCACTCCATAGCCCCCCGCATTGACCCCTTTCTCCTGGGAGTTTTGTCTGTCCATAGAACGCCGCCGAGGGAGGTCATGACTCAGTCCTTTCTGGGCCTTGTTAAGAGGCCTGCACTTTTTTACCTCCTCCCCAGTCTCTGCCATCGACCTCCCAGTGCTCTTCTCTGACATGGACTTCTTCTTTTTTTCATCCTGCATTCGCTTCACCTGGTACCAGTCCGTATCTTTCTTCAAGTGACCCTGTCCACAGCGGCACGAGCAGAAACGAAAGGCCAGGTCATAGCCCTTCTTGGTCCACATGTTCTGGCGACACTGCTTTTCATTCCAACTCCGGGCTCGGCCAATGCAGTTAAACTGGACCAGGATACTGCTTTCCCACTCATAAAAACACTGAAGATGCATCCAGGTGCTGTAAGGGCAGTGCTCATTATTGCAGACCACCTTCTGGTAATCGTCCTTGTCAAGATCAACTGGCCTTCCAAAGCTGCAGATGAGTGGTGTGGCACAAGGTGCTTCTGAGGAAAACAAAACAGACAAGTCAAACAGGATGGACACTTACTGCTGCTCATGTTACACTACACTGAGCTTCAAGCTAATGCATATTCTGGGATAAAAGCTATCATTTTGACCCATCCTGATATAGCAAAAGGTATTGTCAAAGTTTTGCAACTGAGCCAAAAAATACAGATAGAATGAGAAAGCACTTTGCTCTAGTTCTATGTTCCATGGACACCCCTAATCTGGGGAGAGAGGAAGGATTCTGCTATTTATAGGTAACTATCCATGAACTTGAGAATATCAAATTCTCTAAATGGTAACTAGATGCGTGTCAAGACTACTATCTTTTCCTAACACATGTTTTTATTCAATAATGTTTGCTTTTTTTTTTTAAACAAAAGTCACCAAAGAGAACATCATAGGCATATATAATTGCCAGTCGTGGTCAAGTCATACCAATACAACTGACAAAAATGATTTTAAAGAAGGCAGGTTTTCATCTCCTACAACCGAAACAGCATTCCTATAGGACTGCCTCACGTTTATTCCTTACAGAAGTAACTATATCACTGATTTTCACCAAAGTAAGAACTGGGGCACAAATGAGACTGTACAGTCAATCAAAGTCCATTTAATTGATGATCAGAACTCACTCATAGGCTGAGGATGGGGAGAGAGAAGATCTAACATGTACACAAAATAAATTCAAAGTAGTTTGAGATAGGAGAGAGCACTGAGGTTTCAGGAAGTTTCCCTAAGGAAGTGGAACCTGAGCTGCACCTCAAAGTTAGGGATTCCAAAAGGCAAAAGTTAAGGAAGAAGTATACTCAAAGCATGAGAGACAGTAAATGTGGAGAACAGCTAGCAAGGAATGTGAGCTCCCTGAAGGCAGGGACTGTCTTTTGCCTCTTTTTAGATCCCTAGTACTCAGCACAGTGCCTGACAGACAGCAGCTACTTAATAAATGTTTACTGATTGAATGATAGTGTAAAAGAGAAAAATATGAGAAGTTCAGAAAGGTAGGTGGGAGCTTAACTGCTGAACGTTTTAAAACATCAGACCTTTGGCACCTCCTATAGCCCCCATGGTACAGCGTAGTGCTATTTACTTAAGAATTTTTTAAATTGGAGCTTTAATTTCATTGGTGCAGGAAGCTCTTGGGTGGACTAACATATGTCTGCAACTTACAGTGTGAGTTTCCTGGAGGCACAGAGTTAATCCTGGAGATTAAGGGAATTGCAGAGGGTCAAAAATCATTAAGTGTCCTAGGCAATATTTCTGACTCGCGTCAGCTTGCTGCTTCTGTCTGTGTACTTGGTATAGGTACTTAGGTCTGTTAACTGCTTACTTTCTCTAAGGGATGGCCGAGAATCAGTGTTCTTAACCTAGGGCCCAAAAGTCCCTTAAGGATTCTAGGTTCATGAGGATGAGAAAAACAAATTACAACTTTATTTTTACTAACGACTGACATTTAACATTTCCTTCCACTATGACTGGAGGCAATAAACCATTATTCTGAGAAGGTTTTCACCACACTGCTTAAGGTGTCCATTAAACAACTAAACAAAAAAAAAAGGTTAAGGACTCCTTGCCTAGATAATCTCTAAAGTTTCTTCCAGCTCTAGATTATGATATCTTATGATTTTCTGTCCCACCACAAATGAAGGTAGAAGAAATGAACTAAAAATATATTCTTTTATTCTGACTCTGACAATGGCAGCAGAGCTTCCAGAGATTTTTTAATTTGCACACAGTTGGCAAGACTATCTTTGGCAATAGAACAGTAATCATCCTAAAAGAACAAATTCAGTGAAACAATAACTGATACAAAATTAAACCTAAGCCTAACCAAGTATCCATTCACCTGAACTTCAAGAAAACACTATAAATGGGTATCCCACATAAAGTGAACTGCTGCCAAGGGTCTACAGCCAACACTTAATTATAAATATGAAAAACTATGAAAAATTAGAGGGGTTTAAAAGATTATGGTCACTTGATTTTTAATTTAAAACAAGGGGCAAAAACCTAAAACAACACTTTGAAGTAAAATTCATTTTTCCTTTTTGTGACCAAAGGGGGTGGGGGGATGGGTTCAGTTTCCTCATCCGTGAAAGGAGTTTTCAGAGAAATTCTTAAGCTCTAAATCTATGATCTTGGGGGGAGAGAGGGTCAGATTAAAAAGGATGAGAAGAAAGCTGAGTAGAAAGGTAGGGAAAGAAAAAAATTATAGTCTTAACAAAAGAAATATACAAGTTCCAGCAACCCAAAGGGAAAACCACCACTACATAACGGTAGACCTTGAGAGAAAAGAAAAGGCAGAGAAGCATAAAACCTCCTAAAATCTAAATATTAGCCCTGACTGTCAAGAGCTAGAACTGTGGGACTTCACTATTAACATCTCTCTTTTGAAATGATAGTCAACGACTACACTGTGCTCAGTCATTTGGTTCTTCAATCTCAAATTACGCTAAAAATAAAAAGTCAACAAATTCAATCAAATAAATATTTTTTAAACACCTGCTAGCTGCAAGGTCTTGTTTTCAAAATGCTGAACACAGCTTGAAAGAGACAGCAAATATGAGGGTGAGGTACAGGGAAGGGAATCACGTAGTACCTTCTAAACTGTAGTGGCAGGAACCATAGTAAAATTAACCTAGGGCCAGATGCCAGGAAGCTCTGGGCTAGAGGTTCCTTAACACTAAACATCAGAAAGCCACATTTTTCAGCTTGCCATGGCCAAAATTAAAATTAAAAACAATACTGTGAGAGACTTTAAAATAAAGGATTTTAAGCAAAATTTTTTTAAAATCTAATTTTTACATGAGAGAAGCAATGATCCACCATGAGTTCTTAGTTCCCTGACCTTTATGAAATCCCAGCTCTATAGCAGCACTAAAATTCCCACCCTTCATCAGTTATTTGTCACTTCTGACAACCCACCATGTCTGCTGACCTCAGTTGCCTAATCTGTAAAATGAGAAGGTTAAATTACATTATCTCTAAGATCCTCTCCAGCTTTAAAAATCTTACAATCCTACAATTCTCCTCAGCTCACTTTAACAGAAATCTCCATATGCTACCTCCATGATACTGCTTTCTGAATTATTATAGATCTTCATCAATAAAGCTGATAAAAATGCTCAAGAACATAATGCAGTATAATTTGTTAAATATGATACAAATTGTATATTCCCAAAAGAATATAGTAGGTACAAATCTTTCCTAAAGGGCAACAATTTTTTAAGATAATAGAATAAAAAGAAAAGAAGGATCTATTGGTGTTCAGCCCAACAAAACACTTATCAAACTGGCCCCTATATGCAAGGCATTGTTGGATACAAGGATTTTAAAAACGAAAAACCTGTTGCCTTTAAGAAGATTACAATTTAGAAGGATGATAAATACATGTAAAAGTAACCATAATTCAAGTCTGAATCAAATAAATATACACCAAACATCAGAAAGCCATGAGAGATTTATGAGCTAGCTATGGGAGGGTGAGAGGCAGGGGATTCTGGGAGGACCAAGACTCAAAAACATTCATTGGGGGGTAGAACTTGGGCTGAACTTGGAAGAAAGGAAAGGATTTGAATATTTTTCACAAGAGGATTCTATTGTACCTGGCTTCCCATCTAACATTTTCTATAAACTGAGGAAATTTTCTTTAAAATTTGCTTCACTAAAAATGCTCTAAATCACTATTAGAGAACTGCAAATTAAGATAACTATGAGGTACCACTTCACATCTATTGGATTTGCTAATACAACAGAAAAGGAAAATGATAAATGTTGCAAGGGATGTGGGAAAACTAGAACACTGATGTACTGCTGGTAGAGTTGTGAACTGATCCAAGCATTCTGGAGAGCAATTTGGAACTATGCCCAAAGAGCAACCAAACTGTACATTGCCTTTGAACCAGAAATACCACTACTATATCTGTATCCCAAAGAGATCATAATAAAGAGGAAAGGATCTACATGTACAAAACTATTTATAGCAGCTCCTTTTTTGGTGACAAAGAACTAGAAACTGAGGAAATGTTCATCAACTGAGGAATGACTGAACAAGCTGTGGTATATGATGAATATAATGGAACACTATGGTGTAGTACGAAACAATGAGCAGGCAGATTTCTGAAAAACCTGGAAAGACTCACATGAACTGATGCAAAGTGAAGTGAGAAGAACCAAGGAGAACACTGTACACAGTAACATCGTGAGATGATCAACTATGAATAACTTAGCTCTCCTCAGCAATACAATGATCCAAGACAATTCCAAAGGATTCATGATGGAAAATACTATCCAAATCCAGAGAAGGAACTGATGTAGTCTGAATACAGATTGAAGCATATTATTATCACTTCTTTTTGTAGTTTCTTTTTTCCTTTTGGTCTCTTTCTTCTCTCACAACATGACTAATATGTAAATATTTTTACATGCCTGTATATATATATATATATGTAATTGGGAAAAAATAAAATAGTATAAAAAAAAAAATCTGTTTCACAAGCTTGCCTTCTAGCTAAAACATGGCCCACCCAAAGTAACTCCACTCCACCCAAAGAAACTAATGTGCTAGTCCCTCACAAACTTCTGTGCTACCTTTTCAGTCTTCTTACACATTATCTACATACTTTTCAAGCACTGGTCTCTTTGTGGTTCCTTAAGCAAGAAAGTGCATCTCCTAGCTACAGGCTTTTTCACTGGCTGTCCCCTATACTTAGAACTCTTTCCGTCCTCATCTCCATCTCCTACCCAATGAGCCATGCTGATTCTGGCCTCTTTATTCCTGCAATGCTCTCTTCTTTGTGCATATCAAAACACTACTTATTCATGTACCATTGAGAAAATACTGTCAGTTACTCGACAAGTATTTAAGAGCTTATTACACTATGTGCTAGGCTCTGTGATAAGATCTGGATATACAAAGAAAAGTACCCCCCCCCAAAAGTCTCTGCTCTCAAGGAGCTCAAAGTCAAATGGAAACTGAAAATAGAAGTTTTCATCACTTATCAGTTTATTATTCAATTAAATAAGTTGTATTCAATCAACAAGCATTTACTAAGGACTTTTTACTAAATAGCATACATTTCAGGCACTAAACTAGGCCACTGGCCAGTAGAAGGGAAATTGTGCTAATAGAATAAACAAAGAGATGGTCGTACCCTTGCTACATACAAAATCTCCATGGACATCCCTTAGTATCACACCATTTACTTATTTACATAAAATGTCCATACAGTAGATTCTTTTGAGATTGTTGGAGCACTCTAACATCTTGATTTTTTCCTGTCATATTAACAAAGGGCCGGTGTTGCTCATCTCCTATTAGCTTTCCTCTCTGTTGTTTGGGTTGTGTCTCTCCCAAAGATCAGTCTACTTAAGTCTGAAATCTTCAACACTTGTCCCCCTCCTAATGCTGAATTGTTACCACATTATCTAAGGGGCCAAGAGGCAGTGTTGCCTACCCCAGAGCCAAACAGAGCTGACATCCTGAGTTCAAGTCCCATCTCTCACTTATAAGACCTTTCTTCTACAACCCCACTCCCTACCCCATTTCCCCGATCTCTAGTTTTGAAACCCTCTTGTGAAATCAGTTCTTCCACTGCTCTTGGAATGGCTGTGTCCCAATTCGCCTCCTCCATGGCCCCACTCGCCAATCGGAAGTGTTATGCCCCTCACTGACCACCACCCCCATAGGTGTGTGGCCTCTCTTTTTATACTAATGGAAGCTCCTATACAGCCAGGACTGTCTTTGCTTTTGCTTTTGTATCCCCAGTACTTAAGCATAGTGCTTGGTAGGCAGAAAACAATTCACAAATACTTTTTTAAAACAATTTTTAAATGTCTCCTTCCTTGATATCACTGAAAATTTAATTATCAGTTTTCCTTCACAATAATTACTTTCACTGAGAAAACTGATACCATTCACAATGAGCTCCTTTTTCTTGTCTGCTCTTCTCAAAACCCCTTGACATCATTCTCTCCTCCTTTCCCTCAGTATCTGAAGAGATGGCCTTTCTTGCCAAGATCAAGAGTGCCCCAATCTCATCTTTCCCTTGACTTTTCCAGCAAATTACATATTTAATCATTCACGTTCTTTAGTCTATAAACTCTATTTACTGAGGTATCCCTTACTACTTTCAAATATGCCCAACTCTCCTTCATCCATCTCCTCAATCCTTCATCTTATGTTTCTTCTTTTTCTCAGCCAACTACCAGAAAAAAAGTTGTTTATATTTGCTGCTTTGACACTTCCTTTCCTCTCATTCATTTTAATTTTTTATTATGAACTTAACAAATATGAAAATTGCAATGTACAAGTAAAAACATAAAAGAGGGATTGTATTTAAAACTGCTTTTTCACTTTGCCCCCCTTTATAATGGCTTCTGAACTTAACCACGATTGAAATTGCTCTCTCCAAAGTTACCAATGATCTAAATGTCTGATTATTTTTTCTCAGTCCTCATCCTTCTTGATCTACATTTGACATGTGTTGACAACCCTCCACTCCTAGATAATTCCTCCCCTCTCCTGGTTCTCCTGCTACCTGTCTGATCACTCATCCTCAGCCTCCTTTGCTGGCTTATCATTCTTTTGGGACCCCTAACTGTGTGTATGCCATAAGATTCTGTCCTGGACCCCTTGCTTTTCTCTCCCTACAAGCTACCTGCTAACCACATTAGCTCTTTTGGGTTTGTGATGTCTATGCAAATGAATCACTGATTTATATATGCAGCCTAATCCTCTACCCTGAACTTTAATCCTGCGTCACCAACTGCCTACTGTATATATTTCAAAATGAATGTACCAGGGACATCTCAAACTCAACAAATCCAAAATACAGCTCATTTCTTCCCAAACCCACTTCTCTCTTCCAAACTTCCCTATTTCTGAAGGAGTGGAGTCAAGGGCAGAGAAAAAGCAGTGACTCACCTGAGCTCTCCTCTAAACCCCACCGAACGCCTTTAAATAATGCCATAAAACAATTCCTGGAGCAGGAGAACCCACAAAAGGACAGGGTGAAATAATTTTCCAGCCAAAGACAACTTACAAGATCAGCAGAAAAGGTCTGTCGCACCTGGATGAGAGTGGAGCACAGAACATACCAGCACAGACCCTGCCCAAGCAAACTAGGAGCAGGCCTTGGGAGCCACTGAACCAGCAGTGGTAGCAGCTGCTTCTGGAGCTCTCAGCCTATAGAGAGTAATGGAGTTGGACAACTGATCAGAAGGAGATTACAAGAGTCTCTCTGCTGGCACCAGGGGCAGGACTCTGTGGCTTTGCCCATACTCAGATTGGGGTCAAAGTCCTGGATAGCAGTTCCAGTGTGAGGAGGAGCACTAGCAGACCAAAGCTTGCAGTCACAGTGGGGCAGACACTCTTCTCACAGTTTCAAGGCAGAAAAGAGTGCTGGTGGTAACTCACAGACCAAAGCACAGGACAGGACAAGAGTAAACACCTCTCTTTAGACCATACCACCTTGGAATAACTGAAAACTTACAGGTCCCTAGAAGTATTTCTGAAAACTGCTGCACAAAACCCCTTAAACTTGGGACAGTGCACCCTACACCCTAGAAGCAGAGACCTATTTTGGGTTAAGAAGTCAGAAAATAGGCTGGGAAAATGAACAAGCAACAGAAAAAAATTTTGACCATAGAAAGTTACTACAGTGACAAGAAAGATCAAAACACACACTCAGAAGAAGATGTCAAAGTCCCTACATCCAAAGTCTCCAAAAAAAAATGTAAATTGTTCTCAGGCCATGGAAGAGCTCAAAAAGGAATTTTTAAAATCAAGTAAGAAAAGTAGGGGAAAAACTGGGAAGAGAAATGAGTGATGTAAGAAATTCACGAAAAATAAGTCAACAAGTTTGGTAAAAGAGACACAAAAAAATAATGAAGAAAATAACACCTTAAAAAACAGACTGGGGGCGGCTAGGTGATGCAGTGAGTAGAGCTTGGAGTCAGGAGGACCTGAGTTCAAATTCACCCTCAGATACTTGACACACATATACTGTGTGACCTTGGGCAAGTCACTCAACCCCAAATGCCTTGCTTCCCCCCCTCCCACCCCGAGCAAAAACAAAAAACAAAAAAAACAACACTGGGCCACATGGTAAAACAGATACAAAAAGCCAATGAGGAGAAGAACACCTTAATAAACAGAATTGGCCAAATGGGAAAAAAGGCACAAAAATTCATTGAAGAAGAAACTCCTCAAAAAGTAGAATTGGCCAAATGGAAAAGGAGGTACAAAAGCTCACTGAAGAAAATAATTCCTTAAAAATTGGAATCAAGTAAATAGAAGCCAACAACTTTATAAGAAATCAAAAAACAATAAAACAAAATCAAAAGAATAAAAAAAAAATAGAAGACAATGTGCACTGGCAACTAAGGTGGGGTCTTTTTTACTGTTTTAGAATGATAAATTAATTAAGTCTCTTTGATTGAGCAAAGCCCCAGGCTTTGTTTGTAATTTGTTTGTATTTGCTCTGAAGTTCAGGGTGCTGGCTTTTTCCGCTGAACTAAGTGAATAATATATGCGTATGTTGGGTTAAAGTAAAATTGTTAACCCCTTAATGTTACATTCCTTAGTAAAGCAGATCAAAAGAACTTGTGCTGGCAGCATTCTTGTCGTTAGGCTTGTGTTGGTCTTTCACCCCCACAGAAGCTGCTAGCCGAATTGTTGCAACACAATGTGAAATATCTCATTGGAAAAACAACTGACCTGGAAAACAGATCCAGGCGAGAGAATTTAAAAATTACCAGACTACCTGAAACCCATGATCAAAAAAAGGGCCTAGACATTATTTTTCAAGAAATTATGAAGTAAAACTGCCCTAATATTCTAGAACAAGAGGGTAAAATAGAAATTGAAAAAATCTACTAATCATCTCCTGAAAGAGATCCCAAAATGAAAACTCCCAGGAATATTATAGCCAAATTCCAGAGTGCCCAGATCAAGGAGAAAGTACTGCAAGCAGCCAAAACCAAATAATTCAAGCATTGTGGAGCCACAGTCAGGATAACACAAGATTTAACACCTTCTATATTAAAGATTGGAGGGTCTGGACTATGATATTCTGGAGGGCAAAGGAGCTAGGATTACAACTAAGAATCACCTACCCAGAAAAAAGGAATATAGTCTTTCAGGGGAAAAAATGGACATTCGAGGAAATAGAGGACTTCCAAGCATTATTGATGAAAATAACAGAGCAGAATAGAAAATCTGACTTTCAAATATAAGATTTAAGAGAAGCATTAAAAGATAAACAGGAAAAGGAAATCATAAAGAACTTAATAAAGTTGAACTGTTTACACTGCTACATGGGAAGACATATATATATGTGTATGTGTATATATATGTGCATATACATACATACACATATATATGTATATATATATATATGTATATATATATATATATGAGAGAGAGAAAGAGACAGAGAGCACAGGTTTGAATTGAATTTGAAGGGATGCTATCTAAAAAAATAAAATTAAGGGGTGGGAGAGGAAAGTCTTTCGAGGAAGGGAAAGGAAAGGGTAGAATGAGGTAAATTATCTCTTGTAAAAGAGGCAAGAAAAAACTTTTACAATGGAGGGCAATGGGGGGAGGTGAGGGGGAGTGAGTGAACCTTACTCTCATTAGAGCTGGCTCAAAGATAGAATAATATACATGCTCAACTGGGTATAGAAATCTATCTTACCCCACAGGAAAGTAGGAAGGAAAGGGGATAAGAGAAGGAGAAGTGGGAACAGAAAGGAGGGTAGATCAGGGGAGAGGATAGTCAGAAGCAAAACACTTTTGAGGAGGAACAGGGTGAAAGGAGACAATAGAATAAACAGGGTGGGGGGGAGGGGAAGGGGCCATGGGGAGAGGTTGTAGGGAAATACAGTTAGCAATAGTAAACGTGCAAAATATTTTGAAGCAAATTTTTCTGACAAAGACTTCATTTCTCGTACATATAGAGAACTGAGTCAAATTTATAAAAATAAGAGCCAATTGATAAATGATCATAAGACATGGTTTCCAGATGAAGTAGTCAAATCTATATATGAAAAAAATGCTCTAAGTCACTACTGATTAGAGAAATGCAAATTAAAACAATTCTGAGGTACTACCTGATACCTTTTAGATTGGCTAATAGGACAGAAAAGGAAAATGACAAATGGTGGAAGGGATGTGGGGAAAATGAGATATTAATGCAGAGTTGGT
Source organism: Phalanger gymnotis (assembly GCA_028646595.1). NCBI lineage: Eukaryota > Metazoa > Chordata > Mammalia > Diprotodontia > Phalangeridae > Phalanger > Phalanger gymnotis. Next base: position 107,447,894 of record CM053627.1, read on the forward strand.
GGAGTTGTGAACTGATTTAAGCATTTTATAGAGCAATTTGGAACTATGCTCAGAGGGCAATAAAACCATGAATACCTTCGATCTAGTAATATTACTACTAGGTATGTATCCCAAAAGAGATTAAAAAACCGAAAAGGAAAAGGACCAATATGCACAAAAATTTATAGCAGCTCTTTTCTGGTGACAAAGAACTGGAAATTGAGGGGATGCCAATCAACTGAAGAATGGCTAAACAACCTGTAGTATGTGATTATGATGGAAATACTACTGTACTTTAAGAAAGGATGAACAGAATGCACTCAGAAAAACCTGGAAAGATTTACATGATCTGATGCAAAGTGAAATGTACCATGTACAAAGTAACAGCAATACTGTAAGATGATCAGCTGTGAATAACTTAGCTACTCTCATCAATACAATAATTCAGGACAACTCCAAAGGCCTTATGATGAAAAATGCCATTCATCCTGAGAGAAAGAATTGATGATGTCTGAATACAGATTGAGGCACACCTTTTTTCACTTTCTTTATTTTTCTTGAAGTTTATGTTGATTGTTTTGGGTTTTTTTTTTTTGTTTGTTCTAAAAAAATTTTTTGGTCTATGTTTTCTTTCACAACATGACTAATATGGAAATGTTTTGTATGACCACACAGGTATAACCTATATCAAATTGCTTGCCTTCGGGGGGGGCGGCGAAAGGGAAGAAGGGAGAGAATTTGGAACTCAAAGTTTTAAAAACAAATGTTAAAAACTATTTTTCCATATAACTGGGGGAAAATAAAATACTAAATAATTTTTTTTAAACTTCCCTATTTCTGTCAAAGGCACCATGATTCTTCCAGCCTCTCAGGTTTGCAGCCTGGTTCATAATCCCAGCCTTATCCTTGACTCCATCTAAGTTGCTAATTCTTGCCATTTCCAACTCATAATTCTTGACTCTAACCTATTGTCTCTAACCACACACTTTCAGTTCAGGCCCTCATCACCTCCCACCTGCTGCTGTTCCTGTCTCAAGTTTCTCCTTACTCCCATATGCCATCCACACAACTGCCAAAGCAATTTTCTTTAAATGCAGATTTTACCATGCTACTGCCCCACTCAAAAAATTTCAATGGCCACCTATTGCCTCTAGGATAGAATATCAATTCTCCTGCTGTTTTAAAGTCCTTCACAAACTAGGGCCAATCTCACTCCATTACTCCCTTTTGAACACTCCATCCTCCAACCAACCTAGCCTTTGTTCCTCCATATATAACACTCCATCTCCATTCTCCATGCCTTTACCACAGCCCTGCCCTCCACATGCCCAGGAATATACTCCCTTAACCTCCCATTCACTTCATAGAATCTTTCTTTTCTTTCAAGACTCCATTCACTCAAGAACCGCTTTCTACATAAAACCTTTCCTGAGACTTTATGCCCTCCCTCTCCCTATCTTGCATCTCTTTACGGTTATTCTATAAGGAATATCTCAGAAAACTTCCAGGACACTATACTTATATATGCCCTACCTGTCTCCCTTATTAGAATCTAAGTGCCTTGTGAGCAGGAATTGTTTCAAATTCTTTGATTTATATCCTCAGGGCCAGGTACATAAATAGGTTACTAAATGCTTTTTGATTAACTAATAAATCCATAAGATCTTGATACTTGCCAATCTTCTATCACAGAATTCAAATTCACCCCATGATTGTTGGTACTGAAGAGGGGAAGAAAAGAGAGGGGAGAGGCCGAATAGGGGAAAGTTTCAATTAAAGTTCTTACTTATCTAAGAACTAGAAAACAAAAAGTATTTTTAATATTGTTGTTCCGTTGTCTTTTCAGTTGTGTTCCACTCCTCGAGACCCCACTTGGAATTTTCTTGGCAAAGATACTGGAGCAGTTTGGCGTTTCCTTCATCAGCTCATTTTACAAATGAGGAAACTGAGACAAACAGGGTTAAGTGACTTGTCCAGGATCACACAAGCTAGTGTCTCTGGCCACATTTGAACTCACTTCTCCTGACTCCAGGGCCAATGCTCTATCCACTTTGCCACCTAGCTACCCTAACATTACCCAACATAGATGTGCTGATGTCAGCGCCTTCTTCAGCAGCTGGAGTGTACTAAGGAGTTTAAATTCAGTACAGGTCTATAACCAACTTGATACATATCACGGGAAGCAAATATATTTGTCAACCCTGAAATCATTCCATTATCCAGATAATTTATGAAAATATTAAAGAGAATTGGGCAACAAAAATTTTGTGAATATTAAAATATGTATTTCCTCAATCTTGTTACTCAAGCCTAATCCCATCTCACCAAAAAAAAAAAAGAAGATATCCTTAAAACCACGAAGATAGAGTACTGAAATTCAGGATATACTGTCCCAATAAATAGTCAAGATCACTGGAGATAATCTAGAAAAGCACTTGTTTTGAAATCTGATTGTTCAAAATTACTTTTCTGCTGCTTTCTCTATGTAACCATAGGCAAATAATGACCTCTCTTGGGCCTCAATTTCTTCATCTAGAAAAGGAGGGGGTTAGAACAGATGGCTTCTGAGGCTCCTTCTAGCTCTAGATCTGTGATGATATATGTTCTGTTAATAAACAATATTAAAAGTGGCCAATAGTCATGTAGCACTTTAATTTTACAAAATACTTTCATTTGAAATGCATAACTACTCTTCCATGTAGGCTCTACAAGGTAGTACTATACCCATTTTATAAATTTAAAAAATGAGTTCTAGATAGAGCAAATAAGCTGCCCACAGTCACAGAGTTGGAAATTGTTAAGAGGTAGAATTTAACTTGTTTCTTCCTGATTCTAAGTCTACACTTGCCTCTGATCTCTTGACTTTCTATAGTTCTAAGAGAAAAGTTGCATATTTTTGTCTCAAGCCCAAATTAAACACTGACTTTAGGCTCAACTCTGTACATATTATAGATACATGCCCATATTATGATTCAGGGTCAGTTCCAAGACATCGCCTCAATCAAAATACGTAACCTTTCAACAAGTTAACATCGCCTTTTTTCCCAATACGAAATCATAACTATTAATGTCAGTCCATTGGTTAATCACCAAAGTGGGAGAATTATTTTTGGTGTCAGTAAGTGTTCCTCACAAGTATGCTGGGACCATTAAACCAGTTAAGCTCATTGTTAAATTTTCAGTGTTAGCACTTAACACCTCAAAAATCAGCAAATACTACAAATCAGGGTTTGGTTTATTGTTTTGTTGACTGTCCAAACAAGAAAACGATGGAGAAAATGTTCATAATGCAGATTAGACTTAGAAGTGTAGAGTGGTACTTTTTTTCCCAGATAGCCAATTGTGAAATTTTTACCAGCATACTCCTGGCTTTCCTTTATTCAGGTCAAAATCACTTTTCCTTTAGAATACCTACATGATCAAAAAGTTTTACACCAGTGTGTTCAGATCTTCAAATGACTTAATTTTCCATATAGGTCCTACCTCACATAAATATATAAACAGCTTCTGACCTACCCAGAATACTAATCACATCTCACTATATTTAAACATGCAGATTTTTATTCTTTTCCCTTTTTAGTGAGCATTCTCATTCTTCTAAGAGAGAAATATATTTAAAGCAACCCTAAAAATCTCATCTGCGGGGCTGAAATCTTATACAACAGAGAAATCCATGGCTTTCTCGATGAAGATATTCAAATGTCAGGTGATTTTTTTTCCCCCCATAAAAAGCAAGTATACAGTATACAAGATGTAACTATGAAGAGACTGATGTTATCTTGTAGGTTGTGTACACCATCTCATTACATTTGCACCTTGTATTTTGCATGTGATCCTACAAAAAAAAAACTTATTTTACATAAAGCTCTGTGTAGCATTAGAGACCTTTGGGAAATGGAAGGAACAGATGCTGCAGCTAAACTGTACAATCCTTTCTTACAGAATCTTCAAGTCTTCCAGCTTCTACCTGAAAACCTATAGTGAAAGGGCTCCCTTCCCAAAGAAGCAGCTAGGTGGCGCAGCGAGTAAATACTGGCCTGGTGTTAGGAAAACCTGAGTTCAAATGCAGCAGAAATTTACCAGCTGTGTGACCCTGAGAAAGTCGTTTAACTTCTGTCTGCATCAGTTTCGTCAACTGTAAAAATAGGAGTAATGATAGCACCTACCTTACAGCACTGTTGTGAAGATAAAAATGAGATAATATCTAATAAAGTGCTTAGCACAATGCCTGGCACACAGTAGGCATTTAATATATCCTTCCTTTAGCAGTCCATACCACAGATCTAATGGCTAATAAGTTTTTTTTTCCTTATATGAAGACTAAATTTATGCCACTGTTATTTCTACTGCTCTCTGAGGCCAAGCAAGGATTGGTCTAGTTCAGGTGTGGGAAACCTGCAACCTCAAGACCACATGTAACCTTCTGGGTCCTTGGGTGCAGCCTTTTCACTGAGTAAGTTTTACAGAACAAATCTTTTTATTAAGAGGATTTGTTCTGTGAAGTTTGGATTCAGTAAAAGGGCCACACTTAAGGACCTAGAGCGTCAATGTGGCCTGGAGGCTGCAGATTCCCCACCCCTGGTCTAGCGCTTGTTCCGTGCAACAGTTCTTCATCTACTGGCAGAGACATATCTAGCCCAAACATCCCCAGGACCTACAACCAATCTTCCTAAGGCATAGCTTTCAGTCCCCTCCTCATCAAGGGGGACTCATCACTCTCTTACAGGATGCTCTCTAGCTTAATGTTGTTTCCGAAATGTAATACTCAGAAAGAAACACAAGTAATACAAAATACTAAATATTACTTTATTAAAGGCATGGTAATATTTTATCGTTAATGTCAATCAGGGGTTAATTATATATCTGAGCTGTCTGAAAGAGCATTTTCAAAGAAATCTTCCAACCAAAAAACCAAACATATAACCAGTAACTTCAAATACTCAAAAATCAGTTTGAACTCAAATGAAATTAGTATTGTCATATGTATATTCAAAGATCTCCTTTATATATACATGTATAAAATAAATGTTTTATATAAATGTGTAAATAAATGTCCAAGTCTGTTCCCCAAAATGAAATTGTTGTCTAAAACTGTGATCTTCAAATGAAAAAGCCTCGGTATAACATTTTTATTCAAGGATACGGTAATATTTAAATCAAGGCAGAAGCAGGATAATGCCACTGTGTCCCCCACACTGGTTGGGGAAGTAAATAACAAGTCTGAACTATAAACATACTGTTGTTTAAGGCTGTAATTTTCCTGACAACGAATGAAGTTTTTCTATCAACTTCAAAAACCAGTACAGGAGAAAGAGCTACTCACTAGATGTGGAGTCATTCCACCTGGATTCAAACCTCTACTCTGGTGCTTACAATCTACATGACCTCTGGCATGTCACTGAGCCTCTCTGTTGTCTCAATACCTTCATCTGTAACCAGAGGACTGAACCGAGTCAGAGATTCTCAAACTTTTTTCTATCATGTTATCACTTTGGCAGTCTGAGGAACATCAATACTATTGTAGCTTGTTGCCTGAAAGAAGGAAGGAGGAAAGGAAGGCAAAAGGAGGGGTGGCAAAGGAGTGGGGGAATCTTCAATCAACTAGTAATAAACATCTCTTCCTAGAAAATCCTAGATATCTTTTTTCCACACTCCTCCAATACATAGTACCTTCAGAGAAACCTGGTCTTTCCTTAAAGACAGCTCATCTCTGGTTTTACTCTCTAGTACCGGTTGCTATTTCTTTCATGTCTCTACCTTGCCCCAAACATAGAAAAAGAAGGAGGAAATGCCATAGTCCTTATCCCACATAAATAATCTTTATTCACTACCATTCAGAAAACTTTCTATTCACATCTGAATAGCTCCCTCACTCCACAGATAAAATAACTGCTAAGTCTTGTTGAATCTACTTCCACGGTATCTCCGACATCTATCCCATTCACTTCATTTTTGTCCCCCACCACCGAAAGTCCAGTCCTCATCACCTCTCTCCTGAATGACTGCAATAGCATCTTAACTGTTCTCCCTGCACCCATCACAACACCTCTCCAATCCATTCTCCACAAAGCTGCCAAAACAACCTCAGGCACAGGTGTAATCATGTCACTTTCCTGCTCAAAAACCTTCAATGGCTTTCCATCACCTACAGGATAAAATACAAACACCTTAGCCTGGAATGCAAAATCATCTACACTCCAGCTTCCACCTAGCTCTCCAGTCTCACTTCATATTCTTTCCAATCACCTGCCAAATGAATTCTACATTCCAGCTAAATTGGAATACTTGCCATTCCTCAAGTTCAACATGCTACGTTCTGTATATTTGCAAATTGTCCCTCACATACTCCTTCAACTCTCATATGTCTTTATTTTCCTTCAAGGCTTATTTAAGGTGCCAACTCCTCAATGATGCTTTCCCTCATTCTTCTGCACCCCCCTCCCACCCCCTGCAATTGTTAGGGGCCTCTCCCTCTTCAATTTTCCTTACACTACTACGCTTCTTCATATACATGCTGTAAACTGACAAATGGTATATAAGCTCCTTGGCGTCAGTACTGTTTCCCTCTTGTTGTCATATCCTCCATACCTGACACAGTGCCTTACGTATAATACGTACCCTTAAAAAGTAATTTGAATTGAACTGAATGTGTATTTTCTTGCAAGTTGTAAATAAAAATGTTGAACTGAAAAAACAGCTAAAAATAGAGACTTCTGGCTTTCCATATCAGATATCTTCATCCATGTTGATATTGATCCTGTGTTTTTCAACTGGTTACAAATCCACGAATTCCATCATCCAGCTCAAATCTTCCTATCTTGGACAGAAAGGCTAATTTGGTATACGGCAAACTGATAACCTGATGTACTTCCTGGGCAGAAAGTCCAAAAAAAGTTCCTCAAATAGATGATTTGTGAACTCTTAGAAGGGGAAGTGATTACTAGCAGTCAGCATGATGGACTCACTAATAATCAATTATGTCAGACTAATCTTAGATCGCTTTTGGATTGAATTATTAGACTAATACACCAGGGGAATGCTGCATACATAATACTCCAGGATTTGTAGCAAGATACTTGCCAAAGTCTGCACAGGTAGTTAAGGGACAAATCTGGGATTCAAACTCAGGCCTTCTGATTCTCAATCCTGTGTTCTTTGCTCCACACCACACTCAGGCCACTCTTTCTTAGGGGCTTTGTTAGCATCTGGGCCCAACTCTGTACTCTACCATACCCCAGAGGATATTTATTAGAAACAGTATGATGCCTACCACAGTGTGCAAGTAAGAACAGCATTACAAAGGTATATAACCAATTCAAATTATATTTGAACAAATCCACTTTTTAACTTTCTCCCAAACCTAATTTCTTTCACACCTTCAGTCCAAATCCATAAATATATCTACCTTTAAATTAAGAGTATGTAAACAAGCCAAGTATCAAATTTTTCCTTGAACAATTTAACTTTCTATTCTTTCTCAGAAGTATCCAGATGTCAGTGGAAGACTGACACAAATGATGCAAATGTATACTGGGGACCATGATGAAAGGCCCTAAAGATCCTATATAACTAATCCACATCAAATATCCTGATGAGGAAAGTAACATTATAGCTCTTCCGGCATGCCTCCTTCAAAAACCAAGTTAAGTTTTAGGAGTATAAAGTGGGCAATTATCCTTTCTCCATTTTTAGCCACATTCACTGAGGGAAAAATGAAGAAAGAGAAGGAAAGAAATAAACAATTTCATATAGTTTACAACAATTTTAACTACGTGTCTAATATAATCAGAATGTTCCAAAATCAAATTAATTTTCCTACACACTTAGAACAATGCTAGAGTTAGATTCTACACAATATGGGAGCTATTCTTGTTAAGTTCTGGGACCAAGTTAAAAAAAAAAAAACTCGAGTTTTCCATGACCTAGGTAGTGCTGACCAATTTATAATCAACTTACTCTACTAAGCAACCATTTAACTAAATGTTAATTCACTGACTCAAAAATTAGTTCTTTACACCAAGCTAATGGGATAACTTTGATATTAAAAAAAAATAAGAAAGAACTATCAACTGCAAGGATATACTCTTTGCCATTCAGTTTAAAATGAAGAAATTCTCATAGGCAATGAAGATTTAAGTGAAGGAATACTATTTTATATGGAGTTATTTCATTAATATTGAAAAAATAAGCGATTTAGCAACTGGGAAGATAGTAGGAAGGCACTTAGGAATTGAAAACTCACTGCTTCACTTTAAAAGCTCCAACTTGCCATGTGCTTAGTCATCTGGAGGGGGGAGCCAGCATAGACTTGCCAAAGAGAAGAACACATTGGGAAAATTAATATGTATGCAACTATTTAGCAATGATACATCTCTTATAAAAGTACAGAATACACATACACTATATTCCTTTCCTACTTGTGCCAGTTTCAAGTCAATATACCAATTCTCAAGACTGTTTTCACACTAACACATTTTAGGAAATAAATGCCAGCACACTGCAGCAAATTAGGCCATCACTTTCAAATTAATATCCCTGCTTTCCCATACCCTTGACAAACTAATACCAGATATTATCATGTAGCATGTAATCATTGCCCCATGGTGTTCCTTGATACATCTCCTTTTCTTTCTCAACTCTCTCCTCCCAATTAACCTTTAAAAAGGCCTTAGAAAGATCCCACCCAGTCAAATAGCTACTCTCCTAGGGTGTGGAGCTGACAGATAAAGCCTTGGGGGCTACAGGTCAGAATGTTTTTAAGAGTAAGACCAGCAATCAACAGACAAGTTACAAGATCTGTTTCAACAAAGAAAGGCTTGCCAAAGAAGAGGGAGTGTCAGCACATTTTGCATAGTTAGATTAAAATTAAATCACACATTCAAGGACCACAGTCAAGCCTAAATTCTAGCAATAAACTTAACTATCTACCTAATAATACACACGACATAACATACAAGTTTCAATAAAATTCTCTCCTACCACAGGAAGTTCAAAGTAATGTGAACCATTGAAACTTTAAATTAGTCATGCCAAAATACTAATACACAGTCCTCTTTTATCCCAAAGACAATACTTTTAGTAGGAAATATTGAGGTATTAACACCCAGTAGTATTTTGAGTTAGAAGTACCGAATGGATATTCAAAAGTTTTAAATTGTGTATTATAATCCACATTCATCATCCATTCGCTTTTTTTTTCTATAATGTTACTAAGGCCAATGTGTTAAGTGACTGCAGATCTCATTAGAATCATTAAGATTCAGTGCAAGAAGAAACCTTAGAGATCATTTAATCCAATCTCATTTCCCTGATGAGGAAATTGAGGTCCAGCAAAGATAAACCTATTGCCCATGGTCACACAAAATAGTAAGTAGTACAGCTTGACTATGACCCAGACCCCCTGCTTCCAAATTCAGTGTTTTCGTTTGTACACTACAGATAGGGAGTCCCTGTAAGTGATCTAGGGTCCTATGTACTCAGAACACCTAGAAAACCCCATTATCTATACCAGGGGCTCTTAACCTGGGGTTTGTGAACTTGAATTTTTTTGTCTGTTTAGTTGCTTGCTTTATGTTTTAATAACTGTTTCAATATAATTTGATTCCTTTGTAAAGGAATTTTGTTTCCCACATTTAAAAAGATTATTCTATGAAGAAGTCCATAGCATTCCCTAAACTTCCAAAAAGGTCTACAGCATAAAAATATTTTGAACTCTTGGTCTCAACAGGGAATGTCTCACCTATCTGGACTTTGTGCAAAGTATCCTTCTTTGGTATATGTACATTTTCTTATTTAACACCTCGATGCTCAGCAGATTGTTGAACAAAGTCGTTTTTGTGACTGCAGCCATCATACAGAAGAATCTTGTACAGTCCTAACATATTCATGGCAGACCCTTCATCAGAGCAGTCTTAAATAGACTACATTGAAATTGGTCTACCAACTCAAAAGCTTTTTTACAGTCAAACAACAAACATTACAGGAACTTATAATCACAATGCTCTGAAGGTGTGGTCTATGAGAGAAAATATCTGCCAAAGCCTGTTTGTTCTCTCTGAGGAGAAGGTCAGATGGCATCTGGGAAATTGTACATCACTTCTAATGCAGTCAAACTGCTCCCTGCTGCAAAAGACAATATTTTAAGAAATATCTATAGGGTTATGTATAACAAATTATGGAACAGTATTGATCTCCAAAGACTCAGAATTACCGAGGATTCTAACAGTAATGGTTGCATGGCTGGTGAAAGTCTAGAGCAGCACATTACCAACAATTAAGAGCATGTAAGAACAGTAAAAGACATCAAAGATGTGTATAATTGGAAAAGAAGATGGGTCAGTCATTAAGGGAGAATGAAATGGCAAAAGAATCAGAGAAGGGCCTCCAGGGCTTTTGACACATTATCTATGGAAAAGTTCAGACAAGAACCATATAGGATGAAAAGGCATGAATGGGCTGATCTTTGAGTGAAAGAAGCATCCAGTTCAACGGGAACACTAAATCATCAGAAGGCCATAGAAGCAAAAGTGTATGTAATTTTAAAAGCCATCAAGAAAGCAACCATAATTACGAATTTTGCTGTAATAAATCATTATTTCAGTATAATTATGTTAATTACTTCTAAATAAGCCTGTTGAAATCCTTTAAATAAACAATATTTCAAGCTAATATTCTCCCTCAAGATTCCTCCTTCTTCAATTTACCTATAACCTATATAGAATACGTTTTATAAAACAAGAACTGAACTAAAATAAGCTATCCAAATTATAGCAGTTTAATTTTTTAATGTGTCTGTCTCAAGGCTTAGGCTCAAAAAAATTTTTTTTAATTTAAACCTCAAGAAAAACTTCAAGTCAAGATGCTGAATCGACGTGCCCAACAATCATCATGTCTAAATAACTCATCTCAATAAAACTTATAGGATATTTTCAGAGAATTCACAATGATATTACGACTTAATTTTAAAGAAATAAATAGATACTACATCTATTATTTCATTAACATAAGAACTACCTGATGAGAAGATTCCATCTACCAGTGCAGGTGGGCACCTTTTCTACAATCTATGCTCTTTATAGAGCTGCCGATAGTATCAAGACATTAAGTGTCTTAGTGTCACACAGCCACTTTGTTATCAGGAGTAAAATCTGAATTTAAGTCTTCCAGGTTCCAAGACCAGCACTCTATCCACTATGGGACAATGCCTCCTCCTTAATTTTAAAAGACAATATAAAGTATGATAAAGGAAATCAGTGAAACTGGACTATTGAGACACCAATGGCATTGCTCTAAATAGAACAGTTTTAGTTAAGATAAATCAAGCAATTAAAGCTGGATGTGGCATTTATGTTGTTCACTTAAAAAAAAAAAAAAGAAAAACACAAGAATCCATTTGTCTGCGAGTTTGTGTTCCTATTACATTAGAAGAACAAGATACCCTAACATTTAACACAGTGTCTAAGCTTAATAAGTGTTTATTGATAGATTCATTGATCCAGTTTACCTCTTTAAATGTATTTCACAAGCTCAATACATTAACACAAATGGAAGAAAAATTCACTCCTCCTCTGCAACACAAGCTTGTTTAGTTCCTCTCAATTCTTCCTTTATTACCCTGACATGTACCTTGTGTCACTTCAGCAGCAAACCTATACTTTAGGATTGCTTAATTCTGGCCCCAGCCCTGAATTTAACTCCACCATGGAATCAGGATACGGTTTGGGGGAAATGACTCACAAGTGCCTTGGTAACTGATAAAAAAAAAAAAAACTTTCTGCAGGAAAAGAAGGGATAAATTCACAAGTAAGGGGCAAATTCAAACATGTCTTAGTAAAAATACTAATTTAGATAGCAAGAAAAGATGATTGAACAAATCAAAATTAACCATCCTCTTCTCTTCTTAAAATGATAAACACTAACGAAAACCATTATATTGTACCTGAAAGATCTCTAAGGTCCTTCTAGGCTTTAAATCCCATTCCTACTTCATGTGGCAACGGAAAAGAGTAAACAGTATTAGGAGGTATATGTGAAAGAAATTATGTAGCAATGAATAAAATAACTTAGGGATAATGAGGAATGAATTATGTATATGCTTATATGGTAGGTATATACTTAAGCCATGCTCAGCAAAAAAATAAAAAAAATAAAAATCCTGGTTGTAGTAACCTAGAAAAAAATCAATAATACCTTTGGAAAGTACTTTCTTAGGACTGAACAAGAAAAGTTAACAGAGGGAGCATTGGATTTGAAGCCAGAAGACCTGAATAGAGTCCACTTCTGCTACTCAATACTTTTGCAACTGTGGGCAAATTAAACCACATTAGCTCCCTGGGCCTCAAATGGAATAGATAATCTCTAAATTCTCCTTCAAATTCTAACATTCTATGACTCCATAGCTCAAATAAGTAAACAGCTTATACAAATGAAGGGCTCATTTAAAGATCCAGATGTGAATCCAAAGACCAACACTGACACAGGCTGTACCAGATATCTTAGGAAGAACTGCAATGCAATGTCTTCCAAACCAGAATATGGTGTTACTCCCGAGTACTAAAACACAAATCTCATTAGCCGCTTATATCTCCTTTGGGGAGGATCTATAGTAGTACAACGGTCAAGTATTCCCCATATTTGAAGGTCTTCACTGCAAGCTCTGGAAGCAAAAGCTTCCTTCTCAAGGGGAAATACTCTTGATGATTATTCATCTCAAGTTAGAAAGAAAGCACAGTAATCGCAAACTCAGATTTGTCAAAAGCCCACCTGTCCCTGGAAGAGCAACAAAGTTAAAATATGATCAACAAAGCACCAAGTTCAGGAAATTATTTTGATTCATGGTCACTTGGTAAGAAGATACAAGGATCTGGGTCAATATTGGTGCACAAAGTGCAAATAAAGTGCTGCTTTTGTTAGTGTCACACTCTTGTCAATATGCAAATTTAATTTCAATTAAGTGACCAAAATGAAAACCATGAGGTCTTTTTCATGGTCCAAGATTTAACCTTGTTATAATAGTAAGGAAGCCACGTGGCAATTTAGACCCAGTTTACAGCTGGGATGCTGGGGAGAGGATATTGAGTAAATAAGTAAATAATGAATTTCAGCACCTCCAGGCTTCACAGTAGGAAACCAAACCACCTTGGGATGAGAACAGTGTATGGGACGATAACAAGGCAATTTAGATATGCTCAAGGAAGCAGCAGGTAGCAGGGGTTGGGGCTCATCTGTCAACAGGGCAAGGAGAGAGGAGCAAGGCGAAAGGCAAGGAGTAGTATGTTGGACTGAAATAGAGAAAAACCATAGGAATTTAGCAGGAACAGTACACCTTACTGAGTTCAGAAACTGTCATTCACTTTTTGCAAAGTTTAAGTAATTGCCAACTCTCTGTTCCCCACACTACTTTGCTATTTGTGGGTTTGTCTGTCTCTCCAAAATCCTGCAGACGTAGAGGTTCATCATTTGCCTATTTTGCTTGCTTCACTGGACCAACTTCACCCAAAAAGTTATTCAGCTGAGACATTGCAGCTGTTGCTTACACACCAACTGCCAGTGGCACCTTCCCCTTTTATAGGGTTTCCATAAATTGGCTCTAAGCCCATCTTTACCATTACCCCCTTTCTAATTTTCTGCTTCAAATTTACTCTATGATGTGAAACAGCATTAAATACTGTAAATAAGGTTCTGAGTAAGGAGGTCTCCAGGGAGAAAAGTTCCTGGCTTTGTGACAGCTGTTTTGGGTGCTATGGGAAATTTCTTGCTTGGGGTCTCAGCTCCAATCCAGATTGCTGAAGGTAGTTGAAATCTAAGCTCTAGTTAGGAAGAGTATTGATATAATAATTAGCCATGTTATAATGGGGTCTGATTGCATTTTATACTACAATAGTTGCTACAATTATATGTGCTCATTCAGAAACTTAAAATAGAACATATCGGCTTCAGAACTGCAGCGCCAAAGTAATTTCTTTGGTTGTTAGTTACTATGTCCTGATGTGAGATGGCATAATGTTAACCTAATCCTTATGCTTACCTCTGGGAGAAACAGACACACTTAAAATTTGTCAGTTATCTCTATACTTGATAAAAGTAATTTGGGTTCCTACTAGTTAGGTTACCTAAATATATATAGGCTTTCAAAGTTTGAACTTAAGAAAAACCAAACTAAAACTATTTGTACCAACATAAAAATATAGCAAAACACTTTTATAATTTATAAGACTAGTAACTGAATGACAAGAAAACCCTCTTTTCCATTAGACTTTTGCCACAGGTACAGGGTCATTTTTAGAGAATATCCATGGTACATATGAGTCAGTGTGCCATAAGCTGTGTTCTAAATGTCTTACAAATTCAACTAAACTTGTTGCTACTGCAGTTCAATTAATAACATGACTAACAGTTAACACACACTTCCTCTTAACTCCTACTATCAATACAAATTTCCCCTAAAAATCTCTCCCTTGACTATACCTTTAAACTGTGTTTAAGTATTTTGACAGTGAAATATTCTGGATTCAATTTCTACTTAAAGATAAAAAATAGGTACTTTTTAGATGATCAAAAATCACCCATTTTTGATGGCCATGTTGTTTTTTCAAAAAGAGAAAGTAAAAACTCTAATTCAATCAATCTAAAACATCCTATGTCAGAGAGCTGCTGTTTCACCAGCCATTGAGAACTAGCTTTCTGAAATGAAGAAAATTCAAAAATCAAAATTCCTCATTTCTGAAGTACAAGGCTCTCCAACAAGAATTTGTTGTTTTAAAATATATTTAAATCATGACCAAAAAATAAAATTATATAACAAGGTAATTAGTCCACTGTCATAAACAAGAATTAGCCACTTTCTACTGATGAATGAGAAACAAAATGAAGCCCTCCTCCCTCTCTCTCATTGACGGAGGTTTTCTACTCAGTCAGTCCCAAAGCCTTCCTCTGGCATTTAATTACCCAGAGAGAACTTCAATTAGCTAACCTCCCATGGTTCAGGAAGCAGAGAGAGCCTGATGCCCATAATTACTGAGTATTCTGCACACAGCAAGTTCTGTGAGACTCTGAGTCCTGAGGACTGAAGCCAGTCAGTCAACAAATATTATGAAGTACCTACTATGGGTCAGGCACTGTGCTAAGCACAGGGGATACAAAGAAAGGCAAAAGACAGCCTCTGCTCCCAAGGAGTTCACAATCTGATGTAATAGATTATTGCAACTACAGGAAGTCAGGAGACAGAAACTGAGCGAGGAGATGGCGTATCTTGTTTATGGAACAGCCAGGAGGTCAATGTCACTGGACCAGAGTACGTAGCAGGGAATAGAAGGCTGGAATGGTAGGAAAGGGCAATATTATGAAGGGCTAGGAATGCCAAACAGAGCATTTTGTATTTCATTGGAGTTTACTGAATAAGATGGTGACATGGTCAGATCTGTGCTTTAAGAAAATCACTTTGGGAAGCAAGAAAAAGCTGTTACAATGGAGGGAAAGGGGAGGAAGTGAAAAGGAATGAGTCAACCTTACTGTTTTCGGATTTGGCTTAAGGAGGGAATAACATACACACGCAATTGGGTATCTTACCCTACAGGAAAGTAAGGTGGAAGAGGATAAGAAGTGGAGATGACAGAAGGGAGGGCAGATTGGGGGAGGGGGTAGTCAGAAGCAAACACTTTTGAAAAGGGACAGGGTTAAAGGCAAGAAGAGAATAAATGAGGGGCAATGGAGGGAAATATAGTTAGTCTTTCACAATATGACTATTATGGAAATGTTTTGCATAACTACACATGTATAACCTATATTGAATTGCTTTCCTTCTTGACGAGTGTGGGTGGGGAGGGAAGAGGGGAGAGAATCTTGAACTCAAAGTTTTTAAAAAAAGTTAAAAAAAATTGTTTTTACATGCAACTAGGAAATAAAATATACAAGCAATGGGGTACAGAAATCTATCTTGCCCTACAAGAAAGTAAGGGAGAAGAAGATGAGGGAGAGGGTGATAGAAGGGAGGGCAGACTGGGGGAAGGGGTAGTCAGAATATTCGCATGCCATCTTGGAGTGAGGAGTAGGGAAGAGATGGGGAGAAAATCTAGAACTCAAAATCTTGTGAAAATGAATGCTGAAAACTAAAAATAAATAAATTTAAAAAAAAGAAAATCACTTTGGTAGCTGAATGAAGAATGGACTAGAGGGTGGAGAAACTTGAGGCAGGAAGACCTATCATCAGCCTATTGCTACAGTCCAAACATAAGGTGATGAGGGACTGCACTAGAGTGATGGCAGCAACAGAGTTGAGAGGTAACAGTGAATGTCTAGATCAGATCTACTGCTGAACACCATCAGGCCCCACAGCAGGCCTCCAATCAATGATATGCCTTCAGATATTTTAAAGAGAAATGAAGAAAATCTATCCCATCTAGCCATGGAGTTTGTGATCTAAAGCAGAACAAAGAGTGGGGTATTCTGGCCAGATCTTGATTTTAATCACCTTAGCAGTTCTCAAACTAAATTATCTACAAAGGACTCTCTAGTAAACTCAGAAAAACAATTAGCTGCAACTTCTTTCTAAAGACCTTTTATTGGACTGACTCAAATAGTTAAATTTCCAGACCCTGTGACAAGCAATATGAAGTAAGCAACAAGAAAGAAGTCATTTCCAGGGTTGAGTATAATTCATCATTCCCTCTAGTAGACAAAACTGAAAGAAAGGAAATGAGGTGAAAACATCTTTTACCAATCCTAATTACAAAAAGGATTTTAGAAGATAAAGTATTTTAAGTCTAAAGTCTTTTAAAATACCTGACAACTGCATTCTAGATAAGGAAAGAAAACATCTCCTGTTAACAATCCAGAATAATGGCTGTTCAATTGAAGGGCAAGTGAATGCTCACATTTTCTTCAATGCAAGGTGGAGGAAAAGCAATTGAAAGGACTAAAAGTTCAATTGATTACTTAAGCAGGAAATTACCCAATGTCTATAGTTCAACAGATATTATAAACCTAAGACATGAATATATAAAGGTAATCTAGTCCACAGTAAATGGGTCATATTCTCAAAGTTCACTGACTGTCTACAACTCAAAAAACATCCTTCCATGGAGGTAAATGGTACTCAGTTTCCAAGGCTAGAACACAAAGCCTTTTTCATCAGCAAAAATAAGCATTTTGTATACACCTACCAGGTGCAAGGTGCTAGAACTAGGAAGAGGTTAAAGAAAGACAATCCTTGGCCTCAAGTTTACCAAACCAGTTATTTAATACACAATAAATTTTATTAAGATTTATACTTCCTTACTTCCAAAACTGAATTATAGCAGTAGGGACAACTCATATTTAAATGACACTTTAAGATAGACAAAATGCTTTCCTCCCAACCAGGTGGTGAATAGTAGCTTATATTTCTCCAATAATGTAAGGAATACAAAGCGCAGTGCTCACAACAACCCTGTGAAGTGAAGTAGTAGTTTATTATATTGATCTGATTTTACAGAGGAAGCCCCTGAGGCTCACAGAGTAAAAGTTACTTGCCCAAGATCCAGCAGGAAAAACTAGGACTCCAGACAACTCTGGTGGTCTTTCCATTATGCCATCATTTCTCAAATTTTTTGGTCTCAGGGTCCCTTTAACACTCTTAAAAACTATTTAAAAATTATTGTGGGTTATATCTATCAATATTTATCATATTAGAAATTTAAGCTGATAATTTTTGAAATAATTCATTTAAAAAGAACAAAACTAAACATATTACATGTTAAAATAAATAACCTATTTTAGGAAAAATAACTATTTTCTAAAATAAAAACATTGTTAAGAAGATTGGCCTTATTTTACATATTTTTGCAAATGTCTTTAATGTCTAGCTTAATAGAACAGCTAGATTAGCATCTCTCTTCTGAATTCATAATCTGTTGCAATATGTTGTTTCAGCTGAAGAATACTGAGATCCAGCCTCATACTGATGTGTAGTTGGAAAAGGGAGCAGTATTTTAAGAGGCAAATAACATCTGAGTATTATTATAAAAATAGTGTTGGACGCCCTGAAAGGGTCTCGAGGATCCACAGGTCCACAGACTACACTTTGAGAACCCCTGCATTACAGCATATGACCCACTGAACTGAACCACCATGTATATAATTCAAACATAATTTCTATGTGATCAAAATTCAATCTCAAAATGCTAGGACACATCTTCTCCACCCTGAGGATGCAAAGATAAAAATAAAAAAACAAGAAGCAGCTAGGTGGTTCAGTGGACAGAGTGCTGGCCTGGAGAGAGGAAGATCTAAGTTCAAATCCTGCCTCAGACATGAGCTATGTGACTGAGCAAATCACTTAACCTCTCTGTGCCTCAGTCTCCTCATACCTCAAAGCATAGTTGTAAGAATCAAATGAGGTAATATTTGTAAGTGTTCAACACACTGCCTACCATATAACAGATGCAATATAAATGTTTAGTTGTCATTTTGTTGTTATCATTCTGACCTGCACTAATTTCCTTCAAAGCTCATCTTAAGCACTATCTTCTCTTTCAGGTCTTTTCTGATCACTGCAACTATTAGAGCCTTCCCCAAAAAATGTTTACCTTTAATACATTTTGTATATACTTACATACACATTTCTTCCCTTGATCATATGTAAAGCTGTGAGGGCAAGTACTGCCTCATTTCTGTCTTTGTATTCTCAGGGCCTAACACATGCTTGGAGCAGAATAGGAGC
Organism: Phalanger gymnotis; assembly: GCA_028646595.1. Lineage (NCBI taxonomy): Eukaryota > Metazoa > Chordata > Mammalia > Diprotodontia > Phalangeridae > Phalanger > Phalanger gymnotis. The sequence continues at coordinate 107,466,570 of CM053627.1, forward strand.
CCAATAAATGCTCGTTGATGAACTGAAGGAGCTTACATTCTACTGAAACACCTTTTCCCCTGCACCACAAAATAGGATTAGGGACTTTCCAGTTCTGCCACCATTGGCTCCAAAAATTATAAACAACAAACCTAAAATAACAGATTAAAAGAAAAAAAGGGGCCTGAAAGGCCAACCTCCTTACAATACAAATGAGAATCTAGGCCTAGAGAGGCTGAGGTAAGATTTGAATTGAACCTCAGCACTGTGAAGCTAAGGTCTTTTTTACTTACTACATCCTGCTGCCTCAAGAAGAGCGCCTCACTGTGGGAAAACTGGAACATTAAGGCACTGTTGGTAGAGTTCAGTTGGTTGAACTGATCCAACCATTCTGGAGAGCAATTTGGAACTACACCCAAAAGGCTATAAAACTGTGCATACCCTTTGATTCAGCAATACCACTACTAGATCTATATGCCAAAAAGATCATAAAAAAAGAAAAAGGACCCACGTGTACAAAAATATTTATAGCAGCTCTATTTGTGGTGGTAAAGAATTGGAAATTGAGAGGATGCCCATCAATTGGGGAATGGCTAAACAAGTTGTGGTATATGAATGTAATGGAATACTATTGTTCTACAATAAATGATGAGCAGGTGGATTGCAGAAAAACTTAGACTTACATGAACTGATGCTGAGTGAAGTGAGCAGAACCAGAAGAACATTGTACACACTAACAGCAACATTGTACAATGATTAACTAAAATAGACTCAGCTCTTCTCAGTAATGCAATGATCTAAGACAATTCCAAGGGACTCGTGATGGAAAATGCTCTCCGCATGCAGAGAAAGAACTATGGAGTGTGAATTCAGATTGAAGTATACTATTTTCTTTTTTTGGTTTGTTCTTTCTCGTGGCTTTTCCCTTTTGTTCTGATTCTTCTTTTGCAACATGACTAAAGTGGAAATATATTTAATATGACTGTACATGTATAGTCTATATCAGATTGTTTGCTATTGAGGAGGGGAGAAGGGAGGGAGGAAGAAAAAATTTTGGAACTCAAAATCTTATAAAAGTGAATGTTGAAAATGAAAACTCTTTCCATGTAATTGGAAAAAAATAAAATACTATCAAGTCGGGGGGGGGGAATGAAGGGGACATTAAAATGAAATATATTAATTTTAAAAAGTGAAGTCAAAAGAAGAAGAAGAGCACCTCACTTGAGGGAATCCAGAGGGTAATGTAATGATGCAGCAGGGGTACAATAACAGCTCCAGCGACACTCTGAGAATCTGTTCCTTCCTTTCCACCCCACTGCCACCAACTCAGCTTAGGGCTTAATTTTTACTCCATGCCTATTTTAACATCCTCTTAATTGGCCTCTCTGCTTCCTACACAAAGGTACCAGATTATTCTTTTTAAAATACCACTTTGTGTCCCTACTCTTCTCAAAAATATTCACTGGCTCCCCATTACCTACAAAATAAGCCTAACTCTAACACAAACATTATGTTCCTGACAATCTGAACTACATTTTCCTCTACATGAATTAGACTTTCCACCTCCACACCTTGCCTCATGACATTTTCTGTGCCCATAATACCCTCACTTCACATCTTTGTCTACTAATCCTTCAAAGACCAGATCAAATGCTACTTCCTCTATGATGCCTTACCACATTACCTCGGCTAGAAATAACCCCTCCTTTCCTCCATACTCTACAGTACTTAGTTTACACAACACCTATTGCATTTATCCTAAACTCCCTTGTATTGTACCATATTTCTGTACATCTTATCTCCCCTACTCAATCATAAGCTTCTAAAAGGCAATGGTCAGTACTTGCTAAAATTCTGTATACCACATGGTGCCTTGTACAGTCAATACTCAATCTTTTAACGAATGTACTAAATAAATGAATAAAAGAATTCCAGGGGGCACCTAGACAGAGGTAGTAACAGGGAATAACAAAACCTGGGGACTATTGTAATCAATACAGTACAGAGATAGCATGTAATGCACTGTGAATCAAAACCTTACAAATTTATATATCATAGGATATATGAGATATAGTATTCAGAATTTCATAGATGCCAAGAACAGGGGCAAAGGGTAATAATGTCATGATAACTACAGCTTATGATCATCTGTATAATAAATGTCTCCCCACTACCCCCTTCCCAAAAGATGTCAATAAAGTATATACCTGAAGTCATAATGTTATAATACATGTTTAAGAAGTAAAAAATGAAGCTTTTTTATCCTTTCAGCAAATTCCTACAAAAAATCTCAAATATCCAATTCTATGGGAGTAAAAAGAGAAATGTCTCACACATTCGATCTTTTCCCAGAAAGTATAAAGATATTAAAATTAATATCCAAGTTATCCAAGATCCATATACAAGTTCCTATCCCTCCATTCCAACCAGACTCACTACAACTACAACCCACAGCTTTACCCAGTGACTACAGTGACTTCTTCGCCTGTTATGGGAACCATTTGATATTGACTTGGGGAAGAAATAAAACGACAACTAAGAACTAAAATGGAACTGCTGAGGTAAACATATATTATACAAGTGAAATTGCTAAGAGTTTTTACATGTGAAAATAATGGTCCAAGGAGAAAGGGGGAAAGAGGAAGAAGGAATAAGAAGGAAAGTAATTGGGAGGGAAGTGACAGTAACGTGAAAAAGAGCATCAATTTAAACTTTTGAATTTTTTTAAATATAGGAAGCTCAAGAGTTTAGGTCCTGACAATTACAGCTTAGCACCTACATGACCTTGGCCAAAATCACGTAACTTCTCTGAAAGGGTTTCTTCACCTACTATGGTAAAAGGGAGTGGTTAAGTCTATCTAGTCTCCAGTCAAAACACTAATGTGCTTTAAAAAACATCGCATAGATCCTTTTTCTTGCCTCTTCATTATAAATTTACCAGAATTACTCTTCCGACACCACCCTCCACCCCAAATTGTAATCTCCTTATATAGAATACAAAAAAAAAAAAACTGACAAGGACAGACATGGCTCACATGCAGTTATTTCGAACTAGAGCCTTCTCAGATTTGTGCCAATTTTACTGCCATACTAGAGATAAGGATCTGATCTCATATAATTCTCTCTATCCCCTAATATGAACCCTTTAATAATGTCTGCTTTATCACTCCTCACGGCAATGCAAATATTTCGTGCTTTTCCTTCAGTTTTTCTATCTAATTATTAAATAAGACCCATTTCAGAAACATATCCTCCATATGGTTAAATATCTATCTCTCGGCTCATTCCTTCAGAGAAAAATGAGATTTCTAGGTTATTTTAACATGTGAAGAATTTGTCAAGAGATTCCCAGTGCCACAAGAGAAGACCTCACTCATCCAGTCCTGACTACTATCTACCCAGTTCACATTCTGCACTGGGGCAAGAAAAAAAAAGGGGGAAGGAAATGGCCTGGAGTTTCCACATAGGCATCAAAATATACTGAAAGTACACTGACTAATTTATTGGAGTTCCTATAGAAATAGGCATGTAAACAAAAGAGAAATATGGCTCTAAATCCCTTAGACTTTTAAGACTATAACAAAAATTGAATCACCATAGAATCAGAGGCGCAATAGGGTTCCTGTTTCATCTTTGACAGGAAACTGACTAGAGACAAGAAACATTAAGGATAACAGGCGATATCTCTGGATGTTGAAGTGAGAAGGCTTTCTTTAGGAATAAGTGCTAGGATTGGTCTCATTGAATATATTTTGTTAATTACCAGGAGAGTGTACAAAAACTCCCACATTTTCAGATGACACTAAACTTTGCAAAGTAGGAAAGTGCCAAACTAATGGGGACAGAATATAAGATCTATTCCAGGAAAGAAAAAATAACATGAAGTGTAATGCAGACAAATACAAGATATGCCCCATAAAAGACTGGAGGTAGAAAATGAAGGCTTTTGAGCTATTAGTCAAACACAGAAAAGGGAACGGTTGTTATTTAAAGGTATCATAGTAGAGTGGAAAGCACAATGGACTTGAACTAACACTTGGCTCTTTTTCTAGGCATTTTAACTTGTAAGAAAACCAGATTCTGTGCTGCTACTTGTTTCTTCATATGTTAAATAGGTCTAATACTAACAATGAAATTATAGTTTTGGACAAAATAATAAGAATAACTAGTCCTTTAACCCTGAGGTTTAGTATGTATCTTTGTCACTACAACCCTTCTGGGATAGGTATGTGCCCCTATCTATTACTGTGAGGACCAAATAAGATAGATGCAGATCACAATTTACCCATGCCCCCCTAATTCTATGTACCTCTTGTCCAGGTCCACAGGGTGTCAATCCAATGGGCTGGGCACTGCCAACCCAGGAAAAAGATGCATTTAAGATGCTATTATTATTACTATTGTTCTCTGGGGATGTCCTCCCAGTAGGTTGTAACTAAAGATGGAGAAGAGGAAGGATCACAAGGTCATAAACTCAGAACTAGAAAGGACCTCTGAATCAATCTGGTACGGCCTCTTCATTTTTAAGATGAAGAAGCTGAGACCCAGAAAATGTGTAAAGCAATTTACCTTAGGTCACAAAAAACAATTAACTGGTAGAAGCTCAACTGAAATCCGGCTCTTCTTATTCAAGAGCCAGGACTTTCCCCACTATCTCATGCTAAGACTTCCCAAAATATTACAGTAGACTATAATAAAATTAAGGAATCTTCATCCTAGTGTGCAAAGGCTAAAAGAGAGCAGAATGGAAATCTGAAAAATCATGAAAAATTTGGTAGGAGGAAATATAAAACTTGTCCATCAAAATCTTATATTAGGAGGGCAGGGAGACACTTTCAATTTGAACAGGGTATATTTAGGACATATCAAGTACTAATTAATGGAGTAGGTTAAAAAATGGAACTCACTATTACCTCTACCATTAACCCCAAGATGTGGTAGGGGCAAATAACTTAAATGGATTTTTAAAAGTCTAGACATTTATTAATCAAAGACTATAAGCAGTCACTAAGTTAAACTGATGTGTACATAGATAAATAAAGATATACAAACATAGATATAATTACATATACCTAAACATTAAGGCTGAATTCTCCCACTGCATATCCCTTGGACCTCTCTGAAAGGCACAAATACCAACAGGAGGCACCATGAATTTAACTGATTATGGAAAGTCTCTGGTTCCTTTTGGAGATCAGAAACAGTCTGATCAATCAATTCCGAGTTAATAAACTATATTGCATACATACCTGCCTACAATTCTCAATCTTTCCTTGGCACTCCACTAAGGGTATCCACATAGACTTTGCCTGGGTTTCTGAAGCACAATCTTTTATAATAACCAAAAACTGTTCAAGAGTGCTGAAAGGAGAGGAAAACATAGACCTACCTAACTTAAATTGATCCAGAGTTTTAAGGTAAAAATTAAGTATCCGATGGGGGAGCCAAAAGGTCTAACAGCAAAAGAGGGCAAAAATTCACCCTAATTATTCGGTTATTCAAAATCATGTGTAAAAAGGTCAATTCAAAATCACAGAGCCATAAGAAATAAGGCCTGCAGTTTTGTTAACCTGCCCTAACTTGGTCAATCTTCTCCCGTTAACAGCACTGCAGAAGTGCTTAAAAAAAAAAAAAAGCAGGTGCCTAAAAAAGTGACCCATCTGATAGCTAAGGAATTCTTCCAAAGGCTAAAAATGACTATTGGAACATGCTCCAAAAGCATCTCAATCTTCCTACCTTTCCTTCATCCCTACACACACACACAAACATACCAATTTTTGTGCTACCTTTCCCCCCTCCCATAAACACTCTCTCTCATACCCGTCTTTCTGCTACCTTTCCTCCACTGCTGTACACACACAGCTCCTAATTTTTGTGCTACCTTTCGTCCACTCGTACACACACAGCCTCCAATTTTCTGTTACCTTTCCTCAACCCCTGTGTACACACACAAACACACACACACCACCTCCACTTCATGAAAAAGGTTGCACCAGATCAGAGCAACTCAAAGTACTACTTAGAAACTTTTCTACGCCTCAAGAGCTGCAAAGCCGCCCTATTTTAGCTAACTAGCCAAACACCCTTCCCAAAACCTGTAACGTAACTTAGGATCCATTGAAAACTGGGGGTTCCTCCCCACCAAAAATAAAAATCCGTAAAGCATTATTACGGACAGTTTTAACTCCCGATTGAGAACGGAAGTCAAGTGGAGAGTCTCTTCCTCCAGCAAATCAAACAGCCCGTCTCACCCTAGTGTGAATTTCTGCGGGGAGCCTGGTCACCTGCGGCCGCGAGAACAAGCCCCGGCGTGCAGGAGTTGATACCACCCCCACCCCCGGTCCTCTCATTTAAAAGGGTGGGAGTGATGCCCAAGTTTTCCATTGGCTCATTCTCCCTAACTTCGCAGCCCCTTCCTTCCTTCGGCCGCCCTTACAAAGCAGGGAAGGAAGGGCGGGGGTAGCCAGGGACGGACCCGCAGTGGCCCGTGCCCGCCGCCGCAGAGTCACGGAGCCCGGGCCGCGGGGCGCTGTCACCGGTGTCGGGGAGTGGGGGGGGGGACGACTTCCCGACGCTCGCATTGTGGCGCCAGCCCGGGCGGGCCCCGCCGGTCCGGGAGGAAGTTGCAGCCGGGGCGGCTCGGCCCGGGCCCCCTCCCGGGTGAGCCCCGGCCGGCTTACCGCTCTTGGCGTCGCTCGAAGCGGCCGCGGCAGCCGCCGCCGCCGCTCCCGGTCCCGCCGCCGAGCCCGCGCCGGGCGCCGCTCCTCCGGCTCCGGCCGCTCCCGCTCCGGCTCCCGCCGCTCCCGAGCCCGCCACGGCTCCCGAGCCCGCCGCCGCGGCCAGGGCTCCCCCGCCCGCCGCGCCAGCCGCGGCCGCCGCCGCCGCCAGGGCCCCGGCTCCATTTTCCTGCTCGTCCCCGCTGCTGTTGGCGCGTTTGTTCTTGCGGCCGCCTTTGCTGCTTTTGGGGTTGGGCATCTCGCGAGGATCCGGGGCCGCCGGGCTTCAGCGAAGGCGGCTCCCCCGGGGGCGGCTGTTCATGGCCCCCGCCCCACGCCCGGCGGCTGCCGCGGCCGCCCGCCCCTTCGGCAGCGGAGCGGAGAATGAAAGGCGCGGGCTGGGGTCCCGGTCTATTCATGCATCTCCCGCTCCATCCCTCGCCGGGCTCACCCGCCCGCCCGCCCAGCTTCCTGGGGCTCGGCGGCGCACTCGCAGGGCCAGCGGCAGCCGCGGCCACCGCCTGCTTCTGGGGCGTGAGGGAGACACTTGGGAGCCGGAGGGAAAAGGCGGGTCTCCAGCTTGTTTTGATTCTGCTTCTCCTACACGCTCTGTCCCCGCCCACCGCCCGTGACGACACCCGAGGAGTCCTTCTCGCCACGCCCACCGGGTGACCTCATGGGTGGCGGGTCCGCCCCCGTGGCGTCACGAGCCCCCCGCGAGAAGGGGCTCACCTTCCTTTGGTGGAGTTCTGCGAACGGGCTTTTGGCGGACCCCACCCCCTGTGATGTCACTGAAGAGCCCCCGGGCCATCCCTTCTTAAGTGGTTCTGAATTTCTTTACCGTGGTTACTGAAAACAGTAAAATTAGGACATAAGGTGTTGGAGACCGCGAGTCTATGCTCCAGATTAGACTAAATCAAACTTTTGTCAAGAGATGTTAGCTCTAGCTAATCGTCCTACAAAGGCAGAAATGCTGAAAACCAAGATGGTAGAAACAAAATTTAGGCAAGAGTAAAGCATTGTAGATTTAGAGCTAGCAGATCTAGTCCAGTCCTCTGTATATAGTAGGCCCAAGGAATTTGTGACTTGTTCAGAGTCACAGAGAGCCAGTGGAAGAGCCAGGCCTTAAACCCATTTCCTGGGACTCCTAAGCCAGCGTAATAGAAAAGGAAGGCAAGTGAGAAGAGAACAAGCATTTATTCACCACCTACTATGTACCAGGCCCTGTGCTAAAGAGCTTCACATTTATATCATTTCATCTTCACAACAACCCTGGGAGGTAGTTCAAGTTCAACATCAGACGATTCCCAGCTGTGTGACCCTGGACAAATCGCTTAACTTGTTTGCCTCAGTTTCCCTATCTATAAAATAGGGATGATAATAATAACACCTACCTCCCACAGTTGTATAAAATAAGATAGTAATTGTAAAGCACTTTGCACAGTACCTGGCACATAGTAAACCCTCTATAAATGTTAGCTATTATTATTAAGCTATAATTTATAACACTTCAAAGTTTGCAAAGTGCTTTACGTTGATTAACTTATTTAAATCTCATGACTCCATTAGGTAGGTGGTATTATACCCATTTACAGATGAGGAAACTGAGGTTGAAAGAGGTTATATGACTTGCCTAGAGTCGTACAGTTAGTACTTGTTTGAGTTGACATTTGAACTCAGGTCTTCCTGACTTCAAGCCCTGTGATTTACTATACCACCTACTTGCCTTCAGTCAACTGATATGAAAAAGACTGCCTCTTGTACACTTTCATATTGCTACCTTATATAGATATATATAGTCTTGACCTGACTCACAACCCTGTGGAAGTGAACAGAGAACAGGACTTGCAGCCCTCTTCTAGTCTCTTCTATATTTGCTAGTTTTGTGATTTGTCAGTATGTTCTCATCTGTAAAATCAGGATCATAATATACACTGTACCTCACTAGGTTGTTGAATGGAAGATTCTTTGTAAATCTAAAAGCACTATATAAACGTGACTTCTTATTCTAGTAAATAGTGAAGGATTCACAAACATATTGGTAACTTTAGATCTTCTAAGACTTCTAGTTTTTGAAAAAAACCCAAATGGTTCAATGGAAATTAAGAAGAAAAAAAGCACTCTCCTAGAACTTAGAAAAACTGAGGTGATGAAGCACAAAGCATAATATCATCTAAAGAATTTCATTTATGTAGGTAGCTGTCGGTACCTTCCAGAAATTCTCACAGCTATCACCTACCATTCATTCAAGATCTGAGATTGAAATTTCTCCCAGTAAACATGAATGTAATTGGTTCAAAGCGCACCACCATCTGAGCTCCTTGTTATTCCTTCTAATTGAATGAACTATCCTTATTCAAATGAACTTGATGAATAAAAATGGAGACTGGAGAAAAGCCAAGTGATTCCATCCCCAGTTCATTCCAGATACTATATTATCAGCCTAAATCAAACTTTCTGAAGAGATAATTGATCAGGCTAATCATACTACGAAGACAGAAATGCTGAAAAACAAGATGATAGAAATAAAGTTTAAATCGGAGTAAAGCACATCTGAGAAGCAGCATAGCTTAACAGATAAACAGCAAGTCTTGGAGTCTCTGTGTCTCTGTCTCTGTCTCTGTGTCTCTGTGTCTCTCTCTGTCTCTGTCTCTCTCTCTCTCTCTGCCCTTATCCAATCTGTTGCCAAGGCCTGTCGATTTCACCTCTGTAACATCCCTAGCATATTCTTCACTCTCTGATGTTGCCACCACCATAGTGCAGGCCTTCATGGCCTCATGCCACGGATATTGCAAATAGCCTTCTGGTGATTCTGTCTGCTACAAGTCTTTGCCCCACTCCAGTTCACCATGCACTCTATCAATCCATCTTAAAGCACTGGTCTGACCATGCCACCACTCTATTTAATAAACTCCAGTGGCTCCCCATCATCTCCAAGATCAACTTAAAAAATTCTCTCTTTCAAAGCCTTCATAACCAGTCTTCTTTCCTGGTACCTGGCAACTTCTCCCCACCCCCACCCCCACCCCCAGACTCTTCAATCCAGTAACACTGATCTCCTTGTTGTTCCTTGTAAAAGACAACTCGGAATTTTCTATATCTCCCATGCCTGGAATTCTCTCTTTCAACATCTCTGCCTTCTGGTTTACCTGATTCCTTTCATATAAATTCCACATTCCATGGGAAGCCCTTTTCTGTCCCTTTTAATTTTAGTGATTTTTCTCTGTTGTTTTCCATATATTCTGTATGTATATATACATATGTATATATGTGTATATGCGTGTGTATCTATATCTCTTTTATACATGGTTGTTTTCATTTTGCATGGAGCCATAAACTCCAAAGCCTCTATTTAAGGTGGGGGCTTAGAACAAACATCTCATTTCCCACCTGGCTGCACTACTTTGAGACTTCTCTGACTTCATTATGCCATAGCAAGCTCATCTTTAGGAAAACCTCATCATCTTGCAAGACCAAATCAGCCTTAGTTCTTATAACTCATTGCTACCCCTCGCCCCCTCTGATTGGAGGGTGCAACTCCAAAGCACAATTTCCCACCACCACCACTGGACCCCTTCCCCCAACCTTTCAGCTTCCTTTTGTGTTTTTGCCTTCTCTCTTTCGATTATAACTCCTTGAGGGCAAACACTTGCATGTTTTTTTATTTTATTTTGGAGGGGGGAAGGCAGGGCAATTGGGTTAAGTGACATGCCCAAGGTCACACAGCTAGGAAGTGTGTCAATTGTCTGAGTTTGCATTTGAATTCAGGTCCTCCTGACTCCAGGGCCAGTGCTCTATTCACTGCACCACCTAACTGCCCTTTGTGTATTTTTTTTTTAAACCTATGTTTTTAGTACCAGCTCTTACCATAGTTCCTGGCACATAGTAGGTGCTTAATAAATGTTTATCAACTATTAACTGCCTCGTTTCTGAAAGCTCAAATGATAAGTGAGATCCTACAAGATATAGAAAGGAAAAATGACATATAAGAAATCCTGAAAGGAACAATAAGAGCTTTGTTGGTCAGTTAAGCTTTATTAATTTTGCCATAATTAATAACTGACATTTATATAGGTTTTAAAGTTTGCAAAGCACTTTAAATACATTCTCATTTGAGCCGCAAAACAAACCTGGGATGCAGAAACTACAGATTTTATTATCTCTGTCTTACATACAAGATAGGCAATAAAGCATATTGTTAAGTTGATGGTCTGGGATCCAGAAAGAACTAGATCCAAGTCCTACTTCTGACAAATTCTAGCTGAGTGGTCTTCACTCAAGTCACTTAAATTCTCAATGCTCTAAACATCTGTCCAAGATTATACATAGCAGAGAAAGTAACAAACTATAATTGGTACAAAGAGTTTCCTTCTCTGGGAGTTTCCTATACCATTAAAATCATAAATGCAGTCTCTAACCCTTTAAAGAGCAAGGAATTGAGAATCAGAGAAGTCGTGGCCAAATGTCCATTGTCACACAGAGAATGTCTGAGGCCAGATACTAACATGCTATATAGAAAGTCTTGTACATTTGCAACAGAACGAGACTATATTCTTTTACAATTTGGATTACCTCAGCTAAAACAGTTCTGCCTCCAGTCTTATGTACTCTCAAATGAACCTCTAGAAGAAAGGGGTGGGGGTGGAGGTGCCATTGAAGAAGGAGAGTGAAATCCCTAGAGAAAAGGGGCCTCCAGCTCTGGATGGGATCCTCCAGAGTTCATATAAACAGTTATTGTTCCAGTGCCCTAGTTTTTGGACACTCTGGATCTGCGTCCTGGGATCTCACGGTTAGAACACAGAAGTGGAAGTAAAGGATTAGTTATCAAAACTGAGATTATGGAGCTTCTTAGAATTGAATCTGGAATTAACTTTGACTAACACATACAACAATCTAGAAACACAAGTAATGAACAGTAGTTCTAAACCCAGCGCTGCAAAAAGCTTGCTTAAGGTGATACCACTTAATAATTGACACTATATGTTTCCTTTTCCTCTTTTGGAAAACAGAAATAACAATTCATCCTTTCATGGTAGGGTTGTTATGATGACTAATGATATGTATGTCGTAAACAAAATGTGTGAATGTCTTTTGTCAATGATATGCAATTGGATGGACAACACATATATCTCAGAAAGCCACTTGTGAATGTAAATGCTGAAAGATTAAAATGTACATGCTAAATGAGTATGATAATTATTCTCATTCATGTAACACTTTAAGGTACACAAAATATTTTGTATGCCTTTTCTCTTGAAGGCCCTGTGAGATAGGTGCTATGTATTATCGTCATTTTACAGGTGAGGAAACTGAGGCATAGAAAAATTCAGTGACTTGGCCATGGTCACACAGCTAATAAGTGTCAGGGGAAAGATTTAAACCTAGATCTTTCTAACTCCAGGTCCAATAGAGAGTTAACTGTCATGATGCTTCTTAATAGGCCTACTACCCTCTGTCTTGTTCAGTCACTCAGTTGTGTCCCACTCTTTGTGACTGGGATTTTCTTGGCAAAGATGCTGGAGTGGTTTGCCATTTCCTTCTTCAGTGGATTGAGGCAAACAGAGGTTAAATGACTTGCCTAGGGTCACATAGCTACTAAGTGTCTGAAACTGGATTTAAATTTAGGTCTTCCTGGCTCTAGGCCCAGTGCTTTATCTGCTGAGCCATCTAGCTGCCTCTGTGCCCTCTGGCTAGTGTATTCTAAACTAACATAAATATATAAAAACACACATAAAGATATATACATTCATACATATACATACATTTACATACATGTGTACATATATATGTGCATACATATGTGTGTATGTGCATATGTGCACACACACACATAAATATATGTATGACACCTAGGTGGCACAGTGCCTGACCTGGAATCAGGAAGACTCCCCTTCCTGAGTTTAATCTGTCCTGAGACACTTACTAGCTGTGTGATCCTGGGCAAGTCACTTACCCCTGCTGGCCTCAGTTTCCTCATCTGTAAAGGTACAAAAAAAAGATTAATTCCTCTACTCATTTCCACCTTTGTTTTGTTCATTCTCTTGACCGTACAGAGAGTGCCTTTCTCGTTTTTCTCTAACAATCAATCAACAAACATTTATCAGGTATTTACTATGTGCCAGACAGTATGTTAGGTACTGGGAATAGTGATAAAAAAAATAAAATAATTCTTAACCTCAAGGAGCATATATTCTAACACGAGAGATTTGCTGAAATAGTGTTCAGGGAAACACAGTCACTAGTTAGGTGGTGAAGACCCCAGGACAGAAGTTTCTCTAAAACTTGGAGGTCCATGGGTATGGTCATTGAAGCTGTTGTTTAAGAGTTTGTGGAGGAGGTGGCCAAAGAGGAGGGATGACAGGAAGATAGCCAGAGTGCTCCACTAATGTGCTCATTATGTTGGGAGAAAGCAAGGAAGGCCTCTAGTGTATTAGATGGATCCCTTAGGGCAGAATTATGGTAGGACATGTGCAGAATGGGCAGGCTTATATGGATTGCAATCTGCATCTTTGGAAAGAACATCCACATTGATTAACATACTCATTTGAATATGAAGTGTTGATTTGTGAATCTCTAGTGTTCACTTACCAATTTGTAAGCTACATAAAGGTAGACTTATGTTTTATTTAATTTTTATATGACCTCCAACATGTAACATAACGTCCTGTGCAACATGCATTTAATAAATGTTTGTTGCATTGTAGACCCTTAAAAGCATAGGATTTGGAGTTTGAAGTAGTATGAAATAAGGATTTCTTGAACAGGGCAATGACATAGGGCTTCGAAGAAGGATTAGCCTACAGAGTAGATAGAAAACAATCTCATAGAGAAAGGCAATAGCAGCTCAGAGGACCAGCAAAGGATGTGATTTGAGATAAGGAAGCCAGGGATGTTGAGATAAGGAGCAAAAACACATAGTGTCAGGTGGGAAGAACAGCAAGTTGGCTATTATAGTGTAAGAAGCATAGAAAGGTAGGAAGAGTCAGGTTACAAAAGGCTTTAAATACCAAATAGAGGATCTTATATTTGATTCTGGAGCTAATAGGGAGCCACTGAAGTTTATGGAGTAAGAGGGTAACAAGATCAAGCTTTAATAGGAAAGGCACTTAGGTAATTGAGTGAAGGATCAACCTGAGTGGGGGAAGATATGAAGTAGGGAAACCAATTAGGAGGCCGTTGAATTAGTCCAGTCAAAAAATAAGGAGGCTCTGAGCTAGAATGGTGGCTATGTGAATGATATGAAGGGGACCTCTACAAGAGATATTGTGAATGTAGAAATGACAGTATTGTGAATAAAGTGCAAGACTTCATGGCA
>CM053627.1:107481079-107509642 GCA_028646595.1 Phalanger gymnotis
GGAAGGAAGGAAGGAAGGAAGGAAGGAAGGAAGGAAGGAAGGAAGGAAAGAAGGAAGGAAAAAGGAAAGAAGGAAGAGAAAATGAAAGATGAACAACAATAATAGGGCAGAGAGAATGAAGGTCTGAATTAAGGTAGTGGCATTTTGAGTAGAAAAGAGGGGTTATTTGTGAAAGAAAATGCTTTATGTACTGGGGGTAAGGAGTGGGAGGGTACACGGAGAGGAGGAAATGGGCAGAAATCTCTAGCTCAAACTAAGGAATAGAAAAGCAACTCAAAGTGGAAGATTAAGTCGAGTCCAAATAAATTATCCAGGTATTTGAATTGCTTTTACTCCTCTAGCTTTTTGGGGGGGGGGGGTTGGAAGTTTAGTTCATTGTCCGGGGGTTCTTAACTGAGGACCACGAACTTTGAAAAAATATATATTTTGGTACCTCAGTTTTAATATAATCAGTTTCCTTTGTAATCCTATGTATTTTATTTCAGGTATTCAAAACATTATTCTGAGAAGTCATCCTAGGCTCCACCAGATACATGCAAAAAGTTAAGAATCCTTGGTCTAAGGCATCTGGCTGGAATTCTCAATTGCTAGATGCTATTTTCAGTATTGAAGCTCCACACACCTATTTTGTCACTGTCCCCAATATTAGTGAAGATCATCGAAACATAGTTTTAGGATTGCAAAGCATCTTAGAGATTATCTGGCTTACCTCCCTTATTTACAGATGAGGAAACTGAAGCCCAGGGGAATAAAGCGACTTGCCTTACATCACATGAGTAGTATGTAAGTGGAAAAGGTGGGATTCTAACACAGATCCTCTGGCTTCAAATCCAGTGCCCTTTACACTACTCCATGCCACTTACAGCAGGTAATTCACCTGTCCTGTTAAATTCTCAGAGTGACTCCAACTATATGAGCTCCTCAGGGTTGTTGTTCAATAATGTCTGACTCTTTATGACCCTGTGAACCACACCATCCATGGAGTTTTCTAGGCAAAGATTCTGGAGTGGTTTGGATTTCCTTCTCCAATGGATTAAGGCAAACAGTGCCCAAGGTCACACATCTACTAAGTATCTTAGGTTGGATTTGAACTCATGTCTTCCTGACTCCAGGCCCAGCACTCTATCCACTGAGCCACCTAGCTGCCTTCTAAGAGTCAGATATCCCCATGTAAAAAGGCTGCTATGCTGAGATAATTTTAGCTCCAATATCCCATCGTTTTCATTACCACATCTAAGCTTTCTTAGGCTTAAGAAGTAAAGTACAACTTCAGAAATAATATAAAACTACCTAGTACAGATTAGTTGGCTCTCTACACTTATTAATATAGGCAATTTGACAGTAAGTCCCCAGATGAATCTTCAATCTGGCCTTGAATCATCCAGGCTCTGGATCCCATGCTCAGTTGTCTCAACCTCCTCTGCTCTAGCTCTAAACATAATTGGCCTCTTTCCTCTCAGAATACCCCCTGCAGATTTAGCAATCTGGACAGAGCTCATTTGTCCAGTTTAAAATCTCTGGTTTACTTCTAGCCAATCAGGAAGCCTCCTGCTCAAAGGCAAATTTCTGGGCAATCCACTCATACATTCCTCTTGATAACAAGCTTGCTCAGTAAGCCCCCCGCCCCCAACACCAAGGGAAAGAAAAGGAAACATAGTATCAAAGAAAATGCAATCTCAAAAATGTCCCATTTGGAAGGGAGTAATCTAGTTGTTTTGTGGATAAGGAAACTGAGAGCCAGAGAGGGGAAGTAATTTGACCAAAGTCACTGAGCTAGAAAATGATGAACTGGGATTAAAACCCAGGCCTTCTGACTTTTAAGTCCGATATCCTTTCCTGCTACGTCAGCTAGATGAAAACATTTATTACCAAACAAAACCAAAAAAAGTAAAAAATAGTACATGTTACTTCTTATAGTATAGTATACTATAGTATAGTATACGTCTTACAGTATTCTTATAGTATTTTGCAAAACCGACTAGCTGAAAGAACTCTTTCTTGGAGAATGCTGCAGTTCCAGATATGATAAATACTATATTGGTACTCAATAAATACCATATTGGTTCAAATAAAGACAAGTTTTCTATGCCTTCTCCCCAAAGTCAGCTTGTATAGAAAACTGAGTATGGCCTATAATTGCTCTCATTTAGTGCCGTGGTAGAAAAGCTGTAATACAAAATGTGATCTCAGATACCATGTTGAGTTTCGGGGAAAATAAATAACATCTTATGAATCTCATCCGTGATCAAAAAAAATGTAGCTTTTTAAATTTAAGGGAACTTAGTAAAGGTGATCAGTTGTGGAGATAGGGGCGATTCAATTCAAAAACACATTTATGAAGTGCCTACTATGTGCAAAATACCATGCTATGCACTAGAAAAAATGCCTGCCTGCAAGAGAACAATAAAAATTATAAAGATTTTTTAAAAAGAGAAGTGGCAACGAAAGCAAATAAAACATCAAATTCATATGAAAACTAAAAGAATTGTGGAAACATTTTTCAAATTGGATATATTTTATATGGTCATTTTGGACAACACAAACTATTAGTATCATATATCCATCAAAGTATCTAAGTAATTTAGGGTAATTTTTCAGTCCATTTCTTTTCCTTTCAAAAATTCTCAGGGCATCTGGGTGGCACAGCCCTGGAATCAGGACGACCTGAGTTCAAATTCGGCCTCAGATACTTGACATTTACTGGCTATGTGGGCAAGTCACTTAACCCTGATTGCCTCACCTCCCCCTTCCAAAAAACCAAAAATAAAACTATAAAAAAAATTCTCTCATTTTAGGGGTATGGTCTATATTTATATCAATACAGTACTTGTACATTAATATGGGTGAATCTATCATAATAAATGTATAAATAGGTATGAAAATGGGACTGACCTGTATACATATGGAATCTGAGGGCTTACATTGTTGGTTAAACCCCTAGCAAGTTAAGATTAAACTTCAGAAATCTAGTTATTCTTTGATAAACAGCCTCCTCGTCTCTGAGCACATTATTTGGATTTGGAGGACCTTAATGATTAAGTGCTGATATCTCAAAATTTATTTAAAGAAGGGAGAAAAAGCCTTACCTAATAATTCTGACACAAAGAATAACGTTGCCCTGCTATCCCTAAACTTGGATTTAAAAGGAAAATTGTTTAAGTAAAATGAAAACTGTATAACATCTTGATCAGGATATATCTAAAGTACAAATGGAGCATTATTGTCACTTTCTTTGTTTTCTTTCTTTTTTTAATTATGACCACATTCTTACTGTCTATGGAAGGCTTCAGATAATGCCAGCTTCCAAAAGAAGCTAACATTTATATAAAGTCTAAATGCAGATATTTTAGTCCAAAATTGTTCTTTCACTAAAAATACCCTTCTATTTTGGGTCAGCTTTCCTGAATAACATGGTTTTGCTTTTTAAATTCATTTTTTATCAAGAAAGTAGCTAAATAGTTTGAAGGAATCCAGAAATAAGGCCAGAGAAGAGAGACTAAATTTTTTTCACTATATGCTTTCCTAATCTAGACTGAACATCTAAGGTATTTCATTAACACTGTGTATTGTATATTTCTACTGTGATTATCATCTCATTTTGTTGCCTGAGAAAAATCTGACAGGCATCTCTGTAGTTGCCCTGGTTATAGCCTCAGACTACAAGCCCACTGGCCAGGTGCAAGGACAATGGCTGTCTATTAATGTTACCACACCAGCTGTTATCCCCAGCATGCTCAATGTCTGGGCCTTGATGATGAGAACTCTGTTACAGAAGGATTAAAGTTATGTTTTAATTTTTTCGTTTTGTAGAGACTAATCTTTTTCATTCTCTTTGAAATAATCCTTAGCATGAGCAGATATCATCAATTATACAGTTTATACAGATGAGGCAGAATCTAAGAAAACAAATTTAAAGCCCAAAGCCCAAACTAACGAATCAGAACACATTTTATCCAAATTCTTATACTGAGAAAAGGGGGAAAGTGCAATTCTCTAATTTTTTTTTAAAATAGAATTTTGCTATGCTACTTTATTCTCTCTTGTATTGCAATTATTTCACACAAAAAAGCATCCTATAATTGATGGCATGATGAATAGGCAAAATAGAAAATAGAAAAGGACATTTCAGTTATGTGACATTGAGGAAGTAAGTTAACCTCTCTGAGACGCAGTTTCCAAATCTATAAAATGAGGGAGTTAGACTAGATGAGTATTTCCCAAACATTTTCTCTTCTCTCTTTTCAACCATAACTCTACCTTCTTTTAAAACTGTTCAAGACCCATCTCCAAGAAGTCATTCTAAAATAATCTCAACAGGTTCTAGTCATTCCAATAACATCTTATCCTTTAGCACACATGTAAACATATTCATGAACATACACATAAACACATACATATTCTGCACATTAACAGTTGGTTTTGTATGTATTATATATCCATCCTTGTGTCAGGTTCTTGTGTCAGGTTCTTTCATGACACAAAGGACTCAAAGATGCTCCAGGGAACTTTCTTCCTTCTCTTAGATGGTATGCACCTAAGAAATCCTCAGAAATATCTCTACATGATACTGCCTGGCATATTGAGACCAAATTTCTACCCAAAACATATAGTTCACAATTCTATAGAATAATAAAAGAAATGCAAAGAACCTCAAAAAGCAACCATCTCCAGAAATCTATGCAACATTCCAACAGACTTACTGTCTCAAATATGGGGTTTATTTTTCCAATGTGGGTCCCTGTGTTCACAGAAATCTTGGTTTGAGCCTCTCCCCATCATTGAGGCAAACTCAGGAAAATAAAGATAAAAAGATTTTATTAGAACATCAATGTAATAAGCAGTTGGCTATGGCAGGCCAGGACTCAAATTTCCACTGCTGCTTTTTATAGGTGGGAGTAAATAACTTCCATATAAGGGTAAAAGTATGTTGACTGGTACATGTAATCAACGAGGAGATAGGATTAGAGTTGCCTTAGTTCCTCCCTTTTTATAGCATCATATGGAGCTGGGATTAGTGCACATATGGACTGCCATCTCCTCCTGCAGGTTGGCTGTGTGCATGGACCCAAAGTCTAAACCAGGTTTAAAAATGGGGTCACCCAGACTGATTCTGCATAAGTAACTGACTTTGCATACCTGCAGCTTTGGATAGACAACTCTAGGCGCTGCTCTCTACAATCTCTTGTGGCTCTAGCCTGGTAGCTAGCTCACTCTGCAGATCCCCATTGCTTCCAGGAAGTGGTTTCAAGTACTGTCCATCCACTGCTATTCTCCCCCAGTAGGCTGATTTGACATTTCTGTTGCTCTTTCAGTCAGAAGCAGTTTTTTGGCCATATTTCAATTCTTCAATGGATCCATGATCTTATTCAATTGGATACTACCTTCAATTGTGCAGATTGCACCCTAGTTCATTCTTGGAGGACCTGTGAAGTTTTGATACATCAGACGCTTCTCTTCTTGTGCAGTTCTTCTCATGACATTTATTCAGCTATATCACCCTGGAAAAGTCAATTAACCTCTTTGTCTTCAATTTCCTCATATGTAAAATGAAGGAGTTGGACTAGGTAACTTTATATAACAAATTCCACACATTATTCTCAAAAGCGTTCTTGTCTGTGTATACCGCTGAACTTCATTTTGTTGTCTTTTTGAGCATTTTGTAAAATGTTTCAGTGGACTTTTTGGGGGGAGATTGCTAGCTCCTTCTTTCCCTTTAACCCCACCCCCAATTAAAAGCCAAGAAGGGGAGGGGGAGAAAAAAACAGGTGTGCTGGAGCTATCTCTAACTGGCTCATGAGAGCTGATTGTCAAATTTTCAGAGTATTTACACCTTGGAAACTGGCAAATGCAACAATTCAAAGCTTGATTTATTATTTCATTAATTGTTTGGACTTAATAAAGCGATAGAGAAAATGTTAATAATTCAGATTGAACTTAAAAGTATGTTGTTGTACATATGGCTTCCCTCTCCTGCAGTGAGTTAGTTGTTTAATAAGTTCAAATATTTTTAAAAATTATTTCATTTGTTAAACATTTAGCAGCCCATCCCTGCTTGTAACAAATACACGGAGTCAAGCAGAACAGATTCACAGAGTAGTCATATCCAAAAATGCTCCTTTTTGCACCTCAAGTCTATCACCTCTCTGACAGGAGATGAATAACAGTCTTCATCATAGATACTCTAGAGATGGTGGCTGATAATTGCATTGATCAGAGTTCTTAAGTCTTTCAGTTTCTCTTTACGATATCACTGTCCTCATATAAAGCGTGCTCCTGGTTCTGGTTATTTCATTCAATGCAGTTCATTCTACCCAAGATCCTCTGAAGTCATCCCTTTTGTTATTTCTTACAGTGTAATAATAGTCCATTTAATTCACATATCATAAGTTTTTCAACCTTTTTCCAGTTGTCCAAGAGGTAATCTAAGATCCCTTCTTAGATTCTAGTTCTTTGCTTTCCCCTCCCCTTTTAATCACCCTTCAGGATAGGCAAGTTTATTTTGCTTATGACTATTCTCTCCCTATTATTCTTCCTCTTCTAAACCTTGCTTCCATTCTTATTGTATTTGATATATTTTCAACACCAAACTCTTTGTGTGTGTAAGCGTATGTATGTTCATCCAGCTTTGTTTCAAATAGTACCCCTATCTTTTCCTCCATGTTTATATTTTTCTTACAGCACACCCCAATTATGAGAGACAGTAAGTTCCACTCCTTTCTTCTTCCTTTCTATACCCATTAGTGTATATATGCACTGTATTCCTCCTTTTACCTTCCTATCGTTTTCCTCTCTTAAAACTCTTGAAAGCAAACCCATTCATCCTCAAGACCTGGGCTTTTCTTATTTAATGCCTCAATACCCTTTGAAGAAATTAAGGTTCTAAAGGAATAGTTATGTTTTCTCTTCCAATTAGAATAGTAGCACCATATTATCTGAGTCCCAATTATCAAGTAAATTTAACTTTTTAGTTTTCTCTTGATTTGTTTGCATCTTATAGTTACTACTCAGATCTTATATTTTTATCTGAAATATTTGAAAATATAGGACTATGTTTAGCGTTGCAAGGTAAAGTTATTTTTAAGTGTAAGCCTATGTATTTTGCCTACGGAAATATATTCCAAGATGTTCCCTCATTCAAATAGAAGCAGCCAGATCTTGTGTGATTTCTTGGCACTTGAATTACTTCTTTCTGGATGCTTGTAGCATTTTTTCTTTGTGTGGGAGTTCTGAATTTTGGTTACGATATTCCTGGACGTTAGCTTTGGGGGTTTCATTCAGGAAGTGATCAATAGAATCTTTCTATCTTCCCCTTGCCTTCTGGTTCTGGGCAGTTTTCATTTATTATTTCTTGAAATATGGTTCTCAGACTTTTAAAATCATGGTTTTCAGGAAGTTGAATGATTCTTAAATTATCTCTGTGACTTGTTTTCCAGGCCAGTTGTTTTTTTCATATCAGATGTCTTGTTCTATTTTTCTAATCTTTTGATTTTGTTCTAATATATCTTGCTATCTCATAGAGTCATTGATTTCTTTTTGGTTTATTCTAGTTTTCAAGGAGTCTATTATTTGGATTAGGTTTACAATTTTTTTTCTAAGCTATTTATTTTCCTTTTAGTTCTTTCCTCCAGAGTCTTTATTTCATTTTATAATTTCTGCTTCATTTTTTCTAAGTTTTCATCTAGTTCTTTTCCTTTGATTCTCTGCTTGTAGATGTCACAGACTTTTACTCTCTCCTTCTTTTGAGGGAGCTCTAGAGCCACAATAATTTTAATACTAGACTGGATATTCTTTGGTTGACTCATTTCTACAGTGTTAGTTCCCAAATTGGGGCTTTGTGCCAGGCGCAGGCTCTCTGACTGCTCTGCTTTGGGATGGAATGGTTGGGAATACTTGGTCTTACCCTGGAACACTTTGGGTCCCCTGAATCTTTTAGTTTCAGTGCACTGAATTTTTTTTAACTTCAATTTTTTTTAATTTTATAATTTGATAAATATTTATGAAGGGTGTCTGGAGAACAAAATAAAACACTATCCACCACCCAGATGTTTGAAACGTGGTGGTTAAATGTTAAATTGTGGAAGGGAACCTAGTGGCATAGTTACTTCAATTTATTCTGGATCTTTAATTTCCTTTATATCTCAGGACAGAGTTCTAGGGGCCTTAGAGCTCTTGGGCACCTGGTTTGTCCCAGTCTGAGTGTCTCCATGTTGCACTGCTCGTTGTTAAAATTTCCAGCCCTGGGGTTTTTGTCTCTTTGGCTCAGTAATTTCTCAGAGGATCCTTCTACTCTTCATGTCTTTAGACAGAGTCCATCCCTGGTCTCTCTGTGAGGCTGTGGGCTTGTTCATCTACAGTGATAGTGGCTTTGGTAGTGGCGTCCTTTTCTATTGCCCATGGGGCTAATGGCTGGCTTTTGGTGCAATTCTGGAGTAGAAGAAGTAACTTATTATAGTTTTTATTGCATTTCTTGATCATTATTTGGTCTGGTATGAATTTCAGGTTTTTGCAAGAGTAGGTATGTGGGAGTTAAACGACCTACTTTCATTCAGGCAGCTGTCTTGGTCTGAGGTTCAGACTCTCTTTTAAAGGCCAAGCTAAAGAGTAAGGTTTAGGTGTTTGAACTAGCTATGAATGTGAATCAAATGACAAAATGAAGACCTCATTTGTAGGTAAGGTGGACTCAAGGAAGAGAATTAACACCTTCTCTAGAGAATTCACACCTTGTCAAAGAAAAATAAGAGGCTTGTGTTTTTGGGGAGAGGCTTCTTCTGGGGGGAGGCCTGGGCACACCTGCTCTACATATCCCAGCACCTGCTCCATGTATATTCTATGTTTCTGATTGTGTGTGTGTGTGTGTGTGTGTGTGTGTGTAAAGGTAGATCGAGAGATAGTTGTTTCATATGTAGACAGTAATATGCAAAGGGCCTTGATCTTCCCTGCTAAACTGAAGCAATCCTTTAGGGCTTTGTTTAAATTAACTGAAGCTTGAAAATACTATGAAAGAGGGCTATTAAACAATGCTAAAGGAAAATGCCTCTGATTTCTGATAAGCAGAGCAAAATAATAAAAACCTTTTAAGGAAGTTGTGAAATATTTTGGCAGCTTGCTTGGGCAAAGCAGAACTATTTCCAAATTGGGAATAAATTTGCATACTAAATCAGAGCCGGTTGTCTTGATGGTTTCAAAAGATCCAAAATAGTTCTTAGCATCTGGACAAGGCTGATCTGTCCATTTCAACGCAACAAGTGCAGAGGACATGTCCATGGACTCTGTTTCCAACACACTATGGGTTGGGAGAGCATCACTCATTGGGAGAAAAGTCTCTAGAAAATAGTGCCCAAAAGGCTAAATGTGAACCTGCAATGTTGCAGCATCACCAAACAAAGACAGACTGGGTGATGAGGTTGCGAGATAGAAGGATTGGAAACAGAGCTGAGAAATCCACAGTGTGAGGTTGTGGGGGGACAAACAGAAGAGAGGGAGGAAGCGATCAGAAGTCAAAGAGAGATGATGTGTGGCAGTGCTGGCACTGAACCCCAGCACCCCATCAGGATCAGGACGATTACAAACCAAATGAGAACTGTTGGCCGTTCTTCTGCCTGCTCAGAAAGACTTTAATAAGTAGACTATAGCATATGCTAAGCATTCACCCCTCAGCCTGAGGGCAAAGTGACCATACCCTCCCACTAGGCTGAAGGAAGATTCAATTATGACTCCCCTAAAGGTTTAGGATAGTTGTACACTTTCATATATTAATACAGAAGATGTTTTGCTATTTCATTTCACTTGTTTATATTGCTTCTTATTTAAATTATGCTTAATAATTTAACATATTTAACTGATTTTTTTCTATACTATTTGTCTCTGGCATGCCTAACACTAGAGTGACACCTCAAGTAATAGCTTTACCCATAGTTTGAATAGTTATAACTCCAAAACATGATGATGATAGAACCGTACATAACCAAAAGGAGTGCTAGCCAAGTGCCTGCTACATACATAGTGCTTTCCTAGGAACCACGAGGAATACCAGAGATAAGTCATAGTCTAGGTCTTAGAAGATCTTGTAATCTTATTAGCACCCTATAAAGAAAACACCATAAAAAATGTCTTTTAAGTGTTCTTATCAAAATGCATTTAGGAAATAGATCTATGACCCCTATGATTATAAATTCATTTTGAAACTTCAGGTAGAAAAAACAAATTCTGGCCCTTTTAAGAAAGTAAGTCTCTGGTAAGAACCCAAGTTTAAAAAAAAAAAAAACAACTGGAACTGGGCAGAAGGTATGTATGTTAGAAGTCAAGAATGATTGAAAAAGCATATGTCTGAGCAGGGGAGAGAATACCAGGAAAACTGGCTGATGAAACACTTATAAGCTATGCTTAATTTAAAGCTGTGAAGGCCTCAAGGAGGAAGTGGAACAGAAAAAGGAGGAAATGTTTAAACAGAGGATTTTTTTTCTCCTGAAAAATTGAGGAGACAGGGAAAGTAGGAAAAAAAAAACCTATAAATTTTCGTTTGCTTTGTTTTTCCTTTTTTTCCTCCTAGAGACCTTCATATCTCTAACAAAGGTACAAACTCATTCCAATTTGTCTCTCTGTACTTTTCTTAAAGTATAATCTTGAAGCTTTTTGTATCTGTATCCCAAAAGGCCTTCCCAGCATCAGTATCTTCTCTATAAGCTCCTATCACATCTCCAGACCTTCAGCCTAAAATAGAATAACCTGGGGCTTCTCTTAATGTAAAAATATTCTTCAGTCCTCTCTCCCTTCCTGACTCAGTCTGAACAAAGATCATACACTGCATTGCATAGACAACACTTGTCTTTTGTGGCTCTTGCCCCATTTCTACATATTAGGTTAGGTTCAATGAACTCTAAGGTCTATTCCAGATATATGATTTGAAATTCTATTTGCCTGACAACTTGCTGATATTTCACTTATCCCTGAATCTTCTCCCGCCTCCGTGAGAAAGTATGTTCAGGAACTTAGAAACGGATGTGAATAAGCTGTGTGCAGAGTTGAAACAGAAACTATAACTGAGGATTAATTAAGGCATGCCTTACCTCCTACTACTCATAAGCTCAGTGCTCTGAGCACAGGGATCTGAAATGCCCACCAACAGTGACCCCAACTCCTTTCTTCCCATAGGCTGAGTGCTAGCTTAACAACTGCAAAGGAAATTATCTCACATTGTATTTAGGTCACTTCAGCTACCCTGTAAAAAATCTCTATAGTTGTTTTCAGTACTGTAATCAGATTGGATGCTCAGCAAATGGTGACAGACATTCCATTTCAGCAATGTCCCTACTATGTGCCTATGAAGAAGAGCCTCAATTTCTGTGAGCGATCAGAATCACAGAAGAGTTGGAAGGGTCCTGAAAGGCCTACTGGTCCAACTCCCTAAGTAATTTGCTCAGAGTCATACAGCTAGTAAATTTCTCCACTGAGATTTTAACCTGGATTTTCCTGACTCCAGGTTCTGAACTCCAAATTGACTAGAACTTCAGATTTGGAAGGTATCCAAGAGGCTAATAAGTTCACAGTGATCGTCTCTCAACAACATAACCAGCTTCTGTGGCCCATTCCACTTGGTAGGGTTATAATTGTAAGCAGTTTTTCTATACGTTGATGCCTAAATCTGCCTCTCTGTAACTCTTATCACTACTATTAGCTCTCCACTCTGGGGCCAGGCAGAAAAAATCTAATCCTTCTTCCAAGTGATAGACCTTCAAGTACTTGAGAGCAGCAATCTTATAGTTCCCTCCCTACCCCACTCCCTAAATCTTCTCTCCCCTAACCTTTTTCCAGTTCCTTCAAAGGATCTTCATATGGCATGAGGCACTCTTTTAGGTACTTACTCTCCATTCCATAGTAAAATGTGGCTTCCAGAATTGAAGTCAATATTCCAAACATGATCCAACCACAGCAGACTATATAGCAGGATTATCAGATGCCTAGTTCTGGATTGAATTCCGAGTAATTGAATTTAATTTTAATTAGCCTGAAATCTTCTTAATGGAAAACTATTAGCTGGTTAGAATTAAATTTTGCACTTATCTTTACATCCAGTTAATCCCAAAATCTGTTTTTAGTGATTTAGTAATATTATGACCCTAGGAGCTTTCTCTTTACTCTTTCCTTCTACTACTAATAATCTCGGTGATCTGAGCATAGTGATCTAAATGCCCTCCAACTGTGACCCCAGCCCCTTTCTTCACATAGGCTATTTTAACACGTGCATTGGAAGTTATCTCATATCATATTCAGGTCACTTCAAATATATCTGTAAAAATCTCTATAGTTGATATAAATACCACAATAAGATTGGGTGCTCAGTAAACAGTGACAAACAATACAATTCAATTAGCATTTGTTAAATTCCTAATATGGGCCAAGTCCTACTTTCAAGACTGTGGATAAAGTGAGAAAAATAAAAAGGTCCCTTTCTTAAGGAGCTTACAATCTACTGGAATGCTTTATATTGGTAGGAACTTTTTAATTTGAGTCATTTCTTCTGAAAAGTAAAACAACTTAAATGCAGAGATCTGTTGAATATAGGAGTTTCCCTAATGGTTGGGGCTGATATTCTAAATACAATGAATGTATTATACGATATCTCTAGACATCCTTTTTGACTTGGAACACTTTTTTTTTCAATTTTAGTTCAAGTCAAACATTAAGAACTAGCATGATATTTGGGGAAACCATTATGATAGTTAATTAAGCAGTGTTTCCTTTCAAATGCAGTCTGGAAGCTTTATCAAATAATGTGAAGAAAGAACTAAAAGAACCTCATTCATGCAGGAGAAATAATGTATAAAAAAGGACAAAGAATACTGATGGGAGCTTAGAAGTAGTTATTTAAAAGTCGTTATGATAATATAAGCATTTAAGTTAATTCATTTAAGTATAAAGTACTACTCAGCAAATTTAGTTGGTTATACTGATGTTCAGCAACAAGTTTTTTGTATTATAACATTTATTTATTTATCTATTTTTAAATTTTTTTACTCATTCATCTAATTGTCTATTCATTCTTCATAATTGTCTATTCATTTGTTTGCTTGTCCATTCATTCATTTGTTCATTTATCGACTTATTCATTCATTTATCCACTCATTTATTTGTTCATTCATTAATTTATTATCTATTCTTTAATTCATTTATCAATTGATTTATTATTCATTCATTTGTTTGTTTGTTTATAGGTTGAATCCCCCTTTCTCAACCAGATACTAATGGCGCAGGAACTTTGACCTGCTCTGTTTCTGACTTGGGTCAATTCACCCCTCCTTTGGCCCTGTTCCTGGGAGCTCTCTATGTTCATGCTGGAATTTGTGCAGATACCTGATTGACTCAACCTACTGATGCTCAGAATTCCAAGAAACCAAGAGATCTATCACCCTCAGCTTCCCAGGTAGCAAGGATTACAGGTGCATGCCATCATGTCTAGTGCCCAATATTTAATTATTAAACATCTAATCTTGAGAATTTGACAATCTGAATTTGGCCAGCAGAGTGCCTTTTGTGTAGGAGGTAGGTAGCACTAGAAGGAGAGGAATTTAAGAAGACTTCAAAGGACTAAACTATGTCAATTGAATGCTTGTTCTATTGGATTGCATTGCATTGTATTGAACTACATTGGGAAACTAAGGCAGGTATTCATAGCAGTTGAGGCAAAGAAGAGATGACGTATCATTGAGTTTGTCTCTTGAAGGGATGGAACATAATACAAGACCTGTCCTCAGTAACCTAGTTTGTGGGAATATAGCAAGGCCCAAACTGGGAAGCAGGTAAGATTTTTGGCTAGATGCTCTCCTCTCCACCTCATTCCCAGTACCTAATACCATCCCCTTTGCAACTTCTCCGGTACCTTAATGCTGCCCTCGGATTCCCAAAACCAACTACTAAACCAGCTTATCCCTCAGCTCTCCCTCAAGCTCATAGCCTCACAGAACTAGAAGGAACCTCACCTCATTTTATAGTTGAGGAAATTGAGGCCTAAAGAAATTAAATGACTCCCCAAAGTCACAAGGTTTTTAAGTACAAAAAGAGGGTTTTGAACCCAAGTCTACTGATTCCAAAACCAACAAACACTCTTTCCACTGAACCACGTTGCCCAACCACCAGAATAAATTTGTATTTTCTCTCATCCTCTTGAGGTCCTGCTCTAGGTTGATGTGGCAGCAAAGGAGAGAAAATATATTAATATGATAGATTTCCCAATTATCTGCCTTTTCCCCCCAAAAAATGTCAGCAGCAGCTTCAATTTTTGTTTCTGTGTCTGCAATGCCTAACACAGTGCTTTGTATATGGTGGGCACTTAGTAAATGTTTGTTGGTTTGGAATGGACCTGCCATTTCATCAGTAAGGAGGGTTCCAATGAGGAAACTCCTTCTACCAGTGCAATTCTGATATTCATGCATAACTTAACATTTTTTAGAGAGTTTACTGTTGATATTGTTGTTGTTTAGTAATGTCCAACTCTTTGTGACCCCATTTGGGATTTTCTTGGCAAAGATACTGGAGTGGTTTGCCATTTCCTTCTTCAGCTCATTTGACAGATGAGGAAATTGAGGCAAATAGGGTTAAGTGACTTACCCATGGTCACACAGCTAGCAAGTGTCTGAGGCCAGATTTAAACTCAAGAAGGTGAGTTTTCCTGACTCCAGGTCTTGGCGCTCTAACCACTGTACCACCTAGCTGCCCAGAGAGTACCCTAGGGCACTAGGAAATTAAGCTGGGGGACAAAAAGGTTAATCTACTTGCCCAAAGTCAAACAACTAAATGTCAACAAGTCAGGCCTTGAACCCAGTTCTTCTTGGCTCCAAAGGTAGCTTGTTATTGGAAGCCATGCTGCCTCTTGGTGTCATGCCTTGAACCAGTTCAATACACCTGTTCTAGAAGGCCTCTGAGAAGCTATTTCAATCTCATGCCTAATTGGTAAGACATTTTTGCTTTGGAAAGATTGGGGCCCAGGCAGGCTGCTGCCTATTCTGCTTCTGGGTAAAGAATAAGGATGGCCTTTAATGTTAACAACACACATTCTAGCAATATCATGTTAAATTCTGGGCTGCTAAGAAAAAAATTCACTGAACAGCAAATATTTATTAAGCAAACAATACAGGTGATACAAAGCTTAGATAACTATGTTTGGATAAGATAATAATAATAAGAGCTAACATTTGTGTAGGCCTTTAAGGTCTACCGAGCATTATAAATATACATAAGGGGGAAGGGAATAAATATGTATATAGCACCTACTATGTGCCAGGCACCGTGCTAAGCATTTTTACAAATATTATCTCATTTGATTTTTATGATAGCCTTTCAAGGTAGATGTTACTATTATCTGTATTTGACAGTTGTGGAAACTGAAGCAAACAGAGGTTAAGTGACTTGGCCAGGGTAACACAGCTGGTAAGTGTCTAAGACTAGATTTGAACTCAGATCTTTCTGACTCCAGGCCCAGTGCTCTATCCACTGTACCATTGATTGCCTATTGTGAGGATCAAATGAATTTCATTTGATCCTCACAACACACCTATAAGGTAGATGTCATTATTATCACCTTTGGTTCAACATCAGAAGCTGATATGGCTCTTATCAGTGGAAATCATATTAAAGGAGAGGCATTGACATCTGCTTTGCTACTAGAGGACCATGGGAATTTGCTATCTGCCTTGATTGAAGCTGAGACCTTCCATATGTATTATCTCCCCTATTAAAATGAGAGGTCCTTAAGAAAAGACCAACTTTTCTATTTGTATCCCCAGAGCTTTGTATGTAATAAATGCATAATAAATACCTTATTTATTCATTCACTGTACAGATGAAGAAAGTCTGAGACTCTACATCACATAGCTAATAAGCATCAAAGACAGGATTTGAACTCAGGTCTTCCTGACTCCAAGTCTAGTGCTCCCATCCACTACATCAAGCTTCTTCTCATGGATATGGTTGATGCTTTCACAGAACTTACAGTCTAATGGGAAACAAGCCAAAGACTGGTAACTATAACATGCAACTGGTAACTATATGATAAATGTATTAGAAAGTTGCGAACTGAAGAGCTATCTAAGTTCCAAAGGGGAAGATCATTACAGGTGACCAAGTAGCACAGTGGTTAGAGCTCAGGACCTAGAGTTAAGAAGACAAATTCAAACCCAGCCTTAAACACTTATTAGCTGTGTGACCCTGGGCAAGTCACTTAACCTCTGTCTGCCTCATATTCCTCGTCTGTAAAATAGCACCTACCTTCCAGGGTTGTTGAGAAGAACAAATGAAATAATATTTATAAAGCACTTTGCAAACTTTAAAGTGCTATATAAATGCTAGTTAGTATCATTACTGATGACAGAGGCGAGTTAGGGGAGGCTTCACAGAGGAGATGACACTTAAAGAGAGGATTTAAAATAGAGGTAGGAACCTCAGGAAAGCCACTGATAAGAAAAAAGTCCTCATATACTCCGAAATATTTACAACAGCACTTTGTGTGATAGCTAAGATTTGGACACAAAGTAGATACCCATCAATTGGGGAATGACTAAACAAATTGTAGCACGTAAATGTAATACAATATTACTGCGCTGTAAGAAATAATGTGTGATAAATACAAAGAATCAAGAAAGAGCTATATGAACTGATACAGAGTAAAGTAAGCAGAGCCAAGAAAGCAATATACACAGTAACTAAAACTATATAAATGGAAGAACAATGACACACCAAAAATCAAAAATAAATGTGACAAAATTATAAAGATCAAGTGGGACTCAAATGAAGAGATATGAAAAAATACCCCAATTCCCCCCCCCAAGTCTACCTTCCCCTTTGTGGAGGTGGGAGGTCCACAGGTGTTACACATTACATGTGTTTTCAGACTTTCTCAATGTACTGATCAGTTGCGCTGACATTTTTTTCTCTCTTAAAAAATACTATTTGTCATATAGAATGGCTTTAGGGAAAGTGAGGGGGAGGCATATATAGGATACTATAGTCATGTGATATGCAAAAAAAATCAGTAAAAATAATTTTAAAAATAAAAGTAGAAATCTGTCAGGTAAAGTGGGGGAAAGAAAGGAATTTATGGAAATAGCATAAGCAAAGGCAAGAAAACAGAAAAACTTGAAATGTTTTCAGAGACAGTCAGACTGATGGGGAGAATATATGGGGAAATACTGTAACCTGAATTTATGTAAGTATGTCCAATTCTTCTAACATAGAAGCACCCTGAGGGTCCTTTGGAACATCTCCAGATTGCCTAATGTAAATGCCTCTATTTCCCCTACCATATGGGCAGGGTGGGTATAGCTTCCTCTGATCAGTTGCTTATGTCTTTAAAATTGGTGAGACTGAGAAGGTTGCTTTCTTTCCATCACTCTTTCTTCCTGTGCGCTCTTTTTTGGTGCTCATCATGAACTGAACCTCTCTTACCCTCAGCTCTGAGAAATAAGCCTGGTGGTGTTTGTTTCTATTCTGTGTTATTTACTTTCCTTAGTTTCAGGCACCAGAGGAACCTGGGAGTTTGTGACCAGGATTGTAGTTGGGATGGTACAGCCAGGCAGCCTGGCAGTGGAACACAAAGAAGTAAGGGGACTTGGGACTCAAATCCAAGGAGTCTTGGATTTGGAGATTGGAAATGTGACTTGGAATGAAGACTTGGAAATGTGACTATGCTCTATAGGAACCTAGCTAACCTACAAACCTAATCCCCTTTCCCTTCCTAGAGACTGGGGTGGTCCAAGGGGAGGGAGGGGAGAGGAGCAATTATGCCTCCCCTGTTTTGGGGGTGTAAGTTTGTATATTTGTGATTATACCTGAAGTAAATATCTCTTTGTAGAAGCATATGATTATTAGTGGTTAAATGGAACCTGAGGTAGAGGAGAGTGTACCCTACACTTGGGGAAGCACTATCAGTGGGGGGTTGGAACCATTTTCAGAGAGCCTAGACACTTTCAGTCCCCCAAAAAGGTAGTGGAGAACCTTGCGGGGGGGATGGGCAAAATGTAACCTACTTGGCCTTCAGGAAGCAGGGCCCAAGGTAGGCAGTGTTACTGTATAATATGAGATAATGCTAGAAATATAAGGTGAAATCAGATTGTGAGGACCTTGAATATCTGGCAAAGTTTGGGCTTTACAAAGTAGGTGATAGGGACCCAATGAAGATTTTTTTGAGGACACTAGTTATATGATCTATGCATAATGAAGGTTAGTTTCGCATGGGCAGGAAGAAAGGATAAGAGGAAGAAGAGAGGGGAAGCAGGAAGATTTGTTAGGAAATTGTTGGTAATGAGGGTGTACATTTGGGTGGCAGCATTGGGAATAGAGAGGAAGGGATGGATTAGAGAGGTGTCATGGAGATGGAATTGACGGACCTTATTAACTGAATTTAAGAGGTGAAAGATGGAAGCCTCAGTTCAGTTCAGGTACCAGGCTAAGCACTGAAGATACAACAATAAAGAAATGACACAGTCCTATCATTAAAGAGCATACCATCTACTAGGAGATGTATGACATGTATGTGAATAAGCATAATATGACCTAAGTTGTGATAGGGGCAAAGGAGAGATCCAAATAACCTGAAGTTTTCAAACATGGGAGACTGAGTGAACGGTGGTGCCACTGATAGAAATAGTCAGAAAGGAGAGTGAGATTAGGGCAAAAAATACGATTTGTTTTGGATGTGTGGAATTTGAGATGTTGATTGGACATCTGGGTGAATATGTCCTGTAAACAACTGGAGATTCAAGTACAACACTCAGAAGAAGGGTCGGGGGTACAGGTGTAGATTTGGAAATCTCTGGCATAAAGAGGCAAGTTGAAGCCAGAGAGTGTAAGGATAGAAGAGAAGGGAACAAAAGTAGATGCTTGGGGAGGAGACTCATATTAAGAGGTCTGGAAAAGAACAAGGAAACAATGAACTGGAGATATAAGAATCATACAAAAGGAAGAGAGAGAGCCAGGATGAGATTTTTCTAAAACCAAGGGAAGAAAAAATGTCCACTACCACTGAGTGGTTAGTAGTACCAAATATTGCAGAGAAGTGATAGAGTGGCATGCAGTAAAGACTGCATAGAGTTGGCAGCCATTAGTGATTTTAGGATCATAGAATCTGAATTGGAAAAAATCTCAGCCTGGGTCATCCAAGTCAACCTGTTCATAACAGGAATCCCTCTACAACCTTCCCAACAAGCATTCATTCCATTCAGACCTAAAGCCTCAAGGAAGAAGTGACTACCTATAGAGAGGGAGCAGTAAGTTAATAGACCTGAAATCGTTCTGCAAAGAGCTTGTGGAGAGAGTGGGCAGTGAAGAGACAGAGGCCTTCAAAACAACTCTTTCAAATTTTGTAATGAAAGGGAAGAGAGAAATAGGATGGTGACTAGAAGGTGGGGAAAAAGGTAAAGATTTTTTCTTAGGATTGGTAGACCATGAGAATGTAGGGTTGACAGGTTGAAAGGGGGCCTTGATTACTACAAATTCGTTCCTACCCTTAGAAAAGCACTTCAAAACCGCTGCCCTATTGATGACTGCCGCAGCACCTTAATATTGGAAATAAATATACAAAAAACCAAACAAACAAATGAATAAAATTGCCCCAGCCCTGAGTTCACTGTGTGGGAATCTTATGCTTAAGATGGCACATTAACTTTTTCAGGCCACCATGGGACTTTTTAGTATAGCACATTGGAATACAAACTTAGAGAGTATAATTAAAAGCAGAGCCTTGTCATCAGGAGGGTGCAATAAGTTATTCAAGGCCCCATTTGGTGCCATGACTATTTTAGTACACCAAAAGGTATCTTAGTGGCCTCAAATAGTTAATACAGCTTCCTCCAACGCATAATTTAATTAAGAAATAGGTTAGTTGGAGGAGAAAACTGTGAACATCACTTTTCTGGTACTGTACAGGGATTTTTGTAACTGTTGGCCATAACATGTTGGTACATCCTGATTACTTTTTAAAAATATTCTTTGAAAGGGTGCTCTGGAACATTTTATTACTAGAAAATTTTAAAGAATTTCAACACATCAAATTGCCCAAATGATTTCTAGGCTTAGTCTAAAAGTTAAATAAAGATGAAAAAAATCATTATGACCAGAGCTCCAAGAATACGATAAACCTCTGTGTCTCTTATAAGGACAGCTCAATTAAAGCGCTTGATGAGAAATTGTATAATCTGCTTTAAAAACTGTCATATGTTTCCATTGTAACATGTTCTTACAGTTTTTTATTAATGTAAAACCTAACATTTATCTACTTTTATAAGATTATAAATAAAACATATAAGACATATAACTGACAACTAGATCTATTTCAATTACTTATATATGATTCTTAGAATAGCATCTAATGAGTCAGTCTCACTAGTATTCAAATCATATTAGAGAGGTACTAGGAATGTACGTTCAATTTTATTTTGGATGTCGGTTCCTCCTCCCTCCCTCTATGACACTAGGGTATCATTTCATAGAATCTTTTGAATTGAAAGGGAACTTAGAAATCATCAAATTCAATCCCTCGGACCTGATCCAGAATCCCCACCACAGCTTCCCCAACATTCAGCTCCTACTTGAACAACTTCTGTGATTGGGAAACATGTTACTTAACAAGGCGGCTCATTGTATTGTCAGTTGATTCAAATTGTACAGAAGCTCTTACTAATACTGAACCAAAAACAACTTCCCTGTAATTTCAACCCATTCCTAGTTCTGTCCTCTGGAATGATATGAAACAGGCCTACTCCATTGTTCACGTAACAACCCTTTAAATATTTGAACACAGCTATCGTGTCCCCTTAAGGCTTCCTTCCTCCAGGCTAAACAGCTCCAATTCTTTCAACTAGTATTCATATGACATAGTTTCAAGTGCCCCTTCCCAGCCCTGGATATCCTAGTCACCCGCCCTCCTCCCCGCACATGCTTCAGTTTGGCAATCTTCCCTTTAAAATGAAACACCCAGAACTGAACAAAATACTCCATTTGTGGCCAAACCGGGCCGGAGTACAATACTCCTATTAATTCAGCCCAAGATCACATTAGCTTTTTTTGGGAGGCTATGTCATACTCTTGGCTTTTATTGAGCTTTAAGTCAACCAAAACCCTAAGATTTTTCACATTACTCCCACCCTATACTTAGGTAGTTGAGTTCTTAAAACTAAGTTTACCTTTTTGTAGTAGAAAAGAACTGGAAACCAAGTAGATGCCCATAGATTGGGAAATAGCCAAACATGTTGTAATACACGAATGCAAAGGAAGAATACCGAGCTGTAAGAAATGATGAACGCAGAGAAGCATGAGAAGACTTTTATGAACTGATACAAAGTGAACTCAATATAGCAGGAAATCAATAAATACAATGATTAAAACAATGTAAATTAAAAAGAACAGCAAAAAAAAGTAAACTGAATGCTGTCAAAATACAAAGGCCAGATTTGGTCCCAAAGAAGGCCTATGAGAAAGACCTCCTCCCACTTCTTTGCAAAAGCATAGAACTATAGGGCTAGAATAATGCAAGTAACATCAGACCTTTCTTATATGTGGATTGGTTTTGCTGAACTTTTTCTCTCTTTTTTATTCTTTATTATAAGAATTCTAGGATTATAGATTCAGGACTGAAAGAGACTCTGGAGGCCATCTAATTCAACTCCTTTGTTTTTTACAGGAAACTGAAGTGCAGAGAGAGGGTATGTGACTTGCCCAGGGTCACAAAGCTAATAAATGTCTGAGATGGGATGGCTTTCTGGAAGGGAGAAGAGATACACTGGGAAATGTAAATGATATACAAACAAAAGATATAAATTTATTTTTTAAAAATACTTTCCCCTATACAATTACAGCTTGTTAGAATTATCCCATCATTCTAGGTTACTGAGACATTTTTGGTTTCTGCTTCAGTTAATCATTTAATTAGCTACCCTAAGCTCCATGTCATCCTCAAATGGCACAGGTATGACATCTATGTCATATGGTGACATTGAAGTCACCAATAAAACTGTTGAATGGGACAGGGCCAAATAGTGAGTCCTCTGGAACATGACAAGAAATCTTACTGAAGGTTGACCAAAATATTATGAAACATCTTGGGTATAATTGTTCAACTAATTACGAGTCTACCTATATCTCTAACCCAAATTTCTCCATGTTACCCAAAAGGTTATCAGAGGTGATCTTGTTAAATTCCTTGCTAAGATCTATGCACTGTTATCTCTAGCATCTTCCTTATCTACCAGGTAACAATGTCAAAACAGGGCGTGAGTTTAGTGGGAGCACACTAGATTCTGGTGATCGCCGCTTTCTTCCCTGTGGGCTCACAAACCAACCATTTAATAACCTGTTCTGGAGAATTAATGGGAATAGATATCAAGCTCACTAGTTTATAGTTTCTAGAACTTTATCTCCTTTCCATTTTTGAAAATAGGAAAATTTTCTTATCTCTAATGTTCTAGTATGTATCCCTCTCCCACAGTACATTAATAGATTTAATCCATCAATTCAATCCAACAAGTATGTATTAGATATTTGTGTGCCAGGTGCTGTTGGATGTTGGAAATATAAAGACAATAATAAAACAGTCTCAGCTTTCTAGAAAGTCTGCTGGGGGAAAAGTAATAATAAAATATATAAAATATATACATTTAGTGACCCCTAGTGGCACCTTCCTTAGAATATGCTCAATCAACATTCCAGTCAAGGGCATTGACTCCACCACCACCCCTCCCTTCCAAGAGCAAGGACAGATATCTTCTGAAAGTTTCGTGTCAACCAAGATGACTCAAGAGTTTGTACTGTGTGATGACAAAAAGTTGTGTTATTGTTTACTTAGCCACAACTCTAGGGATACACAAATGTGGCAGTCTACCCCTCATTGCTTTTCTTCTTTTTCCAACTTTAAACTGTGCAGACAATTTGGAACTGTGTCTGGGAGATTCAGGTAGAGAGAATGGTGGAAAACTGATCCTTCATGTGGTCCCATGCAACCATGAGCATATGTTTGCCTTCAGTCTTGACATGGACAAATCATTGTGAGCTTCAGATCATGACATCTTAGTGAGGGAGCAACTACATGAACACAGCTCATTTCAGATGCAACATCAGCAACAGAAGTGTGCTGGTTCTAAGGAAAAAATCAACATTGGAGAGAGAGGGGCCTCCAGATGCTCGACATTTGATTGAACTGTGCTTAGTAGAAGGAAAATATGACATGGTTAATTTGCAAAATTGACCAACTATTAAAAGTCTACATAAGGCTTACTCTCAACTCCCCAGAAAATTGTAACCTGGCCATACTTTGAGCTTGTGAGTCCTATTTAAATCATTCTGTTAATGCACAATGTGCTTGTCTTGTGTTTACCATTGCTTTCTATATGGGGATAAAACCTGTTCTAGAATTGATTCATGTAATGCACTGAGTAGTTTTTTTGCTTCTGTCCCACCTTTTGGGAAAAATCCTAAACTTGAGCCAAAAGTAAATTTATTCCTTGGGAATCCAGTGCAAGAATGGAATGAAATACTAGGAAGCCCAATTTTACAACTGAGAAGACTAAAAACCCCAGTACGATGGACTCAGGGCAAACCATGCTAGTTGGTAAAAGATAGCAATTGTAAAAGTCATCAACAATTTTGGCCTCAGCTGTACTATAGCTAGACACTATGCTAAAAACAAAATAATATGAAATGATTTAGATGCAGGAGAATCACTAATAAATGGGAGAATCATGAGAGATTACTTACAGGAGTTTGTTCATTTGTACATCACTTTAGCTGAGCCTTGAAGAGAGCTCAACTACTTTTCCAAGAAGCAGAGGTGAAGAGGAAGAGAATTCCAGGCATATGGGATGACACTGCAAAGACATAGAGGCAGAATATGAAATATGGTGTACCAGAACAAGTAGTTCAGTTTGGCTAAAACAGAAAGTTTGTGACAGGGAGAAATGTCTGATTGATCTGGAAAGATGAGTTGGAATTAAATTTAAATGCCAAGTAGAGGAATTTGTATTAGCTTGACAATCAAATCTATGAAGTTTTTTTTTCCCCTTAAGTAACCTGGAGGTATAATTCATTTCAGCAGGTTCCTTAAAATCATTTATGAAAAGTAAGCTCGAGGCATTAAAATGAATGGGTACAGCTGAGCAAGGAGGCCCTCTCATATTTGTCACAAGTAGCCAACCTACTGCATTTCCATACTTAGAGAAATCATGTTCTACTACCTGAAATGCTAGAAGCATTGCCTAGGGCTAATGTATGCTGTGTTCAGCTATTGCCCTCCCGCGGACATTGAGTCAGATCTCCCTCCCCCAGTACCTGGTATAGTTCAACGGCCAACCAAGCTGAGTGGAACACAGCAAACCCCTGTCCTGCATGCTACCTGTAGAATATGATTCTGGGTTAGAGGAATGAATGATGACCCAATAATTGAATGAGGAGTTGGTTCAAGAACTTTGGAGAAGAATAAACATTTTGTGCCAGGCACTATGGCAAGCACTTTTGCAAATATCTCATTTGATCCTGACAACAACCCTGATTCTGGGAAGAAGGTGCTATTGTTAGCCTCCATTTTTATAGTTGAAGAAACCAAGGCAAACAGAGGTTGATTTGCCCTGCATCACACAGCTAAGAATTACCGAAGGCCAAATTTGAATCCAAGTCATCCTAACTTCAGGCTGAGGACTATCTTCTGACCTTTTAAGAGGAGAGGTATTATTCTTTCCTTCTTCAAGAGAGAACATGAATAATTCCAGACTCCCTTTAGTATCAACTCCAGGAAGGAGAAAGAAAAAATGCATTGGAAGCAGCAAACATGTAGGGAGAGCTACCTCCTCAATATGTACCTGATTTCCAGTTTTCTCCCTAGAGACTTTGGGGGTATTTCCCCTTAAGTGAGATTGGATTTCTCTCTTGATTGAACTGAAGTACTCACTTCCAATGGGAGAGCTCATTGAAATTGCTTATTTTCTAGTATAATTCTAATCTATATAACATTTTGGATTTCTGTTTACTATTTATTTGGATAAATGATTTTGCTTACTATTTGCCACTTGTGGTGGTCTAGTGTTTGTGATATAATTAGTGTTTTGTGGGAACCCTGCTGCCTTAGTGACCAGGGAAACTAGTCACTTTTAAATTTTTTGCTTTTAAACCTAAAAAAAAAATTGAACCTCCCCCGCCCCCGCCACCAGACCAGCAATATTTAGGGAGGTAGATGAATATAATTCTAGTCAGGTATCTTTTAACCCATTTTGTGGTCCCTTCTTCTGCTTCCCTTGAAGAAGGAATCAAAGTCTCTCTTGGAGAAAGCAGCCAAAATTTCAGAAATATTTAGCTTGTCTATATGTTTGGACATTCAATGTGGATATACACAACTTTCATGGGCAGCACACACCTTATACCGGAATTTCGGAACATGTACTAACACATAGTTATATTAGGTGTGTGATTTCTAGCTGACCCAGTTTCACTAATCATTTCCTAAACTGTAGCTCAACCAGAATTCCTGGTGAAAACAATGTAAATATGTCCATCTATCAAGACTCTGTTATCTATACTTTAAAAACACAGAAACAGATTTTCTAACCTCTTTGAAAATCTTCCAAATGAAACATTTTAGTGAGTTTTGAATTATTTCGCTAAAAATTTAAAATGTAATACCTTCTGGTTTTCAGGAACAACTAACCGACATTGCATCAAGGAGGCTAGAAAGATATTAGCTCTATGTCAACAAAAACCTTTGCAAAATAGTGGTTATAATTGAAAAATGAGTTATCATGATTTTGTAAGCGGAGATAATGATGCATTTCTTCCATTTGGATCTACATCTCTTTGTGAAGTGTCTTTTTCATCTGTGCAGTCATTACAACCAAGTATTGAAATAAATTGAACCTAGGATCAGAACTCAGACTCACTTTATTAAACCATGACTTTTAAAAATAATGATGCATAGATCACCACATTACTCTCACTAAAAAAAAAAATTATTAACAAATATTTTGGTGGAAACAAGAAAGGTTTTGTACCATAAATAAAATATTATTTCTTCTTTATCTTATCCTTTTAAAATGTCTATTTTTTGCATGTGTTATGATGCACATAGCCATTAGTACAGTAGTACATGCATATAATTTACTAAAAAGTAAATACACAGGTACTGAACTTTGAGCTTAAATTTTTTGTTCATTGACATGGGAGCTTCATCAAAACAAGTTGGAGAGCATTGCTTAGAAAATAGGAGAGGAGTTGAATGGAAAATGAAATGGAAAGGGAGAAATTTCAAGTTTTGCTGCTGCCATTAATTAACCAGCTATATTATATCTAAACATGGAACTTTAAAAAACTGGCTGTGAAAAAATAGTAATTTGGTGATTAAATTACTGGTAACTTTAAAGGGATCACTGGTAAATTTGAAGACAGCAGTTGGAAGTAAGTGAAGAGAAGGGTAAGAACTTGTTAAGACCAAAAGGATATGGTTCTGTCCATTGAAACAGGAAAGTTTGGAAGAAGGATGGATTAGAGAGGATAAGATAATGTGTGGAGATCTGCGATGTAGACTGCAACTTGTTCATATTTGCTCATCCTGTGATTCTCATTCTTTCCTACTGAAAAAGGGAAATTATTATTATCTTACTGGCCTCTGACCAAGGCACAGGGCCTGTGACAGCTTCAAGATAACTGGGAGTGGAGGGAAGAGGTGAAAAAGAGACTTACGCTGTGTCGGGACACAGGAGGGAGAGCTGCTGCAGCTAACTAGGTTTAAGGTTGCCATAACCACCCTTAGGGGCAAATGCCCAGAAGGAGGTCAACAATTGCGAGGGGGTAAAATGGAGAAGTGTTGACTTATAATAGGTGGAAGGGCTAGTATCATGTTGGAGATGAGCCCACAGCTGGATGTGCTGGTCAGGATGGGGTGCAATCCATTCTTCAATTAGTTGATCAAACACTGTTTGGAGGTCAAGTCATGATTCCCTTGGGGCCAGGTTACATAGCTCCTCCAGGGGCTGTGGCCTTCATTTTTGAGATCCCTGTTCTAAGTGACAGGTGACTTTCTGTCAGCTAGTACAAACTGTCCTCAATGTCTTTTTAACCTTCCCACTTGCCAAATATTGCTCTCAGCAAAAGATTTAACAGATTTGTTTTAACTAAAGTGTAAATGAGACCGAGATCTAATGTGTTATCTCATTCAGGGTAATATGCTTCTTAGTGGGGAACAATGCTCCTGGCTCCCTTAAATCAAAGGAGCTTAAGTGAAAGGAATGAAGCTCTATTTGTGGAATTTCAAGAAGCACTGAGCTGGAGCAAGGAGGATTTTTATATGTGGGGAGTCAAAAGGGACTTCCAATTGCCCATAAAGTCACACCACATAAGGACGTTTGTGAACCTTCACTAATTCAGCAGTAATAAATTACAT
Organism: Phalanger gymnotis; assembly: GCA_028646595.1. Classification (NCBI taxonomy): domain Eukaryota; kingdom Metazoa; phylum Chordata; class Mammalia; order Diprotodontia; family Phalangeridae; genus Phalanger; species Phalanger gymnotis. The sequence continues at coordinate 107,508,483 of CM053627.1, forward strand.
AAGGCAAATTAAACAATAATCAAGTTTATTGGATGTTTTTGAATACATTATGTAGTCCCAGAGGGCATGCCAGCCTCTGGCTAAAAGGAGTACAAATTAGGAGAGTACAAACTATGTGCACAAATGCTTAGCAGATGCTGCATATCAAAGTGAACCAAGTCAGGTAGAGCTTAGCACAAAGGATTCCAAAATTGAAATTCACAAGCACACACACAGATGTATTAAAATAATAAATGCTGTCAGGAATACTGTATGGCTAAGATGGCACTAATCATGAAACTGTCTGGGAACCTTACAATATCGTCATTAGGATGTGTCACTGAACATCACTAATCAGTAATAACTTGCAGGCACTTCTTTGACCTCAGGCTAGAGTGGAACTAGAAACCTAGATATCTGAGTCTCCAGAGCATATCGACAATCCCCACTGCAAATAGTGATATTAAACATAATGAGTTACAATGAGTCAGTCAGAATATAAAAATGGGCTGTTCAAAGCCAGAGGCTTCAATTATGTCTTGAGAAAGGCTAAAGCCCAGAGTTTACAGAACCTTTTGCTGGGTTCCACAGAATTCAAACTTCCAAAAGCAACTCCAAAGATGCCTTTTGTATCTATTGGCCATCTGCATATCAGGCTCCCAACACTGCACAAAAACATAGTTTCTACTGCCTCAAAAACTAAGATGATCGGGGCGGAGCCAAGATGGCGGCTGGAAAGCAAGGACTAGTGTGAGCTCCCGCCAAGTCCCTCCAAAAACCTATAAAAAATGGCTTTGAACCAATTCTAGAACTGCAAAACCCACAGGGTAGCATAGGGTAGCAGGGCTCTAGCCCAGGACAGCTTGGATGGTTTCTGGGTAAGGTCTATCTCGCACAGAGCTGGGAGCAGAGGGGAGCAGAGCTGAGCAGAGCAGAGCCCAGCGTGGGCTGCACAGACCAGCCAGACCAGGAGCCGGGCGGACCGTGCCCTAGCGCCCTGAATCAGTGAGCTGCAGCAGTTACCAGACTTTTCAACCCACAAACACCAAAGACAACAGAGTAGGTTAGTGGGAAAAGCTGCTGGGGACAGGGAGTTTGTGGTTCAGCCACCGCCCCAGTGGTGACAGCAGAGGTGGGGCAGCTACAGAACTACAGCTGCAGTTGCTTCTGGCCCCAGGCCC
>CM053627.1:107510142-107618144 GCA_028646595.1 Phalanger gymnotis
TGGCCCCTCTTAAGTCATCAATCTACACCCACACAGGTTTCACACCTGATAGGGCTTTGGGCCTGGGCTTAGCACTTAACAGCTGAAAGTACTTTCACTCAAAGTAAACAAAAGCCAAGCTAAGGAGACAATTTTGCTTAACAACTCACAGGGTCAAACAACTGGGCCCGGGAATGCAGGAAATGAGCTAAGATAATGATTCCTTGTCTATCACATTAGTTTGTGTACTACCAACAAACCCCATAGTTAGAACAGCTGGATGTGAGGCTGTTTCTTGAGATCTCAGAGCACAATGGAACACTATTTTACAAATGAGGAAAGAGTCATTAAGTGATTTGCCAATTTCACACAGGTAATAAGCGCAAGCACCGGGATTTGAACTGAGGTCTACTGAGACCAAATCCAACACCCTTCCCACTATATCCTATTTCTAGATTTGGTCCCGCTCTGCACACAGATCTTTCTCTTCCCTTTTTCTAGAACTTTAGGGATTAAGTCAGGAATCAGACAAATCTGGTTCATAAGCGCTAAATAAATAACCATTCAAAGAAGTAGACGTTTATCTACAGCTTTTAAATTTATGACTCCAGGCTGCCAAAAGATGGCTGAATTTGCAGCAACTGGAATGGGAAACTTGGGATGTGGGTTGGTAATAATATGCAGAAATAAAATTTTCATCAGTTTCCAGGGAGACCAGCCATGTAGATACGATAAACTAGAGTTATCAGTTGTCTCACACAAACTCCACGTGCAGAATTTTACTGATGACATTTATCAATAAAGGTAGCCCTCATTTTATGTGAAGGCCTATCTCCTTTTATGGCCTGTGTGTACTATATGGGATCATAATCTATAGCTGGAATGGGGCCTCAGAAGTGCTCTAGTCCAATTGCCTCATTTTACAGATGATAAACCGATGCTCATAGAAGTTGTTCAACATTACACAGGTAATGTAAATGGCAGAGGTTTGATTCAAACCTAGGTCTTTGTATTCCAAATTCAAGGCTCTTTTCACTGTACCACGAGCTATTTTAAGGCAAGATATGAGCCCAGATCTTCTGATTCCAAAGCCATTATTGTATGTTCCACATACCATGATATTTCTGTATATTATATATAGACATATAAATTCTCTAGTAAGGAATTTATAAAGTCTTGGAGCCAGAGGAACAAATGTCAGATCTAACACATTTTTAACATGTATCCAAAAGAGTAACATGGCATAGTGAATACAAGATTGGACTTGTAGTCAATAAAAGATAAATTAAAATGTTGCTTCTGATATATATCAGATATGTGACCAAAGGAAAATCACTTACTTTCTCAGTATGCCCCAAAAACTCTAAGGCTGCAAAATAAAAGAGTTGTAGATCTATGGTGCTGGAGGGAGTTTCCACATCAGGATATCCCAACCCTGATGAAATCACAGATGTGAACAACAAAAACTCCCACCAGCAAAATTATTTTGTATGCGCACCTTCCACATTTGTTGCTATTCAGTGGTTTCAATTGTATCTAACTCTTATTGACCCCATTTAGGGTTTTCTTGGCAAAGATAATAGATTGATTTGCCATTTCCTTCTCTACTTCATGTTACCAAGGAGGAACTAAGGCAAGCAGGGTTAAGTGACTTGCCCAGGATGACACAGCCAGTACGTGTCTAAGGCCGAATTTGAACTCAGGAAGATGAGTCTTCTTGTCTACAGGTCTTTCCACTGCACCAGAATGAAGTGAGGCTAGTGACTTTGCACAGCCCTCCCTCACTTAAATCCAATTCACTTGCATGTCATGGCATTACTTCCATGATGTCACGGTCTTCCTCAAGAAGGAAGGACAAACAACCCTATCCACTGCGAAATCTAGCTGCCACATTCTATATTAGTAGATGTTTATTGGATTGTAAATTCATCAAGCTTGGATAATTTTATCCATTTCTACCAAGTAGGTGTTTAATAATTTCCAATCTATTACTGAATTTTTCTAAGAAAAGCTCTTTTGTCAGCTTCCTCTGAAGAAAGTTTAACAGACACATTTGCTTTTCCCTGAATGCTTTCTACTGATGTAAAATTCAGATTAGGCTCTGATGTACTCTGTTAATGAAAATATTAATTTATTGGAACTGAAGATAAAATGATGATCACAACAAATCCTCATCTTCTCTGTTGAACCAGTTCCTCCTTCAACTTTTCATTCTCTAATCTCCCAATGGAATAACTCCCCCCAATCACCATGGCTCAACGTTGAAGTTATGGTTTACTCCCCTTCTCCTTCCTTCACCCGCATCAGTCATTAAGTCTTGTTAATTATCCCTTCAACACATGTCTTGTAGTCATCTCTTTCTGTTTTATTGCCCCCAACTTCACCAAGGCCTTCCTCACCTCATGCCGGTATAACTGTCACTTCCCTGATGTCAGTTTTTTCTCACACCAACCTAACAACCCAGACTAGTCTTCCTAAAGCACTTGTTTCATCACAATCTTCATTCCCCTTCTGTCTATGCTTCTGACTCTCCAGACTTCACCATAATGCCTCAACCGCCTTCCCACACTGGAGCTTTTCACACTAGAACTGCTCCAGCCTCCTCATCCCATTGGTTAGCTCATTCTGTGACTTTTCATCTTTCGTTCCTCTCAACGCTGTGCTTCTGTCCCAACAGATTTTACTATCGTGATCCTGTGTGGATATCTTCCTCTCCCACTCACCCCAAACTTTCAACTCTCTTAATGTATTGTCTTCCTACATTAGAACATAGGCATCTTGAGGGCAGGGAGCTGCCTTTTTGCTGTATGTAACGCAAAGTTAATGCTTGCTATCTGCTTTTACCTATTTATGATACTCTCCCATTCTTGAACATACAATGGTGCCATACTCCCTACCACAATTCCAAACTCTTGGGCCTGACTTTTGAAATCCTCCCTAATCTAGAGCTATCTACCCACGCTGGTATTCTTGCTGTCACAAAAACATTTCATGATCACCAACTCTCCCCCTAAATCACCTCTTTTCTAATTCTCCCTGATAGAATACTGGACCTTGAGTCAGGAAGACTTGAGTTCAAATCCAGTCTCAGACCTTACCATCAGTGTGACCTTGAGCAAGTCACCTGATCCATCTGCTAAAGATTCCTTATTTGTAAAATGAGGATAATAATAGCACCTATTTCACAGGGCTGTTGTGAGGATAAAATGAAATATTTGTAAATGTTTTGCAAACCTTTAAAGTACTAAATGCAAGCTGTTATCATTATCAGCTTAAGCCCTATCCCACTTCTCCTTGACGCTTCTATTTCTATCTCAACCTCACCTCCCCCATCCCTCGCCTCAAAGCCTTTTCATTAGTTGTCCCCAGTTCCTGGAATGCTCTCCCTCCTCACTTTGAGCCTGGATTCCTTCAGCTTTCAGTTCACTCTTCTGAAGGAAGCCTTTCCTGGTCCCCCGCCCCCCACACTTACTAGTGACATCTCCTCTGAGATTACTTGCCACCTACTCTGTATTTATTTTGCACATATCTAGTTATTTTTGCTTGTCTCTCTCATTAGAACATGAGCTCCTTAAAGGTGAGAGCTGGTTTTGCCTTTCTTTGTGTTTCTGGTGCTTAGCACAGTGCCTGGAACATGGTAAATGCTGAACAAATGCTTGTTGACTGGCTCACTAGATGAAACCACATGATTTAGAGATTAGAGGCCAAAGGTGAATGACATTAACAACCACAAGAGAAAAATTGCTAAGAAAAATAGAAGTTAAAATCCTCTCAGGCTCTACCTCACATCTAAAGGACTAGCAAAAACGATAATACAAGAAAATAGCAATTGTTGGAGATGTGGAAGGACAGATACATTACTGCACTGTTGGTGAAACTGTGAAATAGTCCAACCACTCTGGAAAACAATTTGAAACGATACCCAAAAAGGTCACTAAACTCTACTTACTCTCTGACCTGCTGATATTTTTATTAGGCATTTTCTCCACAGAGGTCAAGGATAGAGGGAAAAGAATAATTTGTATAATAATTTTATAGCAGGACTATTTAGCATAGCAAAAAACTGGAAACAAAATAGGTATTTCTCATTTGGAGAAGAAATGAACAAACTATTATCTATGAATGTAATGAAATGTTATTGCACTATTAGAAATGAGGAAAGGAATATGACAGATTCAGAGAAATTTGGAGAAGCTTGTATTGAACTGATGCATAGTGAAGTAATAAGAACCAGGAGAATGTACTCAATGACCATAACAGTATGACAGAAAATAATTCTGATGGATATCTGAATGCTGACCAAAGCAACAACCAATCATGGATTCAAAAGACTGAGGATGAAAAATAACTTGCACCCCATGGCAGACAGGTGATGGATTAGAGGTACAAAAACAGATATGCATTCTTAGATGTGACCAATTTGATTTGTTTTGTTTGACAACGTGTGTGTGTGTGTAGATACATACGTATACACACACACACACACGCATATATGTAATACACATACAAACAACACACACACATACAAATATACTTGGTATTTACTTCTGGATGAAGGAGGAGCAAGGAAAAGTAGGTAGTAACAGACATGGGAAAAAAGAAAACAATTTTTATTTTATTAATGGAAACTGGTTAACTGTAAATGATTATAAAACAGGTTTGTATTGTGATTGTATTCGTGTTCACTAATGTTTTCAAGATAACATTTAAGAAATATAATTACTCACATTTATATAGTACCTCGTGCTTTTATAAATCACTTTTCTGGAATCAATTCCTGTAAGGTTGTAAGTATTATTATTCCCATTTTACAGCTGTGGAATGTAAGGCTCCCAGAAGCTGTGAATTCCCCACACCCACATGGCTATATGATTGACTTTAAAGAGGCGGCAGCTATTGTTTGTCGTTCAGTCTTTTCAGTTGTATCCAACTCTTCACGACCCCATCTGAGGTTTTCTTGACAAAGATACTGGAGTGGTTTGCCACTTCCTTTTCCAGCTCATTTTATAGATGAGGAAACTGAGGTAAACAGGGTTAAGTGACTTGTCCAAGGTCACATAGCTAATAAGTGTCTAAAGCCAGAATCGAATTCAGAAAGATGAGTCTTCCTAACTCTAGACCCAACACTGTCACCTAGCTGGCCCTGGCAGATGCAAGTTGAGGCAAAGAGGACTTACTCACAACTTCCCGTAGCTGTGGATTACTACCCCTACCTCCACTCTCATTATGTTCTCACATATGAGAATATCAGGACATCCCTTCCTTTCATCCCACCCCCATGCTGGTAATGGGCTTGTATAGTTAGAAACCAAGCAGTGGGTGTTAGCGTGGAATGTGAAGTAGCATGTGAAGAGAACGGTGTTAATAAAGTTGTTGGTGATACTAGTGTCGGGCTTTGAGTGATTCATGATGTGAGTTAGGGAAGGAGAATAGGTGGTTAACACTAATGTTTAGTTAGTTGAGGGGGCTAGGTGATGTGGTGGATAAGATGCTGGGCCTAGAGTCAGGAAGTCCTGAGTCCAAACTTGACTAGCTGCGTGATCCATAGCAAATCACTTAACCTCTCTTTGCCTCAGCTCTCTCAACTCTAAAGTGGGGATAACAATAGCGCCTTCCTCTTGGGGTTCTTGTGAGGATCAGATAATATTTATAAGGTATTTAATAAATGCTTATTTCCTCCCTTTCCTTAACGTAATTGGAAATTGAGTGTTCAGGAAAGAGTACATTTGTGAGTAAAGTCACAGTGAGGCCAGAATGAAAGCCAGCAGCTTGGCCTGAATTTGTGGGAGTATGGGAAGGAGAGAGGCCCTGAGGCAGAGAGTGTGCAGCTGTACTTTCTTGAGCTTCTTTCCATGGAACAGTATCACTGTTTTGGGAACTACGACAGCAAGCCGGAGCTGATACAGAAAAGGGAATATCTGGTAGGAGCGGTGGGTAAGATGGAGCAAAGGCCAACACAAGACTTAGAACCTGGAGTAACTGAACTTGAGAATTTGTGTGAATGGATCTGTATCAGGATGACTCAAATCCAGGTTTTTTGACTCAGTCTGATATTTTTTCCATTGCAATATGCTGGCTCTTAGATAAATATTTTATATTGTTTTCTAACAGTTTGATTATTCTTTTCTCTCTAGCTAAATTCCAAGATCCATAAGGACAGGGACTTCATTTTATACTTTCACATCCTAATAATAAACCAATAGTAAGTCAAAAAATATTCAATAGAATCATCCACTGGTCAACAGAAATTTCAGTTGGAAGGAACCTCACTAATTATTAAGGTCAATCCATACTAGACAAGTAAATACCTCAAGTGAAGAGCTAATTTTCTTCTATGGCAGGCCACTTCACTTTTTGATAACTTTGATAATAACTGTAATAGTAGTAATAATAATAATAGCTAGCACACATATAATGACTTAAGGTTTACAAAGTGCTTTACAAATATTATCTCCTTTTATCCTCAAAATAATCCTAGAACTTAGACGCTATTATTATCCTTGTTTTACAGAAAGAAAATTGAGGCAGTCAGTGGTTAAATAGCTTGCCCAGGGTTACACATCCAGGCCTGCTTGTCTCTTTCCAACTTCCACCTATTACTTCCAAGACCAAGAAGCATAAGTCTGAGCTTTCTTCTATTTGATCAGTCATTCAAATACTTGAAAACATTTATCAAGTTTGCCCTCAATCTTCTCTCCAAAGTGAACATGCTTAGCTCTTCCAATTGATTCTTGTATGGCATTCACCACTGTAAGTCTTTCACCATTCTTGGCTGCCCTCTTCTGTTTACTCCATCCCCTTTCTGAAATTTGGCACTCAAAAGTGAATACAATATTCTGGCTGTTATCTGGCCAACTGACATCAATCCATTAAAAATTAAAAACCTATGATTTAAGAGTATTTTTTCTTTGACCTTACCTTAGAGTAAATCACACTATGAAATGCACAAATACATTTAAACATAATGAAGGCAACTCTAAAATGATGCAAATGGCTTTATTACATAATAACTGTAGATTTTGGTCATCAAATTAGGTAAATCATTATAATTTGTTGTCTTCACATGATGGCAATAATCATCGGATTCACTTTAAGAATGGGTTTCTAAAACAAAACACCCCCTCCCATCAAAAAAAAACCCAAAATACCACACACGAACACACACACAAATTTCATTGCCTACATTTTCAAAATGTATTCCTGAGAAAAATCATAGTTTTTTTTAATATTGTAATGCAATACACTAACATGTTCTAAGGAGTACAAAAAGGACTGTCTTCCAAAATACAAGTCTTTTGATTACAAAGTTATAGAAAAATACATTAAACACTTTGATATTTTTCTTTCAATTCAGAATCCTATTTGTAGTTTACCAAAAACAAAAACAACAATGCCCAAATGATACACAAATTACATCAATTTTGAAGCAATATAATCTCAACATCATCATGGACACCTTGTAAGAGCAGTTCTCCTTCGTAAGTTACAATCTTCCGACGTTTTGCTGCCTTGAGGGTCCCCACCAGAGCTTCAAAGAGGTTGGCACATCTGTCATCCTGGAAAAGCACCCCAAACTTCACACTTAGCTTTCCGTCAGCACCTAATCAATATAAGATAAAGTTATCAGGGAGTTTCTTGACTCCATCTATGATGGATTGATATAATCTTTAACAAGCATCTTCTAATAAGTTAGTCCATGAAATAATATAAAAGTTAATGCAATCTCCTAAGTTTAATTAATTTCCAAATGAGCTTCAAGGAGAATGAATATATACACTCTCCCCTCATCTCCCCCTCCAAAACAAACAAAAACTTCACACTTGCCATATACTAACCAGGATAATCACTACACAATGTCTTCCAAGATGGTATTTAAGAAACACAATGCTTCATACACAGCAAGCACTTAATAAATGATTGTTACTTTATTATTTTATTTTTATTATTCTTTCACCACCTGGGTGGCAGAGACTCAGGGTCCTCAAAGTCTATACCAATGGAATACCAGCAGGTCCTCCCGAGCTGGAAAGCCATGAAGTCAAGTGCAGCCCTATCATCCAAGTATTAGTCTTGTTAACTCAGAGTAACTCATATGTCCAGAGGGGCTGGCCACCAGGTGATGATTATTTTTTGGCCATAATAGTTGATTAAACTAACCAAGAAAAAAAAAAGAGGGGGGTTTCACTCACACTGAAGTAATAAAGTAAATAGTTATTATCTATAATCATATCATTTGTTTTCATGCCATCTGACTCAAGAATAGAACAAAACATTTAGACACAATTTGGCACATTATTAAAAAGTCAAGCCTACAAAGTCAACAAGTATTTTACTATGTGCCAGACACTATGCTAAGTACCAGGGTTACAAAGAAAGGCAAAAATAGTTACTGTTCTCAGGGGCTCACAATCTAATGAGAAAGGCAACAGCAAAAAAAAAAAAATACGTGCAAACAAGGCATAGACAAAACACACTGGAGATAATCTCAGAGGGAAGACAATAATATTAAAGTGATCTGGAAAAGGTTTCTTGCAAAAGGTGTGATTTTGGCTGAAACTTGAGGGAAGATAGATAAAGGTGAGAAAAGAGATAATTCCAGGCATGGCCGACAGCCAGTGAAAAGGCCCAAAATGAGGAGATGGGAATATCTTGTATGACAAACAGCAATGAGGCCAAAGTCACTGGATGACAGAGTACGTGGAAGATAGCAAGGTGTAAGAAAGCTGGAGAGAGAGGAAAAGGGCCAGGTTATGAAGAAGGGCTTTAAAAGTCAGAGGATTTTACATTTTATCTTGGAGTCAATGGGAAGCCACTGGAATTTATTAAATAAGGTAGTGACACAGTCAGACCCTCGTTTTAGGATGATCACTTTGATAGCCAAGTGGAGGAAGGGCTGGAGTGGGGAGATGCTTGAGGCAGGGAGGCCAACCAGAATGCTGTTGCAATAGTCCAAACCCAACTACCTAGTTAAGTTAGTTCTGAATCTCATTTCTTCACAAAAACAAAAACCAATTCTCAAATACTCTTCTGTGTGGCACAGAAATGCCAATGACCTTCTAACGAGTATTAGTATAAAGCCTGTGATGAAGACAATACTTGACAGATGTTGTCAAATGCCAGGCTGATGTCGAATGTGCCAAAAACCAGTGAGACACTTTATATCTTAAAATGTAAGGTCAGCTATGAAAAGATGATGTCCATAGTGAAATAAAATATCTTCGGTAAAGCTTTGCCAATAAAACAGACTTTTATCTTTGAAATTTGAGTTAAGATCCCTTGACATAATTCAGATATCATCTTTACTGGAATGTTCATCTGTTCAAATTACCCTGTGTTCTAACCCCGATGGACTCCTGCCTTCTCATCTGCTATGCTCCCTGCAATGCTTTGTTGGCTTACTTGAAAGATGGTCTGAATTCAAATCCTGCTTTAGACACTAACTAGATATGCAACTCTGGACAAGTCACTTAACTTCTCAGCCTGTTTCTTCATCTGTACGTCACAGGGTTATTGTGAAAATCTAATGAGGAAACATGTAGATAGAGCTCTATATAAATTCTAACTATGTTGTTAGCTATAGCAGGCAATCTGGTTAAACTTGGCCCATTATCTGTCTGAAGGCCTTTTGCCTTAAGTTTGTTCCCTCTCCTCAAGCCCCAGAACACCTCCAGCGATGTCAGCTCTGCTGCCATCATCTTCAGATGACCTAGCTTTGTTAAGCACAGCATGGATTTTAAGAAATGCTCCAATTTAAATTGTAACCAATAACAGGTCAGTAGCTTTTCAGTAGCAGAAAAATATTTTACGCTTTAAACATTTTGATGACTATTTTAAACTATTCTTACAACTAGGCTAGGTGATAACAAAAATAAAAAAGTGTGCGTGCCCAGTTTTCCCATGTAGTATAAAAGCAGTACACTATGACATAAATGTAAAGTCAGATTTTCCACACAAGTGAATGGAGCCAAGAAACATTACCAAGGGTGCCTGTAGACCTTTATCATGAGAAGAAGCTATTATCATGGATCATAGTATTTACAGCTGTAAGGAACCTTAGGGATAGCCTAGTCCAACCCTCTTATTTTACAGATAAGAAAACTGAGGTGATTTCCCAAATCACCCAAATAATTATCACCAAAAGGAATACTTAAAACCCAAATCTCTAGACTTCTTTTTCCTATGATCTTTCCACTTTTATACTATTCTATCTCCCACCTCAGAGTCCAAAAAAAAAAACCCCACAAAACAAAAAAAGTACTACCCCAAAAAGATTATATATACTTGGTTCTCTTTTACTGTGAGAGTAATGTGTCCTGACAGAACCTAGAGAAAATGGGGATGTGGGAGGGGGCCAAAAGTGAGACTGAAAATAAGACTCTAAAATACCAAATAGGTGGGTCGATTTTTTTTTTTTACAATAAAACTCTTAGTTTGGGGACAAAAAAAGTTCTTTGCCATCTTTTAATTGTGTCCCTTTCTCCATACTTGCCTTTTTCCATAACTCATTATCGAATATTGACTCATGCTATTCAGTTCACATAACAGGCCTTCCTATCTCCAAACCTTACCCATAATTCAAGACCCAGCTGAAGTCCCATCTGCTTTGTAAAATTTCCCTAACTTCTCTAGTTTCCATTAATATTCTCCCTTCTCAGAATTCCTGTTGCATATAGTTTCTCACTTGATTTTTCTCTTGATTGTTTCATGTTGTTGTCTCCCCAATTAGACTATGAGTGTATTCTATATGGCACCTAACATACTTCTGAGCACATCGTAGGTAGTCAATGTTTACTTGTTGATTTGTTGAATGACAGATCATTTTCACCTGGTTGGTCACACTTTTACAAACTAGTCAAAAAATGTGTCTATTTTTTTAAAAGGGTTATCTCAATGAGGGTGAGAGGAGGGTTGATCTGTGAATTAAGGGTGAGGTAAATCAACAAGGGCAATAGTGATCAGAGAAGACATAATAAGGGACAGTGAATTTCTAATCCAAACAAATACATTTAATTCTAATCCACTCCAACAAACATTTGTTAAATGCCTAATATGGATAAGGGACAAAGACAAGCAAAAAAAAGCTCTTGACCTCAAGGAATCTACATTGCTTGCATTCATGCAGGTGAGGGAAGCGGGGAGCAGATACAGCGGTGGGAGTGGTAGGGAGGTGTAGCAGTGGAGGTAGTAATAACAACATGAAAATACATAAGTATATACATGATAATTTGAAACGGAAGGAGCAAGCACTAACAACTAAGGGGATCGGGAAAGGTTTCCAGTACAATGAACTAAGCCTTGAAGGAAGCTGGAAATCTAAGAGGCAGAAAAAAAGGAAGAACTGCAATCCAGGCATGGAAGCTAGCCTATGCCAAAACACAGAGGCAGGAGATGGAGGGCCAAGTTCTCAGGAAAAGCACGTAGGCCTGGAAGCCTGGAATATAGAGCGCGCAAAGGAAACTAATGTGCAGTAAGCCTGGAAAGAAAGGCTAGAGCCAGATTGCAAAGGCCTTTAAATGCCAAACAAAGTTTGTATTTTATTTTAGGAAGCCACTGAAGTTTCTTGAGCAGAAGTTTCATGGGGAGATATACTTTAGAAAGATTATTGTGGCAGTTGGGTGTAACATTGATTGGAGAGAGGAGAGCATGTAAACTGGAGGTTTTTGGCAAAAGTTTGGTTAAAAGGTGAGGAGGGCCTGAAGTAATGGGTTAATATGACTGCTAATGTGCATAGAGGGAAGTGGATAGGTATAAGAAATTGTGGAGGCAGAATTGGCAAAAACTAGCTACTGATGAGTTTTAGAATTTTGGCATTTCAAAAGATTCTTATTCTTAAGCAAAGCAAATGGTAATAAGAAGAGATAAAGCTACAAAAACAAAAACAACTTTCCCAAGATGCTAATGTATGCTATTTGTGGGTTTATCTCATTTTTTTAAACTTTGGATTACATTATCCTAGTTGCTAAGTATTTATATTGCTGTTAGTGTTTTCAAAATGCTTTCCAGTCTCTTGTATAGCTAATCTGAACCAACTGAATACCTGAATTTTCACATATAATGGTAGCTTTCATTGTCACTAAAGAAAAAAGTCCTAATGCTACCAATTTTACATGTCATTATCTTCTGATGAGTGTGTAGCTGAAGGAAATGCAGATTAAAAAAAAAATAAACCACAAGAATATGAGGGGAAAATAGCTTATTTTGATTCAATGTATATGAATATGCAGTTATGTAAAACTCAAGAATTCTGAGAAAATGAAGACAATTTAGTATAATTTCAATTTAGGTCTCTCATCATTTAAAATATGTAAAACAACAGCTCAGTTTAGGATAAGAAAGAAATTCAAACACTAGAGCTGACTAAGATTTGGGCCTGACCAAAATTTCCTTGATTTTAGTCAAGCCAGGATGAGGAATATCCATGGTTTTGCTCTCATGAAAGGATAAAATATCTTTTGACCATTCTCATCAGAAAGAGGGCACAGGAATAACATGGCCTCCAGAGAGCATTCTGAGGGATAAACACAGGACGAAGGGACAAGCTGGCTACAGAACCACTAACTGGTCTCCTCCAGTTTCTGGATGCCTGCTAGTGCCCTTTCTTCAACTGAAGTTCTAGCCTGCTGTGGAGGATAATAAGAAAGAAATATAACTTTATACCTCTTGTACCCAGGCGCTGCATTTCTTCAACCAAGAGGTTAATTTCATGTTCCACATTCATTGTGGCCTTAAAAGAGAAGGGAGAAAGAAAGGTTGTTAACATTATCAATTTCTATCTTACATAAAATGTTATATCTTATATAAAATTCCAAACCAAAAAGTAGTTTCCCTCTATAACACTTTGTAATTTTTACTTCCCCTTTCAAAACTTTCGCTTACCTTGGGTCACATGAGGGGTCCTGAGGAAGGTTATGTGTGAACTGACATGAACAACTGAGAAATGTTATATTCCCAGGGGGTAATTATCCTTCAGACAAGATAGAGGATCTCCTGAGACTTCTCAAGTTTGACAACACCAATCTACAACTGGAAAGGCATAGGTGGCATTGTCATCATGGCTGCCAACTGAAGGGAAGGATTTCAGGAAACAAAGGTGAATACGGGAGATGACTGGCTTAGTCATGAAAACAGCTTTCAGCAACAAGATCTGGATTTCTGGACCAAGGATTAAGACACAGCAATGATAGACTCTTTGCCATTGCTAAAGTAAATCTAAAAAATAATATTTCAAAAAAATTTTTTGAAGAAAAAGTTTATTACTCCAAAATTTTATGGATCTGATCAAAAGGGATGTAAGCTGAAAATAACAGCTAGCTTTAACATAGAACCTTAAAGTTTGCAAAATGATTTACAAATATTATCTTATCTTCACAATTCTAGAAGGTAGGTACTATTGTTATCTTTATTTTGCAGAAGAAGAAACTGACACTGATAGAGATTAAATGATCTGCCAGGCTAGTAAGGGCTTGAAGCTGTTCCTGTCTTCGGGTCCAGTGTTCTATCCAATGTACCATCTTGCTGCTTAGGTGAAGGAGAGAATGACCAGCATGTATCTCCCAAGCCAGTAACCAAAGTCAGTAACAAGTGTGGCAAAAGAATATTATCATTGGAGAGGCCTGGTAATCTACTGAAGGCAATGTCCAATAAGAATCACAATGATAATGACTCATAGTCTCAGGTGTTTATACACAATTGCACAGTATGGACTATATAACAAAGTGAATCCGAGTTCTTAATGCAAGGAAGTAAATTTGACCTGACAGGTATTGCTAAGACCTGCTCAGATGGGACATATCTGGAATATGAGGATGAAAGACTGTATCTTATTCAAAGGAAACAAAACAGATAAAAGGGCTAAGAGAGTAGTGTTGTATATCAAGAAGATATACTCAAATGATAAAATGAACAGCAGGGGAAAACGTGGTAGAAAGCATATCCCAAATTCTACACTTCAAATCACTTTCACATCATCTCTCTCCTCCTTTGATCCAGTTTCAGAGGAAGAGTTGTCCCTTCTCTTTGCTAATGCCAACTCTTGTACTACCAACTTTGAACTTGTCCCTTCAATCATCCCATTCCATGTTCTAATTTTCAATCTCTACTTATCCAGTGATTACTTCCCTTCTGCTAACAAATATGCCCAGATCTTCCCCATCATTTAAAACTCTTTTCTTGATCCTACCATCCACTTAAGCTATCAGCCTATATCTCTCCTCTACTTTGCAGCAAAACTGTATATACTCACTTCCTCTACTCTAATTTTCTACTAATTTCCCTCAACTCTTTGCAAACCTACTTCAGAACTCAATGAAACTGTTCTCTCCAAAGTTACCAGTGATGTCTCTGTAGCATTTGGTAATGCTGACCATCTTAGATATTTCTTCCTGAGTTTTCATGACACTCCCTTTTCCTAGTTCTCCTCCTACCTGTCATGTTCCTCCTCCTCATACTCCTTGGCATAGATAACTTTGTAGGACTTTGTCCTGGATCCTCTTATTTTTCTCTCTTATCTTTCTATTGGTGATCTCATCAACTCCCAGAGGTTCAAATATCCTCTCTATGCAGAAGTCCTGATCTCAGATCTATATTTATCTAAATAACCATTCCTACTCTCTTTACTGATTTCCAGTTCTGAATCATCAACATTTCCAACTGGCAATCAAACTCATCATATCCCAAACAGTATTAATGACCTTTCCTCCAAAATTCTCTCTTCTTCCTAAATTTACCATTTCTGTTGGGGGTACAATTCTTAAAGTCACAGAGGCTCTCAACATCAGAGTCATCCTTATCACTTTTACTCACCTGCAAATCAAGCAGGTTGCTAACTCTTGTTGATTCTATCTCCAAAACATCTTTTGTGTCTGTCTTGTCCTCCCCTTTAATCAGCTATCACACCAGTTCAGGCTCCCATCACTTCTTTCCCAGATTGCTGTATGTCTTCTAATTGGTCTCTCTACTGCCAGTCTCTTCTCTCTCCAATCAATTTTCCGTACACTTGCCAAACTGATATGCCTCAAACACACTTCTGACAATGCCACCTCCCTCCTCAAGAAGCTCAGCTGGCTTCCACCAACTTTTTGTTGTTGTTCAGTCATTTCTGACTCTTCACGACCCCATTTGGGGTTTTCCTGATAAAGATATTGGCATGGTTTGCCATTTCCTACTCCAGCTCCTGTTACAGATAAGGGAAATGAGCCAAACGGGGTTAAGTGATTTGCTCAGGGTCACACAGCTAGTGTCCGAGGCCAGATTTGAACTCAGAAAGATGAGTTTTCCTGACTTCAGGCCCAGTACTCTATCCACAGCACCACTTAGCCGCCCTAAAAATTGCCATTTCCTTCTCCAGTGGATTAAGGCAAACAAAGGTTAAGTAACTCACCTAAAGCCACAGAGCTAATAAATGTCTAAGGCTGGATTTGAACTCAGTTCTTCCTGACGCCAGGTCTTGAATTCTATCTACTGAGCCACCTAGCTGCTACTCCAGCTTTTAAAGCCCTTCATAGTCAGACTCCAGCCCAATCTTCCTGTATATCAGTCCCCTTTGTACATTATATTCTAGCTAAATTGGCCTATTTGCTACTCCCCATACATCTCTGTACATTTACACAGGCTGTCACACATGCCAGGAATGCATTCCTTTCTCACTTGTCTCAAAGAATCCCCAGCTTCCTTTAAAGCTACCTCCTACAAGAAGCTTATCCTTACCAGTCCTGTTTTCTGATGACTTCCTTTAAAAATTACAATGTGATTGTACGCTCCCATCCCCAGCTCTGACTCTGAAACCAACTGATATTAGATGTTTGAGGCAGCATTTTCACTGGTTATCCCTTATGCCTGGAATTCTCTCCCTCCTCCACTCTACTGGCTCCCCTAGCTTCCTTCATTGATATCTCTTAGCCTCAGCAAAAAACACGAGTCAGCCAATCAACAAGCATTTCTTAAGTGTTTACTATATGCCAAGAACTCTTCTAAGTGTTAAGGATACAAAATAAAAGCAAATCAATCTCTGCCCTCAAGAAACTCACATTCTTAATTTTTAATTTTATTTTTATTTTCAGTTCCAAATTCTCTCCCTCCCTTAACTTGCTCTCCTCCCTCTCCTGAGCACTGAGAAGGTAAGAAATGTGATGCCCATTACATATATGAAGTCATACAAAATATATTTAAGCATTAGCCATGTTTTGGAGGGGAAGGAAAATTAAGAAAGGGGAAGAAAATTTGCTTCAATCTGCATTCTGAGACCACCAGTTCCCTGGCTGGAAGTAGATAGCATTTTATATGATTAGTCTTTTGGAGTTGTGGTATATTATTGTATCGATCCAAATTACTGAGTTTTCACAGTTAATTATCTTTACAATAATGCTGTTACTGTGTAGATTATCCTGGTTCTACTCACTTAATTTATATCAGTTCATGTAAGTCTTCCCAGGTTTTCCTGAAACCATCCCCTTCTCACTTCTTATAGAACACTAGTATTCTATCACATTCATATGCCATAATTTGTTCAGCTATTCCCCAGTAGATAGCCATTCCCCTCAATTTTCCAGCTCTTTACCATCACAAAAAAGCTGCTATATTTTTGTACATATGGGTCCTTTTCTTTTTTTCTTTGATAGCTTACATTCTAATGAGGAAGACAAAATGCATCTTACATAAATAGGTATGTGCAAGAAACATAAAGAGTAGATGGAAAGTATGTGAATACCAACAGTGGTTTTGTGGTTTTTCTCGAAATGTCCTTAAATCTATTCTCAGACTGAGGATTTTTTTTCCCTACAGGTATCCTTTGTCAAAATACTAAGATCTAAAAATAAAACAATGAAAATAATCTAAATAAGGGATGTGTACTAGAGGTGCATGAAATGAAGTAGCCAGATAATGTATCCTGGCAGGATGGATTTAGAGTCAAAAAATTCAGATTCTGGGAAGACTCATGCAAATGGAAGTGAGCAGAACCAGGAGAACACTGTACATAGTAACAGCAATAGGAAGGATGATCAACTGTGAAAGACATAGCTATTCTGATCAAGATAGTGATGCAAGACCATTCCAAAAGACTCATGACGAAAAATGCTTTTCACTTCCAGAGAGAGAACTGATGAACTTTGAATGCAGACTGAAGCATACTCTTTTTAGCTTTCTTTATTTTTCTCCTTTTATTCTCTGTTTTCTTCTGCAACACGGTTGATATGGAAGTATTTTACATGACTTGATATGTATAAATGATATTAAATTGCTTCCCTTCTCAAGGAGGGGTAGACAGTGGGAGAGAATTTGGTACTCAAAATTTTTAAAAATGAATGTTAAAAATTTTTTTTTGCATGTAATTGAAAAATAAGTAATGAAAGAAATAAAATATATATTGAAAAAAAAAACCAGGTTCAAATTCTTACTGCCATGCCTTTCCCTGTGTCTGGAATGCATTCCTTCCTCAAAGTCTCTGGTTTTCTTCAAGGCTTGGCTCAAGCACTTTATCCTAAACAAAGCCTTTCCTGATTCCTCTGGTTAGCAGTGCTACCACTTTCTTTAATTATCTATCAGGTATGTGCTTTATCTGTTTGTATTATGCATCCCCTTGGTCAAATGTAAGCTCTCTAAGGGCAAAGATTTTACATTTTATCTTTAGGTACACAGCACAATGCCTGGTACAGAGTGGGCACTGTAAATGCTTGTTGGATTGGACTGGATTATAAGTCAATTAAACTTTTACAAACCTAGTTTTCCTCACATTTAAAATAAGGGGATTGGGAGGGCAAATACAACATTCTTCCTTTAGGTAAAAATGCACTATTACATATGCTGTCAGGGACATGTCTGTCAGTTTTGTTTAGCTGTTTTTCTTTGTGACAAGGGAGGGGGGTCTCTGGTGAGGGTGGGGTATTTTAGGGAAGTGATACTGATATAAGAGATGCCCATATCATTTTTAAAGGAAAACGAAATGAGAGAGTTGAACAAGATGCTCTCTAATGCACCTTCCAGCTCTAAATCCTATGATTCTAATATTATCATAACATGCTTTATCCTTTAATTCAAAGGATAAAAAGGCTTATCACATACAGGTCAGCTTCATTATTTCGAGTCACACCTCCTATTTCCTGTCTCAATACTAGATTTCAACTGTGAAAATAAAGTAAGGCAGCAAGCTGATTGTGTACGATGCCCTCCAACTCCTAACTGATCTAAGGTGGCAGCTTTTCGGAGTACTTAAAAATTCCGGTTCTCTCCCTCTCCTGCCTCTGCCTCAGACTGCATGAGTCATCTGACCAACTGATCTAAGGACTTACTTGCCTTGACAGCTCTCAGTAAGCAGCACCAGAACTATTCACTGTCATGGAGAGGCTGAAACAGTAATAGGTACCTTAGTGATATGTATAAATAGGTATGTCACAAATATACAGGTTTAAAATACATAAGAAAAAAGAGTATAACATTTGAGTCATAGAGAGACAGGAGAATGTGGGGGGTGTGTAGGAAGAAAAATCCAGGCACTTTCTTTGTGCTCTGTTCTACTAGCTTAGCACCGTGCCTACCTAGCACATAGTAGGAACTTAATAAATGTTGATTGATTGATACTATGCAGCCAAGGTTCTTCAGATTTTTAGCATCCTAATATTGCTGCCATTCTGAGTGTGATATGACTAGCATTTAAGTCACCGTGTTTGAATTAAGTCTTTCTTTTTCCACAAGGCCACTGTTAGAATACAGATGTTACCTGGGAAAGGTTAACATATTATTAATCAATACCATCTTGAGAAATTAATTTACCAGATTAGCTAACCAATCACTTAGCAGCAACCAGAGAAGATGACAGAAGACAGTTAAGTTTTGATAGGACAGAAGGGAGGGAGAAAGATCATAAGCATGATGCTACTGGTTTGGGTGGGTCCAGATGGGCCATCACGAAATGGGGGTGACCTAGAGGC
Organism: Phalanger gymnotis; assembly: GCA_028646595.1. NCBI lineage: Eukaryota > Metazoa > Chordata > Mammalia > Diprotodontia > Phalangeridae > Phalanger > Phalanger gymnotis. Next base: position 107,529,045 of record CM053627.1, read on the forward strand.
AGCATAAGGGCCCACGGCACCACGGCAGAGAGAGCTGACCTTTCTTCTGAGCTCCAGACATGAATTTCCAACTGTACTCAGGTCCCCTCTACCTTTCTGTCTCACAGGCACCTCAAGCTTATGTTAGGTGGCGCAGTGGTTAGAGCTCTACACCTGGAGTCAGGAAGACCTGAGTTCATCTCTAGATTCAGACACTTAATGACTGTGACCCTGGGCAAGTCATTCAACCCTCTTGTCTCAATTTCCTCATCTGTAAAACACAGGTTATAATAACACCTACTTCCCAAAGTTATGAGGATAAAATGAGACATTATTTGAAAAATGCTTGGCAAACCTTGAAGTACTATACAAATACTAGCTGTTACTACTGCTCTTGTTATCGTGTTCCCAAATGAGCTCTTTACCTTCACTGTAAACCTGTTCCTCCTTCTGACTTCACTATTTCAGTCAGTGGCAACCCCATTCCCTTCAGTCTCCCACATTCAAAAGCCTGTTGCCTTTCACTCTTCCTTCTCCCTCACCTCTCAGAGTTGTCTTGCAGATTCTATCTCCACAAAACCTTTTCCATTCACTCCCTCCTATTCGCACTGCCATTTTGTTATTGTTTAGTTATTGACTCGTCATGTATAACTCTTTGTGACCTCATTCAGGGTTTTCTTGACAAAGACCCTGGAGCGGTTTGCCATTTTCTTCTCCAGCTCATTCTACAGATGAGAAGACTGAGGCAAACATGGTTAAGTGACTTGTCCAGGGTCACACAGCTAGTAATGTCGAGAGGCCAGGCCAGGTTTGAACTCAGGTCCTCTTGACTCCTGGAGCTACACTTTATCCATCCAGCTACCTAGCTGCCCTATTTCCACTGTCACCACCACAATATAAATCCACAAATCTCCAAACAGACTTTCTCATCTTTATTCTTTCCCTACCCCTCCTAATCCATTCTTCATACCGCTGCCACATTTATTTTCCCTTGATTTTATCAAGCCTTCACTCAAAAATCTTTAATGTCTACAGAATAAAATGTAAACTCCTTTCTTTGCCTGGAACCCAAGGCCCTTCACAATCTGATTTCTGCCCTGCCATTCTAGCGTTATTTCATGCTACTCCCCTCTAGGCATTCTGAACTGTAGCTTGAATGGAGTATTCTTGGTCCCCCGACCATGCTTTATACTTATCTATGTTAAATGCCTTTGCACATACAATTCACTATGTTTGAAATGTCCTCTCTCCCCATCTTTACCTGATGGAGTCCTACCTACCCTTGAAAGCCCAACTCCAAAGCAACCTTCAACCTCTATTACTGAAAAACTTTTCCTCCTCAGATCATTATAGAGTACTTTGTTTTGCACCTACCTAATGCAGTGACAACACTGTGTATTAAAATGTTCTGTGTAAACAGGAAGGAAGGAGGGAATAAGCATTTATACAGTGCCTATTATGTGCAAGGCACTGTGCCAAGCACTTTTACAAATATCTCATTCGATCCTCACAACAACCTTGAAACGTAGGTGCTATTATTATCCCCATTTTTATGGGGTGAGGATATTGAGGCAATAAGAAATTAATTGACTTCCCTAGAGTCACATAGCCACTAAACAGCTGAGGTTGAATTTGAATTCCTGATACCAAGCCCAGCACTCTAACCAAGGTACCACCAGTTGCCTCAATGTGTATGTTTCTTATCCTTCTACTAGACTGTAGTATTTATGAAACTGAGGACTTAGCTAAACTTTGCATCTCCCAGGACCTACCACAGTGCTCCGTATACAATGGGCAACAGGGTTTCTTTTTTTAAATCTCATTATCATCAATACTTTTTTCCTTAATAGTATTTTAATTTTTTTTCCAGTTACATGTAAAGATAGTTTTCAACATTCAGTTTTGTAAAATTTTGAGTTCCAAATTTTTCTCCCTCCCTCCCTTCCTTCCCCCCTCCCCAAGACAGCAAGCAATTTGATATAGGTTATATACATGCACAATCATGTTAAACATATTTCCACATTAATCATGTTGTGAAAGAAGAATCAGAACAAAAGGGGAAAACCACAAGAAAGAAAAGAACAAAAAAAGGGAAAATAGTATCCTCTGATTTGCATTTAGATTCCATAGTTCTTTCTCTGGATGTGGTTAGCATTTTCTACCAGGAGAAGAGCTAAGTCTGTCTTAGTTAATCATTACACAATGTTGCTGTTACTGTGTACAATGTTCTCCTGGTTCTGCTCACTTCACTCAGCGTCAATTCATATAAGTCTTTCCAGGTTTTTCAGAAATCCACCACGACAGGCAATTGTTAATGAATGTTTATTATGTGCAACCATGTTTTTAAAAATTCTACCATGCTGTGGAAGTGCTTGTTTCATTTCATAAATTAAAACTTTTTAAAATTAAATTTAAAAATAAAACAAAAAAACCCAAAATGTTTATTGAATGGAATTCTTAAAAAAGGTAATAAAAAGGAAACAATTTTACAAAGGGCTAGGAATCTTGTACAGATATATAGTCTGGAAGGCCTGTGCTCTATCCCTCCTCATATTGTCAATTCTTTTAGATCATGAGTTCTTAAACTGCAGTTCCCAAACCTTTTTAAAAAATAGTTTTAACTATATTACATTATAATTTGTTTCCTTTTTAATCTCATATATTTTATCATTATGCATTTAAAAACATTATTCTGAGAAGTACACAGGCTTCACCAGACTGCTGTGGGGGTTTACAACACAAAGGTCAGGTCCATTTCCAACTAAATTCTTAAATAGGAGATGGAGTAAAACTCCATTACAAAGCATTTTAGTACTCAAAAAAATGACTTATTTTATGCAAAAAGACTGAAATAAGCACCTCATTATTGCATAGACTGAGAACTAGCCTTGAAGTTAGGAAAATCTGGGTTTTATGACACATAACGGCTGAGGGACCATGGACTTCTATATGATAGGAATAACCAGGTAAGTGGACCAAAAACTTGAACCAATGCAGGGTTTATTGAGTTTGCCAGTATGAGTGGCTCTCATACATGGGTAGAATCACACCTTTTTGGAAGGGAGCAGCGCTTATATAGGATTTGGGGTGATGAAGGTAGCTTTTCAGCACATTGTATAAAGCAGTAGGCAAGCAGTGAGTCATCTTCCAGAGTGAGACTAGACTAGACAAAATAGGCCTGACCAGAGGCATGTGAAGGGGTTTGCCAAACAAGAGTTCATTTGGTGAAATATCTGTATGTACCTTGATGTGCAAGGTTGTGAATTTGCATTAGGACAATGGAGACAGCAGTCACCCAGGACAGTCCAGTGTGTTCACAGACTTTGGCAAGTCTGGTTTTTATGTCCTGGTTCTGTTGCGGTGACAAGATGTGATGCACGATTGCCTTGAAAGAATTTCAATCCAGATGGTCTCCAACCCATGCAAAGGCATTTATTTATTGAGGATTATGCTCTCCCAGTGGGCTAGGCTCCTTAGAGAAGCTAGCAACTAGCAAACCAAGATAGGGATTTTATAGAGCAAAAGATGCGATTACATAACAGAATATATGAATATGCATTACAGAATATATGAATATTAAGATATAAGAGGGGCTTGCTAATATGAGGAGGGGTCCTCACCTCGGTGGAGCTGTGCACGCAGTTACCCAGAATACATACAGAAAGGCCCATGGGTGGGGTGGGGGGGTGGCACGGTATATTAATGTATGGTGATGATTTTATGTCAAAAGTTCACTTAAAGAGCAGCCTTTGCTATTATTGTGCAGGTACCTACTTAGGGAAAGCCCCTTCTGTGATTTATTGGTTAATGCTTGGCAACCTGTTGGAATGCTTTCTGATTGGCTGGCTATTGTGGTCCTGTCTGAGACTAGATAGATAGGCTGGCTATTGTGGTTGAGATGATGGGCACACCTGCTGTTCTAGTGAGGCATACGAGCAAGTTGGGAGATTGGGGCAGTGGCTAGACTCTATCAATTCTTTTTTCACACTTCTGTGAGGATTTTGGGTGGTATGGGAAGTGGATATTTTGCCTTATGCCCAGTCTCTCTGTTATTAAGGTGATGATCTACACCCCTGTCAGAGTCAATAATGTGGGAGGTTCTAAACCTGGACACTAACTTAGTGAGCAGAGACTTTTTTTTTTCACCTTGTTTGGTTCTGGTTTTGTTTTGTTGTGGTGGCATCAGCCTTTGTACAAGGGAAGGCTTCCGTCCTGCTTGAAAAAGAATCCACTATCACAAGTATGTATTTCAAACCTTCTTCAGTTGAGAGCTCTATAAAGTCCATCTGAATGTTCATGAAAGCACCTCACAGCAGCTGTTTTATTCCATTTTTGTCTTGACCTGTTTTCCAGGATTACGCCGCATATATCTTTGGCATTGCTGACATATTGCATGTGCTATTTGGTTTACACCAGGCCCTTCCCAAGCTCTGAGTATTTCTGCTACCACCCCCACCCCCACCCGACCCCTATTTTGTTCATGTGGACAGCAGAGTGCACCACATAAAGCTATGCAGGCACAGGCCAGGGTATCACAGGATACCCAGACTTAGAAGCCCAAATCTACTACGGTCAAGGATAATCCTTGACGTTTTCCAAGAGGCTTCTTTAGGGCACAGAATAATGTCCAGGAAGGATACTAAGAATTGAGAGTTATGGGCAGGGAGCAGTATGAGTGGAAAGTGGAAAAGTGGAAAGGAAAACGTCTGATTACCTAGGGCTGTGACCTTTGCTGCAGCATCAATGTGAGCATCCCAGGAGAGATGAGGTTAGAAAAGCCCAAGTGGTTTTGACATTTGAAGATGGCTAATTCTGAAGGAAGCTGGATCATATTCAACAAGGAGGACATACGCGAGGCATGGTATATTAGCATCCTTGAAGCCATGAGGAACCCACAAAATTTCTAAAGCTGACCAAAACCACAGGCCATAATGAAGGCATAGTAACTGTCAGCATAGATGGTTGCTATCTGGAGAAGATGATGGTGCAGGCTTCAGTAAGGGCTACCAATTTAGCCCTTGTGCAGAAAACACTTATAAAAAGATGGCTGAAGCAAAAGACAGCTGTCACCAAAGATGGTAAAAGCCAGCGATACCAAAGAGGGATTGAAGAGCCTTGTTGGTCTATGGAATGTGTAAGGTCTCAATGGCGTGGCTGCAGTCAGAGAAAGACACCTCTGACTATGAGCCACGGTAAAACCCAAGTACATAACAGTGGGTTGGATAGCTTGAATCTCTTTTTTTTTTCTGGAGTCATTAAAGCTGAGGGAATGTAAGGCCAACAATAACTCTAGGTCTGGCAAGCAAAGGAGCAAATCATCAACATACTGAACCAAACTAGAACTGTGGGGAGGCTGCAAAGTCTAGAGGTCCTGGTACAGTTTGGTAGGAAAAAAATGGTAGGGAAGTTCCTAACCTCCTGGGGTAAATGAGTCTAAGGTTATTGCTACCCTGGAAAGGTGAAAGCAAGCAGAAATTGACTGTTGGGGTGCACTGCTATGGCAAAGAATGAAGAACATATATCAATTATAGTAAACGAAGTAGATAAAAGGGATGCCATGGAAATGGGATTCAGGACCACTGGGTATAACAAAGTTGCTGATCAAATGGAAGTAATGGACAAACCAATAGACCTGTTTCCCTTCAGGTATAAATTTCCCAACCTTTGGTAGGGGCTGGAAGGGGGGATTGCAGGGAGACTAGATGAGAACAAGGCCCCCTAACTTTACAAAATCATTGATGAGGGGCTGAATGCTTTCATCGGTTTCCTGGGACAGGGGATACTGTTTTGAAGACTGAAAGATTCACCTTATTCCAAGAATGAGAACAGGGTCCCCCAGGACTCATCTCACATCCATTCCCCCACTCATCTACTGGTCAGGAGGGACAGGGTCAATCCAAGTGAGGTCAGGCATTGTTTCAGGTGGTGAAGGTGTACTAAGAGAGGGAACAGTGGCACTGGGAAGTCAGGGATGTGGAACTGAAGAACCTTACCTAAGCACTGAATAATACAACTCCACCAGCAAAGCAAGTCCCAATCCAAGAGGCTAATGAGAGAAACAGAACTCACAAAGAAGGATGACTGCCTTGAAGGTCTTGGAGTCAAATTGGGAGAAGTTGGGTGACTACAGTCTAAACTGCAACTCTGGATTCCAACAGCCATGACAGTTTGATCAATGAGGGGAACAGGAGAGATGGCTTTGTCACTAAGGACCAAATAGGTGGTAATAGTGTCTCCCAAGCAAGGGACATCTGTGACTGGACACTTTCAAAGTAATGAAGAGATCCCAGTGGGGGAAGGGAAAGGGAAAGACAAATGAAAGTTGGGCTGTTTCACTGGGGGTCCCTGGAATACCCTGTAGCATGGGTAATCTTTTATGAGAGTTGGGGACATTCATTCTTTCCAATGTCTACACTGACAGCAGTAGGTACATTGTCCTGAGGGAGGGGCTTTTAACTTGCTGTAGGCAAAGGAGGGTTGGAAAGATATGCAAGAGGACTGCCTGAGAGGTCACTGTTCCTCCTACCCTCCAGGGACTGAATCTGTAACATGACTCACTTCTGCTCTTTTCTCTTTTTTAGACTTCTTTTGTTCAAATAGACGAGAAGACATGTGAGGACTTCTTTCAAAGTGGCTTCAGTGAGGTTAGGCTAACATTTCTGGCAGCTGGAATACAAGGGCTCCCTAAGACCACTTACAAAAATGGGTCTTTAAACTCTTTTGCCTCCTCTGGATTTTGGAGGCCTCTAACGTTATAAAAACAGCATTGTTAACAGGGCAAAATAGTTTCTGGGATGCTCATCCTTTTGCTGGACACAACTGATTTCACCCCAATCTAGCTAATTAAAAAATATTTCCTTCAACTCTTACAGGACCTCCTTGTGTGGCCACCCCATGTCCCAAAGGGCGTTCTTTAGGCCAGGCTTACTTTTCTTGGACCTCATTGCCAATCAGGACCACCATCAACTGTTTGGTATCTGTCCAGGTTAATCTTCAGGCTTCAAATAAAACTTTCAATTTCTCAGTATATTCCCTTGGCTTTTCTTGCAATTTGGGGAAATTAGATTGCCAAGTGTAAAACTCAGTGAGGGACCAGGGGATGTGGACAAGTTGGGAAGGGCCACTAGATTGGGGAAATTCCTGGAGGATGATGAGGGTCTCAGGAGCTTCTCCCTCAGTTTTAGCCTCTGTCTAGTGCTTCCTGTTGATTTTCGCGCACCTATGCTCAGCAACCTCCCAGCAAAGGGAAAGTGGGTTTGTGATGGAGCCTGAGGTAGGGGCATTTTTTTCTGGGAGAAGATGGGCAAACAGAGGGGGTGGAGAGGGCAGCGTCAAATCCAAAAGGTCCTCAGGGATTGGAAGGTGCAGTTCCTTTGATAACCAAGGGATTGGTGGATATAAGGGACATGGAAGATCAGGGTTCTTATTTTTAAGGGCCTTAATGTGCTCCTTTAATTTCTTTTCGTTCTCATCCTGGGAGCTAACAACGGAATCAATGTTCTTTTTAGTGACCTCTTACCATAAAAAATGGGAGTCCATCTGACGTGGGTGTTTAGTTTCAATAGCCCCACAGAGGGTAACTAATTTGACCAGGTCGAATGGGCCTTCCAAAAGAAATTGCAATATCGAATTATCCCACGTATAAAAATACCATTTACATTGGTATTTGGTGGCTCTGAGGCCATAAAGTTTAAACATTTTATCTGCAAGCATAACCAAAGTGGGTTTTGAAGTACTGAAGCCCATTATAAGGACAAACAACAAAAACAACCATAAACATGTCTGCTATGTTAGTACACCTGTGGTTGGAACACAGGAGGCAGGATACAACAGACCTCCCAGGCTTGGTTGGCCACTCATAAACTATGGGAGAAATCTGTCCAAAAAAATTCCTCCTGACGGCTCGTGGCACATAGAAATGTGGCCCTTGCTTTTTTTCAGTGCTGCTTTCATAGTTCCAGCCTCAATGGAGTCCCAGTGTGGCTGCCACAAATGTTAGTGCCAGAGTCAGGTCCTCAATTCATGGATCTAATCCATCACGAAAGAAGCCTGTCAGCAGACACAAGGGCTCAGGAAGGCTACTTAGTGGCCACAGATATCTCTGTCCAGGGAAATGACTTGTGATTCCAAAATACCAATATAGGCCACAAACATACATGAAATAAGCATAAGTGCTCACTGACAAAGCTGTTACAATTATCTCTGGGGTTGGCTCGGTTACTATTAAGGAAACCAGCCTCCAAGATACGCAAAATAGGCCTTCGATCAACCTACCCATCACTGAAGGAAAGAAACTACTCACCAAATTCCTACTGCAGGAGAGATTTTGAGTAGGCAGAGCTGTGAGACTTCTGGGTCCCTACTTCCAAATTTAGGATAATGGGAATAACCAGGTAACCAGACCAAAAATTTGAAACAATGTTGGTTTTATTGAGTTCATCAGCAAGGCTAGCTCTCTTGCTCTGGTAGAGTCATACCTTCTAGGGAGAGAGCAGTGCTTATATACGGTTTGGGTGATAGAAAGGAGCAGGGATGGTGTGTCTAGTGCTGACTGGTAATAACAATGTTCCCAGGGCTCTGAGACGGATCTTAAATTATATTTGTTTGTCCACTGAACCCAGCTTACTGAGGTTAAACTAATTCTCAGATTTGGGGTACAAAACAGGACATGTCAGCATCTTGTTCTGTGTTGTTTGTTATTATAGATGGGGAGCCAGCAGGGAGTATGAGAGGAGGGCATTGACATGTGACAGGATGGTGGGGTCAAGTCCTACACACCCCAAGCAATTCAGTCTGTATCGGTGGAGGGAATTTTCACATGAGGAATAACCCTATGCTGATAAAATCATAGGTACAGATAAGACCAAACCAAGACCCATCAAATCATGGCCTCCAGGTACATATCAATATTTAGTGCACCTCTCTCACTATGCCAGGGAAAGCCTACTAAGTGGGTGTTATCTTCTCTCCATCTGAAACACCAGAATTCTAACAGGATTCTACTGCATTAGAGTAGTGTCTAATGATAGCTCCATGGGCCCTGCCATCTGCATGACCGCTAATAGAAGGTGGGATGTCTAACATGTGTAGAATACTTTTTCAACTTTCAAAATGCTTTCGCATGGAAAATATCCTTTCACTGTGGACATATGCTATATGTACTGACTTACAAGTATAAGAACAGCTGCAGCTGTTTGATTATACACACTTTCAAAGAGAGGAGTTTTTGTCATGCAAATGACTTCTTCATTAGAATCTATTCCTTGCATTGCACAAAGATCAAAGTCATCCTTTAGAATCTGAACAAGAAGTAACAGCATTTCTTAGCTCCCTAAGACAGTCCAGATGTGCATGGTCATCATTTTTGGAAGCCTTAAAACTCAAGAAATTTATAATTATTTTTTGGACAGCATCTTATATACAAATCATTAAGGGCAAAATCAGACTTTGATGCCAGCAGTTGACAAAAAGAGTGAAGAAGAAAGAGAAACTAACAATTTCTATGGCCTACTATCTATTCTTTCATTCCTTCAATCAATTAACAATTATTAAGGGCCTATGGTGTATAATGCACTGTACAAGGTATTGGAGAAAATACTAAAATAAATAATATACAGGCTCTGTGGCCATGTCTTATATCTATGAACGTCATCATGCTAACACTGTTGGAAAGCAAGGGGTGATGGAGTGAACTGAGTCATCCACATTCTGTTGTTAATTTCCCTTCAGTATCAATAACACCAGTATTGGGATGGTTGCTAGGACATTATGGCCATGGAACAAATCAAACCTAACAAAGCCACATGGAGCTCAAACCCTTAACTGTGGCTTCATTCATTTATTCAATATTCAACAAACATTTGTTAAGCTTCTAGTTTAGTACAAGCACTATGATAGGGACTAAGCAAACCCAAAGATAAATAGGTAGAGTCCTCACTTCCAGGTGCTTATAATATAGTCAAGGAGTTAAAATAAATGCACAAATAAATATAATGTAGGAGAATACAGCAAGTGCATAAAAAAGTATAAAGAAAGCCAATCAGTCAACAAGCATCTATTAAAGTGCTTACTATATGCCAGGTACTATACTGTGAATTAAAGCAAGTAGGAAGGAAAAGAGTTAATTGGGAAAAAAATTTAAATAAAAAATCTCTAAAGGTCTGATAAAGAGACAACAAACATAGAAATACTTAAGATCAAGAGCCATTCCTCAATGGATAAGCAGTCAAAGAATATTAACGAAGAGTTTTCAAAAGAAAAATTTTAAATTATTAACAATCATAGAAAAGACCTCTCCAAATTAGTACTAATAAGGGAAATACTAATCAAAACAACTCTGAAGTTTCACTTTGAACTCTGTTAACTGGCAAAGATGACAAAAGAAGGAAAGAATCAACCTTAGAAGTACTGCACAAAGACATCAAGGCACACTAATACACAACTGGTGGAGCTGCGAGTTGTTCCAGTTGTTCTAGAAAGCACCCTGGAATTACACTTTTAAAAAGAGAATATTCATATCCCAGTGCTATGTATGAGGTCAAAAATAGAACAGTTTTATACACATCAAAATATTCATAGCAATTTTTTTTCTCTAGCAGCAAAGAACTGGAAACAAAAAGATGCTGATCAGTTGGTGAATGGCTAAACACATTGTGGTGCATGAATGTAATGTAAGATTGTCATACCACAAGAAATAATGAACATGAGGAATTCTGTGAACCATGGAAAGATTTAGATGGACTGATGAAAAGTGAAGAAAGCACAACCAATAAAACAATATATACAATGATTACAATAATGTAAATGCAAAGAATAAAAATCAAAGTTGAATGCTATGCAATTATAAAGACCAAATTTGGTCACAGAGAAAAGATGGGAAAATGTACATCCCTCCTTTCTTTGCAAAGGTTAAGTACTTTGGATCCGGAACATAACATTTCCTATCAGACTTGGTTAATGTGTTGGTTAGTTTGACAGAACTACTTTTTGCCCTCTTTTTTTTTTAATTCTTTAATGTACTGATGTAAATTGCATTGTAATTATTAAATACTACAGGAATTTAAGGAAAGGAGATCTCAATGTGTACTGCAGTAACTGGGGGAGGCTTCATGGAGTAAGTAGGACTTGAGCTGGGCCTTAAGTGACACAGAAGACTTGGACAGTGAAGGAGAAACAGGAAAACCAGGATAATTAATGGTCATATAAACAAAAGAAAAGAATTAGCCAGTTGTTTACTGTATCAAATTAATCAAGGAGAAGTGTCTAGACCTACAGGCTCTTCTGAGTAAGCTTCAATTACCAATCAGCTTTTATAATATAAATTGAAAGGAAATAATGAAATGGAAATAGATTGGTTTACTTCTGTTATTGCTGTTTTGGTTAAGAATGCTTCTTGTTTTTCCTTTTTACAATTTAAAGAAGACAAGTTTCTTCAGGCAGAGCAAAACTAGTTCTTTGATTTTTAAAAATACGCATATTTACTTTCCTTTTATTACTAGGCTCGTAAGATAAGAAAACTAGTAGATGAGGAAAATATTTAACCAATTCAACTCAAGATACATGAATTAAGGACCTACAGAGTGTATAGCCCCCTGCTAGGTTCTGAGAGTGATCAAAACAAAGTACAGGTAAGACCCATTCCCTGATCTCATAGATGTTTATAATCTCATAGGTTCTGATTCTTAAACAAACTGGGACCTGGAAGATCTAGAAAAAAAGGAGTTATAGTAATCAAAAACAAAAGTGACTGAGGCACAAAATTTTTATCAAAGGAGTTTAACTGGTGATAATTAAGCATAAATAGCACTTAAACCTGTCTTACTCAACAGAATAATCACATATGTAGCATGACTTACCTATCGACTTGTGATAAATGACCATTATTAGTATTCATATCTGTATTACTCAAAAATGGAACAATCATTTATGTAGCATGACTTACCATGAAAACTCATCTTCCATAAACAATTGTTTTATTTCCATATCACATGTTCTAAGACTGCAATCTCTTCACATGGTATGGAATGGTGACAATCGAGTTACTTTAGCACTTTTGGTCTCAGTTTCTTCATCCATAAAATGAGGAGGTTAGACTAAATCTGGACCTCTGAGGTCCCTTTTATGTCTAAACGTACTTCCTATGACCATATTTTATATAAAATGATGAATAGAATAATTACCATTTCCCATAATACTTATGTGAAAACTGCCACTTTAGAGTTTTACATTCAATACAATGCAAAACTTTAACAGCGTCTATTAAAAACCCAATTAATCTATGAAAATGTACTTACTTGAAATATCAACTCAGATTTTACACTACACTATTACATTTGCAATTCTCCTCACAATAGGCCTATGAAGTAGCTAAAGTATATATTATTCCCATTTTATAGATGAGAAAACAGCCTTGAAAAAAAAGAAATGATTTGCCCACAGTAAACATAGCTGCTATCAGGGTTAATTCAGCTAATTAAGTATCATGGCTCTCATAGTTAATAATTGTCACAAATAGGATTTAAACTCAGGTATTCTGACTTCAAGTCCTGTCTCTGATACATATTAACAAAGGCAAGTCATTTAATCTCTCAGAGAGGCACAGCAAGATTATAACTTACAGATAAACTGCTGATTTTCCTAATAGAGGGAGTTTCCAAATCAGAAGTTCCCTACACTGACAAAAATCACAGGCCAAGCCCAAAACCCCCTCAAACAAATTTTTAAAGCTGTCATAGTAAAAACCAACCATTATTTGTATTCTTTAAAAATTAGAGATCTAATTCTTTTTTTTACTAAAGTCATCCTTTTGTATATATATGTTGCAACAATTTGGCTAGCAGCTGCTGCAGGGGGTAAAAAACCAACACAAGCCCGACAACAAGCCCAGGTTCTTTTGATCTGCTTTACTAAGGAAAGCAACGTTAAGGGGTTAACAATCTCAGTTTAATCAAACATGCAAATATCATTCACTTAGTTCAGGGGAAAAAGCCAGCACCCAGAACTTCAGAGCAAATACAAATTACAAACATCAACAGACAGATGTCTGATTCAAATCTCAATGTATAGTTACCAGAGTTTAACAAAGTCCAAACATCCAAGTTTACAAGTTGGAGGGCTCTTAACTACAGCGGCCTGGAGTCTCCACATCAGCACACCACCAAGAGTGGGAGCCCTAAGCAAATAGCTCTGTCTTCTCTTTTTCATGCACTCTTTAGCTGTCATCAAACATCATCTGAGACACTAGAACTTAAGCTCTTAGTATTGGCTCTGGTATTAGCAACTCCCCTTAGTACCCTGGGGGCTTCATGCCCACATGGGCTTAGCACCTATTAGCTAGGGGTTTTGAACCTACTTGGGAGCAAAGATATAATCAGACCTCCCTTCATTGGCCCCACCTTAGTTAACAATGCACTATATAGCACCTCGATATAGTTATATTTTAATAGAATTGACTGAGTAGAACAGTGATTTCCGAACCACTTTGTAGGCATAAAAACTTCCAAGCATATTCTCTGTACATGTATATATGTTTAGAAATGTATTAGTGTTCTAAAATGTATAATGAAATGCATAAAAAGAAATTTTAAAAGGACAAGATAAAGATGAAGTAAACATTTTTAATCTTATTACCAATACCAAACTCCTTCTGTTCTCACAAAAATATCATTAACTTTTTAGTGAAAGCAAAGTGATTGAATATGCCTTGTTGTTTTTAAATTTTTCATTCAACACTTTTTAATAAAGCAGTTCTATGGTCTGGCTCCAAGTTCAATTTATTTCAACGTTGGATTTTAAGGATTCTCATAACTGAAAGATACCTCACAAAGATACATACATTCAAATGGAAGACATATGTGCATCACTGACTATGCTTACTAAATCATGATATTCATTTTTCAATTTCATCCACAAAAATGAAAATGTGTTTGTTCAGCTAGCGAATTTCCATCTTTCTTGATGTCAATCATTTGTTCTTACCAACTAACCAGAAGGTGATGCATTTTAATATTTTTAACAAGTGGGTTCAAATCTACTGGAAGTCTTTATTTGGAAGATTCTTAAAGAAGTTGGAAAATTCTGGCTCCAAGGTTTTTAAGTGTGTAGGTCTGAGAATTTTTATGGGTAACACATTTAGATCATTTTTTGGCAACAAAAGCTTTGTTGGTTTGCTAATATCTCAAGGTACTACATATACTTAGGGTGAGGTTTATTCTTACCAACAGTGAATATAAATCTATATTTCAAATAATATTCTTGGTAATTTCTAAATGGTATTTTTGAACTTGCTGGATCTGATTAGACTGTCATTGTTTTCACCTTGTTAAGATTGGCTGACAAAAAGCTCATACTAGAAGAAGCATCAACTCAGTCATTTTCTTATTACATTATTACTATTATCTTGTGCTTACTAGCACAGTGCCTGGCATTTAGTAAGTGCTTAAAAAATGTTTATTGATTGACTGATCTTCAATCTTTTCTTTTCAGGAGCCTTCAAAAGTTACTTGTCCACTTTGTAAGGGATAATTTAGTTAAAACTAAAGAGCACAACATGACTAATATGAAAATAAGTTTAATATGAATGTATATGAAGAGCCTATATCAAATTGCACACCGTCTTGGGGAGGGGAGTGAGAGGGGAGGGGGGAGAAAATTTAAAACTCAAAAGCTTATGGAAATGAATGTTGAAAACTAAAAATTAATTTTTTAAAAAACTAAATAACAATTTGTAAATCCATTTAACTGGTACAAATAAACTACAATATATTGAAATACATTAAAATTAGATAAATGAGTAAGGGTGCAATTGTCAATACCTATGTGCTGTGGAAGTCACACACAGCCCTCAGATGTGCTCTGTGTGACACATGACCAACTGACCTACAGACCAATTAACATATTAAATATTAGTAAAGCCTAACTTTTTTTTGCAATAAAAAATATTGAAATATTTTCTTCCTTTAACCCAATGGGTCATCTTGAGCAGCTCCTGTGGTGTATGAATACCACTTTGGAAACCACTGCATCATGGAATGGATGCTATACAGTAAGTAGAAAGAACAAATGATACCTGTGGAATCAGAAGTCTTTAGTTCGATATAACCTGTATGATCTTGGGCAGGTCTAGGCCTCAGTGTCCTCAACAATAAAAATAAGGGTTGTAACAAATGGTCTCTAAGGTCCTTACCAGCTCTAGAGCTGTGATCCTGGGATATGACCTCCATTCATAGAATCCAGTGGCATCTTAAAGCAACACTTGTCTAATGGGTTCTCTAAATATAAGCTATAGCATCATCCCACCAACTCCACATATGTGTGCACTGAGGAGGATTGGCAGTGCTCTGCTGTGTGAGCACCTCTGTGTCATGGGCTGGTACCAACATTAGATAGTGGTATCAAGGCAATACTCCTGAAAAGAAAGAAATCTTTTAATTCTGCACTTCCTGGGGCTTAGTTCTCCTCCAAGGCATTTCACTTCTATAAAGAAGGTGAAGTTGGATCTGGTAGACTTCATCCTTTCCTTCTTGCACCTCTCTCATACCTATAGTTGCCGTTCCTCTTCTTCCCCCACCTCTCCCAGTACCTAATGCCCTAATGCTTCTGGATACCCAGAGCCCTCACTTTATTCTCCCCCTCTCCTGTACACACACATACACAGATACACTTAAGGACTAAAGGGTTCCCCTTCAAGTTTGACCTCAGAAGCTAGAACTGCTCCAAAATTCAATGCAATCTACATTTACTGAACACCTCCTAAGCTAGGTAATGGGAAGACACAAAATAAAAAATGATAATTTTTATGGGGGGATGTGACATTTACAAATGAATATTACATTTAGAAAAAACTGTGATGAGAAATTAAGTGTTCTTTATTTCCTCAGATATTCTTAGAATACTTTGGATTTCTTCTTATCACAGTTTTCTTTTGTGTCGTATTTATTTCAGCTTGGGGAATCAGAGAAAATTTCATAGAGAAGGTGACATCTGAGTCAGACTTTAAAAAAAAAAAGAGGAGTTTAGGAATTGGAGGTATAGTGGAAGGACTGTGAGCTGTGTTCAAATCTGGCCTCAGATACTGACTAGTTGTGCGAACCTGAGCAAGTCACTTGGCCTCTCTCTGCCTCATCTGTAAGACAGGGAGTAACAGTAGCATCTACATCACAGGGTTTTTGTAAGGATCAAATGAGGTAACACATAATGTGCTTTGCACATCTTAAAGTGCTATCTTTTATAAAGGACTATTACTATTATTATTATTATTGTTATTATGGCCTGTGTGAATCGAGAAGTAGTGTGAAATAAGGCTAGGAAGGTAGGTGGAGCCAGAATATGAAGCACAATAAATCTGAATCTCTCTACTTCCAGACATAATCAGTTACATCTCCTCAATATGGATATCTCAGCTAATAATAAGGAAAATGCTTGGCACACAGTAGGCATTTAATAAATGCTAGCTTAGATGACTTACTGACCAACTGATTAAATAAATTCAAAAGTGTAAATTACCATTCCGTGGGGCATTAATATTTTTAAATATTCCACAACAACACCTCAAAACAAATATCAAATAGTTGTATTTTGGGCAACATGATAGGACAATGAAGGCTAGATCTTTTGTAAAGCTTTTCTCCTACCCTTCAAAATCACTCTACCTGCCTACTATAACTACGTGTAAGACCAAATTTGATCCAACACAGGGCTATGTCACTTCTACCATACTACTTCTGATGCCTGGCTCAAATAAAAAAGTCAATTATTATTTTATCATCATTATCATTGAATCATCATTATCATGTTGTGAAAGATGAGCCAGAGAGTAGTTTTTATTTGATGACAGAGGCAACAAGGAGTCATTAGAATGTACTGAGAAGGGGAATATCATAGTCAGAGCAAAATTTTGGAAAATCACTGTAGTAGATGTGTAGAGCTTAGACTGAAGTGAGAAGAGATCTGAGGCTATAAGACCAATTAGAAGCCCATTGTACTACTCCAGGAGAGATAAAGTTTGAACTAGCGTGGTGGCTGTGTGAATAAAAAGGAAGGGACATATGCAAGAGATGCTGTTAAGGTACAAACAAGTTTTGGCAATTAATTTCAGGATACGAGTAGAGTGAGGATTCAGGTAAATTGAGGAGTCAAGAAGAACACCAACAGTGAAGACCTGGGAAAGATGGTGGTACCCTTGACATATCCAGGGAAATCTGGAAGAGGGATGAGTCTGGAGGGAAAAATATGTTCTAAGACCCTGGGCTTTGCTTGATGAGCTTTCATCTTATTTTACCTGGTATTGGTCCTACCAAACCACTTCCCAGCTGTGTCCAAGCCATGGTACCATGCTCCAACCTCCCTTTCCCCTACTCTCCAACTCTTGCTTCCTTACAAGTATTGTCTTCTTCTATTAGATTGTAAATTCTTTGAAGGCAGGAACTATCTTGCTTATTTGTATCCTTGATGCTTAGCACAGTTCTTAGAACACAATAAGTGCTTAATAAATACTTTTTCATTCATTCAGTATTGTTTTGGAGATAATCAACTGGAGATAAGAATAGACACTAAGGCTGAAAAACAGATTTTGAGAGACATTTGCATAGACCCTATTAATAAACCCTTAGGAGCTGATAAGGTCACTTAGTGAGAAAAAGTATAGAAGAGAAGAAGTCTCAGAGCATAGCCTTTGGGGGGGTTGGGTGTGGAATCTTACTCTCATCTAGGTTGAAGAGGAAAAAAAGTACATATCTGAAGAGGTTTAGAAGTTTTCTGAATTTCCAGAAAGGTGAGAAAATTGGGTGATAAGGTTGGGGAAGGACTTTTAAAAGGATGTATAGAATAAGTTTAGGAGAGTAGCGGGGAGAAGATGAGGAAAAGAATTTTAGAGAGGTGGGTAAAATAAAGAATAAGAGGAAAAGAGGAAAAGATAAGGTAACATGGATAGGGTAAAAAGAGAGGCTGGGAAGGAAAATGAGTAAAAATAAGATGGAGGGAAATTCATAAATAGTAATTATAACTTTGAATGCGAATGGGATGAACTCACCCATAAAATGGAAATGGATAACAGAATGGATTAAAAATAAGAATCTAACAATATGTTGTTTACAAGAAACACATTTAAGAATCAAAGATACACACCGAGTTAAAATAGAGGCTTGGAGTAGAATTTATTATGTGTCAGCTGATACAAAAAAAAAGGCAGGGATAGCAATTATGATCTCAAAGTTAAGGCTAAAATAGATTAAATTAAAAGAGATAAACAGTAACTATGTTTTGATAAAAGGGTTAGACAATGAAGCAATATTAATATTTCAATTACACTAAATTAAAATATAACAAATGTAACCAAGATCAGAAGGAAAGCAGAAAATTAGGGAAAAAAATTTTAATCCACACTTTCTCAGATAAAGAGCTCATATCTAAAATATATAAAGAACTTTATCAAATCTATAAGAATGAGAGTCATTCCCTAATTAAAAAATGGCCAAATGATATGAAGACGCATTTTTCTAACAAAGAAATCAAAACAATTTATAGTCATATGAAAAAATGATCTAAATCATTATTGATTAGAGAAATGCAAATTAAAATAACCTTTAGATATCATTTTACACCTACTAGAGTAGGCAAAATGATAGAATGGGAGAGTGACAAATTTTGGAGGGGATGTAGAAAAAATGGGACACTAATTCATTGTTGGTGGATATGAACTGATCCAACTATTTTGGAGAGCCATCCAGATTTATGCCTAAAGAGTTATTAAACTACCTATACCCTTTGACTTTGCAATACCACTACTTAGGGTATTTCCAAAGATCATTAGGGAAAAAGGAAAAGAACCTATATGTTCCAAAATGTTTATAGCAACTTCTTTGTGTTGGCAAAGAACTGAAAATGGCAGAGATGCTCATCAATTGGGGAATGGCTGAACAGACTGTGGTATATGATTGTGATGGAATAGTACTGTGCTACAAGAAATAATGAGCTCAATGATTTTTGAAAAAAATGAAAAGACTTGCACAAAATAATGAAGAGCAAAATGAGCAGAACAAAGAGAACACTGTATATAGTAACAGCAATATTGTTTTAAGAATGATTTTAAGTGAATAAGTTATTTTGACTATTATAAATACTCAAATTAACTATAAAGAACATATGGAGAAAGACACTATCTATATCCAGAGAAAGAACTGATAAATAGAAGTGTGTATAGAATAATTTTATATATATGTACCTATTTGTGTCTGATGACAACCATCTCTAAGGTGAGGTGGGGGGAGAAAATAAAAAGAAATTTACACAATAATTTTGTTATATATTTGAAAGGAGTAGCAAGTTATGCATAGTAGATTTCCAGTTTCATGTGCAATCATCTTTTTATTACACTATGTTATGAAAATGCATGTTTTATTCCATAAATTAAAAAAAAAGATTCACCCACAGGGACTTGATGAACCAGCAAGAAAGACTGAGTTGGACATTTAGGAGAACCAAGAGAAGGTAGTGTCAAAAATCCAGAGAGGAGAAAGTATACAAGAGGAGAAATCAGCCAACAAAATCAAATGCTACAGAGAGGGCAAGAAAGATAAGGACTGTGAAAAGGACATCAGATTTGGATAATAGTGAACATTTGATAATTTGTAAGTACTTTTGTAAGCACTTTACATAAAATATCTCATTTGTATCTCAAAAAAAAAACCTTTGAGATTCATGATGGAAAATAATCCACATGTAGAAAAAGAGCTATGGAATCTGAATGCAGATTGAAGCATACTATTTGTTGTCTCTTTTTTTTGTTTCTTCTTTCTCATGGTTCCACCCATTCGTTCTAATTCTTCTTTATAACATGACTAATATGAAAATATGTTTAATATGAATGTATATGTAGAGCCTATATCAGATTGCATACCATCTTGGGAAGGGAGAGAATGGAGGGGGAGAAAATTTAGAATTCAAAATCTTATGGAAGTCAATGTTGAAAACTAAAAATTAATTAATTAAAAAAAACCCTGTGAATTAGATGCTATTCTTATCTCTATTTCATAGATAAGGAAACTAAGACACAGAAAGGTTAAAACTCAGTTTTTCCTGACTCCAAGTCCCAAACTCTATCATGCCATCTAGCTGCCCTTAATACCATACAAAATAGAATACTATACAGAATCCTCACTCCTATAAATCATAACATTTTCTTTGAGAATCATTCCTGAATTAGAATGTCTATGTAGGAAAAGCCAAGATGGAAGAGTAGTTGAGGAAGTACAGTTGAGCTCTTCCCTACAACTTCTCCACCAAGACCTAGAAAACACACCAAACTAAGTTCTAGTTGGAAAATATAAGAAAACCTCACAGTGAGTCACTTTGCCAGCCCTGGTCAGCATAGGGAAACACATAGAAAGAAATGTGAATGTTAAGACAGGATCTATCCAGGAAGGGCAATGAGGGTTCTAGATCAGGGTCTGAAAGAGAGTCAAGATAATGAACCAGGGTAAGAGGAGGTGCCAGATTCATTACAGAGAGGTTTGACCTTGTATAGGATGGAAGAACAGGTGCTAGCAAGATCTGTCATTCACTTCCAGTTCTGGGTCACAGATCTGGGGCAGACTGAGGAGGAGACCTGCACTTAGGGCTGGCATTTGGGGTAAGGAGCCCTAGGCTGTGTACAGAACAAGGACAAAGTTGAGAAGCAAGCAGTAACTATATGGCTCTGATCCTGGGAGCAAAGCTTAGTGGGGATCTTAGTTGCAACATCCAGGCCAGTTTGAAGCCTGCAGTGGAATAAACAGAGCAGAAAATCTAGAACAAAGGGGAGTCTGCTGTTCTATCGCTCTGAACCAGCAAAGCTTTCCAGCTAACTAATAGTGGCCGAATCCAGCAACAATCTATTACACTTCCAATAAGAGACAAATTCACAAGCGTGTTGCCCAGACACAAACTCAGGTCAGGAACTTGTAGAACTCAGGCCAGGAGGGCTGTGATCAGAGTTTGCCCTGGATCATACCACTCTGGAAGCATTAAAAGCTTTCGAGTCCCAGATTGAGCTGTCCCCAAGAAGTTGGAATAACACGACACTCAATCACCACCACCACCGCCACTACCCCTCTGCAAGAAAGCATTAGTAGGACCCAAAAGGACACAAATCCAGCCCAGACATTCTCTCCAGTACTGCACTGAGCCCACCCCAAATACAAGTCCAAAGTCAGGAAGAAGGCTGAAAAAATAAGCAAACAAGAAAATAAGCCCACCATAAATACTTACTATGGTGACACAAACCCAGAAAAGAATGACTCCAAAACATCATCAAGCAAAACCTCAAAGAAAAATATAGCTCAGGCCTAAGTTCAATTAGAATTCCTAAAAGAGATGAAGTGAGACTTTTTAAAAAGTGTTTCTTATAAATGAAAAAAGGAGTGCTAGAAGAAAAAAATCAGAAAAGAAGTTGAGAGCTTTGGAAGAAAATACTGGAAATAAAATTATCAGCTTTTTAAAAGATGTACAATACCTTGCTCAAACAACAAAATCTTGGAAAAATCTGAATTCACCAAATAGAAGCCAATGACTTCATGAGTCAATAAGAAATATTAAAATAAAGTCAAAAGATTAGAAAAACAGAAGAAAATTTAAGGTATCTCATAGAAACACAAATGACCTAGAAAAAAATATTGGGGAGAGATAATTTAAGAATCACTGAACTACATGAAAGCTACGTTCAAAAAAAGAGCCTAGACATCACATTTCAAGAAAGAAAACCCAGATCTCTTAGAACAAGAAGGTAACATGAAAATAGAGGGAAAAAAGTCCACCAGTCACCTCCTGAAACCACAATATGAAAATTCCAAGGTACTCTATGGCCAAAATCCAGAGCTTCTATGTCAAAGAAAAAAAAATATTGCAAGAAGCCAGGCTGATATAACATCTAAGAGCAAGAAAAGGTGTAAAGTGAAAACTGATATTGTTGCTTTGAGATCAGGATTGAACCTTTGATTTCATTATATGGAATTCCCAAATGAGGAAACACCTTCTGACAATTCAGGTCAGCATCTTCTCTGAATCTTACAAAGAATTAGAACACTGAAAGATTAAGTGACTTCCCCGATTACAAGACAATGTGACAAACTTGAATTCAGATCTTTATGAGCCAAAAGCCAGCTCTGTGTTCACCACTCCATGACATGCTTTCATTTTATCTGTCCCTACTAGCTAGCATCCTATATCTCTCCTTACTTTTTATACTTACTTCTATCATATTATAAGGAATGTTTTTTAGCATAATATAAATTTTGAGTTGGCTTATTTGTGATTTCTTACCCAAGAAACATAAAAAATGCAGAAAACAGCACCATTTTCACAATAACTCACAAGCCGCAATCCTTCAGGTACCCACTTCCAGAAGCAAACTTCGGGTCTTTTTCAAGATGAAGTATCTTATTTATTATACAGTAGGAGCTATGGGTGGAGGAGAAGTGCTTGTAAGCCTCTTCCCCTATCCCTTCTACCTTCTGTCAGGGTCTCTAGCCTTGGGGCTTGGAGTTGTGGCTTGTCCAACTACTCCTGTGAGAACCCAGGTCAGCCATGGGCTGCTGACAGCTGAGGCTTCTATTTATTTCTTAACCATCTAACGAGTATACAACTACGCTAACATTTTTTTAGGTTTCTATCTTTTTTTAAGGTGTCAGTAATAAAGTTTTTTAGGGTTGTGCTCCAACGTCATTTCCCCCACAATCCTGTGGTTTTTATTGCTCAATTTTGCATAATACAGTACTTTTAGGGGAAGCACATGTCTAATTAGAGCATAACTGACTGTATCACAGTCCCAAATGTGCTTCTAGAGGAAGTAGAAATGGCACAAAATTGAACAAAGAATCCAAAAGGAACTGGATTAGCTAGTATACATGGAGTTAGATCCATGTTAGAGGAGATACAATTATGAGGGTGGTAAGGTATCAATTTATAAGCAGGAAAGGAAAAGGACAACAGAGAGTAATACCAACAACCACCCAACTATATGAATACTTTCCCATTTACATAAAATTTTCATGAGAATCATACACCTATGAATCCAGAGCATTCTTGAGAAGATAATTAATAAGAAACAGGTAGATTTTCACAACTGGTATTTCATAATGGAGAAGGAAATGACAAACTACTCTAGTATTTTTGCCAAGAAAACCCCCAAAAGGGGTCACAAAGAGTTGGACATAACTGAAAAATGACTGAACAACAAGAAAAATTCCATAGTTGATTGACATCTTAGCTGAAAGATGAAAAGAATACACAGTATCACTGAACTTTTTGCCTGTTGACTATAAAAAAATCCTTAATTTGAATAAATTGCTGTTCTAAAGGTTCCCTTTCAACAAGGTGTCTCACAAGTATATATCAAAACTGTGCAAGATTCCTTGAAAGATACAAGAGATAATTTTGTTTGATGATACCATGATCAGCATATATATTGAGGGACACATATGCATACTCTGCAAGAGGAAGAAATATAGAGCAGAGTCCAAACTGAAAAGGGTGATACCTTTGGATGGTAAGTTTTCCAGATACTCCTGTTTGTGGTAATGTGCTGGATGCATCAAGTCCTAGAACACTGTAGAGCCTTCTGGATAAAGTCTATAACCAATCGAAAGAACTTGTCCTAAGCATCCATATAGGAAAATCCAAGTAGATGAAAAATGGATTTCATCTAGAATGTGACAACATAGAATTCAACAAACTCTCATACGTACATATTCATATAACCTGTGATTTCACTGGTATGGGGAATTGTCAAGGTGAAGAACCCCTCTCCTCTGCAACTTATAGTCTTAGTTACCTAAGAAAGCAAGAAGGTTTAAAATGACAGATTCCTGGTTGCCTGCTGCTTCTCATCTAACATACATTCTTACTTACAATCTGAATAACTTCGTTTTCGGAGGAACTGAAAGTTAAGAGATATTCATTAAAATCTGGTTGTAGGTTGCATTCTTAATATGGAGGTTTTTAAGCAGATGCTTTCTGCCACTATTTCCTCCTTTACCCCTGGCTCACAAGAAGAGATAGTCCTCCTTGCCAAGAATAAACCCTCTACCTGCACAAGTGATCCCATTCTATCCTGTCACCTACAACAGAATGTCTCACACTCACTTATCTTCAATCTCTCCTTTTCTACTGGCTTCTTCCCTAGGGCCTACCACTCTGTCCTTAAAAAACCTTCATTTGATCTGTCCCCACTAGCTATCATTCTATATCTCTCCTCCCTTTTCAGGCCTAACTCCTTCAGAAGGCCATCTGCAATGAGCACTTCCTCTTCCTTTCCTCTCACTGCCTTCTTAACTCTGTAGTCTAGCTTGCAACTTCATCATTCAACCAAAACTGCTTTCTCCAAGGTTATTTAAGATCTCTTCATTGCCAAATATAATAAATTTTTTTCTCAGTCCTCATCTTTCTTGACTTCTCTGTATCCTTTTAAACTATCAATTATTCTATTCTCTTAGATACTATCTTCACCCTAAATTTTCATGACATTGCTCGCCTGGTTCTCTTCCTATCTGATTGTTCCCCGTCTCCTTTGCTAGATCTTCGTCCATGTTATGTCAACCAAATATGGACCATCTTTCACAGATGTCCTGGCCTCTCTTCTCATTTATGTCTATAATGTTTCACGTGGCAATGTCATCAGCTCCCACAGATTCAATTATAATCTCAGTGCAAATAATACCTAAAGTGACTTGTCTAGCCCTAACCTCTCTGCTGATTTCCAGTCTCACATCTGCGACTGCCTTTTAAGACATCTCAACCTCAATGCCTATAGACACTTTAAACTCAACAAGTCAAAAACTGAACTCGTTATCTTTCTCCCACCCCAAACTCTTCTTCCTAACTTTCCTATTACTGTTGAGGGTACCACCATCCTCCCATTCACCCAGGTTTGAAATCTACGCGTCATCTTCAACATATTATTCTCCCAATCTTCCCCTGCCCTTCCTATTGAATCAGTGATCAAGCCTTGTCATTTCTATATTTGTAACATCTTTTGTATACACACCCTTCTCTCTTCTGATAACTGCCACTTCTCTAGTGTAGGCCTTCATCGCTTCATGCCTAGACTATTGCAATATCTTTCTGGATGGTTTCCCTGCCATAAGTCTCTTCCCCTCTAGTCCATCCTCCACTCAGCTATCAAAATGATCTTCCTAAAACCCTATCACCTCCCATTCGATAAACTCCAGTGACTCTATCACCTCCAGAATCAAATAGAAAATCCTGTGTGGTGTATGAAGTCCTTTATAACCTGCCTACCCTCCGCCTTTCTACAGTGATAGCTAATAATAATAATAATAATAATAATGGCATTTACATAAAATGTTTTGAAGTTTCAAAAGTACTGCACATTCGTTGGCAGCTAGGTGGTGCAGTAGATGGAGAGCTGGGCTTGGAATCAGGAAGACTCATCTTCATGAGTTCAAATCTGGCCTCAGAGACTTAGTTATGTGACCCTGGGCAAGTCATTTATACCTGTTTGCCTCAGTTTCTCATCTGTAAAATGACCTGGAGAAGGGAATGGCAAACTACTGAAGTATCTTTGCCAAGAAAACCCCAAATGGGATCCCAAAGGGTTGGACACAACTGACAGTACAATTGTTATCTCATTTGATCATCACAACAACCCTGTAATATCAATTGTTATTCCCATTTCGCAGAAGAAACAAGCTGAAAGACATTAAGTAACTTTCCCAGAATCGCACAGCTTGCAAATATGAGATAGGATTTGAACTTCAGGCTTCCTGACTCCAACTCCAGAAATCAATCACTGTGACACATAGGTGGTAGAGGTAACAGCACAGAGAATGGTTCCCATTGGGTAAAGTACCTAATGGCATTTAGAAATGACTATGTGAAAGCTTCATAGGGCAGAGTGTTGTTCTACTTTGCTTTTCAGCAGGAAAAAAAGAGTCGTTTTTTTTTTTTTAAACACACTTCTTGGCTAAATTGCTAGAATTACCAGAAAAGAAAGACTAAAGAGAAGGCTGAGACCAGACTAGGCAAGGTGAAAACTGAATGAGGAGAATGGCATGGGCAGAATGGAGCACAAAAGGAACCAAAAAGTTAAAATACCAGCCTGATTTAGTACAGGGCTGAACTACCAAAAAAAAAAAAAGAAGCAAATACAAGAATTCCCTAAAAGACATGCTAATTAGAACCAGAAATTTGGACAGGTATTAATTAGGGGCTTCAATAATTAGGAAACCCAATAGAAGAGTTGAATTCTTGGTGCTGCTGGAAACATGCTGAGATTGCTGACCAAGAGAAAAATAACATCAGGGGGTGTATTTGAAGAACCAACATCTGTTATTTAATAAAGGGGGAAAAAGTTTTCCCATTAACTGTCTCTCGGGGTGTATTAAATACACCCCAAGGCATTAAGATGTGCTAAATTTAGGAGTAATTCAAAGGCCAAGAATTATAAACCCTTTGTGTTTTAACAAAGTGCTACTTAAGAAAAACCATTTCAAGTGATCTCAGCAGTCAGTGAATGGCAGTACAAGAATGCTCAGGCTCCTAACTTCCTTCCAGATTTGCGCTTCTGCCCACCTTATGTGATTACCCTGGGCTCTGAGTGGGCAGAGTGGAATGGAGGAGGTCCCTCATTCACCTGCAGCCAGGACAATAATAACATGGCGAAGGGGGGGGGACGACTCTGGGAGAGCCTCTCCTTTCTCCCTCACCGCACTCCTCAATTCCTAACACTCTTCTTGGATTCAGTCATCCAGATCTCTCGGAATAAAGGGCGCTTGGGCACAAAAGCCATTGTCTCAGAAATCCGCAGGCAGGCAGACGCGAGCAGCCCACGCGCAGCAGCTGCCGAGGAGGCGCAAGGGAGCGCAGCGTGAAAAACGAACTGGGGGCTCCGAACTGGGCCGGGGTGAATATGGGCAGCCGTAGCCCTCAAATCTCCGGCTTCTCTACTCCTAACCTCTGTGTAAAGCGGCCACAGCCGCGCCCCAAGATTATCATTACGAGATTCGATTCACTTCCCTGTGGCTGGTACTTCTGAAATTCCTGGGAGCAGCCTCCCAGGATAAGGTTTCCTTATCACCTTCTCCTCAATGGGAGGGGGGAAAGGGGGGGGGTCGAGATTCTCCGAACTGACCGGACTTCCAAAGACAGATCAAAGGCGGTGCCACCCCGACAAGAAAGCTGCTGCATTGCTTCCCTATACGCACCCCACCCACACCAACTTACGCCCCCACCCGGTTCGGTCCAGTGTCACGTGGGCCCCGGCGCGGAAGTGCCACTTGTAAAGTCGGGGCGATTAGAAATTTCCCTTCCCCCTCCTTTTTAGGGGGGAATCCCACGCGCCCCCCTCCTCCAGTCCCCGGAGCCTCAGACGCTCCCCCTCCAAACTCCGGGCTCATTCCGCTGTCCCTGGGCACCCCACTCCCATCACGGCTCCCCATGCACACCCTTTCTTTCTCCTCCCCAGGACTTTACCCGGCAAACCTTGTTTCCTTCGGGTTTTAGCCCTTGGACTCAGCCAGGCTGGCGGGATCTTCCCGCGGCGCTCACTCACCTCCCAATCTTCAGCCACTCGTTTGGGTGGGGTGGTTTCTTTCTTTTTTTTCCTTCAATGAAAAAGGATTTCGGTGCACACACCCGGTTATCTTCTGCCAGACGCCGGGCAGGAAGAGCGGCAAGGAAGGAAGCTTATAGAACAGAGAGAAAGGCGTCGGAGGGGGAAGAGGGTGGGGAAAAAGTATGAGTTAAAGTGCCTAGGAAAGGGGCCGCCCACACTCCCATCCTATAAGGAGGGGTTCTAGGAGAGGAGAGGAAAAAGGGGAGGGCCAGTCCCTAGTCTGAGAGAGGGGGACCAACGCTTGGATTAAAGCTAGTAATTACAGTGAATGCGCGCTTTAACTTCTGCAACTTCCATCGATAGGGCAATTAATTTTTGTCTTCTCTGCATAAGTCACTAAAGTGTTAATGCCCGCCAGGCAGCATTCAAGGTCAGTAATACTCAACGGCTACCCCCTCTGGGAAAAACTTATTATCTAAGAGCACGAAGAGGAGTAAAGTGACAACTCGGATTGACGCTCCGGGATCTAGATTGAACCCGTAATTTCATTAGATGGAATTCCCAAATGAGGAAACCCTTTTTTCCAGTGCAAGTCAGCGTCTTCTCTGAATCTTGTGGAGAATTAGCCCGATCACAAGACGATGTAACAGAGGAATTTGAATTCAGATCATTATGACCCAAAGGCCAACTCTGTGTTCAGTGATCCATGACATATGATCTGAAGCTCAGGGGGAAAAAACCAACTGAAGAATGTCAGAATTCAAACCCAGGTCTTCTGATTCCAAATACAGTGTGCTTTTTCCACTTAGTCACTACTTTAAAAAAAAAATCTAGTCTATTAACCCACACATGTACTTTTCTGTTTCTAAATTAAAAAAAAGTTTAAAAACAGACATTTGATGGTAGAGATAGGAAGCGTTGCAGTCTTACGATTTATTCAATTATCCTTGAATCTTCAGCAGTTTTTGACGTTGTCAATCACCCTCTTTTCTCCTTAATATCTTCTTCTCCAAAGTTTTTCATGACACTAGCCTCTCCTGGTTCTCCTGCAATCTGTCTCTAACCATTCCTTTTCTGTCTCCTTGCCACATTTTTATCCAGGTCTCTTCTACCAAACCAAGGGGTCCCCCAAAACCCTGTCCTGGGCCCTCATCTTTTCTATACAATTTCTCTTGGTGTTTTCATGAGCTCCCATGGTTTCAATTATCATCTCTATGCACTTGACTCTCAGATTTACTTGTCTAGCCCTAATCTCTCTCCTAACCTCAAGTTTTGCATCTCCAGCTGCGCCAGGGCCAACTCAAACCGGATGTCCCATAAATATCTTAAACTAACATGTCCAAAACTGAATTCATTATCTCTCCTTCTCCAAGTCCTCCCTGCTTCCAAATTTCTTTTTTATTATTTAGGATACAGTTATCCTCCCAGGCATTCAGACTCAGAACCTAGGTGTTATTTTCCACTCCTCACTTTCTCACACACACACACACACCCCATATTCAATTAGTGGTCAAATCCTATCATATCTAATTTCATAACACCTCTCCTCAAACACTTACTACCCTAATGTAGATATACCCTTATCATCTCAGCTAAATGAAACAATTGTACGAAGTCATCAGCCTCACTCTCTCTTCCAGAGTCATCAAAAATCCAGTGGCAGGACAAAAGTCAAAATGCCTGCTGATCCACTGGGATTCAGTGGATGACCTTGGCATGTTCGATGTCTAATTAAACTCTAAGCTCTCTACAATGCCTGTTTCAACCACCTTCATGGCAGTTGGAACAAATTGTTCTCATCTGCCCATTCTATCAGGAAAAGTCTTCACATGCTTGAGGCAGACATCCCTTAATTCACTGACAGGTTTGAGGCCTGTCAGTTACCCTCAGCCAGGGTGCATCCACTACCCATGCTACTGCTTCTTGGAGCCAAAGGCGAGAGTTGGGTGACAGGTAGACACCAAAGGTAGATGAACAGCCCTGAAAAGGGCTCAGCAAGCCCTCACACCAAAGGTGCTAGTCTTCCCTGAAGCCCTCCCCCTACCCCAGAACTAGAAGAGAAACAGAGTAAAGACAACAGAAAGGAAAGGTATGTAAAGAATTAATAAGAGAACTAGTCTTTTTCTTTTTACGTGGGAATGTCAACTGGACCAGAACCAGCCTCTAACCTAGGAATGACTGGCACCAAACAGAGCAAACCAGAGGCAGGTGTGTCAGAGATTAAACAAGTTTAATTAATTTCACAGTGAGGAAAACACTTGTAGCCCCCCTCCTGAGAAGGAGGGCTTAACATGCTGGGGCAAAGACAGGTATTATATACATTAAAAAAAAAAAAAAGCACAAGTGAGCTGGACCACAACACAATCATTCTTAGCAGTTCCTATTGCAGGCTCATGCGTGGATAATGCAGGTATTTCTGGGTCCTGTGGGAGTAGTTCTTAAGTTGATAATATCTTAAGTCTTAAAGGTCATTGAGCTTTGTGATTATTCAGTGGGGTACAGAACCAGAGTTAGCATATTGGAAAGAGGAGTACAGTACCTGGTTCTGTTCACTTGGCTGTTAAAAGAAACAGGGATTGTGAGGATGTCAAAAGATGTGATGGATGGCTTTAGGCACATTGGCTCTGAGGTCTCTGAAAAATAGGAGGAGCTCTAACAAATCTAAACAGTTATTGATTAATATGAAAATCATAAATCTCTCAGTGAACACCTGGTACTGGTCAAAGCAATACACTTTGCCAGAGGGTAATATCATCCAAAGCATAAAGGATTGTTGTTATGCCAAGCTTAGGGAACAGCCTACTTGCTGGACCTTACATCTAGAAAACAGGATGTTTCAAAATATCTCAACAAGAACAGCTGTAAGTTTCTAGGCCTTTATGTAGATCATACTTAATTGTAAGCATCACATTCTGTTACCAACTTTAAAATGTCTGCAGGATAAGAAAATTAAAAAGTAAATATGTCTTGGGAAGTAATCCTATATCTACTTTATAATTAATTATAATCGGTTTAGAAAATATTTCTTGATTTTATGATGAAGAAGAAATGTGATACATGTATAATTGGGTGGGAGAGGGGCTAGAGGGAAGGAGAGGATTTGGAACTCAAAATTTTTAAAAAGTGAATGTTAAATAAAGTATAATTACAAAAAATAAAAATACAAACAAGGAAGAAATATTACAATATTCAGTTGGGAAAACATTTGCTGCTGGCTATAGGCACTTCAAAGCATTAGTTTTTATAGCAGTTAACATTATAGAAATAATCATTTTTCACAGAGTTTGATGTAGAATACAGAATATCTGGCACAATGAATAGAGTGCTAGGCCTAGAGTTAGGAAGACTTGAATTCAAACCCAACCTCAAGATAATTACTAGCTGTGTGACCCTGGGCAAGTCATTTAACCTCTGTCTTCCTCAGTTTCCTCGACTATGAAATAAGGATAATAGTAGCAACTACCTTCCAGACTTGTGAAGATCACATGAGACAGTATTTGTAAAGCTCTTAGCACAGCATCCTGCATATAGTAAGTACTTAATACAATGAGCAAAAGCATAGAGGTGGGAAAGTATGAAATGAATACTGGGGGAGGCAAGTGGCCTAATCTGACTGGAAAATAGGATACATAAGTAGAAGTAATATTGAAATAATTCTGGGAAGGCATATTGGGACCATGGCATTGAGTGCCTTAAGTACCAAGCTGAGGAATTTGCATTTAATTCAGAATGAAATAGGAAATCATTAAGAGTCTTTAAACCAGAAGGAAATCTAACCAGAACTATTTTTTAAAATAGTATTTTTTCCAATTATGTGTAAAGACAATTTTTACCATTTATTTTTACAAAATGAGTTCCAAATTTTTTCTCTCTCTCTCTATCCCCTCCCCTCTTCCTAAAATGGTAAGCAATTTGATATAGATTATACGGTGCAATCATGCAAAATGAAAAAATATAAAATGACTTAAGTCATTCATAGCTGATTATCACACAGTGTTGCTATTACCATGTACAATGGTTTCCTGGTTCTGCTCATTTCACTTTGCATTAGTTCGTACAAGTCTTTCCAGGTTTTTCTGAAATCTACCTGCTCATCATTTCTTATAGCACAATAGTATTCCATTACATTCATATGCCACTGCTTGTTCAGCCATTCCTCAACTATTGGACATCCCCTCAACTTCCAATTCTTGGCTACCACAAAAAGAGCTGCTATAAATATTTTTCTACATGTAGGTCATTTTTCCTTTTTTATGATCTCTTTGGGATACAGACCTAGTAGTGGTATTGCTGGATCAAATGGTAAGCATAGTTTGATTGCCCTTTGGGCATAAGAATTATGTTTTTTGAAATAGTAGTCTAGCAACAGTGTATAGCATGAATTGAAGGGAATAGAAATTGGTGGTGAGGAAGCCAAAGAGAAAGCTAATGCCAGAATCCAGGTGAGAGGTAATAAGGACCTGTCTTGGGGTAGCAATAGAAATGATAAGGAGGGAACAATTGCTAAAGATATTGCAAAAATAGTCTCAACAGAACTAAGTGGTTGACTAGATATATGGGATAAAGAGTAGGAAAGAATGAAATAATTCCAATATTAAGATCTTGGAATAGGTAACTGAGGTCCATTTAACAATGGTTTCACTAACAGAGAGAGAGAAAACAGAAAAAAGAGAAGATTTAGCAGCAGGGGTTCTTACCTTAACCTTTCTGTGTGTGTCTTAGACCCCTATGGCAGTCTAGTGAAGCCTATGGACTCCTCAGAATAACGTTTTTAAACACATAAAATAAAGAACATGGGATTACAAAGGAAACCAGTTATATTGAAATATAGTTAGAAAATATTCTTTAAAGTTCATGGATACCAGGTTAATAACCCCCGGTTTAGGGGGTAAGATGATAAGCTTGTTTCAGACATGGTAAGCTTGAACTGATAGGGAGACATCTGGATAGAGTTGTGGGAAGCTGGAACTGTTAGTTGGTTAGTTAAACTAGAAATGTAACTTTAGGAGTCATCAGGAGAGAAGTGATAGTTAAATTTCAAAAAAAAATAAAGAAATAATTTTTAAAAATCACTGATATCATACTTGCCTTCTCAGTGGGTAGGGAAGAGGATAGGAGGGAAGGAGAGAATTTGAAGCTAAAAATACAAAATGGAAAGAATTTTAAAAATAAATGATTAGAAGTGATAGTTTAAGTCATCGGAGTAGATAAGATAATCAAGAGAAGAAGTGTAGACAGAGAAAAGAAGAAGAGAACTAAGGACAAAACCTTGAGTAAAGCCTATGTAAGGGTTTAAGAGGATGAAGAAGAGCCAGCAAAGGAGATAGAGAACAAATGGTTTGAGACAGGAGAATCATTGGAAGCAAAAGGAGTAGAGAGTGTCAAGAAGGAGGTAATCAGCAGTGTCAAATAGTTCTGTGAGTTTAAGAACAAGGTCTGAAAAAATCTCATTGGATTTGGTGATTAGGAGGTGAACTTTCGGAGAACGGTTTTAGCCCAATTTTAATGCCGGAGGTCAAATTACAAGGGGATAAGAAGAGTGGGTAGAGAGAAAATGGAGGCTACAAGACTATACTACTTGTTTAAGTGATTTTGCAATGAAATTCAATTCTACACACATTTACTCATGCCCTACTATGTACTAGGCACTAGAGATAAAAACAAGAAAGGAAAGAAAAATTGTCTTTCTCCTAAAGGAGCCTACTTAATAAAATACAAGATAATTTAATGGAGGGGAGTGGAGGGAAAACTATTAGATTTGAGAAAGGCTTTCCATAGCAGGTGGCACATGTGCTGAGACTTGAAAAGATGTACAAGGGTCTAACTGGCTAGAGATGGGATAATAGCTAGAGAAGATAGTAATATTGAGCATAAAATTGTTGTTGTTTGAGGTTGGGGTAAGCTGAATATGCTTTTTTTTAGAGGGGGGAAGGCAGGGCAATTGGGGTTAAGTGACTTGCCCAAGGAGACACAGTTAGTAAGTGTGCCAAGTGTCTGAGGTCGAATTTGAACTCAGGTCCTCCTAACTCCTGGGTGGGTGCTCTACTCACTACACCACCTAGCTGCCCCTTGATCTGAATATGCTTGAAAGAAACCACTATAGAGGGAAAGAGTAAAGACATGGAGGAGAAGGAATGATTGATGGAGTAAGGTCATGGAGGATATGGAAATAGGAGCAAAAAGGGAAGGGAAGGGAATAGCACTAGTCAGAAGGAGAATCACTTTGTCTTCAGAGAGGAAGGAAAGGAGTGAAAATGAAGACAGGTTTTGAGACAAGAAGGAGGAAAATGAACGGAACCCACAATTTTCTCCACAGAGAAGGAGACAAGGTAAGAGGTATGTGGATAGAGATAGGAGAAGGATTGGCACTGATGGAGTAGGAGGTTTAAGGTTTAAGGAGCAGAATGTTTGGATTAGTTGCTGTGGAAAATACAATAGGGAACTAATTTGTAAAAGAAACACATGTTGATGTGACCGCATGCAAAACCATGCTGAGCCAGTCAGTCAACAACCATTTATTAAGTACTTACTATGTGCCAGGCACTGTGCTAAGCACTGGGGATACAAAGAAAAGCAAAAAACATTCCCTGTTCTTAAGGAGATAACTCCCTAATGGAGAAGACAACAAGTAAACAACTACATGCAAACAAATTGTATCTGAGATAAACTGGAGGTAGTCGTAGCAGGAAGGAGCTAGCATTAAGGGGGATTGGGAAAGAGTTCTTAGGGAAGGTAGGATTTTAGCTGGGACTTGAAGGAAACCAGGAAGTGAAGATGAGAAAGGTGAGAATTCTATGCCTGAGGGACAGCCAGTGTAAATATACAGAGTGCACTAAACGTGTCTTGTTTTTGGAACAACAAGGACCACCAGAGTCTTTGGATCACAAAGGTTACATAACTTAAATCAGCTTTCATGACTTTCCCCAGCAGTTTTTGGCCTCCCAAGAACAAGAATGAAATAACAGATGTTTAGGGTACCCAGGATTAGCTATTACCAGCACAGAAGCAGCAAAAAATCAAGAGTGGATGGATTC
The DNA here is from genome assembly GCA_028646595.1 of Phalanger gymnotis. Lineage (NCBI taxonomy): Eukaryota > Metazoa > Chordata > Mammalia > Diprotodontia > Phalangeridae > Phalanger > Phalanger gymnotis. Next base: position 107,563,602 of record CM053627.1, read on the forward strand.
TAGGGTGCTTGGTTTGAATTTCATTAATATGAATGGCTATGGAATCCACTGTAGGTAGAGAGGTAGGAGAAGTCAGAGAAGGGTTAGTAGACACTACAAGAATATGGAGGAATTGGTTGAGAGATTGAAAGCCACAATGAGGAGAAAACAACATATTCAGGAAGAATGGGAAGTGAGAGTAATAGAAGAATAGAAAATTGTGATTTGACAGTAATCATAAAGTCCTTGACCTTGGCATCATTTCTTGTGATTTCAGAGGAATTGATATCAGAGAAAAAATATAGCAAATAAGCCTAAAAAGCACAATAAATCAACCAACAAGTATTTATGCATACTTACTACATTCCTCCTAGCTAGTTTGAGATGTCTAATAAGCATTTGATAGTATGAAACTGGAGCTCAGAACACAGGCTAGGGCTGGACATACCCGCTGGATTAGCTATATAGAGAATGTAATGGAATTCATGGGAACTGATGAGATTACTAAACAAGAGAGTATAGACAAGAGATTTTTAATCTGTGAGCTTTTTAAAAAAGAAATATTTTGTAACAAACAGTATTTATTGACTTCTTTTCTAACTGTATATATTTCATTTTATGCATTTAAAAACATTATTCTGAGAAGAGACATATAGACATTACCAGATCGTCAGAGGAATCCGTGATACAAAAAAGTTGAACTCCCGGATAGAAAGAGAAGAGAAGAAATCTTATGACAGACATTTGGGAGACACCCGTGATCAGTGGGATTGACCTGGATGAAGGTCCAGCAAAGGAGACTAAAGACTGATAGCTAGATGTGTTTCATCAGGACTGGAGCTAATTAGCCGGTGTGACCTTTGTTCTCCAGGATTGACTGAACTGGCATCCCTAGGATAAAGTTTTTGGGAAGAGGAGCAGAAGTAGGAGTAAGGTGTGAGCTGAATAATAAAAAGAAAATACTGACAGTGATTTAGAGAGCTTTGGACCTGCAAACAAGACCAGAAAGTGAATCAGAGGAGGAGAAGCTTGGAGAAATTTTAGAGAATTTGAGAAAAAGTTGAAAAGCAGCATTTGGAATTCAAGGATCTAGAAGAGAAAAAGAATTGAGGAGAATGGATCTGAAAAGAAGGGCTGAGGGAGAAGTGAAGGATAAATAAACTGATAGTAAACCGTAAGTTTAAAAAAACAATGTTAGCTAGAGAAGAGAAATAAAGTGGGGTACGATTTTAGTTGTCAAGAGGCTTTCAAGATCTTACTCTGGTGGTTAAGAGGTGACGTATAAATACCCACTAGTTGTTAGGATGAGGACCTAGTTCAGCATAGGAAGCAGGGTTAGATACAAACTTGAATTTAATGTGGGATGTTACTGGCTATATTCCAAGTGCAGGCTGGTCTCCCACTCAAAAGAGAAGGAGAAGGGACCTTGAACATTCTGGATTATAATGGACAAATAGGCATTCCTTTAAAAAAACAAAACAAAAACTAGAATTCAGTTATGGGGGGGGTTAAGTATCTGAAGTGGCAGAGGGAAATCTCCACTTCCACTTGGAGAGTGGAAAAGTGTCACAGAGATGAGTAAGGGATAAAGAACTGTTGAATACTTTTAACCTGGGGCAGCTAGGCAGAACATTGGCTGGAGCTCCTGGCCTGGAGTCAGGAAGACTCATCTTCCTGAGTTCAAATCTGGTCTCAGCCACTTACTAGCTGTGTGACCCTGGGCAAGTCACTTCATCCTGTTTGCCTCAGTTTTATCATCTGTAAAATGAGTTGGAGAAGGAAATGGGAAAACCACTCCAGTGTCTTTGCCAAGAAAATCCCAAATGGAGTCATGAAGAGTTGGACACAGCTGAAACAACTGAACAATATACTTGGAGCCTAAAAACAATTTGGGCCTCTTCTTGAAGAAGGGGGAGCTGTATGTTCTAAAGAAGAAGCAATTGCTTATCCTTTAAGGTTTGTAGTCCACTAAAACCACCAGATTTTTTTTTCAGACAAATAGCTATCCAGCTGTGCTTAACTGATCTCACTTATGAGACTGATTTTTTTTTTAAATTCAGGTGTAAGATTTTACATGTTTCCAGCCATCTCTTGTCAATCTGGCCAACTGCCTTGCCACCCAGACCAGAAACTATTTCCTGAAAATTTCATCTCCAGAAATTCCACCCTGGGGCCCCACTGATCAGATTGGTAACTACAATGGCTCATTGTATCAGGCCCCACCTAGGCTTCACTCCCTAAATCTCAATAGCTTAACCAGCGTCCTTGACACCCAGACCAGAGACTATTTGCCATGGAGATTATGGCTCTCATCCCCAGAATTTCCATTTTGGGGCCCTGCTGTCTATTGGTGACTCTGCCTAACTTGACCCACTAAATTACTGGCCCCATGTTTCACTGCACTCCCTATTCTGTGCCACTAGGTGGCGCAGAGGAGAGAGTGCTGGACAAGAAGTCAAGAAAACCTGAGCTCAAATGTGTTCTCAGCCCCTAGCTGCAAATCATTTAATTTCTGTTTGCCTTGGTTTTCTCACCTGTAAACGGGGACATTAAAAGCACCTACTTCTCACGGTTGTTGTAAGGATAAAATGAGACAATATGGGTGAAGTGCTTTGCAAGTCTTAAAGGGCTATATAAATGCTAGCCGCCATCATCATCATCATCATCATCATCATTATGATTATTATTGCTCTCTGACCATCTTGAATGAATGAATGCAGGAAGAGGAATTTATTGATTGCTTACTATGTCCTAGAAGACATAGACTTTCAGGGCCTCCACGGCCCCTTCTGGCTCTAAAGCTATGATTCTAAAGCAGCGCTCAGACAGTCCCCCATTGTCCCTGCTTGAGGAGTCCATCTTGTTTTATGATTATACATTTCCCAGATGAAATTCCTTTCACCACTTCTTGCACATACATTAAAAATATATTGCAATTTACTTTTGCCCATTTTAACTCCATATTTTTATTTTTCTGAGATCTAGAATTCTCTAACTCCTATTCAAGTCTTGGCCCAGCACATTATCTGTCTGAAGTGCCTGTCCTGGATATGTATTCTAACAGATGGATTAACTCAATGGGCAGTTACATCCAAGTGCATGGCAGAGTTTTGATAATAGATAATTTTCTTTTTTTTTTTATTCTGAGCATAAAAAAATAGCATTTCTATGTACCTAGCAGAACACAGAAATAAGATTGTAGACAAAACAGTAAATCACCAATACACAGTAAACCACCAAATCACCAAAACAGTAAATCAACAGTGAATGACTTGCTTTGGAAAAAAAAAGATAAATAATAATCTTACATATTGCTTTCAAAACTACCCTGCTAAAATTCCTTCTATTCCTTTCTAGGCATTTAAAAAATGTTTCGATTGTCTTTTTTTTTTGTTTTTGGCACCTTATCAGCTAACTTCCTTCCCTAAGTTTTCTCCTAAGTCAACTAAAAAACAAAGGGGGGGAAAAAAGAGTAAAAATAATCAAGCAAAATGAATCCATACAATGGCCATGTCCAAAAATGTATGCCTCTTTCTGCACTTTGGTTCTATCACTTCCTGTCAAGAGAAAGGTAATATGCTTAATCATAGGTTCTCTGGAGACATGGTTTGTCATTGCATCGACCAGAGTTCAAAAGTCTTTCAAAGTTGTGTTTCTTTACAATGTTGTTAAATTAGTATCCTGATTATGCTCACTTCATTTGGCATCAGTTTATACTACCCAGGATTCTCTGAAATGGTTTATTTTATAATTTCTTACAGTTCGAAAAATACATTTATATATCATAATTTGTTCAACCATTCTCCAATATTATGAGAACCTCCTTTAGATTCTAGTTCTTTGCTTTTCTTTTTCTCTTTTAATCCCCCTCTTCAGGATCAGGAAGCTTTTCTTGCTTCCTACCTTTCCTTTTACCTCTTACAACTCTGGGTGTGTTCAGCTTTGCTTTGTCCATTTCAGATGAGGACAAGGTTCATTCGTTGGGCACTCCTCCCCCCAGCCCCACTCCTTCCTCCATCCACTGTAGACTCTTCTCATACACTGTAGGTATGTAAAATACAAAGCTCCCCTCTCTTCTTCTTACACTAGTATATTCCTCTTTTTGTTCTCTTTTCTTTTTCTCCTCTTCAAACCATCAGGATAGAACTAATCCACCCCAGAACCTCTGTTTTCCTTATTTTGCTCCCTCAATACCCTTTGATGACATTAAGATCCGAAAAGACACTTGTTTTTCTCTCCCTAATAGAATGTTAGCACCTGCATCATCATACAGTTCCTTCTGATTGTTTCTGGCTTGTTTGCATGTGTTGACTGGCACTGGCTTTGTTGGTGGGCCCCTTTCCTATTGCCTGTGGGGTAGTGGAAGACTTTTCGTGCAGTTCTGGGGTAAACAAAGTCACTGTAGTTTCTCATTGGATATCTTGATCATTATTCTGTCTGCTACGAAATTCGGGTTTTTGATGGAATAGGTACATGGGAACTGGGTGGTCTACCTCAATTCAGGTAGCCATCTTGTCCAGAAGTCAACAATAGACATTTTTATTCTTTTTTTCTGTATGGATTACTAGGCTGAGCTCTTTTGAAGTGACAAACAATGAGACTGATACAACTTTCAAAATAAACTTATAATTTATAGCAGCGTGTGTGTGAAACAGCCATTGTGTTCAGATTTATTAGAAAAGGAGGCTTCATGGATGCTGTATATTGATGCTTGATGATGATGATGTATTAATAATTTGGTCTAAATATCACAGAAAAATAACTTCAACGTATCACTATAATTAGGTCATAAACGATACAAGAAAACAATAAACAAAAATCCCTTTATGCTGCATAAATAAACCACCATCACAGTCTCATAGAATATTAAGTTGGATGGAATCTTAGTGATTATTTAGTCCATTGGTTCTCAAATCTTTTGATCTCAAGACCTTTCTATACTCTTAAAAATTATCGAGGACTCCCTGTAAGAGCTTTTGTTTATGCGGGTTATATCTGTCAATCTTTACCATATTAGAAATTAGAAACAGTGTTATTGTGAAAATAGTTTTGACCTCACAGACATGCTTGAAAGGATCTTGAGACTCCCCAGCTTTCTCCAGAGCACACTTTGAGGATGGCTGATCTCATCCAACTCCTTTATTTTATAGATGAGAAAAGCAAGACCAAGAGAGGTTAAGTGACTTACCCAAAATCACACAATGGCAGAACCACGATTCAAAGCCAAGTTCTCTGACACTGGGCCCCTATGTGACTTTTCTACTACTCCATTCTGCTTTCCTAATCAGCTAACCCATTGATGGCATGTTGCGGATGATGGAATTAAGGTCCAGAAGTTTGAAATGATGAGCCTACGGGCATACAACTTATAAATGGCAGAGTCAAGATCTCATGTCTGCTTTTCTGACTTGAAATTCAGCATTCATGCCACCATACTCTGTTTCAGGCTTTGTTCTCTCTTTAAAAAAAAAATCACCAATATTGAATAATTACTCTCTACATGACACAAATGGTAATTTACCAGACGGTGTTATGTAAATGTGTGAAAAATCCTAACAATATTGCACAGTTTCTTCCTTGCAATCCATCTGCCCCCACCTCTGTTTTCAGTTTCCTATTCTTCTGACAGAAGGACTTCCTGTCCCAAATATATTTGGCAAGAAGGCAAAAGCTGGGATTGTCTCATTCAATCTAGGACAAGTGGTTACTTGACCCTTCACTCACCCAAATCCTTTGTGGTTTATTTATTTTGGTTTCTAGTTTTGTTTTCCTAATTCTAAGGTTTTGTTCCAATTTCAGATAAGAATGAGGTTACACAGTCATCTTATCATGCCTGGGCCAGGCATCTGCCACTGGTGTCAGGCAGTGGGTTACACAGTTTCAAGGTCACTAATGTGGAACATAGTAATAATATGTAGCTAAGTGATACAATAAATGGAGTGTTAGACACAATTGGAACCCAGAATGCCTGATTTGTGGTCAGGCAAATCACAATGGTTCAGAGCCTCAGTCTTTTCATCTGTAGTAATGGCACCCACTTTACTGGATTGTTTTGAGGATCGAGTGAGATAAAATATGTAAAGGACTTTGCAAAGTTTAAAGTGTCTGTATAAATGCTATGTAATAATTATCATTATCATAGTTATAATCATTATTATACAGTAACAATAGTAACTTGCTTTCAGATTGTGCCTTTACACAATAGGCGTCTAAAGCTGTTTTCTCCCATAGCCAACAAGGTAGTGGTGTCAAGAAGGGTTAAGCAGTATGAGGGAAAACCCCAGGAATGCAGAGACCAGTAATCACAGTGTTAAAGTTATCACAACATTGTCCCTCACAGAGAACCTCATTTCAATGCATTTTTGTATACAAGAAAGTCTCTGAAGTATATCGTTTAAGGTTGAGTTATAACCATTCAGTCCTCATTTACTAACCCCTCCTCTGATTCCACAGTCATCCCCTTTGGTGGGCATAATTTCTGTTTGGATTGGGGGAGGGGAGCAGGAGAAGATGCTCTACCCTTTAGGGAAGCTTGTATTCATCATCTATTATTCTTGGCTACTATCTAGATCCTAGGCCCAGTAGGCCCACTAGTTGTGAGGGTATTGACAGGTAACATGATGTACTGGAAATCGTAAGACTCTTAGTGGCTCTGTGACTAAAAGCAGGTCGGTTTACCTCTATGAACTCAGCTTTTTCATCTGTAAAGAGGGGACAGTAAGGCTTGTACTACCCACCTAAAAGGGTTGTTGTGAAGAAAGTATCTCCTAATCTTTAAAGTATGGCAAAAATGTGAAATAGCATCACCATTCTTCTATTTTCCAATAGCTCCCTCTACTGCTACACATTGATGAGGCCTCAGCATAACTCTTCTATTTTAATCTATCCAAATTATTTTGAGGCCAATTCTCATTGGTGGGTAGCTTGACCAACTTCACATCTGCTTACAGCTTTTTCCTTCCCATTCTTCCCCTTTCCTTCCTGTCCACCAGGTTACACATACAGAGATCTGTGAATCCTGCCAAAGACATCAATCAATCAATAAACATTAATTAGGCACCTAATATATGCTAGGCACAATGCTAAGCACATGAATTGTAAAAACTATCTCTCACTCAACCCCTTGCCCCCAGAATGCTGTTTCAGAGAAGGAAGGGGCTAGCCACTAGTTGTGTGACCCTGGGCAAGTCTCTTAACCTTGTTTGTCTCAGTTTCTTCATCTGTAAAATGAGCTAGAGTAATATGGCAAACCACTCCGATATCTCTGCTAAGAAAACCCCAAATGGAGTCATGAAGAGGCAGAAGGAACTGAAACAACTGAATATCAGGTTACTTACCAGATACTAAAGGGGCAGGGTTCCTTAGCAGAACAGATCCAACATGAACTTCCTGGTACATTCTCACGTAAAGACAGCACTGTACAAATAATCCCCTATCAGAGACAGAAAGTAGAGGTCAGACAACCACAATCACAGAACTTCAGAGTTTAATAGGACTGCAATCTAAATCATACAAGAAAAAGAGTCCTTACTACAACCTACACAGCAAATGGTCATCTAGCCTTTGCTAGAAGACCTGAACTGAGGGGAAAAGAACGAAGGATGCTAGTATTCATTGAGTGCTTACTATGTGCCGGACACTCTGCTAAGTGCTTGGGGATGCAAATACAAGCAAAAAGAATGATAGCACCTGCTTTCAAGGACCTAGATTCTAAAGGGGGAAAACAACAAATAAAAAAGAGCTGACAAGCAGAGGGTGGAGCAGGAATTAAGATACCTAGCACAGGAACATGATTTTGCAGGCAGGCCAGGCTGGACCCCTCCCATAGTAATAATAATACTGATAGCTAGGATTTACATAGTGCTTTAAGGTTTGCAAAACTCTATAAATATTATTTCATTTTATCCTCACAACAACCCTGGGAGGTAGGTTCTATTATTATCCCTATTTTACAGATGAGGAAACTGGGACAGACAGATGTTAAGTGACTTGCCTAGGGTCACACAACTAGGAAGTGCCTAAAGGTGGATTTGAACTCAGGTCTTACTGATTCTAGATCCAACACTGCACCATTGTACCACCTAGCTGTCAATTATACTAGCAACCAATTATATTTTGGATTGTTCTAATTGCTAGAAAGTTTTTCTTTATATCAAGCCTAAATTACTTCTTTTCAACTTCTACCTATTATTCCCAGTTCTGTTTTCTAGGGCCAAAAAGAATATATCTAACCCCCCTTTCAGGGAGCCTTCCAAATACTTGAAGACAGCCAACATGTGCTTCCCCCCTTTCCCTCTCCCTGCACCCTCATCCTTCTCCTCTCCAGAATAGAAAGTTCCAATTGCTTTAATCAATTTTATTTTGAGATAGACTAAAGTCCCTGCTTCACCTTTCTGGTTGCGCTACTCTGGATACTACACTATTTATCAATATTCTTCCTAAAATGTGGAGCCTCAGACTGAACACATTATTCCAGATATCTCACCAGGACAGTGTACAGCAGGACTGTCACTGAAAAGAGAGAGATGTCATGAATCGAGCTGAAATCCAGAGGATTCCCACGGCTCTCTCTTACTTCTAGGATCAAATACAAACTTTCTCTCTTTGGAATTTAAAGCCGCACATAACTGGGCTCCAACCTTCCTTTCCCACTTACGGGTACTGCAAAAATAGCCTTTTTGCTATTTCTAATGCACCATTTCATTTCCTGTCTCTGGGTTTTTGCATAGGTTGACCTTCATTCCTGGAAGACACTTCACCTCTGCCTCTTAGAATCCCTAGTTGCCTTTAAAGTTCAGCTGAAACATCCATCTCCTACAGCAGATCTTTCTTGATATCCCACCCCAGCTGCTAGTGACTCACCCCAATCCTTAGTATTTTTCTGTGTGTGTGCATATATATATATATATGTATATGTATGTATGTATTATGTATGTATGCATGTATGTTGACTTCTCCAACAAAATGTAAACTCCCTGAGGGCAGGATCTATTCTTTTTTCTTTGTATTGCCAGCACCTAGGACAGTTCCTGGCATATGGTAGGTATTCAATAAATGCTTGTTGATTGATTATTTGCTTGTTTAATTGATTGATTGGGTTCAAGTCTTAGCTAGGCCTACTTTTCTCATCTTTAAAATGAGAAGGTTAAACTAGATGTCTTCCAGGTCCCTTCCAACTCTAAATCCGTGATCTCATGACCTCTTTACTGCTAGGAGCTATGTCTCTCATTGCTGCCCAAGATTATATTAGCCTTTTGGTTGCTATGAAGCACTATTGACTTGTACTATGTTTACAATCCACTAAAACTCCCAGTTCTTTTTCAAATAATCTGCTATCTAACACTGCCTATTCCATCTTGTAATTACAAAGTTGATTTCTTGAACTATATTATAAGACTTAACATTTATTCCTCTTATATGTCATAGAGTTGAATTTAGCCAAATCTTTTAGCCTGTCAAAACCTTTTGGTTAAAGTCTTTGTTTATTAGCATCCTACCAAATTTGTGTCTTCTAAAAGGAGGTTTTCTCTGTTGGGCTTTATAACTACTTCAGTCCAGCCTCTTCTGCATAGAAGAAATGGCCTTCTTGTTGCTTGAGCAAAATTATTTGGAGTATGAATGATTTTTCATTAGCTCCATGGATGTACCCCAACATGTATAAATCTCTTCTGTTGAGGAGTAGAGGCTGACAGTAGATGTAACAGCTTCAAATCATTATCACTAGAAGCCACGTGGCCTCAATGGTAGGTGCCATCATTCCTGGATCCTGTTTTTCTTATGTCAGTCGTGTCCAACAAAACTTCTTTGCCTTTTAAAGTTTGTGTCCCTGTTGGCTCCACTATAATATTCCTGTTTCCTGTATAAATTGGAGTCTTTGGGCATTAGGTCATTTGCACAGTAGGTATGATCGCTATGCTCTGAGGCTAATGAGTAACTACATTATTCTCAGCTTGGCTTCCAGCTCTACTCACTCACTCTTAGGGAAGTGACTTTCTAGAAAACTATCACTACAAGTTTACAATAGAAAAATGCTCTCTACATGTTATAACAATAACATTTTATTTTATCAATTGTAAGAGAAAGTTCATTCTATTAGAGACATTTAACTCTGTAAGACTTAAAAACTTACTATAAGACTGACCATACAGTCCATAGACTATATTTATCACTGGGCAGCCAAGTAGTATGGTAAATAAATGGAGGCAGTCCTTAGACCCAAAGTCTTGGTAGTGCCTGAGAAATCTATAGAATAACACCAGAAGGATTAATGGGTTAATGCAGAAGAGATCTCTGTAGCTAATGTTGTTATGCCAGCCAGAGGAGGTCCATGATAATACTTGTTCCAGCAGTTATCCGAAGGTTTCTATTGCCGTTTTAGAAAGAGCAACTCAGGACTACCAATTTAACTGTGCCCTGCCTAATCTGCCTGACTGACTTTAAAGTGCACTCATTAGTCTCTGATTAGGTACCTTCACTTGTAATATCCTTTGGAAGTAGCACCATCTCTTGCCAGGATGGAAAATCCAGAAAGGGATCAGAATATACTGGGAACTTAGAATACAGTTCTTCCTTCTTCTCTATCATTCTCTAAATCTAGGCAAAGGCCCTTATTGGGAGGACCTGGATATCATTCTCCCCTCCCTGGGTCTCCCTCAAGGGTGTGCAAGGTCCAGCTCTCTCAGAATTCTGGTGATATAAATCCGGGACCTGCTTATTGCCACGTTTCTTGGACAAATAATTTTCCTAGTCAAACAGGCAATGGAGCTGGTGGTGTGTTATATTCAAGAGTCTGAGATTTCTTAGATTTTGACACCTGTGTGACTACCTATGGCTTAGGTGGTTATACAGCTATTTGTTTAGTTTCATAGTGCTGTAGTTCTGTAGAAGGGAGCAATGGAATACACTGTATATTCCAAGAATCTAGGAAGGCTAGACAGAATCCTATAGGGTTGATCATACAGATGTTAGTGAAAAGACCCAAAAATGTCCTGCTAATTTTTTTTTTTTGCCAATAGCCCTTCTTGAACACAGTAGAAAGACAATCACAGGTGGCCACCTGCCTACAGATACTTCCCTAACTGTCATGTTTGATGCACTAGTGCTTGCTTAGGCTGCTTTAGTCCATTTGAACAGAGTTTGGAGGTCTTTTCAGATGACCCAAATCTTATCTAGACTGAGTCATTGGCACAAAAAGTCAGTGGAGTCATGGGAAGCAGGTGATGGAATCTATAGCTCTCAAAGAAAGACATCTCTGTAGAGATGCTGTAGCAATGGTCCTCTTTCATTCAAAAGCAGATGAGTAGCTCCCACTTGCATGGACTCAGTAGCTGTCAGAGGTTCAAAGGTGGGGATAGCCTCAGAAGCCTTGAAACTGGAGCCAGAGGAAGATGGAAGTCTAGCTATTATTCTGTTAAACATCATCTGATTTTGACTTTGTATTTTACTGCAATTTAAACTTGAGTTTGATTTTACAGGTTATTATATTTTTTGTCTAGGATTTTGAGGGACTAGGAGTATTTTTGAGACAGTACACAACCAGTCATCTCCATTGAAGTCCTCTTTCAATGCCTTCTCATGACTTACACTTGATCATGAATTTTTCAAGGCTATGCCAAGAGAGCACAAGCTCTCGTAGGTCCTAGCAACATTCAAAGGCTTCACATATAAACTCAATACTGGATTATATATTTATCAAGTAAGTACCAACTAAGTGAGGAGAGGTTCTTCACCAAAAAAAAAAGAAGAAGAAGAAGAAGAATCTGGTTCATCTGGTGGTGAATTTTTTCTCCACCATAGAAATTCACTAAAATGTTTACAAAGTCATTAAGGTGTTATGATCTGTGTCAGTGAAGGGAAGGCCCACACTAAATAAGTCACAGAACCTTAAAATATTGACTTAAAAAATTAATTGACATGTCTTGGCTGAATCACCCTAGGTTTCTAGCACTCTCTCCCATTCAGAGAGGATTAATGGCTAGCTCCTTTGAAGCCTAAAATTTAAGTCTCGGTATTATATCTAGTGAAATCTAGAAAAATGAGTTGAATACTGGCTTAATGAATATACATTTGTCAGGTAGTGACAATGACAGTGACATTATTAATGTCATAATTTACTTTAAAACATGATATGAATTTTAAATGTCATTAATTATGTCCATAATTCTTTATAAACAGCTGTCTTTTAGCTGTCTGATATTAATAATGATTCTTGACTAGCTGTATTGCTTCTTTTCCTGAGGGACATTCTATTTCAACATAGCAGAGCTTTGTATTGATGTTTAATCTTAATAAATGCATTTAAAATGCCATTCTTCAGGGAAGTAACTCTCAAATAGCATTAGTGTAGTTGCTCTCTTATGTAATAAAAGGATATAAATAACAAAACTGTGCTAAAAAGGCACCAATAACATCATATCTTTACTCATGGGCATTAAACAAAGACACCGTTCAGGTGTTCTAAATTTAGTAAACCATATGACACCAAACAAATAGCGAGAAGACTTATCTGCATACATATGGCATTCTTTAATGAATACAGAGTTTGCTCTGGGGCAGTGCTCATCACTTCATTGATTCCTCAGTAACTATGAATATGCTTTATTGCTGAAAGAATCTCATTATGTTCTTTTGCAAGGAGCTAATTAGATCCCTTGGTGAATTAAATAGTTCTATTTAAGTTTGTGTTGTGTTGGCCAACAGCAGATCACATCTTCACATCTTTACAGTCACACTGCTGAGTGAAAGGTGTGGAGAATACAAAATCCCACTGTATTTACTGTTTATTGACTATAAAAAGCATTTCATTCAATAGAGCAAAATGCTACCTTGGAGACTCCAATAAGATGTCTCCCATACATATGTCAAAAATCACTCAGGATTCCTTAAGAGAAAGGACAACATAGATAACTTTGTTCAATCACTTCTCATTACTAATGTGCAAGACGTAAAATAGATGTATACTCACCAAAGCCATTTGCCAACATCAAGGAAGTTGCCCAGTACAGAATCCAAATAAAATAGATATTCCTTATAGGTGGTGAGTCCCTCAGATACTTCTGTTTGTGTATGATATTGTATTAATTACATCAAGTCCTAGAACAGAGTCTCTGAAATGATATCCATTTAAAAGTTACAATAAGGATGATGATGATTATAATAGCTTGTATTTACATAGCACTTAGAGATTTTCAAAGCACTTTACAAATATCATCTCATTTTGTCTTCATAACTTTGAGAGGTAGCTATTATTATTATCCCCATTTTACAGATGAGGAAACCGAGGAAGACAGAGGTTAAGTAACTTGAATAAGATTGCACAGCTATACGTGTCTGAGGCCAGATTTGGATTCACCTCTTCAGAGTCAGAGTCAAAAAACATGTATTAAGTACCTACTATGTGCCAGACACTGTGCTAAGTGTTGGGGATACAAAGAAAGGCTGTTACTGTGTACGATATTCACCCAGTTCTGCTCACTTCACTCAGCACCAGTTCATGTAAATCTTTCCAGATTTTTTTTCTGGCATCTGCCTGCTCATCATTTCTCATAGAACAATAGTATTCCATTACATTCATATACCACAACTTGTTCAGCCATTCCCCAACTGATGGGCATCCCCTCAATTTCCAGTTCTTTGCTACTACAAAAAGAACTGCTATAAATAGTTTTGTTCGTGTGGGTCCTTTTCTCATTTTTATGATCTCTTTGGGATACAGACCTAGAAGTGGTATTGCTGGATCAAAGGGTATACACAGTTTTATAGCCCTTTGGTCATAGTTCCAACTTGCTCTCCAGAATGGTTGGATCAATTCACAATTTTACCAACAATGCATTAGTGTTCCAATTTTCCTACATCTTCTTCAACATTTATAATTTTCTGGTTTTGTTATGTTAGCCTCAGACTTGTTTTAATCTGTATTTCTCTAACCAATAGTCATTTAGAGCATTTTTTCATATGATTGTAGATAGCTTTAATTTCTTCCTCTGAAAACAGCCTGTCCACATCCTTTGGCCATTTTTCAATTGGGGAGTGATTTGTCTTCTTATTAATTTGACTCGATTCTCTATATTTTAAGAATGAGGTTTTTATCAGGGACACTGGCTATAAAAAAATGTTTCCCAGCTTTCTGCTTCCCTTCTAACCTTGGTTGCATTGGCTTTGTTTGTGCAAAAACTTTTAAATTTAGTGGAATCAAAATTATCCTTTTTGCATTTCATAATGTTCTCTATCTCTTGTTTGGTCATAAATTCTTCCCTTCTCTATAGATCTGACAGGAAAACTACCTAATTTTCTTATAGTATCACCCTTTATGTCTAAATCAGGTACTCATCTTGACCTTATCTTGGTATATGGTGTAAGATGTTGGTCTATATCTAGTTTCTGCCCTACTATTTTCTAGTTAACAGCCTTTTAAAAACACCAATATTCTTCTAATGATGTTGTGTGGCTGAGAGTCATAGTCTCCAGAGAACTCACATTAAGGATTGTTCAAAGAACAGTGTTGATGTGACCAGACTTCAACACCTGTCAAGTGAGCAGTTAACCAGGAGAAACAGTGCAATAGAATATGATGAGAGAATTATGTGTCTAGGAAAAAAGATGGTCCAGTCACATAGCAATAGAGAGTCATGATAAAAGAACCACTCACTATTGGTGTCACGTGTTACAGCATAGTGTCAAGAGAATGAGAAGAAGGCCCCCAACACCCTGGGTGGATCCCTTACGGATGATTTATTGAAAGATATGAACAAAGTTTCCATCAGATGAGCAATTATAGATTAATTGCAATCTGTATTGTTACACCCGTGAGATATCAATTATATGTGAACTCCTTGTAGCCTTAGAGAGTTGTCTAGAGCACTAAGAGACTAAATGACCTGCTCAAGGTAATATAGCCAGTATACGTCAGAGGCAAGACTTGAGTACAGACCCTCTTTGCTCCAAGACCAGTTCTCTAACCACTATGTCTTGCAGCCTCTTATATAGCCTGAATATAAGATTTTTATCAGTGATAATTGATAAAAGCATCTTTTCCATTGCACAATTTCTCTTCTTATTCTCTCCTAGTTGATTTTATTTGTGCAAAAGCTTTTAAATTTTATATGATAGAAATTATCCATTTTGTTTGTTTTTATTTCCTTAGTCTCCCATTTGGCTTAGAATTCTCCCCTTAGCTATAGCTTTGAAAAGTATTTCCTCTCATTCTCTTATAATTTTTTTTTATTAATATTAACTTTTATATTTAGATGGCTTATTGATTTTGAGCTTACTGAAGTATGTGGTATGAGATGCTGGTTTAAACTTGATTTTTACCAAACAACTTCATAGTATCTCCAGTTCTTATTTAAAACAGAAATTTTCCCCCCAATAATTTATATTCTTGGGTTTATCAAACATGACACCACTATATCCAATAACTTCTGCTTTTCAAACTAGTACCAAATCATTTTGATGACTACTGATTCATAATATAGTTTGAATTCTAGTAATGCTAAACCACTTTTGTTTGTGATTTCTTATTTCCATTGATATTCTATCCTTTTTATTTCTCCAAATGAATTTTGTTATTGTTTTGTCTGGTTCTACAAAGTAGTTCTTTCCCAAATATGTACATTAATTTAGGTAGTATCATTGTTTTGATCATATTGGTGGAATGTAACTTGAATTCAAGGGGCCCAATCCTGCCTTTTGTCTCATTGCTTGTCATTTGCTTATCTCCCTTGAAACCTATCATACATACCCATTTAACTCTCTCCCCAGAGTCTCAAAGTTGGAGTTAGTATGCATGATGCACAGAAAAACTGTTCTCCAAGAGTGTCAAACATTCAGACATTTTCTCATGAGTTATTAGCTTTGGAGTCAATTCTATAACCCCAGTAATAGCCATTTCTGCTCATGGGTCTGATAAATAGATCACAGATTTGGAAGTGGAAAAGACCTTGGATGTTACTGATTCCAGCTGTCTTATTTTATAAATGACAAAACTGAGGCTGAGAGAGATTAAGCAACCTTCCCGGATCATACAACTAGTAAGTATTTGAGGTGGGATTTGAACCCAGCCCTTCTGACTTCATATCTTGTGGCAGAGTTTAGTCTATCAATGAGAATTTAGTGGCTTCATATAGGATTTGTATGGGTGCATGGGAAAAGTCATTAAAAAACTGGTCAGATCCAGACTAAATTTCATGCACTCTGATGTAATATCCAGCTCAAGTGCCACATCTTGCCTTTACCCTTCCTTGAGTCCTTCCAAACTTGTATTCTGTCTCTTCGAATATTTCTAGAAAAATTTGTCTGACTTCTCTTTTGTGCCTCATCACTCCCTGTATGTTTTTTTTATGCTTTGCTGTATGCCTGTTACATTTTTCCCTTCCTCCTTCCCAGGAGAATGTAAGACCCTTGAAGGTAGGGATTTTTATTTAATTTATATCCTTAGCATCTAGTATATAGCATGGTCTTAATAAATGTGGAATTGAAACATAAGGAAGTGCTGCTATGGCAAAATCACAGCAGCCCAGACTCTAATTCCTCCCCACATATATTATATCCTTAGTCATTTACTATAGCCAGGGCAGTCCTTAGAAGTAGATGAACTAGATATTCTACATGCAGTAGAACTTGACGGCTTCTAGGAAGACTGTCATTCAAAAAAAAAAGTATTTATTAAGTACCTACTATATGCCTGGCCCTGGGCTAAAATCTTTGCAAATATTGAGTGTGGGAGAAAGGGAAAAGAAATTCAGGGTGAAGAGGGACTTCAGCAAGACCATTTAAGGACTGATCATGGTTTTGTTGTTGTCGTTTTAAGGCAATTGAGGTTAAGTTACTTGCCCAGGATCATACAGCTAGTAAGCATCTGAGGATGGATTTGAACTCAGTTCTTCCTGACTCCAGGGCCAGTGCTCTATCCACTAGGCCACCTAGTCTCATGTTTCAGATCTTTATCACCTCAAAAAAGCAATAAATGGGCCAAATAATATAAAAGAAAAGGAGCAAAATAAAGAGAAGAAAGGGAAGCAAGGAGGTCATCACAAGGAAAACCACATAAAAACCAGGGGAAAGGCTGAAACAAATAGAAAATGGGTTATTTATTCACTCAAGTGATTACTATCGGGTTACAATGAGAAACTGTGTGGCACAACAAATAGAGGGCTGGAGAAAGCTGGAGAGAGAACTAAATAGAGAGAATTGGAGTGGGGAAGATTCAAGTTCAAATCCAGCCTTATACACTTACTAGCTGGGCAACCCTAGGCAAGTCACATGCAAAAATCCTGTGTATCACTCAATAATAACTATAAATGAAAGGAAAGGCTGGAATATTATATACTGTGAAGTCAGGAAAATTAGTTTGTGGCCAGAAAAAAAATAACATCCTTCAAAACCGAATATGCTTCTCTACTAAAAAAGATGACACTTCAAGAAACTCACCAGTTTTCAATTATTCTTGAAGAGAAAAATAAAAAATGACAAAAGCTTTTGATATGTGAATTAAAGAAGAAAAAGAAACTTATAAAAGGTAAATAAGTCTATGGGTGGAGGGAAGTGAGGATTCGTACCTATGATTTCATTGGTATATGTAACTCTCAGCAAAGAAACTCCCTTAACCAATGCAAACTGGAGTCTAAAATAATTTGCTCAGCATGTGCTGAGCGAACACTCAGTTTCTATATTCTTCAATAAGGAGACAAGACTCTTGTCTCTGAGGGTCACTGAGGGAAAAAGAGAGAATATCTATGAGTAAACCCTATAAATACATATTAGATAGAAGTTGCCTAGAGGAAGGAGGAAGAAAACGAGGAATAGTGAATTAATATTTCTTGGAATAAAAACACCATAGATGTAAGCTATTTTAAAAGAAGAAAAAGAAAAGCGCTAAGAGGATAGAGAAAGAGTTTGGATCCTGACCTCTTAGTATAATATGGTATGTGGTATATAATACTATGACTCTTAGTATGTAGTATTTCTAAAACACAGAAATGAGAAGTATTTTAAACTTTTATTAGTAAAAACAGAATCAAGTGATTTGGATCTGGGCTGCATTGGTGGGAGGATTGTACATGTGTGAGCTTGACTGTGATCAATTTTCTCCAAGTCAGAGAGAGAGAGAGAGTGAGAGAGAGAGAGAAAACACAACTAGTGTTGGATTTTTTAAAAATCATTCATTTTGAACTTAAATACCAAAAGACAAAAACATTTTTTTCTATGTATACAACATAAAAAGAGAATTCAATATAAAGCCACGAATTTCCATTTCACGGTTTGCTTTAAAAAAAAATAAACCTAAGTAATAAATATTATGTAACATTTTCAAAGCTACCCTACTTTTCTGTGCTTCCTTTGAAGTTTTCTTTTGTTCTCTGCTGTGCACTCTTTATTTCTTTTTTCTCCCTCTCTCCCCATCCTGCCCCAGAGAAGGCTACCATTAGACACAAATATGTGTATATATGTAAAACCATAACATATATCCTTCAATTCGTCATTTTTTTTCCTCTAGATGTGGATAGCATCTTCCTTCATAGGTCCTTTGTAGTTGATTTGAGTATTTATGATACTCAAAATGATTTAGTCATTCAAAGTAGTTCTTGGAACAATTGCTGTTACCTGTGTACAACATTCACTTGGTTCTGCTCATTTTTCTTCCTCTGTTTATGCAAGTCTTTCCATGTTTCTCTAAAATCAACCAGCTCATTATTTCTTGTAGCACAGGAGTATTCCATTACAATCACATGGGACAACTTGTTTAGCCATTCCACAATTTAAAGGCATCCCCTCAATTTCTAGTTTGCTATCACCATAAAAAGAGCTGCTCCAAATATTTTAGAACATATGAGTTCTTTTCCTTTTTTCTCTAATCGTCTTGGAAAACAGACCTAATAGTGGTAATGCTATTGTTAATGGTCAAAAGGTATATACAGTTTTATAACTGCTTGGGCATAATTCCAAATTGTTCTCCAAAATGGTTGGATCATTTCACAGTTCCCCAATAGTAAATTAGTGTCCGAATTTTTCCACATCCCCTGCAATATTTGTCACTTTCTCGTTCTATCATTTTAGCCAGTCTGCTGGGTGTAAGATGATATCTCAAACTTGTTTTAATTTACCATTTCTCTATCAATAGCAATTAAGAGAATTTTTATGTGACTAGACATAGTTTTGCTTCTTCATCGAAAAACTCTCTTCATATCCTTTGACTATTTATCAATTGGGGAATGACTTATATTTTTATAAATTTGGCAAAAGTCTGTATATATTTGAGATATAAGACTTTTATCTGGGAAACTGTCTATAAAAAATTTTCCTCTAATTTTCTGTTTTCCTTCTAATGTTGGCTATGTTGGATTTATTGGTACAAAACTTTTTAATTTAATGTAATCACACTTATCATAATATGTTCAATGTTCTTCTAATTTTCTTGTGGTATCTTCTTTTATATCTAGATCATGTATCCATTTTGACCTTATCTTGGTAAATAGTGCAAGATGTTGGTCTATGCCCGTTTTCTGCCAGACTACTTTCCAGCTTTCCCAAAAATGTTTTTTTAACCAAATAATGAATTCTTATCCCAAAAACTTAAATCTTTACATTTGTCAAACACAAGGTTACCATAATCATTTACTACTATATGTCTCCTCTGTACCACCAATCTATATTTCTATTTCTTAGCCAGTACCAGTTAGCTCTGATGATTACTGCCATATAATATCATTTAAGATCTGGTACTACTAAGCCTCTTTCCTTTACTTTTTCTTCATTAATACCTTTGCTATTCTTGACCTTTTGTTCTTCCAAATGAATTTTGTTATTATTTTTTCTAGCTCAGTAAGATAATTTTTTGGTCATTTAATTGGGATGGCATTGAATAGTTTAGGTAAAATTGTCATTTTTATTAGATTAGCTCTGCCTACCCATGAACAATTAATTTTTCTCCAATTATTTAAATCTGACTTTGTTTGCAAAAAAAGTGTTTTATAATTATGTTCATGTAGTTCCTGGGTTTGTTTTGGCAGGTATACTCCCAGGTATCTTATACTGTCAACAGTTATTTTAAATGGGATATCTCTTACCATATTTTCTTGCGGGGTTTTATTGGTGATTTATAGAAGAGTTGGATTTTTTAAGCGAAACATTCAGGGATTTTTTATTTTTTATTTACAAGGATCTAGATATGAGCTGAGTAGTAAAGGGGAAGGGTTTTTTTTAGTCAAACAGTATATTATTTTGAGCAAAACAAGTTACAAGTACCTGATGCTGTAAATACAAGTATTTTAATGGGATCTGATGAAAGGTAAAACAGGTAATAATTATAACCTTAAATATAGTGGCTGGCACATAGTGGGTGCTTAACAGAAGCTCATCAATTTCACTTGAATGGACTAAACTTGTCAATAAACAGAAAAGAATTGCAGAATAGATTAAACAACAAAATCCAAGAATTAATACCACAAGAAAAAGAAATATTACAGCAAGCAATGTTAAAGTGGGAAACAAAAGAGGGAACAAAATGTGTGATGCTTTAGTTGAGTCCTCCAAATCAGATAAAGCAACAGTAAAAATAGATGTTTAAAGTCACCATAGATAAAATCACATTTATACACAAATGAGCACTCCGTGTTCTAAGTAACTCTCTAAAACTATATGTTGCAAAATAGTTTCTGTCTGTATAAGTAGAAGGAATTTCCTCACCTGGAAGTTCCCTATGCCAGTTAAATTGCATATCCAGTCCCTATGCATACTATTAGACAAATATGCATACATATGCATATATATATATATATACACATACGTATATGCATACACATATACGGTTAATACCTGTGATTGCACTGATATAGGAAACTTCCCATGAGAAAATTCTCCTCCACTAATGTGGACTGCAGGCAGCACATTGACTTAGAAAACCACAAATTTAACCTTATCTGTGTTCTAGTGTATTTTTATTTTTTTTTGTTTAAAATTTCCAATTACATGTTAATCTGGTTGGCAGCCTTTGAGAGTGGCTGACAGCAATGCTAGTTTTTGACATCTCTCTCCTAAGTGACACAGGTAGCAAGTACAGAGAAGAGATTTGAACCCAAATCCGTTGGCTTGAGTCAGTGCTCTTTTCCTTATAGCATACTGCTTTCTCCTGAAGGCTTACGAAGAATGACTGAGAAACTATGAAAACTGATTGATCCCATTTATTCCTAACCTTATGGGGAAAAATAATTCTGTTTCTAATATAACCTCTCAGGCATGTTGGTTGATATAATTCTAATATCTCAAAAAACAGCAAAGACAATACAAGCGGATGGGTTTTGCATATCGAAGGGACTTTTAGACGTGACTAATAAATTTGTTGACATCTGGAAGGTTTCAAAGAAATTTCTAAAACTTAGGTTATTTCTTTTTGTGCAGCAAAAACCATAAGCTTTCAAGGCCAAATAAATCTTTATTTAAAAAACAAATTTTGAGGTTGACATGTTATTTCCCAGTGTAGGCCTGGAGAGCTCATCAGAATTTCAAATGAGATGACTTATTTTATTGCCCACAGCCCAGGTGAACTGTAAAACATGACAAAAGCTATTCACTTTAGACTAAGGCATTCACCTTAGTGCCTCTTCAAAGGGAAAAAATGGCATATTTTAAGGGTTATAGAAAAGGATTGCATTGAGCTGTTGCATTAATCTAAGAGAAGAAAAAAATGAAATACACGTACACATATTTAAGTTCATTGACCTTAAGTTAAGAACCCCTAAAAAGTATCTCTACTGTTTTAAATTGTGTGCGTGTGTGCGCATGTGTATGTGTGTGTGTGTGTGCATGTGTATGTGTGTGATATTGTTTATTCTTTGTGACCCCATGGACCATAGCACACCAATACTGTCCATGTGATTTTCTTGGCCAAGCTACTGGAATGGTTTGCTATTTCCTTTTGCAGTGGATTAAGGCAAACAGAGTTTAAGTGACTTGTCCAGTGTCACACAGCTAGTATCTGAGGCCGGATTTGAATTCAGGTCTATCCACTGAACCACCTAGCTGCCTCAATTACAGACACATTACACACATTACATATTTAACATTTATATATGTTTAATAACTATTTCAATATAATTTGTTTCCTTTGTAATCTAATTTTGTTTTCGTTTACAAACATTATTTTTCAGCAGAGTCCATGGACTTCAACTAAAGGGATTTATGACACTAAAAAATGTCAAGAACCTCTACTTTAGATGTCCTCTTTTCCTCGTAGCTGGATTAAGGCAGGTAGCATCCATCTTATGATAGAGGTTAGGGTTATTGCAAGAGGGTGACTGGCATTTGGCCTTTTCCTGTTACTTAGTTTTGGTCTTTCTCTTCCTTTTTATTCTTTATGTTACCTTTCTTCTGATCTCTCTTTCCCTTCTCTGTCTCTCCTCAGATTCCTCACCCATCTATGTCTGTGTGTGCCTATCTGTATGTGTCCCCTTCCTAAGACTATTCTCTTTTCCCATTTCTCTCTTGCTGTCCTCTTGTTATCTCCCTCTCCCTCTCCACTTTTTGTCTTTCCTCTATAACTGTCAGTTGGACAAATATGAGGAAGTAGGCAAAACATATGATAGGAGCAAGAGTAGGAGAAAAAGATCAAATAATGTTTTGTTTCTCATTTCTTACAATCCAGCCAAAGGCTAGCAACAAGAGCATTTCAGTCTTCTTGCCTGATCCAGACAGCTCTCACCCATGGATACAGGATCCCCAACTTTTTGAATTTATGAGTTTGTCTCCAAAACCGAATGTGTCCATGTCAGGAATACCATTTGATCACCTATACTGAGGCAAAACAGAAAAGACAATAAAATCTCTTTCCTCCTTGGTTATGATCAAAGGAAGATGTTCCATAAGTTTCTGGGAGGGAGAGAGGTCTCAGGTCTTAATATTCCAGCTTAGTCCCACACGAGGCTGAATACAAGTCTCTGTTCTCTGTCTCTTTGTATTTGTTCTTCCTGCTCTTAAGAGCATTTTATTAGTCTGGGACATTCTGAGCTTTGAAAGGTCTGAATAGTGAGCTACCAGAGGTACAGAAGATGAAGTTAATTCTAGGCCATATCTGGTATGGTAAGGAACAGAATCCTAAATGACCTGTTCAACACAGCATAGAAGTGGATGGAAAGCACATACAAGTGAGTGACAGCAACTGTTTAAAGTTTGAGCCCACTTTCCCCAGGGACCAAGATGGTAAAGGGAGAGTATAACAGTTTGGGAGAATAGTTGGTACTTCTGTATTTGCTCTACCTTCTCAGGAGATACTCCTTTGTAAAAGCAAAAAATAAATACATACATACATAAATAAATAAATAAATAAATAAATGTTGAAAAGAAAGAAATTAATGAATGAACAAGCAAACAAATAAACAAAAGAATGAAAAAGGCAGTCAGAGACCCAGTTCAGATAAACCTAGTTCAGTCCTTCCCACCCTCTCACATACATCATATGGCTAAGATGGGAAAGGGCAGTAAATCCCCATATCCACCCTCTAGTGAGAGGCTGACAGAGAAGAGAAAGGGTCAGTTAAGTGTGGATCACTCTCTTTTAAAAGTCAACTGAGTCATCAGCTATTCCTGTTCAGTATCCAACAAGGGGATTGTGTTGTCATACTCAAAATGCTTAAACTGAGCTAGAACATGTGGTTGGCTAGAATTAGACAAGGAAGCTCTGGGAAAGCTCTATGTGTCCCCAAAGTACTTTTCTTCCTTTCTTCTCCAGTATTTCTCTCTCTGATCCCTTAGTCTCTCTCAAAAAATTAACCACAATAAGGAATTTATTATTTTTTAAAAATGTATTGGGCATTTTTATATTCTAATTTTTATGCTATATTTTATGTTCCATATCCTTAATTCTAAAATAAAATGGGCTTGAGCCCACTTTCTCTGGAATTTTTATGTACTTGTGAGAGAATATATCCCAGGTTTTGGGGTTGATGTATTTATACCAACTGTTCTTACTGAACCATTTTAGTACATGCCTTTAAAAAACCCAATTAACTCTGTCTAGAAACCAACAGCATACCAAATTTTGGCTCATGAGCAACAGTACTAGAAAACTATCCCCAGCCTCTTAGAGTTACTCTGTGGAACCCTAAGGGGAGAATTAGTCAGCCACCCACTAGGGAACCAACTTGCTAGTGGTTGTGGGAGTTAGGTGCTGAAAGAGCAAAATGGGAGATCATTGTAGGCTTGAGTAATCAAGAAAGGCTTCATGGAAGTGGAAGAAATTAAGGCGAACCTTGAAGAATGAATGGGATTTAGATGGGGGAGGGAGGATAAAGGATAGACAAAAGGGACAAAGTTAATAAAGGCATACCAGTGAGAAAAAGTATGGTTCATTTATGAGACAAGGAGAAAAAATCAGCCTAATTGAAACAGGGGGTTCATGCCTAAAAGTAGTTAGGAATAAAGCTGGATCCAATCATGGAGGTTCTTGAAAGATAATGAGAACCTCTCTTTTTGCTAGAGAGGTTGGGAACCATGTATGAGTACAGAGTATTTTGTTTACTATGGTCACTATGCCATGGAATCACAGCAGTATGGTATAGTTCAGGGGTAGGAAACCTGCGGCCTTGAGGCCACATGTGTTTTTGTTCTGTGAAGTTTGGATTCAATCAAAGGGCCTCAAGGTCACAGGTTCCCCACCCATGGTGTAGTTGATTGATTGTAATTAATTGTTTTCTTTATTATAGTAGAAGTATAATTGGGAGGTGGTAGTGGTGGATCATATCTACAAATGCTGGTGATATAAAAGCAAAAGGCATTAGTACAACATAGTTTTAAAAGCGGAAGTCAAATAGAGGATTCAAGATTGATGTAAAAGGCTATAAGGAACCATTGTAGATAACTGAGATCAGAGATAAAATAATGTAAATAGCGTTTTTGGGGTGTGTTGTGCAGGATGATTTCAAGGGGTAAAAGAACAGGGTCAGGAAGCCAATGAGAAGGACGTTGCAGTCATCCAAATATCAACAGCCTGACATCTGGGTGAGTATGCATGGACAGTGGTGAATGGCAGGAATAGAGAAGAAGAAACAAATCCAAGAATACGTCAAAGGAAGAATTGAAAGGACATGGTGACTGATTGACTACGGGGGATAAGACACAAGGCAACATGACATAAAAGAAAAAGTACAAGAGACCTAATTTTGTATTCTACCTCAAACACATAACAGCTATGTGAATCTAGACGAGACATTTAATCTGCCCCCTCCCATCCCCAGTGATTTAGTTTCCTCATTGGCAAAATGGGGATAATAATGCTTAGCCTTGGTTTTTTGTATATGATGTACTAAGGAAAATGTTTTGCAAGCCTTAAAGTGATAGATAAATGTGAGTTATCATTAAGGAAAGATAAATCAAAGATGACTGACTAAAGGAAGGGTGATGCCCCTGACAGAGAAAGAGAAGTTGGCAGGGAACCTTATTTGCAGGGGAAAGATAGCTTTCTTTTTGAACATGATAACTGTGAGATGCTTTTGAGCTAATATGAGCTGGTGGTAGTTGGAGGTCCCTGGAGGAAATGTAATAAGAGCTTAGGTAAAAGGCCCTGGGCTGGATCAATTTGGGATTTAGAAATGATAATGAGGCCATGCGAATGGTAAAGAGAGGAACAGAGGAATGAGCCTTGGGGGAATACTGATAATTAGAATGTTAGTGATACATGGATGACAAGAAAGCAATAACCTCCTTTACTGATACACAAAAGTAGTATTTCAGGCTTATAGCAAAAGGCTTGGCTACCCAGAAGTAAGAGTAACATGGGAAGTTATCAAAGATGTCAAGATTCAGAAGCAGATAATGAACAAGCCCACAAGCAACACCCACTTTGGAAACAGTGGCAACCGAGGAGCTTTGAAAGTCTCTGGAACAGAGATGGGGAACACACTGTCACATAGTGGAAGAAAAATAGCTGCCAGAGGAGAAAGAACACAAACAGGGAGCATTTGGGAAGGACTAGGTTAGTATGGATAAGACATAGATTTTACTTCTCCATCATCCATGATAGACCCATTCAGAGCTATGTTTTGACCTATTGGCACACATAGCACTTATTTTGCATTGAAGGGAGAGCCCCTCCTAGAGGGGCCAGATTTGGACTGAGGAAGATGAGTCTTCCTGACTCCAGAGCCAGCATTCTATCCACTTCACCACCTAGCTGCCCCCTTAGAAACACAAATAGAAAAGCAAAACTGTCTCTCCTCTCAACTTCACATTCTAATAGAGGGAGATGTGTTGTCTCATCTCCACAAGTGTTGCTTCCCTGGACTATTGCTGTAAGGGCAAGGCAAAAAATAGGACTAATCTGGTGGCTGTAAGTCTTCCCAGGGCCTTTTGGGAAGCCTGTTGACAGCTGGCCATTGGTCCGTAAGTGATAGGTATTGGTGGTGAAAAGAATGATGGACTCCTTCTTCATATGGATGGTTCCCCTCTGTGGTGACCACAAGGGACAGAGCTAGTAACAGGGCTGGTAGTCTAGGGGCCACAGCTTTTTCCAGGCTCTTGGGCTCATGTATTTGGTCCTGGGCCTTTCCTCATGATGAGGAAGACTCATCTTCCTGAGTTCAAATCCAGCCTCAGATACTTACTGGCTGTGTGATCGCTTAACCTTGTTTGCCTCAGTTTCCTCATATGTAAAACGAGCTGGAGAAGGAAATGGCAAACCACTCTAGCATCTGCCAAGAAAACCCCAACTGGGTCACAAAAAGTCCGACATGACTGAAAACAACTGAACAACAATAAAGCAGTCCCAAAAGAGGCAGCAGAGAAAAAAGATGGTAGCTGGCATAAGGTTAGGAATTGGCACAGCTTACATGATCAGAGGTCACAAAGTATGAGAGTTTATTGTTGTGGTAAAGACATCTTTTAAATGGCTGAATATGGGGAGTCTGGTGTAGCCAGGGGGAATTAAGTAAACTAGTTAAAAAAGAGAGAAGTTGATTAACTGGAAGATCCAGCTTGGGTGAGATCAGTTTCTGCTGATGTAGGGAAGTAGATATGATGGAAGAGAAGAGATTGTGGTTGGAGATTGGGAGCACTGTATTCAAGATCCCTGAGATGAGGCCACACCTTGTGTTGCTGAGGGCCTGGGTGTGACCATGCTGGTAGGAGGAATGGAGACAGACATCAAAAGAATCCAGGTATGTTAATGTCACAAAGAATGATAATGAGAGACCTACTGAAAAGGAAAGAAGGTGCAGTAGTTCTTTAGATTTTCTCCAAAACAAGAAAATAGGTCCTGATTTGCAGCAAGGATTTAGAGACAGTGGCACAAATGGATAACCTAGGCTTTGAATGATGAGTGGAGAGGGGGTGATGGTTAGATGTAAAGAGTCAAGGACTAGTAAGCTAGGGTCAGAGGTGTGATTAGTTGGTCAGTCAGACAATCAGCTAGCATTTGATAGCCCTTGTTCTCAGGTAGTTCACTATCTAGTGGTGGAGACAACATGCAAACAACTACGTACAAACAAGATATATACAGGATAAATTGGAAGTAGTCTTATAGAGAAAGCATTAAGATTAAAAAGCACTGGTGATAGGGTTTAGACTGTGGAAGCCCCATTGAATTCCCCTTGATCTGGCCTTCCTACTTGATCTGGCCTTGGTCTCAGGCCATAAGACTCTCATTATCCTTAGACCCAAATCTCTATCTAGCCTAGCCCTCTATTGTCCAGCTGCTTCCCATCCTTGATCCCATCAAAATCCTATTCTCTTCTTTCATGATGTCTGACCTCTAGTCACCCCAGTTCCATCAAGATCCTTCTTAAACTCCTCCTCAAGATCCTCCCTGGACCCCTCCTTCCATCACCCCAGACTACTTGACCACTCCTAGATCCCTCCCACAATCTTTCTGTATATAAGTCTCATCTTGCCTCCATGAAGGTGCTCAGATTCAATCCAGCTCAGCTTAGATTCAATCTGGCCTGCTGGCATTAGCTTCACAAATCTCAGGCTCCCTAAGAGTCTACCCATTATGGAGAATCTTTAATAAACTTTGTTTTTCTTTGGCTGAGAAGGCTTGAGTCGAATTCATTCAGCAGGACTTGGTGCGTTGGTATTTTGGGGGTATTTTGGGGTCTCAAGCACCCCTAAAAACCTATGGTTCTCTAACCTCGTCACTGGGAAAGGATTCCTGTAGATGGTAAGATTTTAGCTGGGACTCGAAGGAAGCCAGGGAAACTAAGAAATGCTCCTACAGAGTTGGGAGACTGAGTGTTCTATTGAAGGAACAGCAAGGAGGCCAGTCTCATTGCATCGCAGTATCACTGGATCACATTGGACCTTGTGGTCATCATGGAGGGGAACCATCCTTATGAAGAAGGGGTCTGTCATCAAAAAGGAGACTACTAATCCTTTTTTAGCTTCCTCAATCAACTGTAATATCCAAAGACTACAGGCCTAAGTCTGGAATTAGAGGCAAAAGATAACATGTGATCTTCTTACTAATTTAAATAATGGAAAACCCAAATTTGAAATGGGAAAGCATAGAACTGGAGATAAAAACTTAGGTGTAAAATTCCTACAAGTACAAAAACAGAGACTGAACTATGTGGAACAGTGCTTACCACCTTGTAAACGTCTTACAGATGTTGGTTCTTGATTTTGGGTATAAACAGTCAATACAGTGCAAGAAAAGATAGTATGGTAGCTGGTTTTGCTCCCACAGAAGCTATCCATATAGCTGAGTTGACACTTATTTGTCAAGTCAATGGCCATCCTGGTGTCAGGGAAACTAGAGAGGCCAAACTGGTTGAACCAGTTCAAGCTTATCATGTCAGTTCAAGGGTCTGGTCTTGGTCAAGGGTCCAGGCTTACTGATTTGTATAATTGCTTATGTTAAAGAGGAAAAGAAGGGGAAATAAAGAATGTAGATTAATCCTAACTCAGACAAGGAAGATCTAATTAACTTCACTTCTGCTTCTGTATCCTTATTATCCTACCCATATAAACTGTATAATCTAGGAAAACTATGTAAAAAGTAAAGAATGTAAACTAACCATAACTCAAACAGGAGTGAAGGTGATGGCTACCCCCACTCCTGCTGCTGTATCGGTGTGAGTGTTCCCAGTGAGCACTGCACCCGCTCTCTTGAGGAGTGTAATAAATGCCTTCCTCTATCCACTCTGGTCCTGAGTTCTTTGGGTGAGAATGGGCAAATCACGTGGATCTTTCTAAGGTCATGCTACCAGGAAAGCAATGAGCTGAGGAAGCACGTCTTAGGCTAACTTCCTGACTCTGCCTTGGGGAGTCCTGTGATCCCCACCGTGGTGTTAAGAGGGCTACCACTTGGGATTTCCTGGAGGAACTCTGTGGTCTGCACAGCCTTCTTTAAGGGGCCATCACTTGGGTCTTCCAGCCCTGTCTCGGGAGCCTTGTGAGCTTACCGCTGTTCTAAGGGGCCATCACTTGGGTCCTCCTTAGGGTCTGACCCCTAGGAAGCCCTGTGATCCCCACCGATAAAGGCAGGGCTACCACTTGGTCTTCCTTTGGGAGTCCTGTGGTCTGCATAGCCTTCCTTGAGGATTATCACAGGGTTCTTCCTCAGGACTTTGGCCCTGCCTAGGAAGTCCAGTGATCCCCAAAACTGTGTTTCTCACAACAGGATGCTTCATAGGCCTAAATGGAATGAATATGCTTTCTCCTGGAAGACAGAAGCAGCACCTGTCAAGGGTCATTAGGCAGCTGAGGTCCTCTACCCTTAATGAATCTGATTATACTACGTTGAATGAAGTTTATCGTATTAAATGAGTCGTGTTTAGCATGCCATGCTTCTCCCTAAGTCCAGCAAGAATTTGGTGATGTAGGAATGGAGCTTAGGAGAGCAAGATAAAGGCTGGAATTATGCATCAGAATTATTCATCTTCAAAGAAATAAATTATCCTGCTGAAGCTAATGAGATCATCAAGGGAGGGGATATAGAGGGAGAAAAGGGTCCAATTCAGAGCCTTGAGGGACCATCTCCTACTGTGTGACCACAAGTTTCCCACACAGAAATCAAAATAATGGAGAGCAGGCCTACATACTAGGAAACTTCAACATAGAAATTGATACTCCCAATTCCTCAACTGACTCATTTTCATGATTTACTCCTCTACTCAACCACAGCTAAATACAGAGATGGCGATAACCTCGACCTTGCCATCACTCACAATTAACTCCAGTATTAAGTATATAATCTTCCGGCTTTTTTAATCTTGAACCTTCCTAGCTTTGCAGTCTTCTTACAGCTTTCTCCTGTCCACTTAAAAAAGGTTAGGAGTTACCTTCACAGGCTTATCATACATGGCCTTGCAGCTGGTCATTTATGTATATTTATATGAATCTTTGGAGTAGGAGGCTTGACAGTGAAGCCACTTAGAAATTTTAGGAATGTGACAGGCAGGCAAAAATTTCTCAGTTTATGTATGTGAATATCCTATTAAACAGTTAGCCAGCATTCAAACATGTCACAATATACATTACTATGTTCATCACTTTAAAACACATTTAAAATAATAATAATATGATGATAAAATTTGTATGGCATTTAAAGCGTACAAGACTTCTTGATTCCAATCACAGAATCAAAGAATCATAAAATTTGAGAACTGAAAAGGCAGATCCATAAATGAAAGGGGTCCCCACTTTAACATAGCAACATTTTTCATTTCTCATCAGGCTTCACTCTGGACTTCTCTGTGAAGCCCTAGAAACCTCTTCTTCTAGATCACTCCAGCCTTGCAGTTCTCACCTTGAAGTACCCTCTGCCCCTGAAGTCACTCCTGATTTGATGGCTCCTCCCAGAACCTCCATTCAAGGAGGACACCCAGGCCAATCACATCTTCATTTCTCACCAGACTGCAATCTGGACTTTTCCCCAGCCAAGTAACTTCATTCCCCACATCAACTCCCTTTTATGTGTTGTCTTCCCCCTTTAGAATGTAAACTCCTTGAGAGCAGGGACTGTCTTTCTTTTTGATTGCATTTGTATTCCCAATGCTTAGACACAGAGCCTGGCACATGGTAAGTGCTTATCAAAACAAACTGTTTTCTAACCTCTGCAGGAAGGCCTCCAATGAAGGCGGCTCTGGGTACTTTTTAAGACAACTTCTTAATAGCTTTTTATATTCTTAGTTTTTCCTGGGGTAAAGTTGAAATTGGCCTCTTTGCAACTTTGACCCATTATTTCTTTCTCTCTCTCTCTTTTTTAGGAGGCAATGAGGTTAGGTGACTTGCCCAGGGTCACACAGCTATAAGTATCTGAGATCACATTTGAACTCAAGTCCTCTTGACCCCAGGGCTGGTACTCTATCTACTGAGCTACCTTGCTGCCCCTCACCCACTGTTTCTTGTTCTGCATTTTCTAATCCTTCCTCTACCTTACAGCCTGTTCAATACTTGAAGAAAGCTGTCTTTCTCCTGCGATCATTCTCTTCTTCAGACTGAACATGTCCAGTTCCTTCAACTAATCCTTCTAATAGAGTCTTATGTCCCTTCATCATCCTAGTTACACTCCTCTAGACACTGTCCAGCTTTTCAAATGTCCATCTTAAATCATGGTGTCCAGAACCAAACAATGTTAAATAAAAATTGTTTTAAACATGTGTGAGTATGCATGTACTATCTAATAACAAACATCTGAAGCATCTAGGTAGCACAGTGGGTAGAATGTTGGCTTTGGAGTCAAGAAAACTTCAGTTCAAATCTTGCTTCAGACACTTACTATGTGACCCTAGGTGAGTCATTTAATCTCTCTTAGCCTCAGTTTCCACATCTGTAAAATGGAGATAATAATAACACTTATTTCACAGTTGTTCTGAGAATTAAATGAGATAACATATGTAAAGTACTTTGCAAACTTTAAAGTGCTAGTTATTCTCATTATAGCAATCATGTGTGTAGATACATACTGTTAAATGCAGAACTGAGTCAGCCATAAATTCAGATATCTATCTCAAAATATATGGCTTAGCACATATTTGAGTTAGTACAGTCTTAGAGGAAGATAGCTAATAGGAAAGGTAAAATTAAGTGCAGGGGGAATTTCTGCCAGTACTTAAAGGTAGCTCAAAGGCTTTTCTATCTCACAATCTTACATGCAGTTGCATAGCAAGCAGGTAACATGTCAATTCCTGTATAAGGGCTCTGCTTAACATCAGGGAAAATAATTTACACTTTTTTTTTTCAACTGTCAAACTCTATTTACTTGAGGAAGGCATGAGAACTCTCACTACTTACAACTTAATATAAAGTGTCCTAAGTGGCTCCTATAGCCATCGAGTTTGAGCTGCTATGAATTCTCATTACACAACCATGCATTTCATTTTACCACAATATGGTATATGTGGCAAGGGGCTGCCAGCTGGAGGGTTGAAGGAAAAATGGAAATAACATTTTAATCTCTTTGTCCCTTCTTTTGCATTCACTCCTTTGCTGTCACTAATGCCTAGAAGGTCTCTGTCCTCATCTCTCACCCTTAGTCTGCCTGGTTTCCTTAAAGCAGGAGTGGGCCACACTTGAGGACCTAGAGGACCACATGTGGCCTCGAAGCTGCAGGTTCCCTACCCTTGACTTAAAGAGTAGCTCTGGTCCAACTTCTACAGGAGGCTTTCCCTGGTTCCTCTTCTCCCGCCAGCTGCTACTTCCTTCCTCTTTGAGATTACCTTTCATCTACTCTGTATGTAGATAGATAGATAGATAGATAGATAGATAGATAGATAGATAGATATAGATATAGATATTAATATAGATATCTGTGTGTGTGTGTATCTATTTATTTACATGGTGTCTCCCTCATTAGAATGCGAGCTCCTTGAAGGCAGGGGCCACGTTTTTGCATTTCTCTCTATCCCCAGCACTTAACTCTGATAGCAATAAGCTCTTATTAAAGGTTGATTGACTTGAGAAGAGGCCTAGCCATGGAGTTATTCATGGAGTCTTCTAAGCAAAGTCTTATATATGTATCTCACTTCTTCAGGGCACAACAAGAAACATAAAGCATTTGTAGTTTTCTTACATCATAGTTGTAGGCTTAAAGACTCACAAAAATGGTAGCCAGAAAAAGGTCACACATTGCATGCTATATATGTATATGTATATACATATATATAAGCACACATATATATATGTATATACATACATATATACATCTGTATTAAGGAAACATTGAATAATGATCAATTTATATATTATATATATATTAATTACACATTGTATATCAATTATATGTTGTACATAATGACTGAAAGCATCCTAAAAAGCTTAAATGTTTTGATGCATTGATCTCATTCACTAAAAAAAAAAGTATCTTACACGCTCTTTGGTTGAATATGAAGTCCAGTCACAGTTTTACAAACTTCTTACTTACAAACTACATACTTCCATATGTTGTAGAGGTACCTCAAGGTTTTGTCTGTACTCTTCTTAAGATGCTTCAAGATTCAGTCTCAGTGCATTTTACTAATAGCCAGCATTTATATATTGCTATATAAAATTATGTATACTTGATTTACATATATGAACTTATATGTATTATATAATGTGCATGTTATGTAATATGTTAGCTTATATAATATGCATATTATTTAATATATGAGCTAACATATTATATAATATGCATATTACATAATTATATTAATTTCTATATAAACACATGAAATTAGATATATTTAAGGTTTGCAAAGTGCTTTTCATATGTTATCTTATTTAAATCTCACAATAACCCTTTGAAGTAAGTGCTGTTACAAATTTTACAAATGAGAAAACATATTGAAAGAGGTTAAGAGACTTGCCCAGGTTCACTGGATTTGAACTCAAGTCTTCCTAATTTCAAATGCTCTATTGCCTACACTTCCTAGCAACCTAGAGTCTTATGAATTTTACATAGTAGATGACCTGAATCTACTCGTTCGCACGTGAGCTTACTTAGTGGTTCAGTTATGTGTGGCTCCCACCTTTCAAGATGTCTTCAGCTGCAGATTTCACTATTAAATGCAATTGAATTTGGCAAAGGTGAAGCTGTTTATCTTACCTGCACAGCCTCTTCAGAAGCCAACTTCCCCATTACAACAGCAACACTCTCTTGTCAATATCTCTGCTATCCCAAGGAGTGAGTCAACTCACTTTTGTCTGGTACACAGATGCAATCAGACTCAATATTTCAACTCTGTATTAGGTAACTTTGACAAACTGTAATGATTTTTCTTGCCACGGAATTACTTTCAGCAAATGCTCCAGGGATTTCAAGTTTATTATGAAAGAGAAAATCCAACTCCAGCAGGTACAAGCTATTCTTAAATTATCCTTAGTCCTGGAGATTCCCAGAAGACTGGACTAGTTTATCAATGTAAGTTGGGTTAGGAGTTCAGTTCAGTTACCTCATTGTCACCAACAACTAATTATATTCTGCATTACTGCAGCTTCCAAAGTTGCTTCTAAAATAAGTAATAAGAATATTGGATTCAATATGTTATACGAATCCATTTATATTATACAGAGGTATCACATTTGTTCTTAATAACCAAAGACCTCCACATTCAGCATTTTGTATTTTTTAAAAATATAAAGGAAAGATTTATAGGTAAGGTTGATTTTGCCATTGTTTTTATGTTAGGTCTTCTAAAATCTTTGATGATTTTTTTATGTATGTGTACTTTTAATAAAAGGAGGTAAGCGTGACAGGTCAAGAAGAACACATCCTCAAATGACTTTTTCATATAATGGAGGGACCCGGCAATGAAGGCCCAGTATCTAGCACTCTGTGTAATATGCTTTGCCTTTTGCATATCCATATAGAGACATATTGAACCTGATTCTGAAATTATATGATGGAAGGGCCCTTCCCCTCCCTGAACAGATAACCTGTTTCCTGGAAGTTTACTGAGTGGGGATAAAAGCCTTTTATTTGATTACTGAACCAGAACTGAATGGGCATAAAAAAGGATCAGATTGATGGCTACCTCATAATGCTCTCTCTTCCCCGGCAGGTTCTGAGTGAGGAGACAGAAGAAACTTGTAAGCCACAGGGTGGAGGAAGAGGTAGGTAACAATGATAGCAGTGGTCTGCTGCTAGTAGCTGCCTATTTTCCCTATGAAAACATGGTGCCTCCTCTGTTTCTGTCTCTGTTGTGTGAATTCTTCTCTGACCTTAGGTGAATGAATATCAGAGATGGAACAGAACGAATTATGACATTTTAAGCTTTGACAGGTCAGAAGAGCCAATAGGGGCTGAGCAACTGGAATTCATCGTAGAGTCTACTGGTGGTCATAGCAGTTGAGTCTGGTGAGGAACCAGCCCAGAAGTGAATCAGCCTGTTAGCTGAAGCACCATGCCCTGAAAACAAAAGAGTGACATCCATAGATTATGCCACCCCCCCACCCCCAGAAATGACCTTGGTGGGGGAAGAAGAGAATTTTAGTTTAGCAGCAATGACTTTAAGTTTGAGTCCATTTTCCTGAGGAACTGAGGTGGTAAAGGAAAGTTTTCATTTAGCTTAGGAGAGTTTTATGCTTCTGTCCTTATTACACTTTCTCAGTAAATATTTCTTTATAAAAAAGAATTAGTTAAATGATATTAATTGGTTAAATGATATTAAGGAGAGACCAACTGGTCACATTGAGACTGGGGAGATATTAACTGGCAATTGATATTATGGGGAACACACTGGATAGAGGCTCATAATGAACAATATCAGAAAGAGAGCCCTTCAGGGTTACTACCCTAGAACCCTGAGGGGATCAGTAGCCAGCCAAGCTCTCATTTAATGGCATAAAATCAATATTGTAATATAGTATATATAATATTTGAGTCAGAGTGATTTAAGAATGTACCTGAAGACAGCTACTGTGTAAATAAATATGCATCTTTTTAAAATTGATACATATTTAAACAGAGCCATAACTAGCAATTTTTTTATGTCAAGATAAGTACCACAAACTGTGCCTGTAGTAATTGGCAGGAAGCATCCCCTCAGTTGGTCCCAGGAATGGGGAGAGGCAAAGTGAGACACAAAAAGAACCTGCCCTCTGGTAGGTTCCTAGTTTAACTAACTCCACTTGTCAGACAGGACTTCTGGAAGACTTCAAGTTCTGTCAGCATCCACTAAACTCACCACCCTGAGGTATATCATTGTTTGCCCTTTCCTTGCTGTGATTCTGTACCTGACATTAATAAACTGTTATTTGCTGCTACTTTCACATAAATTCCTACACCTTCAAAATTGCAACCCCACTTTGTAGGGCATACCTTTAAAAATATATGTCTCAAGACATCAGTTTTGAAATAGATATGCCTAGGCATATATAAGAAAGGATGTTACAATGCAAAAAAAGACTTGTGTTAAGTCATTGAGAACAGTTATGGATTGCCACTCCAAATGGTTCAAAGTGTAAGTGAAGTTGAGTTAGAAAACTAGAAGATGGGTGCCTAAAACATTTTGAGGTTAATGGCATAGATTGTCTCATTTTTCCTGCTTACTTATTTCTGATATTGTATTTAGTATAAATTAGTATGGTGAAGTATTAAAAAGTCAGTTGGGGAATTATCCCTTTGTGGTAGGGACAATATCCTAACTTGCCCTGCCTCCCTCCCCAAAAGACAGCTTAATTTTTTTTTCCTTAAAAGTTGCTGAGATATCCCCCATGAATTGGTTGACTCAGGAGACTAAATGTTCAGACTTTGGGCACCATCTCTTCATCACCTGAGTACCAATAGTCAAGAAGAGCTCCAGGGACCCTCTGAGGTCTTGGCTGTTGGATCACAATAGGTAATTTAGGCAAGGGAGTTCTACTTAGCTGAATCAACTTAACCATCCTCCATACCTAGTCTTGTCCTCCTGCTATGGCTAAGTAAATCTCATTTTGTTAAATGATGAATGACTTAGGAGAATCTTATTTTGTTCCCAATATTGAACCTAAACTGCCAGGGAACTTGCCTGAGTCAGGCCCAGCCAAGAACATTACTGGCTTAATATTGAAGGACTGGAACATAATGATCTCCTTGAAGTGGGAGGATGGACAGTGCAGAGAAAGATAAATTCAGATTAGACTAGTGATGTCTCTAGAAATGGTGGGTTCTTACTGTGAGGCACCTCTGACTCCTTGGAGATTAGAAGGTTAAACTGCCTGTGGCCTTTCAGCAAGAAGTGAACGATGTGAGTATGTTCTCTGTCCTAAAACTTTATCTGGAAGATAATTGTGGTCAACTATGTTTCAGGCCCTTGTTGAGATTTCTAACCTTGTAATTTAAGTCTCCTCGGAAATCTACTAGGGAATCTTTTTCAGAACTCAGTTTAGCCTCAAAGAAGCCTGGAGGGGAATGAGTTTTTGGACGGAAAGATTGCCCCCTCATTAGAAAAGGACAAATGTGGAAGAACCAGTTGTGTTCTTCCTTTGCTAAGCCTTGATGCTTTTTTAAAAATCATTGATGGTCATTACCACCCGATTGCTGCTTGGGGAGACCTCCTGAAAAGAAGTCTCTCTTATCTTAAAGGTATTGTATTTGCATAAACTGATTGGTTTTGAGTGACTTTTTGGAAGATAATGTAACTGAATTAGCATTTTTTAGTCCTGTAATACATATGATATGGGGAGCCATCAAGGGATTGCAGGAAGGACCCTGACAGTGAGAGAATACAAACCAAGGCAGAATTTTATGATTGTCTGACAACTGTGATGAATAAACTAAGTTTTGTTTGCTTTTTAGTTTGGAATTTGAGAGACCAAGTACAGTTTTGCCACATGGATTTTGTTGTACTTGAGGTACTTGAAAGAACAATGCTAAAATCTCTCCAGGGTCCCAGAGGCATTTCTATAAGTAGAGATATGGCCAAGTGCCAATGACACCTCATTTTACTAGCTGAAGACAGGCAGGGGTGCTACATCAGCTTAATTAGTTCTCCTCTCACACTGAACAGTGAACTATAATTCTCTCTGGTGATTCAGTTGAAGGGCCCTAGAAAAGCACAGAACCTAGGCCCCATGAGCATTTCCCTAACATGAGAAGAAAAAGCTTTTTGTACATGGGGAATAGAATATATGTGTTCTGGCCAAGAATAGCCCTTGACTCTATTGATTTTTATGTTGCTTCATGTCTTTCCCTGAGCAAAGCAGGGTAGAATCAGAGCCCCAAAGTAATAATACCCCCCAACACCAGAAGGCCCTGGCATGCCATAATGGGGTGGAGTCAGGCCCCAGCAGCTGCAAGATAATGATGCTCAGACCTAGAGCAACACTCTCTCCCAGAATAGGACAGAAGAGCTAGGCCTTCAAAGTGGTAGTTTTGCAGAAATGGCACAGAGTGTAGCAGTTGACTCAGGCAAAGAAGGCAGTGGGGAACAGATCCTGTCAAGGGGCAGAGACACAGGCTCCAGCAGTGGAAGGCAGTGGACAGTGTCTAGGTCCCCAGCAACAGTTGTAGAAGAGTGAACACTGTGTGGTGGCAAAAGGCAGGCCCACTGCTTATCTTAACGTAATACTGATTGGTGCTTCCATGTTGCTCCAGTTCAGCATTCTAATTATCATATAATTCCTCACCAGGAAGGGTTTGGAGGACCATTATTGGGAGGGCTCTTTGCTTTATTGGCAACAAGGGTGAGGTGAGAGTGTCAAACCAGCTGCCACAGAAGAAGGGGCAGGGAGGAGTACCTCAGAAGTCTTTCTTGGGGAAAATTTTGACATTCCCTTCCCAAGACTTTTGTGTCCAAAAGAGATTTACTCAAAGATGATCTTTACAGATGCTGAAGGTGGGAGTAAGATACTACAGGCCTCCAGTCTACATCATGAGTGGTGATATAGTACAGTAGGTCTTTAGATTAGAGTGGTGTGGCAGTTCTCCTTTTCTGTATAGGAAAAAGTCGTGTGTAATGTGTGTTAAAGGTGCTCCTGCCTTTTAGGGAGTTCCAAGATAGTCATTAGCAGAAAGTGATGATTTATTTGCTCTCTTGGCTTCCAGATCTAAGTTTTGGGATTTTTGAGTACAGTAATTAGTTGAGGGGGATGAGACTATGGGACTGAAATGGTTTCTGATTTATTCAAGATTAGATAACAAGGGGGGCATAGAGGGTCTTTTCTATGATACTAGATGCTATGGACTTGTCCAGGCCCAGAAGAACAGTTTAACTATGAAATGATTATAGCTAAGATAGAGATACCTTCTCAGTTGTGTTTAGGGGAAAAAGTACAAAGCAGGAGATAATACTTTCAGGATACATGCCTATTATCTGTTATGTGCCAGAAGAATGATCTTGGATTATTCTCTCAAGTGATGTGAGGTGTTTGTGGCTTTTTTTTTTTTTAACATCTTGGGATTCTAAATAGGAATCCTAACAGATTCCATAGAGGAGTGGTGAATAAACTCCCAATACCCAAGCATCTAACAAGGGGGAAAAGGCCTTATTTTTTAATATAGCTATGTAGAAACATATGTTTCTTGTATATATTTTGTAGCAAGCAATACCGATTCATTTTTATTCCTCAAAGTGAGGAAGGAGAGTTTGTGTGGCCACAAAATTTTAAGAAACAAAAATAAACCATCACCATCATAATGTAGTAACATTTATATAGCACTTTCTACTATTATATAGCACTTTACAACTATTATGTCATTTGATCCTCACAACAACCCTATAAAGTAGGTATTATTATTATCCCCATTTTACAGATGAGAAAACAGAAGCAAATAGAGGCTGAGTGACTTGCTCAGGGTTATGCAGCTAGCAAATGTTTGAAGTTTGATCTTGTACACATAAGAAAGAGATCTAGACCTATGGAGACCAGATATTATAGAAAGCATCACAGTAGTTAAGGTCAAGCCACAATTTCATGCTTCTCTATCAACCTTTAGCATTCCCAAACCACAGAAAAACACCTTTGCGTTTTTGGAAAATAAATCAAATGTACAGTTACTAATAAGAGACAAAAAGGAATCTTTTTTATTACTTTATTGGTGTAATTCATTAGGTAATTTGATATCAGAACATTTTATGAGGCTCTGAATTTGAGTGGCTGTGTTTAAGCAGTTGTATTTTGGTGGTAGTTAGCAACGACAGAACTGGAAATAATAATCATTGTTATGGAAGTACACAGACATAGATCTTCCCATCCTCTGATACCATCAGCCTTCTTGTCACTTGCTCTATTTGGTTAAGGGGGTTACATTTAGAGATAGCAACTGAGGAAATGGCAGTTGTTGAGATCCTTTTTCACCATGGGACCACCCTTTCTGCTGTTACCATCACTGTCTAGCTTTCTCACACTTGATACTTCCCCTTCCCTAGCCCCATGGCTAACACATTTCTATCTCTTACTTCCTCAGCCTCTACAATCCAGACTCTCTATCTACCAAAGTGAAAACTCCTTTTCCCTGTTATCTCTTCTCGCAAGCTCAGCCCTATGATTTCCTTTGCTCTCCCCTTCTATTGTACCCTCTGGAACCCCATTCTATTATCAACAAACTCCTCTTTATCCCCAATATGGTTCTTTTATACTCCTTTGATGTGCCTGGAAACCTGGATTTCTCTTCAAGATGCTTCATCTTAGTTACTCTTTAAACAATACTACTGTTACTGTATATAGTTTTCTTTCTGCTCTTCATTATTTCATGCAAGTCTTTCCATGTTTTGCTAAAATCAGCTTGCTCATCATTTCTTACATCTATAGTAGTATTCTATCACAATCACATACCACAATTTATTTAGCCATTACCCAATTGACAGGCATCCCCTCAATTTCCAATTCTTTGCTATCATAAAGAGAGCTGCTATAAATGATTTTAGAACATAAAAGTTCTTTTCTTTTTTCCCTGATCACCTTGGGAAACAGACCTAATAGTGGTATTGCTGAGTCAAAAGGCATATAGTTTTATGAGTCTCTGGGCATAATTCAAAATTGCTTTCCAAAATGGCTGGATCAGTTCACAGTTCCACCAGTGTATTAGTGTCCCAATTTTTCCACATCTCTTCCAACATTTGTCATTTTTCCTTTCTATTATTTTAGCCTATCTGATAGGTATGAGATGGTATGTCAAAGGCAAAGTCATTTTAATTTGCATTTCTCTAATCAATAATGATTTAAAGCAGTTTTTTATATGACTACACATAGTTTTGGTTTCTTCATCCAAAAAAAGAGTCTGTTCATATCCTTTGACCATTTATCAATCAGGGAGTGACTTATATTCTTATAAATTTGACAAAGTTCTTTACATATTTGAGATGAGACCTTTATCTGAGAAACTGTGTAAAATTTTCCCCCAATTTTCTACTTTCTAATCTTGGCTGCACTGGTTTTGTTTGTGCAAAACCTTTTTAATTAAAGGTAATCAAAATCATCCAATTTATATCTCAAAATGCTCTCTAACTCTTATTTATTCATAAATTCTTCTACCCATAATTCTGATAGGTAATATGTTCTGTGTTCTTCCAATTTATTTATGACATCTAAGAGTAGCTCACTTTTGCAAAGCTGCTAAAGACTTTACCTAGCTTATCTAATTTATTCCTCACAACCCTGTGAGGTGGGTGCTGGATGCTTTGAGGGAGGGGCTTACTAATAGGTCAGTAACATGGCAATAATGTCTACTATTAATTAACCTCCATGAAGGCAGGGCCTGTGGTTTATTTAAACATTGCATCTCCCTTAGCACCTAGCAAAGTGCTTTGTGTGAAGTTGGAGCTTATCCCCAGCTGCTAGTGTCCTCCCCCACAAAATTACCTTGTATATATTCTGTCTGTATTTATATATGTATGTGTTATCTCCCCTATTAGAATGTATACTCTTTGCATGTAGGGACTAGATCATTTTTGCTGTGTCCCCATTGCTTAGCACAGTGCTTGGCAAACAGTAAGTGCTTAATAAATGCTTTGTAACTGGTTACTTGAAGAATAAACAGTTGTGAAGTTGAACTGAATTAGACAGGAGGGCGCAAAGGCTGCTGACGCCCATCTAGTCAGATCAGATAGCAAAGAGATTGTTTGGTTAGACTATATTTCCTCCCTCTACAAATTTTAGTGTGGTCAAGCCTTTAGACTTAGCAAAATTCCAATTCATATGTTATTTAAAATATTAATTTATTGTATGATGTACGTGGCACAATGGATCAAGTAATGCACTCAGATTCAGGAAGATCCTGCCTCACAGTTACTAGTTGTATGGCTCTGGTTAAATCACTTTAACCTCTCAGCCTCACTCTCTTCTCACCTGTGGCTCTAAGAGGTCGTAGCATGTGCAGTAGCCACACCTGTCTTGCCAGATGGGCTAAATCAGGATGAGGGTAACCATCAAGCCCAAAACCTTTCAATGAGTCGGGGGATATCTACCTCAAGCATGTGAAGTTTTCTTTCGGCAGAATGCGCAGATGATACCAATTTGTTCCAAGAGTCACCAAGGCAGCTGAAGGAGGCACCGTGGAGCACATAGAGCTGGGTCAGATATCAAAGAAACCAAGGTCATCCACTGCATCCCAGGCCATCACCAGTCATCTTTTGTCTTGCTATTGTTACTTTAATGACTCTACAAGTGAGAGTAACGCTGATCATTTTGTGCAACTCTGACTCACTTAAATTCAATTTATGTACCCCATGATGTCATTGGTCCTCTTTGAAAACAAAGTATGAACAACATTCATCTGTAAAATGGGGATAGTAATAGCACTTAAATTATACAGTTCTTGTGATGGTTAATTTAAAGCATTATCTAAATGCTAGCTATTTTAAATGAGATGCAAAGGAGATCATATGGTATCCTGGGCTGAGCAATGGACTAGTGGTTTGACTGTGGGCAAATAACAATTCTGTTTAGACTTATTTTCTCACCTGACAAAAATGATAATAATAATCCTTACCAGCCTTACAGGGCCATTGTGGGAAAAATGTTTTGCAAATTGTAGACTGCTATATAAACGGAAATGTAAAATCAAACAGCATATACCTTAAATTCCGCAGGTTTCCAGAAAATGAGATTGTTTTCGGATTAAGACACAGGACAGAAGAAATAGCAAACTTTGAGTTAGGTAAATATTTATATATACTAAATTAGTTTCATCTTTCCTCTATTCAGCAAACAATTGCTTCTCAGATAAACAGTTACTGTTGATGTTGAAGTGTTCATGTATTTGTGAGGGTTCCTTAAACAAGCTCTGGAAGGAGGAATTTGAGTTTATCTTCAGTGATATCTGACATCAAAGGGATGACAGTAATGAGCACATCAGAGGATTGGGAGAAGAGTACCAAGCATGTGCCTAAAGGAAATTGGTATTTGAATTCAGTATGGGGTGATACAAGAAACACCACAAAACTGTAACTATCTTGGAAATATTTATTAGAAGATTCTTAAATTCTTAGGAATAATGATACGTATATATAACATGAGATCATAACAAATAAAAAATATCACTTTATACTTCCAGCCTAACCTGCAATAGGGCAATTATGGAATCTAAATTTGAGAATGGGAGTTAATTTATACTAAAAAAAAACCAATTAGTTACTTGCCTGGCAAGGTAGGCAGAATCTTTCCCTACAGATGGGATAGAAAGATCTGATGTAGTCACCAGAGAACCCATGATCTCTCTGATTGGTAGTTACTTTGTTGTCTGTTTTGTGAAGGTCTTTATAGGGTCATAGATTTAGAATTGGAAAGGAACTAAATTTCATTTCATCCAATCTCCTTATTTTTGAGATAAGAACGCTGAAACAGAGCAGTTGTGACACAAAGTAACAGAGATTTGAACCCAGGTCTTTTGATTTCAAATCCAACTTTTTTCCATTTCACTAGACTCCTTAGCCTTGATACTGAACTTAAATGTCAGGGAAGACCTAACTTCATTGATGATTAGGACCATAAGATTATAGAAATAGACCTGGAAGAGACCTCAGAGACCATTTATTTAGTCTAACCTCTTTCATTTTACAGGTATCCCATGCTATCTATCCCAAATCACACTTATGCTAAGGAGTCAGATCCCAGGAGAGTGGTTACTATGATACCTGCAGGGCTCTATGTGTAACCTGAAGGCACTGGGGGAGGGGATGTCTGTTTAATACTCTCAGCCCCAGCCCCCATTCTGGTGTTCATACTTCCCAGCATGATTAGCAATTGGTATAATTTAGTCAATAATCATCAAGTAGCTTTTAGAAAGGGTTATTAGTTCAGTTCACAATAGTTGGTAGAAAGCCATTCACTGATACTCTCCCACCAGCACATACAGAGTTCAGGGGAAAGTGGACTCAGACTCAGAAATACATGGATAAAAGGGTAACTCATAACTCCTGGTTACTTGAAGAACTTTTCTTCCATTTGGGGTACTTAAGAAGTTCCCCTTAGGCATTGTGTCACTTCTTTGCCAAGCTCCTGGTGGAACAGTGAAAATGCTCTCCCTGAATTACATCTTATTACTAATGTCCCAGGAAATAGCCTTAGGTTGTGGATGAGAAGTCCAAAATAT
The DNA here is from genome assembly GCA_028646595.1 of Phalanger gymnotis. NCBI lineage: Eukaryota > Metazoa > Chordata > Mammalia > Diprotodontia > Phalangeridae > Phalanger > Phalanger gymnotis. The sequence goes on from CM053627.1 coordinate 107,607,997, forward strand.
TATGGACCCTGGGAAGCTCGAAAGGTCTTCCCTTGGCCAGAAACGGGGTTCTAGGTAGAGGCCAAAGCTGAGGCTTCTCCTTCCTTCCTCTCCCCAAGGTCTCTTCTCTGAGGTTTTACTGGAATGTCACACTTGCTCTAATCTTCTCATCTGAACTAGCTTGATAACTTTATAGATAACCCCTGGAGTGTTATCAAGTTACTTTATGCAATCTAAATGGGATTTCTGGGTACTGTCATTCCAGTTCCAAAGAGGACACACTTAGTCTAAAACCAATTATTGAGATTGAAAGATTAAGAACTGCTTCATCTCCTTAAGATATCAGGACATCTTAACACAGTCTGAGTGGGGCTGAGTGACAATCCTCCACCCAGCCCCCTCAACTTTTACTTACAAATGAGAAAACTGAGGTCCAGAGAGGTGGCCTGATTTGTCCAGAGTTGGAGGTTTGGAATGATGGAAATGGGATCCCTGGGTGTTTAGTTCTTCTCATTGTGAAAAAAGAAAGGATAAGAATAAAAGAATATACCTACTTCCTGGGAGATTGGGAGAGTAAAATGGCATCTGTGTAGCTGTTAATGTGAATGCTTTGAAAAGCTAAAAAGTGTTACACCAACATCAAGCTTGGTTATTTTAAAAAATTAATTATAATTATTATATAATGACAAATAATAAATAGTAACCACTTGGGCAATGTAAGTTAACAACAACGACAACAATAATAATACGGATGCCCTCACACCTGCCATCGGTTTAATTCATTAAATATTTATTAACCACTTACTATGCATCTATATTAAGTGCTAGGGATATAAAAAGAGGCAAAAGATAATCCCTGCCCTTCAGAAACTTACAGTGGAATGGGGAAGACAACATGCAAACAAATATATACAAAGCAAGCTATACATATTATAAATAGGAAATAATTTACAGGGAAGGCACTGGAATTAAGAGGAGTCAAGGAAGGCTTCCTGTAGGAGGTGAGATTTTAGTTGGGATTTAAAGGAAGCCAAGGGGGTCACTAGTCGGAGTGGAGGAGGAAGAGCATTCCAGGCGCTGGGGGCCCCTATATAGGAATAATTTTTTTTGTCATTTTCCTAGGGCTGGGCTGAGCTTAGGGGGCGGGACGCTGCCCGGTTGGGCTTCTCTCCGGCCGTGGGGGGCGCCCACCAGCAGAGGGCGCTGTTCCCGTCTTCCTCTCTCGGGAAAGGCACGAGCCTCTGTTGGGGGTTTCTCTCTTTCTCTCCTCTCTCTGTCTTTCTCCCTCTCTCCCCCCCACCCCCTCGCGCTCGCTCGCCTTCGGCCTCACATCCGGGTCTGGCGCCGCCGCCGCCGCGGCCGCTGTCAGTGTTAGTGCGGGCACGTCCGCGGTGGGGCTGGAGCGCAGTAAATGGCGGCGGAGGGAGGCGGAGCGGCAGCCGCGCTCAGCCAGGCGCCCCCTGAAACTTTAGCTTAAAAGCCCCACAACTTTCTCCGGGGCGCAGCCGCTCTTCGCGGGGGTTGACCCCGAAAGGGTGGGCGGAAGAGGAAGCTAGGCGGGAAGTCGAGTGGGGAGCAGGGGGGAGGGTAGTAGAGGGGGCGGCTCGAACCCACGGCGAAGGCGGAGGCTCGGAGAGGTCGCCTTCGCCTCGCGGCGCCGCTGTAGGTGCCGGAGCCTGGGCCTTGCGCCTCCCAGCCGGCCCCGAATCGGGGCGAGAAGGAGCCTCTTCCTTTGAAGAGGAGAGGGCCGGCGGCGGCACGCGGAGCCTCTTGTTCTTCTCCAGCCCTGTTGCTTGTGTCCCGGCCGGCGGCGGCCGCGGCGGCGGGGAGAGGGGAGGGGAAGACCGGGGTCCGGCCACAGCGGACCCGGTGTGCGTGCGTGCCTGCGAGCCAGGTTAGGGCGGCGGCGTAGGGGGGGGGCTGCCTGGCGCCCGGCCCACGCTCCGTCTCCCCGCGACTGAGTTTGAGGGGCTCGGGAGGGAAGCCGGGCCCGAGGCCCCGCCGCCCCGGGGTCGCGGGGCGGGGCGGCGGCGAGGAGCTAGGGAGGGGGTGGGGTGGGGAAGAAGATGGAGGGATTAACGCTGAGCGATGCGGAGCAGAAATACTACTCCGATCTCTTCTCCTACTGCGACATCGAGAGCACCAAGAAGGTAGCGTCCAACGGGAGGGTGGTGGAGCTGTTCCGGGCCGCGCAGCTCCCCAACGAGGTGGTCTTACAGGTAAGGGTGCTCTCTCCCTTCCCCCAGATGACCCTCCCGGGTTCGGATCCGCCGGGCCGGGGTGGGTGACTGGGGAGGCCCCTGCAATCCTGGAGCGATGGCTCTCCTACCTGCCCAAAGGGAAAAACGACACCGTATCCATGGAAGGGCTGGGGTTCCGCAGATTGAATTTTCCTACCTCCCATCTGGGGAAGGGGGGCAGCAGGTGCCTGTGGGTGGTGTCATACTTTCAAGTGGGTAAAAGGAAGAGGTAAAGGTTAGTTTCTTGAGAATAGTTTAGGAGCAGCAGAATAGTCTTATAAAACTTTTAAGTTTTCAAGTAATAGTTTTCACTTTGTATTCTCTGTGTACATGTTTTGCCTCTATTAAGCTTCTCGAAGGCAGGGACGCCTTAGTTTTTGTTGTGGTACCACCAACGTCAAGCCCAGTGAGTGCCTGGTACCTATGTGCTCAAATACTTGAGTCAAATTGAATAATACCTTGCTATATGCTATATATGTTCTGCCAGTGAAGGAATTTCGGTAGAAAGAATTGGATAGTTATAATTTTGGGTGCAGGAAGTTGGGTTGCTGGGAGAAAAGAGAATTAAAGTTATCGGAACAGGTAGAAACTTAACAATTCTAGTCTTGCCCCGCCCCCCATCCCTTACTCTTCCTATTAAAAGGCCCTTGAAGAGTTGAAAGAAAACTAGATCAGTTTGCATTTTGCATACACAAGTGAAATGAAAAGCCTTTAATTATTTGTGGAATTTTGCTCCTGAATTAACCCTGTAAAGTAGGGTAGCCTTTGAAACCCTCAGATTCAAAAATATATTTTCTCCTGTCTAGATTATGGACATTTTGCTCATCTTGAAGCCACTGGTTAAAAATAGACACTGATTTTAAAAGCTGTTCTTTTTATCTCCCAGACTTTAAGAAAAATAAGTATTCCGTTTGTAATATGCTGTAGTATTTAACGCAATATCCATTTAATAAGAAGTATGACTAACTACTAGAAAGGTCTTGCCCAAACAGGATATCTTTAATAGGTCTTAACTTTTCACTTTTAAAATGTTGATCTAAACCAGTAATTTGAATCATCAAGACTTAGATCAATGCATACACACAGTAAAGGGACAAATATACTGGCCTAGGAACTTGAAACTCTGGCTTTCAGTTCCGTCACTTCTTCTGTTAATCTCTTTGAGTTTTGATTTAAGTTGTAAAATGGGAGTTTAAGTAGATTAGGCATTCTTATCTTCAAAATTATTTTAATCTATGAAAACATACAGACTCATAGAAAAATGTAGCATCTCCGGAGGTCTAACAACTCATTAGATACCATGTGTAAGCTCTTTCTGTCTCTAATAAGTGCTATCTGTTTATCTTGCATATGTTAAATTGCTTAATTTAACCTTGAAGCAAAAAGTTTTAGTGTCCTAGGTATTGGCTTTGGATGACAGCCAGGAATTGCAAGCTCATATCTTAGTAGATAAAGTTGCCTTGCTGCTTTGTTAAAAGTATAATACTGAACCATTTTGTGAATATGGATTTTTGAATTAGACTTGATAGATTGTGTCAGAGCATGTTCATTAAAGGTATGGTTTTTTTGTAGAAATTAGCATGTTATTTTAGTGCATTCCTTGTATTATTTGGTAGCTAAAACTAGGGTAGCAATTCTTAACTTAAAACTTTTTTTTTAAAATCATGGATTCCTTTGGCAGCCTGGTGAAGTTTTTGGGCCCATTCTTAAAAGAGTGATTTTAGATGCATAAAATGAAGTTTATAGAATTATAAAGGAAATGAATTATATCAAAGTCCAAAGAATTACAAAGGAATCCAATTATATTGAAATAGTTATCAAAATCTTGAAAAAAAATCACTCATGTTAAGAATATTCCTGTTTTATGGTATATTGGGAAAAAGAAAAGCTGATGATAAGTTTTTGGTCTGAGGGGAATTGGAGACAACCTGGGTTCTTAGACTTAGGATATATTGATTAAAATTTGTTAGATATACCCATATTATTTTAAAATGCCACTATTATGAAACTAATCTAATTTAATTACCCTACTATGTGTTAGGCTGTGGAAATACAAAGAAAAATTCAAATATCATTAAATTGATATTTGAAGGGCACTAGGGATTCCAAGAGTCAGAGATGAGGAGTAGAAATGTTTGTAGCATGGGGAGGTGCAGCTTGTGCAAAAGCCTGGAGGTGGGTGATGGAATGCTAAGTTAGGGACCAGTTCTAATTTGGCCAGAACATAGAGTTCATGGAGAGTAAAGTGAAATCATTCCTGAAGGCTTTTTTAGAGCCAGATTGTGAAGAGCCTTAAATGCCAAACAGAGGAGCTTGTATTTTATCCTAGAAACAATAGAGAACTACCAAGGCTTCTTGTGGGCAGCTGGGTGGCACAGTGGATAGAACAAATAGAATGGACTGGGAGTCAGGAGACTCATCTTCCTGAGTTCAAAAGTGACCTCAGACACTTACTAGCTTCATTGATCCTGGACAAGTCACTTAACCCTGTTTGCCTTAGTTTCCTCATTTGTAAAATGAGCTGGAGAATGAAATGGCAAACCACTCTAGTATCTTTCCCTGGAAAACCCCAAATGGGGTCACAAAGTCAGACAACTGAAAAACAACAATGCTTCTTGAGCAAATGAATGATGTGGTCAGATCTGTGCTTTAGGAGTATAAATATGTCATCTTTGTGAAGGACTATGGATTGGAGGGAGAAGAGACTGTCACACAGGAGTCCAATTAAGAGGCTATTGTAGTTGTCCAGGAGGAAGATGGTAAGGGCTAGAACTAGGGTGGTGGCTGGCTGTATGAATGGAGAGACAGCATGGAGAGAGATTTTGCACAAGTTGAATTGATGTGGTAACTGATTGGAAAAGAGTGGTGGAAAGAATAGTAATGACCCTCAACAGAAACAGAAAGTTAGGAGAAGGGATAGGGTGGGAGGGGGGGAGTAAGGGGAGCAGAGATGAACTCAGTTTTAGAAATGTTGCATTTGAGATGCCTGTGAGACATCCTAATGGAAATGTCCAGCAGGTGTTGCAAAACCAGAGCACAGAAAAAAAGATGAGGTCTATATATGTATTTGTAGTTCTCTTTCTAAATACAGTTATTGAACCAGTGGCAGCTGTTGCGATTACCACTAGGGAGTGTGGAGAAAGAAGAGAGATCAGGATAAAAATCTGGTGTATGCTCACACATAGGAGATGTGGACAGGATGACCTCAGTAAAGGAGACTAAGAAGAAAGGGTCAGACAGATAGGAAGAAAATCAGGAGAGAGCCTGAAATCTGGGGAAGAGATACTATCCCCGAGAACGTTGTGGTAGAAAGTGTTAAATGCTCATAGGAACTTTTTGTTTTTGTATCCCTAGTGTCTTGGACTTAATAGGCACTTAAATGTTTGCTGAGTTGAACTATGGTAGTGTTTAGAAATAGTCGACCTATTTCTATTGCCTTGAAGTGTAAAAATAAATAAAAGCTGTCAGGATTGGCAACAAATTGGCAACAGTGTGGAAACTCCCTGAAGCAGTACTTCTATAATACTAAATAGCAAGCTGAATGACTTGGAGGGAACTTACTAAAAAATTGAGCTACTTCATAGCACATGGGGGAGATGATATATAGTTTAAATGAACTTTGTTCATTGGAGGAAAGGCAGGGGAAGTTTTAGATTTGGAGGAGTACCACTGTTTCAAGTTGAAAGCACATTGGAAAATCTACCTAAACCTTACTTTCTAGCTTTTCATGTTTTCTGTCCAAATACTTTGTTAGTAATATATTAATGCCCAACTTCTGGCTTGTTGGCAGTTATTTTTGAGCGCTGTGTGGGGCTATAAGTATGCTCATATGGTATAGTGGAGGAGAGAGAATGCTGGGTCAAGATCTAGTTCTAATTCTGCTGTTAAATAGACATGTGATCTTTGGCACTTCACTTAACCTTTCTGTACGCTTCAGTTGATTAGGCAAGTTGGAGAGACAAGACTAGCCCAATAAAACTAATATAAGGCAGTAAGTATATGTCAAAAGTGCAGTAAGAGTTCAGAGAAGGAAGGGATCAATATAGATTAGTTCAGTTAAAGAAGACATTCAAGAACTAGTACTTGAGCTTGGCTATGATGGGGTTAGGCTTAGAGGAGGAAATAGAGAGGACAATGAGTAAAAACAGGAACGAGTAGGTTGGCCTGATTAGAGCAGAAGATACCTTTTTGGGGAAGGAGTTGGAAATTAGGTTGGACAGGGCAAAATTAGGATAGTTGAAGTTGATGTGATAGACATAAACAAAGCTTTGTTGCTTCTCGAGTGCAAAAAAGTAAATGGTGACAGTGGTATTTTAGAAAGGTTAATTTGACATTGTTTTATAGAGGATGGTTTAGAGTACAGAGAGATTAGTCTGGAAGACCAGGTAGGAGAGTATAACTTAGTAAATTAAGGAAGGCTTGGACTAGTGTAGGGGCGGAAGGATTTAGTATGGCTATGTCAGGGAATGTAGGAATAGCATGAGTCAGCAGTGGGTTGAAGGTTTCAAGCTTTAGTGACTAGAAGAATGATGACCATGAAAAGTGGAGAAGTTGAGGAACACAGCTTGAGGAAGTAATCAAGTAAATCAAGTTCAGTTATAGATTTTATGAATTTTGCGGTCAAGGTGGGGCCTTCTCATCAACATTCCATATGTAACCAGATCTGTAAAAGCCTTCAATAATAAAATTTAGTCTACTCACCTTTCCAATACTTACATGTCCTTCTCTTCCCCTTATTAAACTTCTGCCTCCTTGACCAAGGTGCAACTCCTTCTTTTAGGGTCTTTTTTTTTTTATGTACAGTATACAGCTTAACTCTCAACCATCTTATTGCATCAGTAGTAACCCTCTCTGTTATCCTCTTCTAGCGTACCCTATTGTTAATAAACTCTCCTATACTTTATCCCTGCTTCCTTCCATGTCCTGGTCTTAACCTATCTTATAGTGGTGCCATTTGTCATTGCATAGTGTTGGGCACATTTTTACTTTCTGGCTCTTCCTTTCCTAATCTCCATGAAAACCATCCTCTTTCTGCTTGCTTTCGTAAATGTCAAAATTGGCCAGATTATAGCTTATTTTATATTTTTATATTTCTTTCATCATTGCATACATCGACTGTAGTCTTTAAAGCAAAAATCCAAATTGATACAAAACTAGAAAAATAAAAATGAGAAAAAAGTGCATGTGATTAAAACAACTCCTACCTTATTTTAATAAGTTATGTTGAAAATAGGAAGTGGATGGAGTTGAAAGAACATCTGTACTGGTTATAACAATTTTATACTGAAATTTAACTGATTAAAATAATTTCCAATGTTGAGGAAATAGAAGAGCCTAGAAACTTTCTCAGTCAACAGACAGTTGATCTCTTTGTCAAGCAGAGATGGTAACTAGGGGCAACACTAAGATAGAAACTCTTGATAAACTTATCTTAAGGAGGATAATGCTGTAAGATTATGAGCAGTGTCATCTCTTAAAACATTGAGAAGCAGCTGAAGAATAATGTTTAAAGGAAGTTTGTCAAGAAATCCAACTAAGCAGAGTCATCCTAAAGGCATTTAAGGATGAAACTGGAAGGACAACAACAAACATGGGAAAGATCTTTAAAATTTGTATGATTCTTTATACCATCAAGGACAATGAAACCACCACATTTTGATTCCGATATTATAGTTTTAGATGTGTTACTTTAGAAAGTGCAGATGATACTGAAAAAAAGATGAGAAAAACAGATGGACTGTGCCAGTGTAACATAGAGGAGTTCTGTGCTGGAGGTGACATAATTTTGAAGGCATTGGAGAGATCAGAGTCTCTAGGGTATCGAAAAGAGAAGATACTAAAGGCCTAGAAAAAATTTACGTTATCTCCTTTCCCTCCATTTCCTCCCTTCCCACCAAAAAAAGTGAACCAGAGACTTAGGAAAATAAACACATGGGTTGTTAACTATCTTTGTACATTTGTATGTGTGTATATATATGTGAGAGAATAATCCACATATGACTTGAGGACATCCTCAATGAAGTTATTAGGAGGAAGTTGCAGGCTTTTATAAGTGAATACTTAAGTCAACCCCATCTTGATAATCAAATAATTGATTGAAAGGTGTAGAGACCATAAGTTCCCACTGTATTTTTTGTTTGTTGATTCTGTTGATTTCATAGAGCTTATAAAATTTTCCTCCTAAAGGATGTCAAAATCTTACAAAATAATTTGAGAGATTTTAAAAATAGAACTTCGTTTTACCTGATTGTTAATATCATGCAAAACTTACGCTAAACAGAGGTGTTGGTTCCTGAGGGGGAATTCCTTAGGAGATCCTTCTGATGCACCCTTCCACATGCCCTAAGAGCCACAGCAACTGAATACTTAGAAGACAGTTCTTGTTACCAAAGTTTTGATGTTGTCAAATGGTTCAAAATCATGTACATAGTTGTTTTTATGTTGTTAGCCCAATTAGACTGAGCTCCTTAAAAGTAGGGACATTTTGTTTTGTTTTGTTTTTTAATCCTCAGTACTTAGCACAGTGCCTGGCACATAGTAGGTACTTATTAAATGCTTGTTGACTTGACATTAGAAACAGTTTCAGAAATGACACTAAAGCATATGCATCTTAATGTCCCACTGACATCTTAAACCCAGCATGTCCCAAACTGAATTCATCTTTCCTCGGTAACACCCCACTCCTTCCTCCCCCACCCCGCCCCAATTCCTCATTACTGTTAAAGGCATTGCCATCCTCCCAGTTCCCCAGACTCCAACCTATGACTGTATTTTGTCATCCTCCATATCCAATCTTTTGCCTAAGCCTATCAATTTTAATTTCGTGATACCTCTTAGATATGGTGCCTTTGCCTTTCTGACATTGCCACCATCCTGATACATGCCCTCATTAACCTCACTCCTGGGCTATTGCAGTAGTCTTCTGGTTGGTGTGCCTACCGTGTCACTCAGTAAACTCCAGTGGTTCCCTATCCACCTCTACAATCAAATATAAAATCACTTGGCATTCGAAGCTCTTTGTCATCTGGCCTTCTCCTGCCTTTCCAGTCTTCTTACACACTCTCCTCCCATGTGTGGTGACACAGATCTCTTTGTAATTCCTTGAACAAAATACTCCATTGCTTGACTGGGCATTTTCATTGACTATCTTCCATGCTTAGAATTCTCTTCCTCCTGATCTCTCTCTCCTGGGCTTCCTTGGCTTCCCTTATTTCCCAGGTAAAATTCCATATTCTATAGAAGCCTTTCCCAATTCCCCTTAATGCTAGTGCATTCCCTCTGTTGACTATTTCCAATTTAGTATATATAGCTTATTTGTACATAGTAATTTTAAATATGTCACTTCCACCATTAGATTGTGAGATCCTTGATTCCAGGGGCTGTCTTTTGTTTTATTTTATATCCCTAGGCCTTAGCCTTAGGGCACTTATTTATTGACCTGTAGCTATAACCTACATTTTTGATAACTTCTCCTTTAGAATATTCCTGGAGAGCAAAGACCATCTTGTGTATTTGCATCCCAGTGCCTTGCACATAATAAAAGCTTAATATATTTATTCATACATTTGGTCAAATTTTATGGGTATTTCAGTCACTTTTCTTGTATAATTCCAAATGGTTTTATAAAATCCACAGCTCCACAACATTGTATTAATAAGCTCATTTTCTTGGAGCTCCTCCAACTTCAACTGTTTGCTTTTTTTTTTCTCCCATCTTTGCCAGTTAGCTCAGTTTAAGTTGAAACCTCCAAGATTGTTTTGATTTGCATTTCTTTTGTTATTAGTGATTTGGAGCACTTTCAGTTTATTATTTAATATATTTAGTTTTCAGCATTGATTTTCACAAGAGTTTAAATTACAAAATTTCTCCCCATTTCTACCCTCCCCCCCACTCCAAGATGGCATGTATTCTGGTTGCCCTGTTCCCCAG